>CM071928.1:25497352-26223457 GCA_016081115.2 Rehmannia glutinosa | reverse complement strand
TCAAGCTTTCAGATGCTCTATTAGCCTCATTCAATCCCATCACTTTATTAGTTTGGTTTCATTTTGCCAGTTATATCTTTACATCGTGATTCCCGCTCATTCGCAGGACCTGCAAGCCAAGAGCCTCCCGGCCTGTGAGCCACCCCGCATTTCTTTTCCACATAGATGGTTGAATCCTGCTCACAAATATTGGAAAAAAAGATATTTACATATCTCTCACCACGCGCTTGGACTTTCCCTCATTAGATGGTTAGATGACCTACCTCATCGAGTCATCCTCCCCAAGCGATCCCCTCATCTCTTGGCCCTAGCTCGGACTTAAACACAGCTCCTTATCATGCTCAACTTATGGTCGACTCTTGGCCCCCTTGCTCTATCATTTCACTTTGAGTCCCAAGTAGGTGACTGCAAGAACCATAGGTACTTTGCATTGGAATTGCTCTCTCATTTTATGTCTTAATTTCTAATGTTTCTTCTTGTACGGAGCAAAACGATGTTGGAGAGGTTGGCCCCATGGCCGATGCCGAGGAAATCCTCTCGGCCAATCCTTGCATCACTGAGAGGTCGGGGAGCATATTCCCTGGCTGCAGCCCCAGGGAAGACCTTCCTCCTCTCATCTCTCGGCGGTCGATCCTATAGCGGCTCTCTCCCCTACTGGTGACTCGCGGCAGGAAGCGTCCTCTTTCCGGGCTCACTGCCCTCTTCATCTCGAGCTCGGCTTTCTACCAGGCGTGTCTCACCCTACCCCGAAGACTCCCCTCTTGTGATCAATACTCCCGAGCTCAATGCCTCTTGGTGGAAAATCTCATGACCCCCGATAATGACGACTCGACTCCGGCGATATCGAACTCCGCATCCGTGACATGGCTCATCATCTTCCAAGGTAATATGACTCTCTAATCTTAAGTTTTTGTTTACAAGTACTGATCGCTTTTATTCTGATGATGATCTTGAATATGAGCCAAGTAGTCGAGATGCCCGCGGACTAAGCGATGCACGCCAGAGGCTGCGTCACGCCAATCGGATATCGGAAACTCAAGCTTCAAGCGACTCGAACCGAGTGACAAACTAGAGATTGATCTGCGCTGGCAGTAAACCATGTGGCCAACCTTAACGCCGACCTCACCGCCTCCCAGTGAAACTAAGCGCGTTACGGAGGAGTTGAACAAGACCAGCGACAGAATCCTCTTGAAAGGGCTGCGGGCAAACAAGGGGAGAGCGAGAATGGGCCTCGAGAAGGAGAAATTCTGAACTCGGACGAGTATCGAGGATAAAATTACCAGTAGCTCTTCCTTACATTGAGCAAGGTATGCTCGTGATGGCGAAGAAGGTGATTGAAAGCAAAGGCTACGCCCTTGAAGTTCAGGACCTCCCTCTTTGCCATCGTGAGAACTAGCATACCGAGCCCACCCCCCGAGGTCGAGCCACTGCCATGATGCTCCCTGCTCATCCTCTCCTCTGTTACCCTATCGCTCTCCTCTTCAATCTCAAGGTCCCCATACTTTGAGCGCGATAGTGAAGGAACCAAGCCACGGGCTGATCCCAATCTTTGAGGGGACATCGGCGTCCAAGACTATAGCTAGGACATATAATGTAATGACCTTTCGTACATATAATGTAATGAACTTTTTCGTATATGTAATGAACTTTCGTATATGTACGGGTTTTAATAATATTTCCTTTTCTCCTCCCTCCATTATATTAATACCACCTTGATATATCTTTTTTGCAATTTGCAATTTTTACTAAAGGGTTCTAAGATTTGCAAAATTTTTCAATTTATTCCACAAAGGGTCCCTTTGTTTTGTAAAAAATAATTTGGTATGGTGAGCTCATACCCCCTTGTTTTGTTGAAGACAAAATAAGTGCCGGCTCATTTCGACCCCCTTGTTTGCTCACGAAGACAAAATAATAAGGCTGATCGAGCTCATTTCGACCCTTGTTTTATCGAAGACGAAAATAAGGCAGTCCGAGCTCATTCCCCCTTGTTTTGTCGAAGACAAAATAATAAGGTAGTCTGAGCTTTCGACCCTTGTTTTGCTCACGAGAAGACAAAATAATAAGGCTGGTCGAGCTCGGCTCGACCCCTTTTGTTTTGTCGAGAAGACGGAAAATAAGGTAGTCCGAGCTCACTCGACCCCTTGTTTTGTTCTCGAACTATCCCAGGGACCTAGGGTGGATCGAGCTCAACTCTACCCCCCGGGGTTTACTTTCGACCACTTGGTTCATTCTCGAAACTATCCCGAGGGACCTAGGGTGGATCGAGCTCGGCTCTGCCCCCTAGGGTTTACTTTCGACCCTTCGTTCATTCTCGGAACTATCCCCAGGGACCTAGGGTGGGATCGAGGCTCGGCTCTACCCCCCAGGGTTTATTTTCGACCCTGGTTCATTCTCGAAACTATCCCAGGGACCTAGGGTGGATCGAGCTCGGCTCTGCCCAGGGTTTACTTTCTACCCTTGGTTCATTCTCGAGAACTATCCCAGGGACCTGGGGTGGATCGAGGCTCATTTCGACCCCTGTTTTGTCTGAAGACGAGGAAAATAAGGTATTGATCCGAGCTCATTTCGACCCCCTTGTTTACTCTCGAAGACAAAATAATAAGGCTGATGTTCCAGCTCATTTCGACCCCCGACTTGTTTGCTCAAGAAGGCAAAATAATAAGGTGATCGCAGGCTCGGCTCGACCCCCATGTTTTAATCAAGACGAAAAATAAGGGGTGCGAGCTCGGCTCGACCCCCATTTTGTCTGAAGACAAAATAATAAAAAGGCTGATACGAGCTCATTTCGACCCCGCCTTGTTTTGCTCACGAAGACAAAATAATAAGTTGGTCGAGCTCACTCGACCCCTTGTTTGTCTGAAGACGAGAAAATAAAGGTGAGTGCGAGCTCACTTCGACCCCCTTGTTTTGTTCTCGGAACTATCCCAAGGGACCTAGGGTGGATCGAGCTCGGCTCTACCCCGGGTTTTACTTTTGACCACTTGGTTCATTCTCGAAACTATCCCCAGGGACTGGGGTGGATCGAGCTCGGCTCTACCCCGGGGTTTACTTTCGACCCTTCGTTCATTCTCGGAACTATCCCAGGACCTAGGGTGGATCGAGCTTAGCTCTACCCCGGGGTTTACTTTCGACCCTTGGTGTAAGTCGCGGCTACGATAATCTAGAGGGGGTGAATAGATTATCTCCGTCTTTTCGATTTAGCCCTCTTTTTTGAACCAAATGCTCAAACCACATAATAAAGGTGCGGAATGTAAACAACACACGTCGATTTAAAGAGGTTCAACCTACCTAGGGCCTAATCCTCTACCACGATAGATATCCGGGATGGATTTCAAAAAGAAAAAAAAAGATTTTATTAATTTACCACAAATTAATACAACACCAACTTACAACAACACCTTGAAGGGCACCACTCTTTTTCAACAACGCACCTTTGGAGATTACCACAATCTCCAGCGGCACTGTGAAGATTACCACAATCTTCAACACCTCAACAAGAAGATTACCACAATCTTCTTACACCTAACACCTAGATCACCCAAGTGTGTTCTTACCACAAGAACACTCACAAGGATATCTTGTGTTGAATGATTACCTAAATTCAAGATTACAACTCGATAATTGATAATACAATAGAGTGCAAGTGTAATAAAGAAAAGCCTAGACCTCAAGAATGTGAAAGTGAATAGCTAGGCAAATTGCAACAAGAAATAAGACAATGTAAGAACAAGTGTATTCTTGAGTGTATCTTGTTGTGTTGTAGTTTTCTCTCTTATATTGTTGCTTCAATTCTTCCTCTATTTATAGGAGATGATTGATACTTGATAGGCTCCTCTTGGAATCGATATCTACAAAAAAATTGCAATCAAAATCAAGATTATAGGCTAGAAATCAATACCACAATTTAAGGGAAAGTTGTATCGGTGCACAACGGTTAGAATTTCTTTGTCAAAGCATAGGGCGACCAGATCGCATAAAATAGAAGTTTGAAACATATCGCAGACAAATTAACACAGGCGACGGCCGGTCAGTGCACCTCGACCGGTCGAAGGCTAAGGCGACTGGTTGACCACCAAAACCGAAAAGAACAAAGTTTCTGTTTCGATGTTTTGCTCCCTGTAATTTGCCTCTTAGGTCGAAATGGTCGACCGATTGGAACGCCTAAATGCAATGTTGTCCGATTTTTTGACGAAAATAAACCTCAAGAAATACTCCGAAAAATTCGTAAAACATTTTAAACCGATCGGGAGTATTTAGGACAACATTAGAAATATAGTTTTGAAGAAATAAAACATTTACACAAAAGTGTTGTTCGATATAAATTCCAATAAATACTCCAAAAAATAGTAGAGACATTTTAGATCAATTGGGAGTATTAGGACAACATAGTTTCAATGTAAAAACCCGTTGACTTAAAAACATTAAATGTGTTGTTCAATTTTATATCGAAAATAAACTTGAGGAAATACTCCAAAATATTAAAACCATTTTAAATCATTTAGGAGTATTTGGACAACCTTTAAAACCATTGTTTTGGTGTAAAATCAAAATCATCAAAATCATGATAAACCATTTATCAAACAATCTCCCCCTTTTTGATGATTACAAACCAAAACAATTTTAACGAGGTCGATTTTGAAAACAAAACAATTTTACTGGTTAAAGAGAACTATCCGTTGTGAGCGACAACATTCCATGCAATAAAAACACAAGGATGGGAGTAGAGATATTCAAACACATATAGCAAATGCTCCCCTATCAACATGCACAACAAGAGTTATATAGAAGAACTTAAACATAAGCTAAAATATTAGCTTTTTCGATATTGAGCTTAAGTATCAATAACTTAAAAGCTCCCCCTCGTCAAAGATACATCATTAGAACCGTATATAAGTCCATACTACAACCAATGGACCATGATTCATACATAACCATAATGCACCAAGTGGTCTAAATATGATCCACAACTTATGGCTTTATGAAGCCATAGCTTATAACTTCTTTTTCGTTAATCTTAGCTTTTATTGAGCTAATGAGCTTATAACCTGTTTCTCCCCTTTGGAATCATCAAAAAGAATGTTAGCACGATAAATACATCATATATTCTTATCAAAGTGCGCAAGTAAACCGATGTATCGAGCCATTTGAACATTGAAGCTTTTAAACCAAATAGAAGAGTTGAATCATACGACTTGTAGAAGCTTATGAAAAATCATTTGATTTGCAAAAACATGATCTCTATAAATATATGAGACTTTTGAAATCGAGAGAGTCATGTAGGTGATGAATTTTTCATTGAAACGTTTTATCGAACACTTGGCGGGCGTCAAAATAGAAAAAGTTATATATAGCCCTTGTAAGTAAAATCAAGCCAAAATTTTCATCACCAAATACAATTTAACAAATATCATTCATAAACAATCAATAAGCTCATCACAAACATATATGAATTACATCAAGAAAAATACATATAAGCCACAAACTCAGGTTCAACCCATTGAGCTAAAGATAGTGAAATTCTTACCATTCAATCAAGAAAGACGAGCAATGATGATGATAGTCGAGCTAGATAATCCCCAAAATATATAATTCATGCATCAAAACTCATTTGAAGTGAATTGTGTGTGAAATTTGCAAAGGGACGAAAAATGGCCAAAATGTGTCAAAGTGACGAATCTTTGAAGACAGAACCATTTTAATCAAATTATAGCTAGGGCGGCCAGCCGACGTTGAGGGCGACCGGTTGCCCTCAACCCTTTCAGCATTTCATCTGTCATTTTTTCCAAAATCCGAATTTTCAACCAAAAATCCGATTTTTCGCCCTAAGTTTTAAAACGTAAAATACAAACGTAGACCTCATTCAATATACATTATGTCATGATCAAGCTCGAAATGAGGTAAAATGCTCGGCGTTGAGAGATTAAAAAGTCCGCGAGTGATCCTTGAGGAATATCTCAAGTTTTTGTTAAGCGTGCAATCCCGTTAAAAAATTATCGAATCTCGATATGTTTAGTTCGATTATGACGAACCATATTTTGAAAAATTATTATCACCGGACTTGTTATCCCGAAAAATAATAACGTTTTGAGACTTTGGATACAACAAGTCATAAGAAGAAGTGCCTTTCAAATATTTGAAAATTTCTTTTAATGGCACTTTAATGAGATTCGTTGGGATAGTTTTTGAAGTCGAGCATATAGACATAAGCATATGGAATGTCGAGTCATAGGAATTATACAAGAAAACATACCTCGAATTTGTTTGTCGGCACTCGATATGCCTTTCTCAACCTTTGTCAATCTTTAGTCATAGAGGTTGAGATATTTCTTCTTTCTTCAATGCCTAACTCCTTCAAGAGTTCAATATAACCATCTTCTTGGCATTGAATAATTTGAAGTCAAGCAATAAATTGAGCTCCCCCATCATGCTCATTTCAAGTACACCTTGCATCAACTTGGAAAAATATCTTGCACAAATATTCATTAGTAGTACCAAAAATATTCTCATAAATATGCACAAGTAAATAATCTTGCCCTTTTAAAAAAAAAAAAAAGAGAGTAGTATCAACTTTACCTCTTGTAAAATCATTTTAGCATAAATAAGTCTTATCAACCGTACAAGGCCTTTTATAAAAAACATTTGGCCTAAAAATTTAAAACCCCCGATAGACTTCTACTTGAATAAAACCATTTAGAAAATTGGATTCAACATCCATTTGGTAAAGCTTGAAATTTTCTTAAAAGCAAGAATGGGCAAGTAAAATGCAAATAGCTACAAAATGTGCTATGAGTGCAAATGTTACACCAAAATCAATTACCTTCTTCTTGAAAATACCTTCGAGCTACTAACCTCGTCTTAGTTCGACCAATGTTGCCTTGGTCATCGAGTTTGTTCCGGAATACCCTTTTTGTCTACTTCATTACTATCATCATAGGGCATCCATTTGTGCAAGGTGTTCACAATAGAACATTTACATCCAAATATTTTGAGGTAACTAATATTTGGAGTACTTCATTCTCATCTACACAACTTAACAAACTCATTAACGGCAGACGCTTATATAATCAAGAGAAAAATAGCCCAAGTGTAAAAACATGTCTCAATCATCAATAACAAAATATCTTGCAAAAGAGCATAGTAGTAAGAGACATTATATATATAGACCATGAAGCAAGAAACACATACTATGCATTTTAGAAGATCATCAAGATTCTAATAAATCATGCAAGTTCAAATAAGCAAGAAAGCTATAAAAGGTCTCTTTTGAAATTTGAAAATCCGATAGCATATGGTTGAGACCTCATTTAAAAGAAGTATTTGAACAAGAGTTGACAAAGCAAATATGTGCAATCAAATATCAAATAGTGCCTTTCAAAAAATCCAAAAAAAAAATCCTCTTAATGGCACTTGTATGAAATACTATGAAAAACAAGCACATAGGCACATGGCAATACATATATCGAGTCTATAAGAGTAAGAGTAACACAAGTAAACATACCTCGATAATTTATGCCTTTCTTGACAAATAATGACGTAAATGGCCATTTGTGAAAATATGTAAATCCTACACAATTCTTAAAACAAATCTAGCACAAATCATAATGATAGAAGTGTAGGCTAAGAGATATCACAAGTAAGCTCATGCCATAAAAATCCATAGGAGATGATAACACACTCTAGTCTACAAAAATGCACAAGAGTTTTAAAAACATCATATGAGGTCTTCTTTTTCAAAAAAAATTTTAAAAGCACAAATATATATTGAAGACCTTAATTAACAAAATAAATACTTGAAAACTCATTTGCAATATAGGCACAAATAAAAACATGCATACTAACTAGATAAAATACATATTTTAAATGGGAGACACGGTTTACCAATTACGCCATTTCCATGGGTTGTGCCGTTCCCATTGTTGATGATATCTTCCTTGAGAAGTCACATTGTTGATGATGACTTCTTTTGATTACTCCATTTCCAAAGTTTGTTGCCTTCCCATTGTTGATAGTCTCTTCTTCTTTGAAAATCATCTTGTTGATAATGTCTTTGCCATTTCCAAGGATTGTGTTCTTCCCATTTTTGATTATATCCTCTTCTTGAAATTGGCTTTGTCGAAAATAATTTCTCCTTCTTTGATCAAATGAAATGGTCATTTGATGTTTTCTTAGCGGTAATAATTTTCTTCGATTATTATTCCGCGGGTACCTAATACAACATTATTTTGTGGTACCTTCAAGTGCTTGGGTCCTTTAGGATTAGTCTTGAGACTTTTAGGTCTCCAACAATAATTAGAGCTATTTCTAGCCCGACAAGTATTTACCGTATGACCCTTTTACCACAATAAAAGCATGTAATAATTCTAGGAGCATAATGACCAATGTCTTAGAGACTTGATTCTTTTTCATGTGATTGACACCTTTAGGCTTGTTAAAGATTTTTCTACCCGCAAGTCTACGGTGTCAAGTTTTAATATAGTGATATGAGTAGGGTTGTCGAATCCACAGGGACTAATAAATTAATGCGCTAAGTATTGAACTAAGATAACCTTATTTTTATTTAGACGATCGAAATTGAATAATTGTTGTGGAAGAAAAGATAAGAATAACCACAAAAACACAAGATGAAAATAATAGTGGAATTACCAAGGGAAATGAAATGGATTCCCGGGTTATGGTTTCAATTAATATTTCTCTTGTTTTACGATTTAATCAAAGCCAAAGTTATTATCAATACACCTATAAGACGATCACAACGGTATTTTATCCTCCCTCTTGAGATGTATATAAAGTGTAGATTGAAATATCTATGCTAGTATCTCTACTCAACATAAGATACACAACTCCCAAATGCACAAAAGATCAAATATCCTCACAAATATTCACAAACCTCTCGATTATGCAAATATTCATGTCAAGTACTCAAGATCTAATATTGAAACTCATTTATCGAATTATGAATCAATATACCAAACATGCTAAATCATTGGCCAAATGATAAAACAAGAATAAGAACAAAGTACTCAAATAGGCTTCAAGACAATAACTTCAATTAAGATTAAAACAATCAACAAGAGTTCAATTAATCTACTTCCAAAACCCTAAAAATCACAAGAAATTTAGCTACCCATTATAAATAAACAACTCATAGACAAATTGTTCATCTTCATAAGAAACTAAAATGAAAGATTAAAGCACAAAGAATGAAAACTTAGGAAATGGATAATCTCTCGATTAATCTTCAATCCTCAAGCTCCGATTCGACCCCGATTCTTCCCTTGATTCTTCCTTGATGAAATTGATGTGTTTGTATTCCCGGCCTTTTCTCCATCCCATAGATCAAGCCTCCCATTTATGTATTTATAACCCCTAAAAAGTCCAAGAAAAAGGTGAAGAAACATAGTAATTTCCGCCGGCGCTGCGGTGCCAAGAATTTCAAGAAAACGAGCCGCCCGGCGCGCAGCGCTGGGCGTTGAGCGTTAGCGCCACCTAAAAATTCAATAGCAGCTTGGCCAGAATCGGGCGCTGAAGCGCCGTGGACGAATTCAGCGCCCGCCCGAGATTTTTCACCCACCAAATGTTGGAATTTGCTTTTGAGCCCTTCTTCAAAGTTGTAGCTCTATCTCTTAGCTTTCCATAGCCACTTGAATCATCTCAATATCAATTTTTAGAGAGAGTTATGGCCAAAATACGAAACGCTGCCAGTGATGGAAATTTCGACGCGCGTTTGGACGTTTCTTCAAATCAATCTCTCTTTGTTTGCTCGTTTGTACTTCTTTTGATACACGATTACTATAAACTCAATATAATTGGCTCTCAACATGGCTTGGCTACTCAAATGACTCAAAATACTCAAAAACAACACAAAACTCAAGTCTTGGAAGCCCAAATCAATGGTATAAAACCAAGTGAACAAGGGAGCATGATCAAGTTCTAGTTTCGATTTATCACAACAATCAACAATATCGGTCATCTTATAGGTACTCAAGTTGGATTTAGATAAATCATTTTTCAAGCAAATTATATCCTCAACAAGAGTACTATTATCTTTCTCAAGGTTTCTAACCTTATCAAGAGTGGTTGTGTGAGCACATGATAGTGATTCATAAGTAAATAAACTATCCTTATCATTTTTCAAAATAATGAATTCCTTTTTCAAATTTTTGTATTTAACAAGTAAGTTTTGGAATTCATCTTGTAGTTCATCATAATCATTTTGCAAATCACTATAATCATTATTATAGGAAGTAGAGGGTTTAGAACTTACCTCGTTTTCTTCTTCGATGCCTATGAGGCATTGTTCAACTTCTTCATCATGGGAAGTTGTAGAGGCTTATCCCATGTTGTTGGATTTGATGTTGTATCCATTTGTGAAGTAGATGCTTTTGAGTTGCTCCTTTCATTTGCATATTCTTCATAGATGGCTTCTAATTTTGCCATACTTCATGTGCCGATCGAATACCTACAACATGATCAAATTCCAAAGTGGTAAGTGAACAATGTAAAATATTAAGAGCTTTACCATTTAAGGAGATGATTTTCTTCTCTTCATCATTGAGCTTTTTGAAGCCTTTTGAGGTGTGTGGTGTATCTTTCATCTAATGGATTCTCCATTAATGACGGTGTTCCAAATGTCGAACCCGCACCTTGTAAATGACATTCCATTCTTTCTTTCCAAAATGTAAAATTTTTGGAATCAAACCGAGGTGGCTTGGTGGTGGAGGTGCCGGAAAGATGAGCTTTGTTAAGTAGCCGACGATCGTTTCTCTTCACTCGCGATGTGAAACGAGCTTGCCAAAGAGTTTGGATCGATACCACTTGTAAGTCAAGCGGCTACGATAATCTAGAGGGGGTGAATAGATTATCTCC
The DNA here is from genome assembly GCA_016081115.2 of Rehmannia glutinosa. Lineage (NCBI taxonomy): Eukaryota > Viridiplantae > Streptophyta > Magnoliopsida > Lamiales > Orobanchaceae > Rehmannia > Rehmannia glutinosa. The sequence goes on along the minus strand of CM071928.1, from coordinate 26,212,591 downwards.
ATATTTTCGATTTCGCCCTCTTTTTGAACCAAATGCTCAAACACAATAATAAAGGTGCGAATGTAAACAACACACGTCGATTTAAAGAGGTTCAACCCACCTAGGGCCTAATCCTCTACCACCCCAAGATATCCGGATGGATTTCAAAAAGAAAAAGATTTTATTAATTTACCACAAATTAATACAACACCAACTTACAACAACACCTTGAAGAGAACCACACTTTTCTTCAACAACACCTTTTGAGATTACCACAATCTCCCTTTGAAGATTACCACAATCTCCAACGGCACCTTGTGAAGATTACCACAATCTTCAACCTTGAAGAATACCAAATTCTTCAACACCTCAACAAGAAGATTACCACAATCTTCTTACACCTAACACCTAGATCACCCAAGTGTGTTCTTACCACAAGAACACTCACAAGGATATCTTGTGTTGAATGATTACCCAAATTCAAGATTACAACTCGATAATTGATAATACAATAGAGTGCAAGTGTAATCAAGAAAAGCCTAGACCTCAAGAATGTGAAAGTGAATAGCTAGGCAAATTACAACAAGAAATAAGACAATGTAAGAACAAGTGTATTCTTGAGTGTATCTTGTTGTGTTGTAGTTTTCTCTCTTATATTGTTGCTTCAATTCTTCCTCTATTTATAGGAGATGATTGATACTTGATAGGCTCCTCTTGGAATCTGATATCTACAAAAAATTGCAATTAAAATCAAGATTATAGCTGTTAGAAATCAATTCCACAATTTAAGGGAAAGTTGTCTGTTTGCACAACGGTTAGAATTTTCATTTGTCAAAGCATAGGGCGACGGCTGGCCGCACGAAATAGAAGTTTGAAACATATCGCAAAGAAAATTAACACGGCGACGGGTCGAAGTGCACTTTCGGCCAAGGCTAGGGCGACTGGTTGTAATCGACCAAAACCTGAAAAGAACAAAGTTTATGTTTCGATGTTTTGCTCCCAGTGCACGGTCGCTCTTGGGTCGTCGACCGTGATCGACCTTAAATGCAATGTTGTCGATTTTTGACGAAAATAAACCTCCAAGAAATACTCCGAAAAATTCGTAAAAACATTTTAAACCGATCGAAGTATTTAGGACAACATTAGAAATATAGTTTTGAAGAAATAAAACATTTACACAAAAAGTGTTGTTCGATATAAATTCCAATAAATACTCCAAAAATAGTAGAGACATTTTAGATCAATTGGGAGTATTAGGACAACATAGTTTCAATGTAAAAACCCGTTGACTTAAAAAACATTAAATGTGTTGTCCAATTTTATATCGAAAAATAAACTTGAGAAAATACTCCGAAAAATATTAAAACCATTTTAAATCATTTAGGAGTATTTGGACAACCTTTAAAACCATTGTTTTGGTGTAAAATCAAAATCATCAAAATCATGATAAACCATTTATCAAACACTTGGTTCATTCTCGGAACTATCCCCGAGGGACTGGGGTGGATCGAGCTCACTTCTACCCCCCGGGGGTTTACTTTCGACCCTTGGTTCATTCTCGGAACTATCCCAGGGACCTAGGGTGGATCGAGCTCGGCTCTACCCCCTGTGGTTTTATTTGAATAACAATTCATCCAAAAGCCAATTTATTTATATACAACAGAGTTCCAACATATTACATGTAGAATTGCTTCAAATGACAAACATTCCATGGACGAGGAACTTTTCGCCTTCCATATCTTCCTCATATGCTCCCCACTGCCGGTCTTTTATTACTTTATAGGGGCCTTCCCAGTTTGCTTCCAACTTTCCCACCGATTTCAAAGTGCATCGTCTCTTCTCAAAACCAGATCTCCCACTTGAAGTTCCTCCTCTTAACCCTCTTGTCATAAGATGCCTTCATGATTCTCTTACTAGCCTCCATTCTTAGGTATGCCTTCCGCTTTTTTCCTCCACTTCTTCCGGAGCTTCTTTCATTAGTTCCTGATTTTGAGCTTCTTCAAAAGTTTGTATTCGGTGTGTTCCCATACCAATCTCGTGAGGATAACCGTTGACTCCATAAACCAAGCTAAAAGGGGTTTCTCCTTGTTCTTCGGGGGTCCTCTGTACCATAAACCGATCAGTAACTCTTCCACCCAACTTCCTCCAAATTTCTGTCTAACCTCACTTTGATTCCCCCTAACTGAGTTCTATTTGTCACCTCTACTTGCCCATTTGCTCAGAGGGATGGGCTACCGCCGTGAAATGTTGCCCGACCTTCATCCTTCCAACCATCTCCTAATCTTTCGCTTGAACCTGTGTGCCATTATCCGAGACCAAATCCCTAGGCCAATCGTACCTACTAATCACGTTTTTCCATATGAAATTGATCATGTTTTGCTCGCTATCTTAGCCACCTGGCTCCTCCACCCACTTGCTAAAGTAATCCACAACCACTATAAGAAACTTACGCCGACTGTGGCAACCGGGAAAGGTCCGACGATATCTATACCCCACTTAGAGAAAGGACAGGGTGAACTCATTACTCCAAGCACTCAGGTAAATGATGTATCAAGGAACCGTGCTTTTGACATTTCTCGCATGTTCTTACTAGGACTTGACTTCTTCCTTGATTTTTGGCCAAAAATATCCGGCTATGGTTGTCTTCCTTGCCAGGCTCTACTTCCCCCATGAGCTCCACACGCTCCTTCATGTATTTCCACGAGTACATATCGACCCTCTTCTTCTCGATAAACATCTTAACATAGGTCCTCAAACGTTCTTTTATACGACGGATCTCCCACAATGCAAAACCTCATCGCTCGAGCACATTACTCGAGCCGTTTACGCTTGTCACTAGGCAAACATGCCTTGCTCAAATCGAAAAGAGCAAACCTCCAATCATCTCCATCGTCTATCTCCCATACCTCCATTTCAATATTGGAGGAGCCTTCAAACAAGATGGTAATCTTTCTTGTGCAACAATTCACGGTGAGCTAGCTATCTTAGCTAGGTGGTCGCTTTAACATTTTCCTCCTCGGAATTTGTTCAAGTTTAAAAAAGGCGAAATTTTTTACCATTCCTTCTATTACCGACACATATCTCTTCATTCGATCCTCTTTTATCTCAAACTCCCCAACACCTGGTTGATTACCGGCAAGATGGAGTCCGAGTATGCTATTAATGACTTGACTCCTAAATTCAAAGCCATCTTTAAGCCTCTTACTAACGCCTCGTACTCGGCCTCATTGTTTGAAGCCTTGAACCTAAATTTAACCGCAAACTCGGTCTTCCCCACGGGGTTGGTCAAAGACAATCCACTGCTCCACTACCGGTAGATGTGGACGACCCATCTACATGTAGCAACCACTCAACCGCACCTTCTTCCGGCATCATTTCTTGCAAGAAATCGGCTAGAGCTTGACCACTTAATAGAGGTCCTCGTGCGACACTCAATGTCAAATTCCCCCATCTCAATAGTCCATTTGATCATCCTCCCCGACACCTCTGGTTTTCCCATTACCCGCCTCATAGGCAAATTAGTGTATACCACTATCTTATGCGATAAAAAATAAGGCCTCGGCCTCCTCTGCCGATCACCAATGCCATTGCCTTTTCTACCTCTCGAATATCTAGATTCCGCCCCATGAAGGAGTTTGCTTACGTAGTAAATTGGTAATTGTCGTCCTGAGCTCTTCCCTTAACAATACTACACTAACAAATTCCGACTCCCCTCTGAGATAGGTATAAATATAGGGCTTCTCCTTCACTCGGTTTAGTCAACAATGACAGTTTAGATAAAACGATTTTGAGCTCCCCAAAAGCTTCCTCACATTCTCTTGTCCATTCAAATTTCTTTGCCTTTCTCAAGACCTTGAAAAATGGTAGACTTCTCTCTCCACCGATTTGGATATAAAACGATTTAGAGGCGATCCTCCCCGTGGAGTCACAGCACCTTATTAATGCACGTGGGGATACCATATCCTCGGATCGCCCTCACCTTTTTCTCGGGTTTACTTCTATCCCCTTTCGGTTACCATGTATCCGAGGAACTTACCCGACCTGACCCCGAAAGAACATTTAGCAGGGTTGAGCTTCATCCCGAACTTCCTTAGTACCCCAAAAGTTTCATCCAGGTCTGCTGTATGGGTCTTCGCTTGTTTACTCTTCACAAGCATATCATCTACATAGACCTCCATATTCCTTCCGAGCTGTTGCTTAAACATCCTATCCATAAGCCTTTGCATGGCCCCGCATTTTTCAACCCAAATGGCATTACCACGTAACAGTATGTTCCTGATGACGTTATGAAACACACTTTCTTTTGATCCTCCTCAGCCAAGCGGATTTGATGATACCCTTGGTACGCATCCATCATACTCAGAAGTTCATAACCTGCTGTCGAGTCCACCAACTGATCTATTCTGGGCAATGGGTAATAATCTTTGGGGCATGCTTTGTTCAGATCGCGGAAGTCAATGCACATCCTAAAGGTCTCCCCTTTAGGAACTAGGACTGCGTTAGATAACCACTCGGGGAATTGGACTTCCCTGATATGGCCAGCTTCTAACAATTTGGCGACTTCACCTTGTACAATTTCATCTTTCTCCGCTCCAAAAGGTCTCTTCTTCTGCTTCACTAGTCGGACCGTTTTATCTATGTTAAGATGATGAGTAACTTTGTCTTGGATCTACCCCTTACAAAATCCCCGTGGACCGGGCGAAGACGTCATATTTCTTCTTAGGAAACCAATCACTTCCTCCGTCAACTCCGGGACTTAGTTGGGTTCCTACCACAGTCGTCTTGCCCAGCTCCCCGGGATGAGCTCGATATTCATCGATTCTTCCTCCGCCTCACACTTACCGATCCGCTCTTCTTCTTTCTCCTTTTTCTTATTTTTATTGGCTTTGTTTCTCTATCCACCGCCACCTTTCTCTTAGTTTTCTTACATTTCTCCTTTCCTAACCGCCTCCACATAGAACTTTCTAGATGCTTGGATGTTTCCCAATACCTCCCCCTTTTCTCCCACAGAAACTTAAGTTTCATATGATAAGTAGATACAATAGCCTGGAACAAGTTCAAAGCAGTCTACCTATAACAAACATTATAAGCGGAATATGAATCTACAACAAGAAATGTTACCATGCGAGTTTTTGCAAGGATATGTCCCGATGATATTGGCGGAAGCGACCTGCCCCACCGCTCGACCATGACTCATCCGAACCCGGTGCGGCGGTTTCCACCGGCTATATGTCCATTCCCAAGTCCATATTCGTGGTAAGCATCATAAGACAAAATATTGACAGAGCTTCCCGTGTCAATCATGACCCTGGCTACTTCAAAGTTTGCCATATTAATAGTTATCACCAAAGCATCGTTATGCGGCATTGACACCCTTTAAGGTCCCCCTACCCAAACATACTCGAGATCCTGCCGCCTCGCTCCCTACCTCCATCACACTTCCTTTCGTCATCCTAGCATGGGCCTTTCGAGCCCTATTGGAATCCCCATCTCATCCGGGACCCCCTACTATCATGTGAATTGTGCCCTTAGCTTGATGGGTGATCCTTGGGAGCTACGGTAGCCTTTCCTGATCCTTTACCCCCGATGAGGCTTGTCTGACTTGGTCCTAACCTCGGGTCTCGAGTTGACTCGCTTAATCCATTCGCAACCATCCGTTCCGCACCATCCTCTCTATCTCATCCTTAAGATGACGACACTTCTCGGTGGTATGTCCATAATCATTATGGAACTCGCAAAAGAAATTCGACCTAGGTTTATGGGGATGTTAGAATAATTCCCCAGCCACTTCAACTCCTTATTGTTTGCCATTGCCACCAAAACTTGAGCCCTAGGAGCCACCAGGTGGTGTATAACTCCTGGTCTCGACCGCCTTGCCAAGAGACCAGGCTCGCTTGTCTTCCCTATACCTCTTAGGATTAATTTCCCGCAAGCCTTCCCCTTTCTCCCTCTTTTCTGTCCTTTCCTCATCTTTCTTACTTTTCTGCGCTTCTTCTAAATTTATATATTTCTACGCCTTACTAGCTAAGAGATCATCAAAATCTTTGGCCGACCTCTTAGCTACGTCGACTGAAAAAGTCTCCCTCCCGCAACCCCGGGAGAGAGCACATCCAACACTTCCCGAGTAGGCCGAGGCACCTCTGGGGCGGGTAGTAAATCGTTTTATGTAGCTACGCAGGGTTCCGACTCCCCTTGCTTGATATTAAAAAGCGTTAGAGGGGTTCTTTGATGCTTTCTCGGGCGCGAATTGATGTAAGAAAGCCGAACTAAACTCCCGAACGACCCTATGGATGCGTGCGGAAGTTGGCTAAACCATTGTTGCGCGGTTTGGACAAGGTAGTGAGAAAAACCCTACACTTGACACCATCGGAATACTGTGGAGGAGCGCGAATTCTCGAATCGACACAAATGTTCCCGGGGTCCACTGTGCCATCGTGCTCGTAATTTAATGCTCAAAATTATTTGGCAAGTCGTCCGCCAACACTATCTCCTTGAATGGTATGCCCTCCTCACCTGGCTCTTTCCCAACGTATTCCTCAACTCCTAACCTCTCTCGTAGGCTACCTACCAACTCAACCACACCACCCTCTCCCTCCGGTCCCTACCTTCCACAAGTGGGGTGCCTCCCTCTAACCTTTCAACCCCTTCCCTCCTCGCTAATCTTCCTCCCATGGCACCTTCGATCGCGCCCCAGCTCCCTAGTAAATTGTAATGTTTCATTAGCAAATTCCCCGCCCAGGTTTACAGGAGGCAACCTAGCAGCGAGTGGGACAGAACCTACTCCGGGGGTTTCCACAGCGACCCCACCTCTTTCTAACTCTGAACTACCCGAAATATCCTCCTCCGCTGGACCCATGATTCCTTTGCCCCTATCACCTACCCCACTCATACTCACGTCTTAAAACCCAAATGTTCCCACAGACGGCGCCACTTGATTAGTCCAAGAACGAACTGCTCAAGATCCCTAGCTTGACCCTCTGCTGCCTTCCTGCACAAGACTACCGGAGGACTCCGGCGTTAGCACTCCGACGATCAAGTTAGTAGGGTTGATTTAAAGATTTACTCAAATAAAAGACCAAAATAATATATGAAAAAAGAGATCCCTCAATCTCTACCTTCTTCTCTTATTTATAGCTCTCCATAAGGACCTCCTGATCCACGTGTCTCTTCCCTATTGGTTCTTCTATCTGGGTGCCAGGTCATATATTCCCGACCTGCTTAATGAGTAACTAAATGTCAGACTGACCTTTGTCCTAGTTACTCTCGGTCCCATCAAGCCGTATGATCATTTAAAGCCCCTCAGGTCTGGCCTAGGATATATTAAATGCGCAGCAGGTCTTGCCTAGGATGCATTAAATGCGCAGCAGGTCTTGCCTAGGATGCATTAAATGCACAAAGTCTTGTCAGGATGCATTAAATGCGTGGCAGGTCTTGCCTTAGATGCATTAAATGCGCGTCAGGTCGGTTCTGACCTCGACGACTTTATGTCCCTTCACACCTTTTCCAGAATAGTACTCTCGCCACAGCTTTAGTCAGTCATGCTACCTCTTACTCTCACTATATAGCCCTTTTGAACCTCAGTAGTTCTCCCTATATTAGTACCTTCTAGGTCTGGACAGGAAGGTCTGGCATAGAACAAGATCGATCCTTTTAATCCAGCCGTGAGATTGGCATTAGCCAGTGTCCGGCCGAAGACTGGATCGATCAAATCAACTAGTCTATTGCCTCACTGGTACCCTATAGGTCTGTATGGCTGTCCTGGAATAGGACCGGACCCCAACTTACCTCTACAATGGCCTCTTCCCAGGTCTGGCTGGGATGACCTGGAAATGGGACAGACTCCTTCGGCCTCTTTACATTGGCCTCTACCAGTCCGGCTGGATGACTGGAATTGGGCCGGATCGGGCCTCTACCAGTGCAGTGCCGATGACTGAATTAGGTCGGATCATATATTATATATCCTGTTTTTTTTTTAAATATATATACCTTTATGAATAGTATGAAATTGGCAATTGGGAATAGAGTTTTAAAAATAAGAACAGAGGCCCTAAATTTTACTCGATTTGATTGACAAAACTATGAAAGTAAACTAAGTGTCGTGAACTTAATGCCTTCGTAGTCTTGTTGCCTTATGTGGCTTACATGTTACATGAGATTTAAATTCTTATAATCAGTCAAGTTAAAATGGTTGATCTAGACCCTTTTATTTTTTTAAAAGAGTATGTCTCATGTCACATGATCTAACAGATCTAAGTCTGTTAGACGGATTACGATACATGACCCTAAAATAAAAATCTCTCTCTCTCTCTTTCTCGATCTCTCGAGACTCACTCCCTCAAATCGATTTGCTTTCTTTCTCTCTCTCTCTCTCTCTCTCTCTCTCTCTCTCTCTCTCTCTCTCTCTCTCTCTCTCTCTCTCTCTCCAGACTCACCCCCTCGGATCGATCTGCTTTTTTTCTTTCTTCTCCATTTTCTTCTTTTTTTACTTTTTTCCACCTAGTAGAGGAAGCCCAGAACATTCACCATATCCTACTCCTCGAATGACGAGTCTTGGCCCTAGTTCCAGGATTCACACTGGTGTTGTAAGTCTGTATCACCACTTCTATCTAAAGTCGGAGGGGAGCATTTTGAATCACAGAGGAACTAGCCTAGTGATACCAAAAAAAAAGTTCTTTGGATTTTCAAAACATCTCCCTAATGTCACCTCTCCATATTGTGTAATTGTTGTGCATCTTCTTTCTTCTTTCTGACTCGCCTGAAAAGTTGAGGTTTGAATAGAGCTGGTAATAGGCTGGGATGAGCTGGGTCAGGCTGGCCCGACCCAAGTCCATCGGGCTTTTGAAAATTTTTAGGTTGGGTCGGGCTGGCCCGATTTTGCCCGGGCCGCAAAAATACATATGCAAGCCCAGTCCATGTGTGCATTCCGTATACAAAAACTATTGGGCCGGGCCAAAAGATGGGTAACCCCGGTTCGTAGGCCAATCGGGACGGGCCAAATAAGCCCAACTTTTTTTGGCAACCCAACCCAAACCTCGAGCGGTCCGGCTACATGTTATCAGCTCTAGGTTTGAAGATTATTTTTAGTGGTTAGGAAAAAGTAATATTTTTTAGGGTAACTAATACTTTTCAGTGATACTATACTAATATATTTTTATTGGAAAATTAATACTTTTCAGATGAATTACTAAAAACCTTTCAGTGAAAAAAATAATTTCAGTGGAACTACTAATAAGTTTCATGAGATTACTAATACTTTTAATGGAAAAAACTAATATTGTTCAGGGGGACTATTATATATTTTCAAGTGAAATGTATTAATACTTTTCAGATGGACTACTAATACTTCTCAGTTGAAAACATAATACTTTTCAGCGCTCTCGTGACACTATATCACCTTTCAATATTACAAAAACTAATATTTTCATGTGAACTATGTACCAATACTTTTTAGATGGACATTAATTAATACTTTTCGGATGTACTACTAATATCGTCCATGGATATTACAAAACACCATTGTTAATATTACAAAAATATCACTAGATCGATATTGGGATCCGTCTAACAAATTTTAACCCATTAAACCGTATGAAATGAGTTTTTGTCATTTTAGAAATGGAGTTCGAATATTATCAAATTGGAATTTAAGCCGACTAACACATATCGACACATGTTATACACATTACGATTATAACTGCCTTTGACATATAATTTCATTTCTATGATAGGGAAAAATATATCTACACCTAATTTTATACTACCTATCTCTTTTGACAAAAAAAATCAATAATTGAAAAAAAAAAAAAAAAAACAGATGACATTGATAAAGCGAATGTAAGTTCGTACTCTATGATCATTGCGTGCCTAGATTCTTCATAAAAGCATTCCATTAACTTCTTTCAAAACTTACGCAGATAAACCCCCAATAATTGATCCTTACCTATTAAGAAATCATCAACTTTTATTCTTTTGGGAATCATATTTCTGAGGAGGAAAAAAATTAAACAAAACAAAAACAAAAAGATGGTTCAATTTTGAGTGATTGTGGAAAGTAACAACATATAATGTTATAATGGTATGAGTAATGGTTGCTTTAAGAATCATAGCATAAAGGTGGGGTATGTTCGAAACGGCCTTATTTCAAGTTTGATTTACAACTCTGCCATCCTTATTAAAAGGATTCAAATATGCATCAAGTTCCCATTATACCCTTTATAATGAATAAGGAAATATGATTAATTCGCATAGATTTCACGAATCACGAACACTTTTCAGCTTTCTATTTCTGTTTCATTCGTGGGGCATTGTACACCTACTTAGATCCAGTCTCCATACGGAGGTTTTAAAAAGATCATGTCGTCGTTTCACCGATAAACTTAACAGTCATAGATTTTAAAAGATGTTCGATTCTATGTTATCGATTCCAAACCAAGGTTTACAGTGAAAATGGAAATAGTCCATTACGACCATATCGTGCCCAACATGCTTCCGTAAAATTAATAAATCCCTTAAAATTCATACCTCTTTTGACCAAACAAGACCGGTTAAGTGGTTCGCAACGCCACCAATCGGAAAATTATCGCCCCGGATCGTTTGACAAACAGCTCCTCACTGTTCAACCTCACCTCGGGGAAGATGATGCGCAAGTTATCCGACTCCTTCGTAAACCGCCAAGCTCAGCCACTTTGGTTCGTTTCTACTCCAAGGCGTAAAAGTAATTCTTGAAGGAATGAATCAATAGTACATTATGAACACATGTTGAACAAACGGCCTTTTATTTTATTAAGAACTTAAAGAAAAATTTATTACATCGCAATCTCCTTTTGGGAGGAGAAAACCCGTTTAGCCTCTCATAAAGGCTATTACACTCTTGTACATAAAATTAAAAAACTAAACTCTAAAATCGAAAACACTCTAAAATTCTAAACACTCAATATTACAGAGAATTTTTATTGTAGAAAACTTAGGATAATTTTCGATGTCCTCACCTCCTCCTTCACACTGGTTTAAATAGATGTAAGTCCGAATTTCAATTTCGGACTTCAACCCTTGTAGAAATGTAAAACGTCCACCGCTACATCATACTCTTGAATTATTGCTTGCTTCCACTTGCAGCAATTAGTTGGCCTTTCCCTTTCTTCACATGGATCGCCCATCTTGTCCGTATCCGGTTCTTTATGCAAACTTCCAAATCCTGCCGACTCGCCCTTTGTCTTGTAATACGTTGGGCGGCATCTTTCATGGACCCACTTTTCGTCTTTTTTCTAAGTGGGTTGTTACTTTGTCTGAGTCACATGTCTCTACTAGCTTTGTTGGGGAATCTACTTTTTTGGTGGTCCCCAAACTTTGGATACTTCGTGACTTTTCTTCTCCATCGCCGTCTTCTCCGATCGAATTTTGGCCGGAATCCTTTGCCAAATTCTGGTTCCTTCGGTTTTGACATTCGGGACAGGACCAAGTTCCCAATGGCCGATATGAGCCATATTGCAAAGATTTCCGACGAATTTCTTTACTCCCCTATGCCTTGTTTTCCCACGAAGATTTCTTTTCTTTTGAATAGGTCTTCTGCGAACTCTTGTAGTTTTTCCTGTCATGGTATTTAACAGAATGATCCGTTCACCGACTCGTAGAACTTGAACGGAAACTTGACTTTGTCCATCTCCGTGAGAGACAGGACCCACAATCCCCATGCCCTTCTTGTGGTGATCGATCTTGATGAAGGTCATGGCCAATTGTACTTCTTCCGAACTTGCCTCCTTGATATTTCCGGGCTCTTTCATCCGTCTTGGCTAATGTAATGGAAGGCCTCATGTCCACCTTTTTCCGACGGGCTCATTTGCACTTATGAAATACGACTCCTATGTATCCCCTCATCCTAGGTTGTCATTGTTGGACCAAAGACTCAAAGCGACTTCCCGGATCCACTTCGGTAATTTTGTGATCTCCTCGGAATCCTGGTGAAGTAGTATAGACTCGAGGCCAACGCCCCAAACTCGTACCACCTCTTTACTTCTTGAGGGCTGGAATTTGGTAGCATCCAAACCCTTGGATATTTTCGAGAAACATCAATCTTTGTTTTTTCTCTCGAGATATTCCATTCTCGGTAATTAGTTTCTCCCATTTGCCTGGTATTCCCGCCAAGAAGAAGAAACTTTAATCTCGTTAATATCAACCTTAGAAGTGCCCATCATAGGCCTAGATTGATCTCTTCGCCCTTTACCCCGGACGTCTTTGGGTTGATGTGATAACTCGGGATTTGACTCCGAGTATCGCTTTTTCCTTGGGCCAACATTTACGCCGACCAGGACTTGTGCTAGAGGCACTCGAATCCTCTCTGCGCAGTTGAGGAGCCCTGCGCTCTAAACGCTCCGTTTGCTTATTAGCGGCCCGGAGGAGTGGCCTTGAAATGCCGTTCTCAACGAGAGTGAGACCGGACACATGCTCGTATACGATCGGTTACTTTGTCCCGATCATTCCTTTGTAATTTCGGCCAAATCAAAGCATTGATGACCAGGGTATCAAATTCTCGGAGTAGCATTTCCAAATGGTCTCCAAGATGTCTTGATGCGATAAGGATGGAATCGAAACTTCAATTCCTCCATCTCTTGTTAGAAAATCTGCAAGAATATTTTCATGAGATTTTATAATGACAATATCATAATCATAATATTGGCATTCACCCTGCCATCTAAGTATTCTAGCTTTTTCTGGTTTTGATTCAATTTTGTTTTTCGAGAAAAAGCTTTAACACTTGAATTATCAATTTTTAAGATAAACTTTTTAGCCAAGAAAATAAAGGCCATTTTTTGAAAGCCTTTCATCGCAAAGAATTCTTTCTCGTTGATATGCCACCAGTCGATTCACTGGTGTGAATAAACCACTCACAAAGATATCTGCATGGCACTTCTCCATTTGGTGTGGCTTTTGTAAGTACCGCTGCCCACCAATAATCAGCATCTGTATAAAGAACAGTTCATCTTCATCCCGTGGAATTGCAAGTTTTGGAAGATTTTTGCAAACTTCCTTAAGTTGCTTGATTCTTCTTGATGTTCATTCTCCCATTTAAATACCGCATCCTTTTTAAGCAATGGGCTAAACACTTTCTGTAATGTCTTTAGATTGTTTATGAACATTCCAAAAAATTGACAACTCCAAGAAAACTCAAGTCGCTTCTTGTCTTTCAATGTATCCGAAATCCTGTATCTTTTCTACAATATGACTTTGTAGGATTATTCCATTCGTCGATCTCAATTCCTAGGAATTCAATCATCTTGTTGCAATTCTTTGCTTTCTTCTCTCAAAAGCACTAATCCTTCTTGTGACAAACAAACATCGAAAATATTTCCAAATGTTTGAGATGCTCCTTCATGTTCTTTGATGCAATTAGAATGTCATCGATATACACGAACATGAAACTAAAATAATCTTTGAAGAGATTATCCATCTTCCTTTGATATATCCGGGGTGCGTTAGCTAATCCCATAGGCATCACGTTCCAAATATAGTGTCCTTGTGGTGTCGAGAAAGTCGTGAACTTCTTGCTTTCTTCATCCATCTTAATCGGTAGAATCGGTTACAATCGAACTTTGAGAATATCTTGGCACCTTTGATACTGATTAACCGGATGTTCTCTCGCTTGGGATATAGTATCCGTCGAACTCCAAAATGTTATTAATTCCCTTGTAATTAATAACAAGTCTTGCTTTCCTCTTTTGATCTCTCCATGGTTTTACGACTAAGAACTCCCGGATCATTGTATGGAGAAACTCCTGGTGAAATTAACTTAAGGTCCGGATGTTCCTTAAGTATCTTCGCATATCCTCACGATCCTCCCGGTTCATAAGGATTGGTTTGAATCTTACAAACTCGTACTCCTTTCCAGGTTTAACCTTTAAGGATGCTTTGAGCTCATTCTTGTCCCACCATGCCAAAGGATCTTCATTATAATTCCTTTGGATCTTCTTCTTGATATCCTCGAGTGATATTTGTTCCTCTATGGTTACATCACTCGTGGATTCTCCATTAGACTCATCCATAATTCTCGCAATGGCTTCGGGTGACTCGTTTCTTCTCCTTGTACTCGAATGAATACAAGTTATTATCCCATATCTTCTCGGTCCTTCCGGATGGAACCAAATTGTCTATAGGATAATAAAGCTTCACCAAATCTCCTTCGATCCGCCATTTTTGGATTGCGAAGTTTGGCTTCATCACCACGCTTTGCTGCGAAAAATAATAGGCATTTTTACGTAAAATGCTTCCCGCATCTCGGACAATAATCTTATGATCACATAAGGTTGTGAAAATAAGTCTTCTCGTCTCATTTTCTTGTGTGAATCGCTTGAATGTTTGTAGGAAATTGTTTCCTAGCAAAATATTTGCACTGTATCATGGAAATAGATTGGTGGCGTCTTCACTTTGTACCACGGGTACCGCCCGCGCCTCCGATCATGATTTACGCTTGTTTAATTCCCGATTAAGGATAAGAATCCTTTTAGAAAAATCTCTTCCTGCAATAGGCGGCAAATCCTATCCAATGTCTTTGGGAAAGACATCCAGACTTTGCGTACATATTCCGACACTGAATCAATATAGGCGGCGAAATACTCGGCCTTGTATTCGACATATAACATTCCAATAGAAATGTATATGGAGAATGGACTAGTGGTCATCGATTCTATATCTTTTATTAGCCACTGTGAACTCCATTCCGTCTTGTAATCTTTCCCGGGGTTTATGATCCTCGAGAAATTCAATTCCCGGTGTTAATTGCTCGGGATTTTTCCCCGCAACTCCCCGTGATAGTAAGCTCAATTTCTCCTATCTTCGGCTTCCTTGATACCTTCCAACTATTAGTTGTTGGAGATAATATAGAACATCACAACGAAAAATGTTATCCTTTTGAGTGATGTCAAATATTACTTCAACCTCTCGCCATCCTACGGACATTTCGGCTCTCTGCTTTGTTTTAAAAACATCGGGGATGCGCTTGAATCGAACATTTCTTGGTCTCCTTTCTTCCCAACGGCTGCTACTTACCATTCTCGTCTTTGCCGGAAAGACATCCTTCTAGGTTCAACTCTCGAGACTCTCCGACTTTTGTTGAAGATGGTTGATCTTGAATTATCATATCAATCTCCTTAATAGTTGGAGATTCAATGATTTCTCAGTAACACCACCCTGGAAAAGTCCTCAAAGATTCTTGGGACTTCAATAAATTCCTTTCTCGGAATACTTGAATGATGAGTATTCGAGAGAGCATAGGAAATCTTGTATGTGATCGAGTAAGGCTGTTTCCTTCTTTCATCAAATCGACTCTTTTGAAATCTTGATGAAGGGTTAGGACTCTCTTCAAGTCTCGATCTCCCAAATTATATGCAATTCTAGGATAGACATTAAATGCCAATTTCCCCGCATACAAATTTCTCAGAATCGCTCCAAGGCATGAATCCTTGAGATGCGAGATTCGCTTGTCAAAAATAGCAAGATTGAGAGGCGAATCTATTCCTTCTTTGAATGTTGCTTTAATAATTACTCTTATGGCTCCGATATGAATCCATGAGAGTGTATTTGCAACTTCTCTTTTAACTTTGCTTTTGATCTCTTGTATTTCTCTAATAGGGACCAATCGCATCTCGTCGAGTTCCCTTAAACTCCATCGGAATGGCCAATTCTCCGGTTGTTACCCTGTGGATAATTTGGTGTTTTCTATTACGAAACCCAATTTTATCCAATGCTTTTTCCATAGCTCCGATCGTAAATCCATCATAGACTTGAAGCTTTGGATCTTCCTTCATAATTCTCATAAGAGTCTTATGAGAAACTATCGTGTGAGAAAGGAATCACGACATATCCTCTCTTTGTCTGTTGAAGAATTTCTTCTTCACTCCGATTCTCCGAGTGGAGTCACTTCCATCGTCGAATAGATTTCTTCTTGATAAATCGGGGAATATCCTCAAATTGATACACTGTATAAGATCTTGATAATAGACAAACTTCTTCGATTTACGTGTAGCTTCGAACCTATCGACTCCTCGTTTGGTTTTTCGGACAATCGGTTGAGATATGTCCCCTTGCTCGCATGTCCAAGCAATTCTGATCTTTGAAACTTTCATTTGCTCGTGTGAGCACGCTGAAAGTTCTTCTTCCTGGATTTCTGCTGGTACTTGCTTGATTAGAACCGATGATGAGGCTCTACTTCTTCTTGGTCTTTGGTCTTTGCCCTAACTTATAACTTCGGGCTTTTTTGTTTTGACTAAAACCTTCTAGGTCTCCATGAAGACCTACTTTTTTTTCTTGTCTTCCTCGGCGGTATGGATGGCTTCTCTCCTTCTTCTTCTTATGCCGCCTTGGTTGACCTCCCACAACTGTTGGGATATCATTATCCACACAACATAGAGGAACTGCTTTGTTAATTCATCTTAATCTCTTGTAATTCTGTGCGGAGAGCTGCTTGATAGCACCATTCGGATAACTTGGCCTTTAGGAAAGACATTTTCTCGCCCACGCTTTCTACTTCAACTCCACCCTTGTATTCCCCGATAAGCATTTCTCTCCAGGGGACTCGGAATCTTGCAAAGAATAGTCAGCTTCTTTTTCCTCAATCTTGGATTTCCACCGTATTCGGTGAACCACTTGATATATTCGTCAATATGACAAATATCCAAGAACTCAGGCTATAGAGGGCTTGTTTATATTTCTTTCTCTTTTCATCCTCTAATCCCTCGAAATAACCCGTGCCAATGAATTGGATTTTGAATAGTTTTGCCATACCATCGACAATTCCTTTAAGTGATTCCCCGATGTGATCAACTTTTAAATCGGCATCGGTCATATCCCGGCAATCTTCACCGATCCTTCAAGACTCATTTCAAGGAGTAAAATGAATGAATCCTTTGTAAGATCCAATTTCTCTTTGAAATTCTCATAGTGAAGCCCATTCATCAATGAGAACTTCTCTGCTTTTTAAAATGCGGGATGTCTAGATTTAACATCAACCCATACGGATGTATTGGGTCGAGTGCGATCTCCCATAAGGCGTTTGATAAACATTCGGCCTTCCCTAGGTAGGTTATGCAGTTCCCAAGAGGGTTTCGACATCCTGTTCACGAAAGTGGATCACCTCCGTCGTGAAATCTCCGGCGTGGGGCATCCTCTCGTCCCGAGTTCCATGATGCGAACCCGTACTTTCTTCGACGTTAGGATTAACTGGTGGCGGTGGTGGAATTGGTCTACCTTGTGGGTCATAGGTAACCAAAGTTGATTCCTCACTGCGTTCATCTTTAAATCTACAATACCTAATCCCGCGAAGGATTCTCGCCGGTCATGTAGATCTTTAAGATTCATCTTTTCAATATCCATCTTTTTAATTTTTGATGGATTTTCCTTTGATTAGAGCAATGAGCTTTTCCTCATCTGTCATCTTTCGTATTACTTGGTTGGTTTCCCCTTTTGGTGTAAATAGGTACCGAATCCCAAAATCAATATGTTTCCTTCCTCCTGATGAACTTGGCCTATCCTCCCGGTTCTTGACTCGTTTCGAATATCATGAAGGAGTTCAAGAGTTTCCTTCGATATTTCACCATCGTCTCCATCCGGTTCGATCCCGATGAACTTGATCGGTAGATGAATATGGCGGTTGCCATAATTGCGCGCCGTCTTACGATTTCTCTAAGATCTTCGGAGATCTTAGATTTATCTGAAGTATCTCGTTCCACTCGGGTATACCATCGGAATCATTGTTCGATGGGAATTTTCATGAACCGTTTCTTGGAGGTTCATCAAGTGAACATATAGGTGCCGTTAAGCATCCGAATCGCTTATAATATTCTCGCTCGCATTTTGCATTGCCTTAAGGTTTCCCCGTCGGCTCCTGCCTGTTCCTTTTCTTCATGTTGGTATTCCCAATATGAAACCCGTCAAGTGTTCTTGTGCATACATCGTCAAAATTTGTGATATGTCATGTAAGGGGTACATCTCGGACATTGGTCCTGATCCATAATCTTGGAGTAATTTATCCTCACCAATTGTTAATTACATAAATATAATAAATTTAACTGAAAGTTCTTAATAAACCTAGGCTCGATACCATTTTTACTACCCTAAAACCTTTAAAACCATTAGTTTACCTTTAATTCAATATAAGGGGTATTTTGGGGTTTTATCAAATAAGAAGGCCATTTTTGAAACTTTTGGATAAGTAAGGCCATTTGTGTATATGTGGTTTAAAATTAGGCTATTTCCAATCATTTCCCCATAAAGGTGGTCCAACTTTTGGGTGGACAAGATAATTGAATAGCAAGTAATGTCTAATTCTATACAACAATTCAAAGTAACTATGTCTTCCTACTTTTGCCTTTTCTCGTGGAAAAAAGACTTGTTTTTTGGCTTGCTTTGCTTATCCTAAAATCGAAAAATTTGAGTTCTGTTATAGAATGCAATAATTTAAGAGGACAAAAGAACTATAACTATCAAAGCATAAATAATAAGAAAAGAATAATTTAGAGAGAAAGTAATTCTTTTATTTCTCTTGGAATTTTTGGTGTGTCTTACAATCAAAACTCGTAGCCTATTTATAGGCATAACTCCACAATAATACTACAAATAGCTTATGTAATAAAATTAAATTATTAGGGTGGAGTGGTTAGACATCCACATCTTGTATGACATATTATAACACTCCCTTTGGATGTCTCACAGTTGGATGAGTATGCCTCGTTAAAACCCTCAAGCCGGAAAAACTCTGTTGGGAAAAATCGGACATAAGGGAAAAAGAGTATATTCTCAATACCAGACCTTGTGCATCAGCTGCCTCGTTAAAAACCTTAAGCTGGAAAAATCTAATGGGATAAAAACCAGACAAAAGGAAAAAAGAGTATTGCGCACAATATATTCGCTACCCCTGAAATGTAGGATATTAGATGTATAACTTGATCTATTAATCTTGCTTCATATTGACTCTTCTCATTCCGATGTCGTAAACCATTTTCTCGAATGTAGTCGTAGGCAAAGATTTTGTAAGCAAATCAACAAGATTGTGACAGGAGCGAATCTGTTGAACATCTACCTCTCCATTTTTGTGGAGCTCATGTGTATGGAAAAACTTTGGTGAAATATGCTTGGTTCTATCACCTTTTATATAACCCCCTTTTACTTGAGCTATACATGCTGCATTATCCTCATAAATAATAGTAGCGATATTTTTAACCGGCTTCAATTGACAACTATTTCGAATATGAGATATAACAGATCTTAACCAAACACATTCTTTGCCAACTTCATGAAGCGCAATTATCTCAGAGTGATTAGAAGAAGTAGCCACTAATGTTTGTTTGGTAGATCGCCATGATATAGATGTACCATTATAGCAAAATACATAGTCAGATTGAGATCGAGCTTTGTGCAGATCAGATCTATATCCCACATCTGCATAACCAACTAATCCATAGTTAGTGGATTCTTTAGAGTAGAATAACCTCAAATCTATAGTACCACTGAGGTATCGAAAAATATGTTTAATGCCATCCCAGTGTCTTCGAGTTGGCTCAGAACTGTATCGCGCAAGTAGATTGACAGCAAAAGCGATATCTTTGTGATCTAGTTCAAGACCAAGGCAGAGTTTGATTTTCCCAAGATCTTTAAGCTTAAACTCCTTCTTTAGATATTCAGCAGCATTAGATAATTCTTCAGGGGTGCCAATTAAATTCATGTCATCGACATATACAACAACGATAGCAAATCCAGTATCTGATCTTTTAATAAAAACGCATGGACAAATAGGATCGTTTTTGTAACCTTCCCTAGAAAGGTATTCATTCAACCTATGGTACCACATGCGACCAGATTACTTTAATCCATACAACGATCTTTGCAGTTTGATGGAGTAGAGTTCACGGGGAGTGTCTGATTTTGGTATATTATATCCTTCAGGGATTTTCATATATATATATATATAATCGAGTGAACCGTATAGATAAGTTGTTACCATGTCCATTAAGCGTATATCCATTCTCATTGACAACCATACTAATGAGAAAACGAAATGTGATAGTATCCATCACAGTGAATATGTTTCATCATAGTCAATCCAAGGTCTTTGGGAGAATCCTTGAGCCACGAGTCGAGCTTTATATCTCATAACCTCGTTTTTCTCATTTCTCTTCCGAACAAATACCCACTTATACCCAATGGGTTTTACATTGTCAGAGTTCGAGTAATTTTTTCAAATATATTTCGTTTCTCTAAGGATGCTAATTCAAATTTTATCGCTTCTTCCCACATATGCCATCGAGGCTCTCGGCGGCATTCTATTATACAATGATGTGGTTCACTATCATAATCATCATCAATGATTTCTTGAGCAACCGAGAATGCAAAATTATCATCAATAATTATTCCATTTCGATCCCATATTTCATTACAATAGCTCGAGGGTTCTCGGTCTTTATCGTAATTTTTGATTTGAATATTTTCTCGAGATATTAGGTTCTATAGATTCATCCGGAGCATGCTTACCACATTTTTGTCGTGGGGCATTATCATTCATTTTGTTATGCTCTTGAAAACAATAATCTGCATTTGGAACATTCGCAAATAGGAATATGAGATTTTGTGACTTTGCTAGCATCATTAAATACATCGGAAGTCTATTGGCAATATTCTCAAATGAATGATTCTACTAACCTCACTTTCACATTTAGAAAGACGCTGGTCCAAATATGATAAACTTTGTTCATTCCAGGAGATATTCTTAATCGCTTTTGTTTATCATTTTGCAACACATCTTTATCCATTCCAATTGATGGAAATGTTGTTTCATCAAAATGACAATCCGCAAATCGAGCGATAAATAAATCTCCTGTCATTGGTTCCAAATATCGAATAATTGACGGAGAATCAAATCCAACGTATATACCTAGTCGTTGTGGACCGATTTTGTTCTCCTATGAGGTGGAATCGACACTTGACAAAGACACCCAAAAATACGTGAGTGCGAAATATTTGGCTCAAATCAAGTGTTAATTGCATTGGGGAATGCATATGATAAGCGATGGGACGTAATCGATAAGTCTTGATAAACTACATTGTACACACTGCGGTTGTATGATCCAAATTATTTTTGGCGAAAACTAAGTCAATTAAACTCAATTAAAAATATTTATTTTAATCAAGAAAATATCTCAAAATATGTATCAAAATATTATATTCCATATGTAGCATTACTTATTGTAATGTAAGAATAATTAATTTTTATTTAATATAAACCTATATTCATAATAGTTTTTATATATAGGCCTGTAAAGCGACCCACACAAGTCATAATAGCTTCTCTGATGCCTTCATTCTGTAATAAGTTTTTGCTTATATGAGTTCTTTTGTAAATTTTCTACTAGAATTTTTGTTTTCCTAATATACAACTTTTTGCAGTTCTTTCTAAAAAACACATTATTTATGGGAAAAAATAATTTATCACATTATATTATTTTAATCTCAGAAATATATCATTTTTCAGTATATCATTTCATTAAAAAGTGTCACGTCATCGATCATTATAATAATTACATTTTACATTTATGTACACTTTTTTAATTGGTTATTTTCTTTCTAAATGAAACAAAATCAAACGCACCGCACCCTAATTGTCAATCTTGAGAGCTAATATTCTAGGCTGAAAACCTAGATTTAGATTTTAATGGTACCAGGTAATTTGTTACTTTAGTTTTGTTTTATTTTTCTTTTTGGTAACTGATATAAAGGATATTCTTTTATAGAAGTTATTGGCTTTAGTAAGTTAATTGAATTTCGAGGACAAAATTATTTTTAAGGGGATAGTATGTAATATCAGAGATTTTATTTAGGCCTTTTATAAAGAATTGTGAATTTTTAGATTTTAGTTAGTTTTTATTTAGGGGCTACATTATAAATCAAAGTCTCAATTCTCCAACAATGTTTATTTACCCAAGTCCAAATTTTAAGCGGGGCGATTTCAGGCAAAAACCCTAATTATTTTAAATCCAATATTGAAATCCTTCATCAAATAAAACACATGTGCCCAATTCTTTTGGAACCCCGTCTCTTATCAAAGAGATTTCAATTATCTCAAACACAACTCCTAAAATCTTATTATAACCATACTCTTTAACCCTAATCAAGACTATAAATACAATACACTATTGATACTTTTTTTCACGTGTTCTCATTCCAACAACATGTAAACTTTATTTTGTTTTTGCAATATACACGTTTCTTCTTCCCATCCAAATCAACCCAACAATCCTAATTTTCAATGTATTCTCATTCACAAGCAAATAGGCGAATCTTTTTTCCAAGATAAAAATTCAACCGAATACCAGAAATTCGTTTCCCAAACCATCCGAGCGGCAGCCGTAGACCACCACTCTCAAGCTGTCGCCGAAAAATCGAACACCGATACCCATCGAACATCTAAACCCAGTCCATCCTCGATTCTTGCCGAAAATTCCCGAATCAGCCCAAACCTAACCAAGTTCTGCCCAAACCCGATCGTGGTGCCGCCGCGTCGTGTCGCCCGGTCGCCGCTGGCATGGATGGACAGATGCGGCGGGAAGAAAAGGAAAAAAAAAGGGGAGAAAATTTGAGGAAAGGGGCGGACTGCGATTCGCGAAAAACCAGAAACAGAGGAATGGATTTCTCCTTAAGGGGCTGTTGTAATTGAATAGAAAAGAAAAAAAATATATTTTGAAGAAGAGTTGGGTGAATTGCTGTGACTGAAGGAGGGAGTAATTGAGAAAGAAAAGATGAAGAATACTAGGGACGAAAACAGAGAAGAGGAGTATAGGGATTTAGTGTAGAAATAAAAGAGAAAAGAAAAAGTGGGGGATGATGTGGGTGGAAATGGGGAAAGAAAAGAATAGAAGAAGAAAGAAAGTTGGGGGTGGGGTTTGGCTGTGTTGACCGAAATAGGGAAGTAGGAAACAAAAAAGAAGAAAGAAAAGAGAGAAGAGAGAGAAAGAAGAGAGAGAGAGAAAAGAAGAGACAAAAAAAAGGATGAGAGAGTTGAGGGATGGTATACGTATGAGGAGAAGAAAAGGGGAAGGAGGATTTTGGAACGTGGTCCCCATAAACTATTGACAGAATTACCCTTCATTCCCTAAGCCATCCAAATTAGCCTCTAATTCCCAATTTCAATTTTGATTCCAATTCAACCTTCAATTCCATTTTTTTATATTCTATTATGCCCCTAAATTATGATTTTTAGATCATTATTTTTTAAGATTAAATTTAGAATATTCGAGGATTTGATTAGTATTATTTTCTATTGATTAGATGATTTATCGGCGAGGATTAGACGTCTTTGCATCCGACACTTCTAGGCTCTACTTATTTTTCAAAACTACGTTTATGGTGGGGTTTGTTTTCTAAACTTTATTGACCTTGTTAAATCTTAGATTATTTTGCATGAATGTGTAGAAGATACGATTCTTGCACTATTGAGCCGGGGACTCAACAGTGCAGGTCGATATATCCCTCGGTGGAACCATTGCGGTGCAACTATTGTCTATGTCTACGGTTTTTCAAAAGATCTATGCTATGTCCTATTGGATTGTATTTGCATGCCTATGTGAGATATCCGTGTATTTAGCTTGACAATGTATACTCCACTGAGCTGTGTCGCTCACCCCACATATAACAAACTTTTCAGGTGAAGGAGATGGTGCTGGCTAAGAGCGGTGGATAATGGGTGACCTATGAAACTAATGGAGTAATGTCCTTTTTATTTTTAAATGGTGATTTTAATTAAACAAGAAATTATTGAATGAATTATGATTTTCATATGCAACTGCTAGAGTGATGTCTTTTTCTAAATGTAAATTTTCAAATGAATAAGAAATTGTTTAACAAATTATTATTTTCTAAGTATTTACCCACGATGCTTTAGACTATGTGTGATAATTGATTGGTGTTGAGAACAAACGTTCGGTTTAGGGAATCTTGAGTTGTGATAATAAATGATGAATTACTATGATTTTCTAAGTTTATTTATGCAAATAGACTAAAAGGGATATTTTTAGTAAATGCACGATTTTCTTATAAATAAATGAATATATGAATTTTCTACACTTTATAATTTGTTTTAAATTGCTTATTGAATATTAAATGAAATATATTAACATACATATTTTCTCTTATAAATAAAAGTATGAACGCGATATTTTTCAAAGTCTTTCACTTTGTCAGTAGTGGTCTGTTAGAATTATATATATAGATGTCAAATTTTATTCCAATGCGATTGCTTCCGCTATAATTATTATTCTTTTGAAAAATTAAATGGCTCGCTATAACGAGTTGTCTTTCTCATGTTTCTTATGAGTATGGAAAAAAAAGAATACGGTAAAATGAATATTTGCTCACATTTTATAGTCAAAATTTCGGGCGTTACAGGTGGTATCAGAGCAGGTCTACCTTCCTGTAGACTTGCAAAAAAAAATACATGTACTTTTTGTGTGTGTGTGTGTGTGTGTACTCTTGATATATGAATAAGTAAGTTTTTAAAATAAATGAAAAGAGCTACGAATCCACCACCGCTATGCCACGCCAACTCCAAAGCCAAGGCGAAGTTAAAATTTTCAAAAGTTCTATTGCTTCTTTTCATCACTCTCTCGCCATTGCTATCAAGCATCGCTATTGTTGTTTCCATTGCTACTGCTATTGACAAATTACATGATTTCTATTGCGAAAGAAAAAAAAATGATTCAAATGTATTTCATGGATGCATTGCACATACGGTAGAATATGATTATTGGACCATTGCAAGATATTGATAAATTCTATAGAGAGGTATAGAGAACAATACAAACTTTAGAAGACCTTTGTGATAGAATACTTGAGGTTCATTACAAATTTATTCAAACATTAGAAGATTTAGAATGTTTGGATTGACTATGAGCAGAATACTAGCAACATAGATTTTGGATATACTTTAATGGTTTTCAAGTTGAATATTCATGATTTACGCCATTTCGTTTTTCTAAGAGTTACTGATGATACTTGGAGATGGTTATGATGTTTGCATAGCAATTGTAAAGGGCATTAATTCTTATTCGGATGTCTAAAGTTATGAAACTGAATGCTAATGGAAATGATTTAGAAGTGGATTTATATGTTATAGGAATGAGAGATTTTAATGTGATCTTAGGCATGGACTGGTTTAGTAAGAGCGAGAAAGTATAGAGTGTCCCATAAGGAGATAGTGTTCGACCCATTAATAATAGGAGTTTATTTTTTTTCTACGAAACAAAGTCGAGTACTGTACCCCGACTAGTGTCAGGAAAGAAAGCAACGGAAAGTTTAAGAATGGAAATTGTCAGAGTATTTGGTTAGTGCAGTAGGTTCCCAATCTTTGATTTGATAATGGTCAATGTGCTAATTATTCGAGACTATGATTATATTTTTAGAAATTTTTATTTGGAAGTCCACTTTGGATAGACAAATAGAATCCACCATTGATTTTTGTTATTACTTCGGACGACAAGATCAAACTCACCAAATAGAATAGCGACGAATGAATTATAAGAGTTAAATGTGCAATTACAAGAATTATTGGTTAAAGGATTTATCTGACTTAGAGTATCATTATGAGGAAAGCCAATCATGTTTGTTAAGATAAGATGGATCTATGGAGTATATTGATTATATGGAGAATTTATTGGATTACAAAACAAGTACCCAGTGCTAATGATGAATGATTCACTTGATTACTTAAAGGAGCTAGTGTCTTATTTAGGATCGATTTGAGGTCTCGATATCACCCACTAAATTTCAATAAGTTTAAATTGTAGTTAGATGGTATAATATTGGTTGGTCAGATTGTTATCGTATGAGGGATATAAGTTGACCCGGTTAAAGTTGAAGTTATTAATGAATGGAGTATAGTTACGATTGTGAATGGAGTTCGATGTTTCTAGACCCCTTTGGGTATTACATAAGGTTTATAGAAAGTATTTTTTTAGAGTTCAACACCAGAGACTAGAGTGGCAGGAAAATGTGAAGTTTCAATGGAGCGAGAAGGGTGCGGAGGGTTTCTAAGGAGTTAAATAAGGATTGACCAGTCGACTAATAGAACAAGAACAGTTGATGAAAGAGTTTTCTAAGTTGAGAATCGAGATCGTAACATCTTTTAGTGTATTGAAATCAATTATTGCAACGATGGTTGAACGACTTGTACTTAGAGATAATATTAATGAGACACAAGTGACATATAAATTTTATGCAAGATGAGAAACCATGATATATTAAAGAAACCTCAACATATTTGTTTTAGCTTGTAATGGTGTGTTTTGCATGTTTTTGAGTATTATTTTTGTGTGTTTTTGTTTTATTTTGCGTGTGATTATGCATATTTCCATAGCTTAAAGTATAGGTTATAGTGTCGAGTGTTACGTAGGGTGTTTTTTGTCCTTTTTATAGGTTATGATGAAAAGAGGCTCAAAACGGATGAAAAATGGAGAAAACGGGCATAATGACAAACATCGGCGTGCTTGGTGCGGCGGCGCACATCACATCACGGGCGCGCAAGGATGACGGCCTTGGCCTTGCGGGAAAAGTCGGCTGCCGATTGGAGTGCGGGCGCGGGCTGGAGAGCCTGGGCGCGCGTGTGGTGTCGTCTTGAACACGAAATATCTAATTTTTATCCGATTTTTGGCTCTTCCACCTTGTTTAGGACTCTGGCTTATAAATAGGACTTGGGAGCCCCTATTTTCGACACACCTTCATTCATAGCACTTCTAAACTTTAGTTTTTGGTATTTTTCTTGCTTTTCATCATTGGGATTGCTTGGATTCTTCCCCTTGAAGTTATTTTGCTTCTTAATCAAAGAGTAAGATTTCTTCATCTCTTTTGTCTGATTTCAATTGTTGAGTGATTATTATTGTTGCATGATCATGTTTATGATTGTTTTCTTTCCTTCAATTGAGATTATGATCCCATCCCCAAGCATGAACTAATTTTCTTGTTCTAGGATTATGATGATTTGATTCAAACAAACAAGCATGAGTATTGATTAATTGATCTCGCTTTCTGGATAAATTGTTTTACTTGTTGATTGATTGTTTGGCCAACTCTTGATTGTTTAAGGGGATAATTGAGATCGATCAAGATATTATCCTGGATTAAATTTATTCGGGGGTTAGATATGAATCGAAAATGTATTATCTAACCCTAGGTTTAATGAAAATAGCAAATTATGTTGGGATAGCCCTAATCTGGAATACGAGAGTTATCGATCTGACCTAGTCTTTCCATGATTGTTATTTTTGTTAACCGCATGATCAAGTAATTGATATTCTCGCTTGCAAGTTTGATGAGATGAATCCATAATCCTGCAGACTTTCTTCCATATCATTTTCTCCAAAGTTTAATCCTTAATTTTAATTCGTCCTTTTTAATTGATTTCTTTTAGTTTAAATAAATCCAACAAATCGTTAGAGTGTTTAGGTTTTATTTTTGTCAATTGTGATACATAATAATTATTTGCCGGCTAAGTCTTCCTTGAGAGACGACTTGTGGTTAACTTGCTACCCTACAATTGATCTCGTTCTCTTGCGAGGATTGCTAGATTTATTTTAGGTGTTTAGCGGTCGAACAAAATTTTGGCGCCGTTGCCGGGGAAGGCTTTAGGCGTAATAATTATTGTGTCTATTTTCCGTGTTTTTAGTTTAGGATTTCTTCTTGTTTGCTTTTTGATTTTTCACCCTTATTCCACCGGTACGTTTGATTTGTTTTCTTAAGTTTGTTTATGCAAGGTCGTAGGAATCTCAATGAGCTTGCACCTTTCGTGAGACCGACATTCACCGCGTTCCGGACGTATAAGGAACGAGGGGACAATTATTCGGTTAGTAGCGAGGATTCTCGGGACCACGTTCCAAGGAAGAACAAGCAGGCGAGCCAAAGAATGGGTGACAATCAAAATGGAAACAACGCGAGGCACGCCAGCCTTCGATGCGTGAGTTCACACGCCCGATCAACCGAACCGCGACCTCTTGCATCACTGGGACAAGCGGACGGAACTATGAGCTAAAGAATATACACTTCAATCGATTCACCGTCTTTCTATGGAATGCCCAATGAAGATCCTCTCAACTTCATTCGGGAATTCTATTCTCATCATTCAAACTTTTCCTCTGCGGGATTTGAATGAGGACCCGATGAAGGATGCGCCGCTTTCCATACACTCGAAAGATCGGGCAAAAACATGGCTTATGTCTCTACCTCCCAACTCTCTTACTACTTGGGAGGCGGTGTACAATAAGTTCATGGGCGAGTACTACTCTCATCGAAAAACTTCGGATCTACGAGGTAAGATAGCTACCTTTTGTCAAATGGAAGGTGAACCTTTTCATGAGGCATGGGATCGCTTCAAAGATTTACGGACTAAATGCCCACATCATCACTACCCATTAGAATTGTTAAACCATTTTTCTATGATGGATTATCACATAACTTTCAATATATGGTTGACAATGCCAATCTTTGCTGGGGTGATATTCTAGAGATGATGAGTGATAACTCCCAACAAAAAAGTGCCCGAGGCAAACGGGCTACCGTGAATGAAATAGCACTAAGTTACGACGTGACAAAACAATTGGGTGAGTTGACTAAACAAGTTCAATTGTTGGCTACACGGGGCATCCATCCAACGCCCCTTCCTTTGCCGAGTCATGCGGAATTTGTGGCGAATCTTAATGGAGCTAATGTTTGTAATATGGTGGTTGATCAACAAAGTTGAAGACATTAACGCTATCCAGGGTTTTCAAAAAAGGCCTCGTAATGATCCCTACGCTCGGACTTACAACCCAGGTTGGCGGAATCATCCAAACTTCATTGGGGAAATTCGCAAAATCCATCTCAAATCCATCGAGGCCTCCTCCCCAAGGTCGATCATCAAATCAACCTCGGCCTCCATCGATTGAGGAAAGTTTGAGTTCGTTCATACAGTTAGCAAGAAAACTCAAGAGGCCAACATTCAGGTTTGAGTCCTGTGGAAGCTTCATTCAAACGTCTTGAAACCCAAGTTGGTCAATTAGCCACCCAAATGGGTGAAATTGCTCAACATGTGATAAATAAAGGAAAGCTACCTAGCCCGACGAGGAGAAAGTCAAGCCGTCACCGTGTTACGAAGTGGTAAGGTTATTGATAACAAAGTTGAAATTCCATTTTCTACTACTTTGACTAACCCCGTGAGTGACGAGGAGATCGAGAATGCGTCGATTCCAAAACCTTGCACAAGGAAGAAGAGGTGAGTAAGGAATCATCTTGCACAAAACCAACAATCCGTACAAACCTCCAATTCCTTTTCCAAGTCGCCTTCGGAATGAAAAAAACAGGATAAGCGAGTTCTTGGATTTCTATAACATGCTATCTAAGGTTAATGTTAATTTACCTCTTAGATGTTATACGAAATGTGCCACTTATGTCAAATTTTTCAAAGAACTAGCATCCAACAAAAGGAAGTTTGGCGACAATGAGAAGGTAATAGTTTCCGAAGTGGCAAGTGCGATTCTTGACACCAATTGCCTCCTAAACAACGTGATCCATGTAGTTTTGTTATTAAAATTGCAATGGGAAACGACAAGGAAACTTTCGGAATGCTCGATTTGGGGGGGGATCAATCGATGCCTTATTCTATATTTAAACAACTTGATTTAGGGAATTGAAGCCCACTAGAATGTGTCTTCAACTTGGCGATAGGTCCATTCGGTACCCTAAAGGTATTATTGAAGATATTTTGGTAAAAGTGGGTGGTCTCATTGTCCCTGTTGATTTTGTTGTATTAGAAGTAGTGGAAGTACAAAATCAAGATAACGAGCACACACTTCATTAGGCCGCCCATTTATGGCCACCACGCACACACTTATTGATGTTAAAAATGGGCGCATGACTATGATCGTTCTCGGGAAACGTGACTTTCTATTTCGACACTAAACCTATCCCCTCACATGCATCATTTGAAAATTGCTCTTTCGTTGATTTAATTGATGGGGCGAATCGAAAATACCTTCTTGCATGATTATAATCTTGACACTTTATTTCTTGAAGCAGGATGATATTTTTGACGTCATGGAAGACGTATGGGCAAGCTTCTAAAACGAGGGGGTGATGGAAATATTTGCATTAGAAGATGTGGATAATAAACCCCAACAAAAACTGGAATTGAAAGAACTCCTAAACATTTAAAATATGTGTTTTTAGAAGCGGTGAGCGAGAAGCGGTGATTATTTACATTGTACTTTCTAAAGAAGAAGAGGAGAATTGTTTGGTGGTGCTTAGAAAATTTAAAAATGCAATTGGATGGGGGTTGAGTGATATCAAAGGGATTAGCCCCGCTACATGCATGCATAGAATTATTCTAGAAGAAGGGGTTAAGCCTAGTAGAGAAGCTCAAAGAAGATTGAACCCCGTTATGATAGAAGTAGTGAAAAAGAGGTATTAAAACTCCTAGTCAAGGGTGATATACCCAATTACGGATAGTGAATGGGTGAGTCCTGGTGCATGTTGTACCAAAGAAGAGTGGGATAATAGTTGTAGAGAACGAAAAGGGTGAAATTATTCCCACTAGGACCACGACTGGATGGAGGATGTGCATAGATTATAGGAAGTTAAACGCCGCTACTAAAAAAGATCATTTCCCCCTTCCCTTTATTGATCAAATGCTTGACAAACTTGCAGGACATAGTTTCTATTGTTTTTTGGATGGTTTGTCAGGTTATTATCAAGTGGCCATCGCACCGGAGGATCAAGCAAAAACTACTTTCACATGCCCGGTTGGGACTTTTGCATTTCGACGAATGCCGTTTGGACTTTGCAATGCGCCAACGCAACTTTCCAAAGGTGCATGTTTTCAATTTTCTCGACATGGTTGAGGACTTCATTGAGGTATTTATGGATGATTTTTCTGTATTTGGATCCTCTTATTCTGATTGTCTTAATAAATTGGCTAAGGTTCTTGAACGATGCATTGAATGCAATTTAACTTTAAGTTGGGAAAAAAGCCATTTTATGGTGACAAGCGGAATTGTTTTAGGCCACGTGGTTTCAAAAAGAGGATCGAGGTTGATAAAGCTAAAATTGATGTTATTGAAAAATTACCTCCTCCCATTAATGTTAAGGGCATTAGGAGTTTTCTTGGGCATCTTTGGATTTTATCGAAGGTTTATTAAGGATTTTTCAAAAATTAGTCAACCTCTTTGTAAATTACTTGCTCAAGATGTCCCTTTTGATTTTGATGAAAAATGTCCAATGCTTTTAACACATTAAAAGAGAAATTGATAATCGCTCCCGTTGTTGTTGCTCCCGATTGGTCATTGCCTTTTGAAATTATGTGTGATGCGTCTAATCATCTTTTGTAGGGGCCGTCTTAGGACAAAGAATTGATAAATTGCTCCATGTGATTTACTATGCTAGTTTGACTCTTAATGATGCACAAGTAAATTACACTACCACCAAAAAGAACTATTAGTCATGTTGTTTTCTCCTTGGATAAATTCGGATCTTACATTGTTGGGTCTAAGGTAATTATTCATAGTGATCACGCGACCATGCGTTACTTGTTGAGTAAGCCACAAGCTAAACCTAGGTTAATTCGGTGGATTTTGATGTTGCAAGAATTTAATGTTGAAATAAAAGATAGAAAAGGGTGCGAGAATGTAGTAGCGGATCACTTGTCTCGTCTCACTCTTCTTGATGATACTACTTTGCTTCTCATAAAAATGAGCATATAATTGATTCTTTTCCCCCATGAGCA
The DNA here is from genome assembly GCA_016081115.2 of Rehmannia glutinosa. Lineage (NCBI taxonomy): Eukaryota > Viridiplantae > Streptophyta > Magnoliopsida > Lamiales > Orobanchaceae > Rehmannia > Rehmannia glutinosa. The sequence continues at coordinate 26,180,835 of CM071928.1, read as the reverse complement.
ATTATTTGAGGTTACTTCAATTCCTTGGTATGCCGACAATGTGAATCATCTTGCATGTGGAATTGTGAGAACTAATCTTTCATTTCGGGAAAAGAAAAGATTTTTATCTACTTGTAGGTTCTACTTTTGGGATGACCCATACTGTTTAGAATTTGCAAGGATGAAATTATCCGAAGATGTATTCCTGAAAAAAATAGAATGATGTTTTGGCATTTTGTCATGAAATGCCTTTGTGGTGGGCACTTTGGAGGTCGTAAAAGCGACCTTTTAAGGTTCTACGGTCGGGACTCTATTGGCCAACATTGTTCAAAGACGCGCATAATTTTGGGCTGACATGCGATAGATGCCAAAGAACTGGAAATATTAGTAGGAGGAATGAAATGCCTCTGAATAGTAACTTGGTACTTGAAATATTTGATGTGTGGGGTGTTGATTTCATGGGCCCCTTCCCTAAGTCTTTTGGTTATGAATATATACTTGTTGTTGTTGACTACGTGTCCCGGTGGGTTGAGGCAATCCCCACGAGGACATGCGATGCTAACACTGTCATCAAGTTTGTGCAAGAAAATATTTTATGCGGTTTGGATTCCCGAGAGCTATCATTAGCGATGGGGAAAATATTTTGCAACAAATTGTTCGAAAAATTGATGAAGAAAAATGGTATCACACATAAGGTAGCTACACCTTATCATCCTCAAACTTCCGGGCAAGTAGAAACCACCAACAAACAAATAAAGGGGATTAAGAGAAGACAATGAAATCCTACAAGGAAAGATGGCTACCAAGTTAAATGATGCGCTATGGGCATACGAAATAGCTTATAAAACAGTTTTGGGAATGAGCCCCTATAGACTAGTTTTTCGGAAAGCGTGTCATTTACCGATTGAAGTGGAGCACAAGGCATATTGGGCTATAAAAGCAACAAATTTCGACTTGGACAAAGCAGAGTCGAAAGGAAGTTGCAATTGTCGAACTTGACGAGCTTCAGTAATGACGCATATGAAAATACGCAAATATACAAAGATAAAGTCAAGCGATTGCACGATAAAAGAATTATCCTTAAAAGCTCGAACCAGGTATGAAGGTCCTTTTATTTAACTCACGATTGCGGTTATTTCCGGAAACTAAAATCAAGATGGAATGGGCCATTTGAGATCGAAGAGGTATATCCTTACGGACGGTAAAACTACTTAATCCAGGACTCATGAATCTTTCAAGGTGAATGATCATCGGGTTAAGCCATATTTTGAAGGGATATCTCGGGATGAAAAAATTGAGAGCATAGGCCTCAAAGATGTCACTTAAGAACCATACTCGGTATCGTCAAGCTAAAGACGTTAAATAAGCGCTTCTTGGGAGGCAACCCAAATTTTTCCCTTTTTATATTCTTTTTATTTTTCTCGACTAACCGTATCTAATGGTTTAATTGAGTTTTCTCCGTTTTGTAGAAATTTAAAAAAAAAAGAAGAAAAAAAAATTGCGAAAGTGCGGTGTGTGGCGCGCGTAACAAAACCAACACGGCGTGCGGCCTTGCGCTTATCCCATCATGCGAGCGCGCGAGAGACAGCAAAGAGCTTAAGATTCGCGAATTGGGGTTTTGAAACACAATTTTTTCACCCCCAATTCGAAAATCCTCCATCTTCTTCCAAATTCTCTCTACCAAAACGCAAAATTCAACGGTTAAAATCACATTCCGTTCCGATTAACCAATTCTAATCAATCAGTCATGCATAGAAGAACCAAAAGGGCTCAAAATCAACAACCTAGGGTGGAAGAAGATGACCCGATGAATCCGGTGGATTTAGCCGAGCAATTCGACGCCCCCTTTCCAATTTATTCCGAAGAAGAAGGCCAAAGGTATACTAGCTTACTCTCTTGCGAGGTACCTCCATCTACCTTTTGTCTATGGATACTTTGCAAGAGTTGGGGTTGCTTGATGAATTTATGGGATTTGTCAAATTTTTGGGTGGAAAAAATTTGCCCCACTTACTTCTAAGGTATTGATTGAGTTGGTCGAATTTTATACGACATTGCATTTTTTCGATTCACATCTTATGGATTTTACATGTCGTCTGTTTGGGGAGGAATGTGAAGTAAATTTTAGAGTAATGAAATCTGTTTTGGGCTATCTAGGCACGGTGTTGGGGCGTGCCCAATTCATTTAACCAAATGAATTTTGGGCGAATTGACGGGATATAATAATTTTTCTACAAAGGGAACCCCAAATGGTTTTATTACTGACCACTGCTTATACTTATTGCACAAATTCATTACTCACTGCGTTTTGGAAAATTTGAAAGTAGTCGGGTGACTACCCCGAGTTGTTTTTATATGGTGCTTTCGTCGTGACACAAAAATTTGCACTACGGCATTTATTTTCGACACTTTCTATCGCAACCTTCAAACCGTAAAGCATAAAACGGGTTTGGGACACTTAATTTTCAAACTAGCTATTCATTTCAACGTGGTCCCCGATAATCTCGACCACCTTGTTGAAATTCCATATGGGTCTTGAACACAACTTTGCTAAAAATACGGATTTTCTCACAAAAGAAGGCACTTTAAAGGATCCCGCCTCCGGAAATGTTTTCGTAGTGATACATGGAACCCGATGGGTATTCTACCACGCCAACGGGAACCAAGGGAACAGATTGGGACACATGGGCGAAGAGCACGAGGGTGATCCCGATATTCATCCTCCACACGTGGGGTTACCACCGCGAGTTGATCCCTTTACGTACCACCCTCCACTAGTACCGATCGGGGCCCTACCGCCGGTTGGGAGGCCGTTATGGGATGCCTCGATACTATGCGAGCCGTTTGACCACTTTCATCAAATGACTGGGCTCCATGAACTCATGCAAAACATGAACACGAGGGTCGAGTCTATTGACACTCGTGCAAAACATTGAACAAAATGGGTGAACATGTCTTTCTCGCCATTCCCACCTCCACCCCCTTCGGATACACATCAGTGACACTTTTAGAGTTTGTTTTCTTTTTATTTTATTTTATTTTCTTTTGTGTGTTGCATACGTATTAGTGTGTTTCCATTCCCTTTTGTCATTAATATAGTTTTTCTTGTTTCTATTTTGGTATTATATTTCCTTCCACATATGTTTTTGCGGTGTAGCGACGTATCTATCAAGCCATTGTTCAACCATCGTATTTTTCGGGGGCGTTTCTTTTTCCTTCTCTTTTACTTTTATGCATTGAGGTCATTCATGCGTGATGTAAGTGTGGGGGGGACATTTAGTCGCATTTGTAAGAATTAGGTGATTGTTTATGGTTAATTTTTAAACTTGCCTATTGATTATCCCAAGTTTAATAAGGGTGTTGTTTAGTCAACTTGAAATAGATGTACTAATTTGAGTTTCAATTATGAAATGACTTTGTGAACTTGATACGTAGGATTTGACTAAGTCGTGAATTAGCCTTTGGGTGAACAAATGAGGTGACGATTAATCAATAGCCCGAGTTGTGGGGCTTGAATTACTAGATTTCATTAATGTGTATTAAGTTAAAACTCATTTGTGATTTGTGTGTACACAAAATTGCTAGCTTTGCGGAAAAAAAAAGAAAAAAGCATTATATAGCCAAAAAAAAATGGGCATGATATAGCTATATATAAAAATAGAATAATCGAGATTATACTCCATTGATTGAGTTTGCTTAGTAACTAGGAGCATTCATGAGCCCCATGTTTGACTTTTACGTAAAACGGCGGCTCAAAACATGAGTATGGGAAACCACCTAGGAGCACTTTGGAAAACATCCGAAGTTTATACCTAGTGGAATAATATCTCGGGAGTTTTAGCGCAAAAAAAAAAAAAAAAAAAAAAAAAAAAAAAAAAAAAAAAAAAAAACATGGCTAGTAATTGCGTGATTGGTTGTGTGAATAAAAGGGTTGCAACTTTTGACACAAATTTGAAATTTAGTAAGGAAGGTCAAACATTTTGGTTAATGTTTAATTTGAGCCAAGTGAGTTTATTGTGAAGGTTGGGGATCGATGAAGAATAATCCGAGGTAGATAGAACATTGTGTTATGGATTAATTGATTCTCAAATTGGACATTATATTTCTTGTTGGGTTTGTTGGCATTATTATTTGCTTGAGGACAAGCAAAAGGTTAAGTGTGGGGAGTTGTTTTGCATGTTTTTGAGTATTATTTTTGTGTGTTTTTGTTTTATTTTGCGTGTGATTATGCATATTTCCGTAGCTTAAAGTATAGGTTATAGTGTCGAGTGTTACGTAGGGTATTTTTGTCATTTTTATAGGTTATGATGAAAAGAGGCTCGAAACGGATGAAAATGGAGAAAACGGGCATAATGACAAACATCGGTCGAAAGAGTGCGCGAGCGCACGCGCATGCTGGCGCGCGGGCGCGCATCACATCACATGGCGCGCGCAAGGATGACAGCGGCGCGCTGGGCAGCGCGGCGCGCGGGGTCGGCTGCGATTGGGCGCGGGCGCGCGTGGTGTCGTCTTTGAACACGAAATATCTAATTTTTATCCGATTTTTGGCTCTTCCACCTTGTTTAGGACTCTGGCTTATAAATAGGACTTGGGGAGCCCCTATTTTCGACACACCTTCATTCATAGCTCTTCTAAACTTTAGTTTTTGGTATTTTTCTTGCTTTTCATCATTGGGATTGCTTGGATTCTTCCCTTGAAGTTATTTTGCTTCTTAATCAAAGAGTAAGATTTCTTCATCTCTTTTGTCCGATTTCAATTGTTGAGTGATTATTATTGTTGCATGATCATGTTTATGATTGTTTTCTTTCCTTCAATTGAGATTATGATCCCATCCCCAAGCATGAACTAATTTTCTTGTTCTAGGATTATGATGATTTGATTCAAACAAACAAGCATGAGTATTGATTAATTGATGCGCTTTCTGGATAAATTGTTTTACTTGTTGATTGATTGTTTGGCCAACTTGATTGTTTAAGGGGATAATTGAGATCGATCGAAGATATTATCCCTGGATTAAATTTATTCGAGGGGTTAGATATGAATCGAAATGTATTATCTAACCCTAGGTTTAATGAAAATAGCAAATTATGTTGGGATAGCCTAATGTCTGTGAATACGAGTTATCGGATCTGACTGGTCTTTCCATGATTGTTATTTTTGTTAACCGCATGATCAAGTAATTGATATTCTCGCTTGCAAGTTTGATGAGATGAATCCATAATCCTGCACTTTCTTCCATATCCTTTTCTCCAAAGTTTAATCCTGCTTAATTTTAATTCGTCCTTTTAATTTGATTTCTTTTAGTTTAAATAAATCCAACAAATCAGTTAGAGTGTTTAGGTTTTATTTTCTCACAATTGTGATACATAATAATTATTTGCCGGCTAAGTCTTCCTTGAGAGACGACTTGTGGTTAACTTGCTACCCTACATTGATCTCGTTCTCTTTGCGAGGATTGCTAGATTTATTTTAGGTGTTTAGCGGTCGAACATGGTGCGTTAAATTAGGCTACGAAGGAATTTTGATTACATCTAGTGATGAATAACTAAGAATTGAGATATTATGATAAGCACATTGTATATCATACACCGCTCACCTATGAGTTACAAAAATTTATAGAGATATGCGAAATATATTTTGGTGGAGGGATATGATAGGAATTATCAACACCTTGTGGATAGATGCATGACATGTCAACAAGTTAAGGCCAAGCCCCAACGACCGTTTAGACTTATTTTAGGACACTTGATATCATCGAATGAAAAATGAGAGTAAATAGATATTGACTTTGCTGTAAGTTAGTCATGATCAGCTAAGAAAAATCACGATATGGGTTATTTGTGACCGTCCAACCAAGGCTACACACTTTTTGCATATGATATATGATTTAGATTATATCAATTGTACACAAGAGAAATAATGAGACTATCATATAGAGATACTAGTTCACTTTGAATAACTGGAGAAGCTTGCAACGATGTATAGGAATAAAGTTAGATTTTAGTATATTATAGCCTCTATAGATGGATGGACAAACTGGAAGAACAATCGAATTTTAAAGGATATGTATTTTTGGTTTTGAGAATCATAGTTACTTTTAATGGAGTTTGATTATAAGAATAATTACTAAGCAACGATTAAGATGGCCATGACGAGAAAACTTGGGAATGAGAGGACGAGATCCTAATAAGATATATAGAAGTTATTGGCTTTAGTAAGTTAATTGAATTTCGAGGACAAAATTATTTTTAAGGGGATAGTATGTAATATCCAAGATTTTAGGCCTTTTATAAAGAATTGTGAATTTTTAGATTTTAGTTAGTTTTTATTTAGGGACTACATTATAAATCCAAGCCCCAATTCTTCAGTCAAATGTTTATTTACCCAAAATTTTTTTAAGCGGGCGATTTTAAGCAAAGCCCTAATTATTTTAAATCCAATGTTGAAATCCTTCATCAAATAAAACACATGTGCCCAATTCTTTTGGAACCCCGTCTCTTATCAAAGAGATTTCAATTATCTCAAACACAACTCTTAGAATCTTATTATAACCATACTCTTTAACCCTAATCAAGCCTATAAATACAATACACTATTAATACTTTTTTTCACGTGTTCTCATTCCAACAACATGTAAACTTTATTTTGTTTTTGCAATATACACGTTTCTTCTTCCCATCCAAATCAACCCAACAATCCTAATTTTCAATGTATTCTCATTCACAAGCAAATAGGTGAATCTTTTTGCCAAGATAAAAATTCAACCGAATACCAGAAATTCGTTTCCCAAACCATCCGAGCGGCAGCCGTAGACCACCACTCTCAAGCCGTCGCCAAAAAATCGAACACCGATAACCATCGAACATCCAAACCCAGTACATCCTCGATTCTTGCCGAAAATTCCCGAATCAGCCCAAACCTAACCAAGTTCTGCCCAAACCCGATCGTGGTGCCGCTGCGTCGTGTCGCCCGGTCGCCACTGGCATGGATGGAAAGATGCGGCGGGAAGAAAAGAAAAAAAAAGGGGGGGAGAAAATTTGAGGAAGGCGGCGGACTGCGATTCGCGAAAAACCAGAAACAGAGGAATGTATTTCTCCTTAAGGGGCTGTTGTAATTGAATAGAAAAGAAAAAAAAAATATATATTTTGAAGAAGAGTTGGGTGAATTGCTGTGACTGAAGGAGGGAGTAATTGAGAAAGAAAAGATGAAGAATACTAGGGACGAAAACAGAGAAGAGGAGTATAGGGATTTAGTGTAGAAATAAAAGAGAAAAGAAAAAGTGGGGGATGATGTGGCTGGAAATGGGGAAAAAAAAGAATAGAAGAAGAAAGAAAGTTGGGGGTGGGGTTTGGCTGTGTTGACCGAAATAGGGAAGTAGGAAAAAAAAAGAAAGAAAAAGTGAGAAGAGAGAGAAAGAAGAGAGAGAGAGGAAGAAAAGACAAAAAAAAAGGATGAGAGAGTTGAGGATGGTATACGTATGAGGAGAAGAAAAAAGGGAAGGAGGATTTTGGAACGTGGTCCCCTATAAACTATCGACAGAATTACCCTTCATTCCCTAAACCATCCAAATTAGCAATTCTAATTCCCAATTTCTATTTTGTTTTCAATTCAACCTTCAATTCTATTTTTTTAATATTCTATTATGCCCCTTAATTATGATTTTTAGATCATTATTTTTTAAGATTAAGTTTAGAATATTCGAGGATTTTGATTAGTATTATTTTCTATTGATTAGACGATTTATCGAGTGAGGATTAGACGTGCTTGCATCCACACTTCTGGCTCTACTTATTTTTCAAACTACGCCTAAGGTGGGGTTTGTTTTCTAAACTTTATTGTCCTTGTTAAATGTTTAGATTATTTTGCATTTAATGTGTAATACATTTGCTTAGGCACTATTGAGCCGAGGACTATTGTCTATCTCTATGGTTTTTCAAAAGATCTATGCTATGTCCTATTGGATTGTATTTGCATGCCTATGTGAGATATCCGTGTATTTAGCTTGGACAATGTATACTCCATCGGAAATTGTGTCGCTCACCCCACATATAACAAACTTTTCGAGTAAAAGGAGATGGCGCTGAGATAAGAGCGGTGGATAAGGTGGCCTATGAAACTAATGGAGTAATGTTCTTTTATTTTTAAATGGTGATTTTAATTAAACAAGAAATTATTGAATGAATTATGATTTTCCTATGAATCGCTAGAGTGATGTCTTTTTCTAAATGTAAATTTTCAAATGAATAAGAAATTGTTCAACAAATTATTATTTTCTAAGTATTTACCTACGATGCTAGACTATGTGTGATAATTGATTGGTGTTGAGAACAAACGTTCAGTTTCTAGGGTTTTTTCGAGTTGTGATAATAAATGATGAATTACTATGATTTTTTAAGTTTATTTATGCAAATAGACTAAAAGGGATATTTTTAGTAAATGCGCGATTTTCTTATAAATAAATGAATATATGAATTTTCTACACTTTATAATTTGTTTCCATTTATTCTTTATTGAATTTTAAATGAAATATATTAACGAGACCTATTTTCATTTATAAATAAAAGTACGAACGCGATATTTTTCAAAGTCTTTCAATTTTATCACAAATGGTCTCGTTAGAATTATATATATATAGATGTCAAATTTTATTCCAATGCGATTGCTTAAGCTATAATTATTATTCTTTTGAAAAATTAAATGGCTCGTTATAACGAGTTGTCTTTCTCATGTTTCTTATGAATATAGAAAAAAATATATACGGTAAAATAAATATTTGCTCACATTTTATAGTCCAAAAGTTTTGAGCGTTACAGGTGGTATCGATTTGCAGTCTACCTTCCTTCCCGTAGACTTGCAAAAAAAAATACATGTACTTTTTGTGTGTGTTTGTACTCTTGATAAATGAATAAGTAAGTTTTTAAAATAAATGAAAAGAGCTACGAATCCACCAACGCTATGCCACGCCAAATTATTAACTTCCCATCAAATTTTTCAGGCTTGCTGATGAACGACTTAAGAAAATCCATGTTCGGCAAGTAGCAAATAATCCTAAATTAATGAAACAGTTTTCCTCTCCCCATTATTTAAGCACAAACACACCAAAGAGGGAATTTATTTCTACTAATTTTGGAACAAGCAACAATAAATAATAACAAGCCGAAAAGTAAATAGGAGTCAAGTTTTAGGATATGTTGGGTCGAAGCACGCCGTAGCACTCTCTTTAGAGGAAACGCCCCCACACTAGTAAGTTGATAAAGACGTCCCTCTCCCAAGATTCGACAACCCATTAATTCTCTCGTGTGCAGCGAAAAGAACCCCGAACCACTCGTTAACTCAATGCTCAAAATTGAAGGAAGAATAAAAGGGGGCTATTTATATTTTTTTAATAGCGACGCACAATTTCGTGGTTGAAATTTTGGAGAGCAACAAATAAAAATGGCTAGAAATGAGATGCTGAGCAAAAGCTTTAACTTGATAGTGATGATTGAGTAATGTAGAAGTTGTACGTGTGTGTTGTATTTTTAGAAAATCACTTTTGCTCTTTTAAAACTGGACAACAGAACAGGTATATATGAAAAATTAATAGGTTGCTCCTTATTTATAATAAGGCTTAGGCAATAACCACTACCCATGTTTTACACTAGAAAATAGGCAAGTGGGTACGACCATATGACTTAGTCGTTAGTGGCTAAGAATGGGACGCTTAATTTTAAATCAAAAATAATATTATCCAACAAATGTATCGGGAGACTACTTCTGTTTGTGGGTAGTATTTCAATTCAAAGATTTTTTGAGAGTTAATAATAGTTGTGATGGATCGGGAGACCTCAATTATTATTAATCTATTGTTTATGCGCCACCCGGAGGGGGAATAAACTATTTTAGGAATTGAACCCATAGAATTGCATGAATTAGTTATTGAAACTTTAGTTGGATTTAATATTGAAAAAAACATGTTGAGATTATGTGCCCAAGGTTGCTCCTGTAGTTGTTGAAATACTTGTGGGGTTCGCAAATTTATTTATTTTTATGTTATTTTCGATTTTATTATAAATCAATATTCGGTCGCTTCAATAAAATTGGAATGCGATGTTATTATAGCCTAAGTGTTTCACATATCAATCCCGAGGAATACGACGTTACTTGCCATTGTCTATAAACTACATTGTACATTTGCGGTTGTATGATCCAAAATATTTTTGGCGAACATTAAGTCAATTAAACTCAATTAAAAATATTTATTTTAATCAAGAAAATATTTCAAAATATGTATCAACATATTATATTCCATATGTAGCATTACTTATTGTAGTGTAAGAAGAAATTAATTTTTATTTAATATAAACGTATATTCATAATAGTTTTTATATATAGAATTTAATTTTTATATTTATTAACATACTTTCATGCTAGTAGAAAATATTTTTATATTTATCAATTTATTTTGATATTTAACTTTCGGTGTTGTAATATTCACACTTATTAAGGATCTAAAGATGATTAAGTTGCAATGGCGATAAAGTTGCGCCTTGAGCGGGTTTATAAAAAATCAGCTTTCAAAGACCGAACACAAAATACATAGTCTTGAGTATTTTTCATGACTATGATGTATAGTTTTTTTACTTCACCAATCAAAAATATTAAATTGCATTCTTCGCCTATTGTTTGATTCTATTTTAAAATTATTACAATTGAGTGGGAAGGAGTTCATAGAACTATTAGAAAAAAATGCACATGTCACAGTACGAAACAAAGGTCTCACAAATATACAACTTCTGCATTGCACAGAGGTCTCATCTACTTGTTTTAATATGAGTTGTTTCTGGGGGATGTTTCTTGATTGTTTGTAAAATTTCAAGTATATGATTGATCATTTAATGGCGACAGAAATTGTATATCAATAAAAATTTATTGGTTGAAAAATATGTGAAACAACTAGGGCTGTGCATGGGACTTGGAGATCACTGGAACCGAACCGATATCCGAACCAAAAAATATCTGAACCGAAAATATCCGTTGACTTTTTGACTTTCTCCGAACCGAACTGTCCCGAAAAATTTTATGGTACGGTTATGGAGATTTTTGAAATATTAAATGCACTGATAGGTACCAAATCAAGATCCAAAGCTAGAACCGATTTTTAAGAATGTTTTTAATACATACATATATATTATTTTTATCTTATTTATATTTTGATATTGTGACACCCCACATTTAAATAACCTAGAAAATTATCTGATATAATTATTATATTAAGTTTCACTGATGGAGCTTATGTAAAAGTATATGTGCTATTACAACGCATATTTTTGAAGTAATCGTAGTTGGGATTGTATTATTTATGAATTTATAATTTGAGATTGTGTTGCCATTTATGATTGTAGTATTTATTTTGAGATTGCACTAAAAAAGGAATGAACTATAATTGTTTGGTGATTTTAACATTTATTTTTTCTTATTTTGTGTGTTTTACTTATGATTAATCTCCGTTTCACCGTCCCGAACCGTACCACCCCGAACCGTCCCGTTAGAACCAAATCTCTGTATACGGTTGATGATCGAGATTTTTCTCTACGGTTGGTTCGAGATTAATTTTGAAAATCTCGAACTTCGGGACGGTTCGAGATTTATGAATCTTCGAACCGTTAAAATCGCACACCCCTAGAAACAACGATGTGTCAAGAATTCCCACAGAAAAATACGCGAACACGTATAAAAATTCGAAAAAAAAAGGTTGGAGCGCAACTCTTACTATTATACAACCATACCGTTGGGTTTGGAATTTCGATCCGACATAAATTGTTAAATTGTAATTGTACTTGCACTTGCGCTTCTAAGATTTAACATAAAGAAATTATAATAAACCTGCTTGAGTGAATAACATCAACAATGCATTTGTGTTTAGGGGTAAAAACATTAATCTCAGAAACTATGACTTTTCTTACACTTTTCTATCTAGTCTATATTTATTTTTCACTTGTCCTATGAATTTTGCATGTTTTACACTTTATCCTTTGAAGCCCATCGACGGTGAAATATTCCGTCCAAATTCAGTCTCGTGTCATCTAAACTTTGTATAATTTGCATTTTCCACCGAAAAATAAAAAGTTTAAAATTAAAAAGAAGAAAATACATGTATAGCAATGGCATATGTAAAAGACCCAAAAACAAAAAGAAGAAATTACATGTATAACATATGTAAAAGAAAAGAAGAAAAATACATAGAAATGTAGCAAATCGCCGTCTGTGGGAATCGAACCCACCCACATGGTTAAAAGCCATGCGCTCTACCAGCTGAGCTAAGACGGCTTGATGATGTCGAGTTCATTCAGAACATATCAAACAATTCGAAAGTAATGGAAAAAACATCCTTTTCGCCGTACACCAAAACCAACATGATTTAGAGTTACACACACTTCACTGGGGATTGAACCCCTGACCTCCCACATATTTGAGGGAATGATACCACTACACCAAACCAACATGATTTCTTGTGTTTCTCTTAAACAACACAGTACACTTACAACTTATAAAGGTCAAAGATGCACCAAGACTCGACCATACTTGCTCATTTTAAAACTTCAACTTCTGATATGAGAAATCCTTTTGAATCTCTATATTTTTTCCCCCTACGTTAGTTACAAATCAATTTTACATGGGGAAAAAAAAATCAAAGCGAAACCATTACAAGTCAGTCGATAATTTGTTATTTTGTAGAATAAAATGAGAGTTTTTTTTAAGGACTGATATAATTTTTTTTGGCACTTGTAATTGTCAACAAATTCAGGTTCTTATTATGAACTAGTCTTTTACCCGTGCGATGCATGGGGTGAATATCTGTTAGGTTCTTATTTTTACTATTACATGTATATTTTTCTAATAGTTCTATAAATATTATCTCCTGTATTTAGAAATGAGAACATCCTCGTGTGGAACCATCCACGTTGGTAAACGAATAGAATGGGACGGAAAATCCCTGGTTAATTCGGGTATTTGAGCGGAGATGGATATACTCTGCTTCTCCAGAATCGGGGATTAAACATAGACGGTATTTATATCCACGTCCCACTTTCTATTCCGATTAGATTTAAAATGGGTTTCTCCGTTCTCATCCCTAGGGGCCCGATGGCTACCCGCCCCCCATCCCATTTGGCCGCCACGCCCGTGACCCATGGTAGGACGGGCGAGTCCGGGTATCACCTGCCCCAGTGGTACCCGTCCCGCCTTCGTGCTATTTTTTTATTTTTAAATATATTTAATGTATATTTTGTTAGATAAATATTTTTATCAAGATTTTGATGATTATGTTTAAATGAGTTTTTATACCAAAACAATGTTAATAAATATTGTCCAAATACTCCTAAATTATTTAAAATATTTTTGCTAATTTTTAGAGTATTTCTTAGAATTTATTTTTCGATAAAAATGGACAACACTTTTGATGGTTTTGTTTAAATTGGTTTTTACACCAAAGCTATGTTTATAAATGTTGTCAAAATACTCCCAAGTGATTTAAAATATTTTTACTAATTTTTTGGAGTATTTCTTGAAGTTTATTTTTGATAAAAATCGGACAACATTTAAAATTGGAGGTCGGCCGGTCATGCCCAAAGCGTCGGCCGTGCACTGAAAAAAGAATATTGAAACGAACATTATGTACTCATAAAAATGAAGAGGGGATCGGTCATAGGGGGCCCAGAATTCGCGCACTAGGGCGACCGTCGCACCCCGGGCCGACCGGCCAACCCCCCTTCGACCGACTGTCCCCGGATCGCACTATCTTTTTCAAACGTTCGAAATCTTATACGGGCAACCGGTCGCCCTATGTAATTTTTGGACAAAAAAATTGTGCCGTTTGAAAACATTATCAAAGATTTACGTTTCATTTTTGTACAATATTTCTACATCTTGTGATCCTCTTTTTGTAGACAAAAGTGAAGGAGCCTATGTTGGTGAAGACTTCCCTATAAATAGAGGATGAATTGAAGACACAAGATATAAGACATACAAGCAAAATACACAACAAGAAATCTGCAAATTGTTCAAGCTTTCTTTTTACATTCTTGTTGTAATAGCCTTTAGTACTTTCACTTGCACATCTTTAAGGAAGGTCTAGGCTTTTTGATTCTTGATTACACTTGCACTCAATCTTTGTATTGGTTTCATAGAGTTGTAATCTTGAATTTTGTCCATCATTCAACACAAGACATCCTTGTGAGTATTCTTGTGGTAAGAATACACTTGGGTGATCTAGGTGATAGGTGTTTGGAGAGTGTGGTACTCTTCAAAGGTGGTGAAGGAAGATTGTGGTAATCTTCTTGAAGGTGTTGTAAAGAGGATTGTAGTAATCCTCAAGGTGTTGTATTAATTTTGGAAATTAATAAAATCTTTTTTTCTTTTTGAAATCCATCCCTGGAATCTTTGGGGTGGTAGAGATTAGGCCCTGGTGGGTTGAACCTCTTTAAATTAACGAGTGTTGTTTAATTTCCGCATTTACATTCTTGTCATTTACTTGTTCATTCGAAAAAGAGGGCGATTTGCGAAAAATCGGCATAATCTATTCACCCCCCTCTAGATTATCGTAGCCACTTGGACTAACAAGTGGTATCAAAGCCAAACTCTTTGGCTAGCTCGTTCCGAGTAAAGAGGAAAGATCCATGGCTACAAATGAAGCTTATCTCACCACCGGTGCCTCCACCAACAAGCCACCACTATTCGACGCCAACAACTACGCATTTTGGAAAGACCGCATGGAGTGCTTTCTACAAGGGTGCGGATTTGATATTTGGAATGTGGTCATTGAAGGAGTTGCTCAACCAACAACAAAATTGGAGGATGGTACCACGACTCCCAAGCCGTTCAGTACTATGAAAATGACAAGAAGGCTTTCTCTCTAAACGGTAAGGCCTTAAACATTTTACATTGTTCTCTTACCGCCACCGAATATAATCGCATAAGAGGCATACGGTCGGCACATGAAGTTTGGGAAAAATTAGAAACCATTTATGAGGGCACAAAGAAAGTGAAGCAAGCAAGAAAAATAATGCTTGTGAAAGACTTTGAAAATTTCAATATGCATGATGGTGAAAGCATATCAAAAATGGTGGAAAGGCTTGACAACATTGTCAATCCTCTTGTGGCTCTTGGAAAGGTCATCTCCAAAGAAGATAAGGTGACCAAAGTCTTAAATGCCCTTCCCGGCTCATGGTCCGAAATGGTGACGGCAATCACGGAAGCTCAAAATCTTGAGACACTCAAGTTTGATGAGCTCATTGGGAACCTCCTTATTTATGAAGTATATCTCAAAGAGAGGAAAAATTCTCAACCATCCACCTCTAAAACGGGTACGCAAAATATCATTAAAGGCTTAGAATCTTCTTCAATAATGTTTATTATGCTAGTGATGAGGATGATGAAGAAACGGCGACTCTTGTTAGAAAATTTGCAAAATTTGTAAACAAAAATAAAGCAAGAAAGACAAGAGACAATTCTTGTTTCAAATGCGGAAAATCCGGGCACTACATAGCCGATTGTCCAAAATTAGCGGAAGAGGAACAAAAAAGAAAAACCTTTTCCGAAAAAGAAGGCGTTAAATGCGGACGTCAAAACTTGGGATGAATTACTTGAAACAACCGACGAGGAAGGAGAATCCGAACATGGTCTTATGGCCATAGATGATGAAAATACCGAGGTACGCTCTAATGCTTCATCTTCTTCCCTAGTTGATGAATTACAATGTGATTTTGATGAATTGCAAAATGAGTTTCAAAATTTGATTGTTAAATACAAGAATTTGAAAAAGGAGCATAAAGAGCTTAAACTAGAAAAAGATAAATTATTTACTTCCTATGATTCTCTTGATAAGGCTCATGCTATTACTCTTACTATGGTCCGTACTCTTGAAACCGAAAAACAAACGCTCACAAATGATATTGAAAATTTGAAAAAGGATGTGCATCGATTCAATTTAAGTACGGATAAAGTCACAAAAATTTTAGATGCACAAAGAGGTGAGCATTCTAAGTTAGGACTTGGTTACAAACCTTTTCAAAATGCTTTTAAGAAAAAGACCAAGGTCCAAACTTTGTGCGTGCTAGTAGTCCTCGTATTATTACTTATTTTTATTGTGGTAAGAATGGACACTATGCTAGCAATTGTAAATTGAAGAATAATTTTAGCTATTATTGGAGACCTAAAGGTCTCAAGGCTAACCCCCATGGACCCCAAAATTATAGGGTACCTAAAAATAATTCATTTGTAGGTTATAGGGGCTATAACAACAATGGAAGATTCAAAATGGCTCGTGGACAGCGGATGTTCACGCCATATGACCGGAAAGAGAGAACTTTTTACCAACATCAAGCTCCAAGAAGAGGGTATGGTCATGTTCGGCAATGGCAAAGGAAGAATTCTTGGAAATGGAGAAATTGGTAACTCTTCTTTCTCTCTTAGTAATGTTCTTTTAGTAGAAGGGCTTAAGTTCAATTTGATAAGTGTTAGCCAACTTTGTGATTCAAATTATAATGTTGTTTTTAATAAAGAAAAATGCCTTATTTCCAAAGATGATAAAATTATTTGTGAAGCAATTAGAAAAGGCAATCTTTACAAAATTTGTACAAGTGATTTGGTTAGTCAAAATGTTTCTTGTCTTGTCCCCAATAATGATTTAACTAGTTTATGGCATAGGCGACTTGGACATGTTGGATACAAAATTTGCAAACTATTTACAAAAACCAACATGTAAAAGGACTACCCAAATTGAATTTTGAAAATCTTGGCTTATGTGACACTTGTCAAAAGAACAAATTAGTTAAGAGTAGTTTTAAGCCCAAAAATGAAATTTCCACTACCAAACCCCTACAAATGCTTCATCTTGATTTGTATGGGGATATTGGTACGGCAAGTCTAAGTGGAAAACATTACACTTTTGTTATAGTTGATGATTTTTCTAGATATACTTGGGCTCTATTTCTTACAAATAAAAGCGATGCTTGGTTAATGAGTTTGTTAAGTTGTGTAAACTTATTGAAAATGAAAAGGAAGATACTATTAAGTCTATTCAAGTGATCGATGTGGAGAATTTGACGGCGAATTTAGAGTCTTTTGTGAAACCAAGGGATATAGTCATAATTTTTCCGCTCCAAGGACACCTCAACAAAATGGTGTAGCCGAAAGGAAGAATCGGACACTTCAAGAAATGAGTCGGTCCATGCTCAATGAATTTTCACTTCCAAAATATTTTTGGGCGGCGTAAGTACCGCTTGCTATGTCATTAATCGAGTTTATATTCGTCTAAAATGAATAAAACTCCATATGAGCTTTGGAAAGGAAGAACCCCAAATATTAGTTATTTCAAAATATTTGGATGTAAATGTTTTATTTTGAATACTAAGGATCAATTAGACAAACTTGATCCTAAGACCGATGAAGGAATATTTATGGGGTATTCAACCAAGAGCAAAGCATATCGGCTTTACAATAAGACTAGTGGGGTTGTTGAAGAATCCATCCATGTCAAATTCAATGAAGCTTGGGTGTTGAAAGGATACCAAATGATGAAAGTGATGAAGAGGATATTGTTGAACCCATTGTTCAAGATGAAACTCAAAATGATCAACCTTCAAGCTCAAATGTTCCTCAAGAAGATAAAGGTGATACTTGAATATTCCCGTAGCATTGAAATTTAAGGAGATCACCCAAAGATCTTATTATTGGTGATCCCCTTGATAAAGTAATGACTCGAGGAAAATTTGCCGAGAAAGCTCTTATATCTCAAAAAGAGCCTAAAAATGTTAAGGAAGCCATTGAAGATGAGGATTGGTTTTTAGAAATGCAAGAGGAGTTGAATCAATTTGAAAGGAATGATGTATGAGAATTAGTACCTTGTCCTCCATCTCAAACAATTATTGGCACAAAATGGGTATTCCGGAACAAGCTTGATGACCAAGGCAATATTGTTCGAAATAAAGCAAGGTTAGTAGCTCAAGGTTATTGTCAAGAAGAAGGTATTGATTATGATGAAACATTTGCACCCGTAGCACGTTTAGAAGCTATTCGTATTTTACTTGCCTATTCTTGTTTTAAAAATTTCAAGCTTTACCAAATGGATGTAAAATCCGCATTTTTAAATGGTATTATTCAAGAAGAAGTCTATGTAAAACAACCTCCGGGGTTTGAAAATTTTTCTAGGCCTAATGATGTTTATAGACTTAAAAAGGCCTTATATGGTTTTGAAACAAGCACCCCGTGCATGGTATGATAGACTTAGCTCTTTTCTTTTGCAAAATGGTTTTACAAGAGGTAAAGTTGATACTACTCTCTTTGTTTTTGAAAAAGGGCAAGATTGCTTATTAGTGCAAATTTATGTTGATGATATTATTTTTGGTGCTACTAATGAATCCGTGTGCAAGAAATTTTCTAAGTTAATGCAAGGTGAATTTGAAATGAGCATGATGTGGGAGCTCAACTTCTTTCTTGGACTTCAACTTAAGCAATGCCAAGAAGGAATATACATTTCACAATCCAGTATACAAAGAACTTTTGAAAAAGTTCGAATTGAAGAAGGAAGAAGCTGTTTCTACCCCATGGCAACAAACGTCAAGATTGACAAAGATGAAAAAGGGAAGCCGGTTGATGAATCCAAATATCGAGGTATGATTGGTAGTTTACTTTATTTAACCGCATGTAGACTGGATATTCTTCATGCCGTATGCTATGTGCTCGTTTTCAAATCAATCCCAAAGAATCTCATATGAGTGCCGTTAAAAGAATTTTTAGATATTTGAAAGGCACTATTCAATATGGTTTATTCTATCCAAAGAATGAAATTTTTTTCTCTTAAAGGTTATAGTGATTCGGATTATGCGGGAAATATTGATGATCGGAAAAGTACTTCCGGATCATGTCAATTTTTAGGCGATTGCCTAGTTTCTTGGTTTTCAAAGAAGCAAAATTGTTTTTCACTTTCAACGGCCGAAGCCGAATATATTTCCGCGGCATTTTGTTGTACACAACTTCTTTGGATGAAACAAACTTTAGCGGATTATAAATGTTCTTTTGAAAGTGTTCCTATCTTTTGTGATAATATATCCGCTATAAATATTGCTCAAAACCCGGTTCATCATAACCGTACTAAACATATTGAGATTCGACATCATTTTCTAAGGGATTGTGTTTCAAAACGAAAAATTGAGATATCTTTTGTACCATCTCAAGATCAATTAGCGGATATTTTTACAAAACCGCTATCTTCCGAGACTTTTGCGTCGATACGAGCTCGGTTAGGCATAATGCATATTGAATGAGGTCTACGTCTGCATTTTGCACGTTTTTAAAACTTAGGGGCGAAAAATCGGATTTGTGGTTGAAAATTCGGATTTTAGAAAACAGAAAGAACCACTAGGCTGTTTGGGGAAGGCCGACCGGTCGCCCACCCCCCCAACCGGTCGACCACATCAAAATTTTGGTTAAAAACGTTTATGTTCTCAGTTTCATCATTTTTGGTCTTTTGTGTTCATTTCTCGTCCCCTACGCACTTTTCACACAAATTTCACTTCAAATTTGTTTTATTGCATACATTTTATATTTTGGACTTCTTGAGGCACGATTATCATCATCATTGTTCATCTTTACCGATTAGATGGTAAGAATTTCCCCTTTTAATCTCAATTGGGTTGAACCCTTGAGAATGTGCTTGTATCTTGATATCTTGTTGAAATTCTTATATTAATATGATGTTTATGATGATTGATGATGTATGAATATTGTTGTATTGCAATTGGTGATGAATTTTTTTGGCTTAAACGAATCACAAAGGCGTTATATTTCTCTTGTTTTATTCGACGCACGCCAAGTGTTCGACAAAATGTTTCAATGAAAAATTCATCACCTACATGATTCTCTTGATTTGAAAAGTCTTATAAGTTTATAGAGATCATATTTTATCAATCAAATGAGCTTTTACAAATCAAATGAGCAATTTTTTCCTTTTATTCGAATTTAAGCTTAAATGCTCAATATGCTCGATAAATCTATAAAATTGCACACTTTGATATAATTGTATGTTGTTTTTATCGTGCTAACATTATTTTTGATGATTCCAAGGGGAGAAACAAGAAAATTGCTCGTAAGCTCAAAGAAGCGAAAATAAGCTCGCAAGAAAAGCTATAAGCTAAAGCTCTTAAAAGCCAAAAGCTATGGATTATACTTGGTCCATGTGATGTATTATGGACTTTTATACTTGACTAATGATGCTTTTGTGACAGGGGGAGCTTATAAGCTCATGATATTCAAGCTTAAGTTGTAAAAGCTAAGCTTTAAGCTTTTAGTTGTTGCTTGTATACTTGTTCTTGATATGCATATTGATAGGGGGAGCTTGTGCAAAAATGATTTTGAAAAATCTTTGCTCCTATCCTTGTGTGTTTGTACTTATGATGAATCTTGCTTATAATGGATTGATGTTTTAGACCGGAAAATTTGTTTTATTTTAAAATCAACTTTCTAAAATTGTTTTGGTTTGTAATCATCAAAAATGGGGAGTTTGTTAGATAAATGTTTTTATCAAGATTTTGATGATTATGTTTAAATGAGTTTTTATACCAAAACAATGTTAATAAATGTTGTCCAGATACTCCTAAATGATTTAAAATGTTTTTGCTAATTTTTGGAGTATTTCTTAGAATTTATTTTTCGATAAAAATGGACAACACTTTTGATGGTTTTGTTTAAATTGGTTTTTACACCAAAACTATGTTTATAAATGTTGTCAAAATACTCCCAAGTGATTTAAAATGTTTTTACTAATTTTTTGGAGTATTTCTTGAAGTTTATTTTTGATAAAAATCGGACAACATTTAAAATTGGAGTTCGACCGGTTGCCCAAAGCGTCGACCGGTACCTGAAGCAAAGAATATTGAAATAGAACATTCTGTACTCATAAAAACGAAGAGGACGGTCAGCGGGGACCGACCGGTCGCACCCTAGGGCAACCGATCGCACCCCACAGGTCGGCCGACCTCGACCTCCCTTCGACTGTCTGGATCGCACTATCTTTTTCAAACGTTCGAAATCTTATACGGGGCAACCGTCGCCTTCTATGTAATTTTTGACAAAAAAATTGTGCCGTTTGAAAACATTATCGCCAAAGAGTTACTTTTCATTTTTGTACAATATTTCTACATCTTGTGATCCTCTTTTTGTAGACAAAAGTGAAGAAGAAAGAGCCTATGTTGGGAGCCTATGTTGGTGAAGACTTCCCTATAAATAGAGGATGAATTGAAGACACAAGATATAAGACATACAAGCAAAATACACAACAAGAAATCTGCAAATTGTTCAAGCTTTCTTTTTTACATTCTTGTTGTAATAGCCTAAGTACTTTCACTTGCACATCTTTGAGGTCTAGGCTTTTTGATTCTTGATTACACTTGCACTCAATCTTTGTATTGGTTTCATAGAGTTGTAATCTTGAATTTTGTCCATCATTCAACACAAGACATCCTTGTGAGTATTCTTGTGGTAAGAATACACTTGGGTGATCTAGGTGATAGGTGTTTGGAGAGTGTGGTACTCTTCAAAGGTGGTGAAGGAAGATTGTGGTAATCTTCTTGAAGGTGTTGTAAGAGGATTGTGGTAATCCTCAAGGTGTTGTATTAATTTTGGAAATTAATAAAATCTTTTTCTTTTAGAAATCCATCCCAGGAGATCTTTGGGGTGGTAGAGGATTAGGCCCTAGGTGGGTTGAACCTCTTTAAATTAACGAGTGTTGTTTAATTTCCGCATTTACATTCTTGTCATTTACTTGTTCATTCGAAAAAGAGGGCGATTTGCGAAAAATCGGCATAATCTATTCACCCCCTCTAGATTATCGTAGTCACTTGACTAACATATTTTACATGTATATTATATAAAATAGTATAGTTTTATGTATTTAATATTATATTTAATATATATAATGATAAATTTTATAAAAAATATGTATTTATAATACAAAATATAATATTAAAAAATTATTAATAATATAAAATATAAGATAAAAATATAGGGAAAAAAATCAACATGGGGCGAACTGCCCCGCCCATGACTTGGCGGTCCGGGGTATTGAGATACCCGCCCCGCCCCATTGTCATCCTTACTCATCCCCATTCCCCAAATATGTATATTGTATTTATCTATTATTAATATTAATTCTATTTATAATTTTTTATTTTATTAATTCTAAATTAAAAAATCTTTACATTTTTACTTGTACTTATTCTTTATTTCACAACTTATGGAATTATGTTATTTATATTTTTTGTCTAGAAAAATAGTGATTGAAAAATGTTTAAAATTTCAAGAAATAATTAAAATATAAAGATAATTAATTTGATCGTAAATAATACTATTAAACAATTAAAAAATAATTATAGACTATAAAAATCTCTTTAAATATGAAATATTTGTTTATGTGAATATGAATTGTATCTATTTATAGCATGTTTATCTATAATAAAGTAAAGTTTGAAAAATATTTTAACCGGCTAATGTTGAATTTCTTTACTACCCCAATGTTGAATATTTAATAAATTATATTTTCAATACAATCAACAATAAAGTCATTTCAAAATTCCAATTAGGGTTTAGGAAATTAAAGAATTAAACAATAATCTTGCTTTAAATTTAGCAATTCGATTATAAGGAAAATGATATAATTCAAAAAGACTATTATATATATATATATACACATATATAAAAAAATATCAAACAAACAAATTCATATCTATTTTCAAATGTACAACTTTAAAACTTGAATATCAAAAGACATTAATAAATATAAAAAATAATTTAGTAATATGAAAAGATTGTTAAAAAGTAAAAAATAATTTTCTATATATAAAATACTATTGTGAGTATAATTTAATATTAAATAAATATTAGTTTTCTTCTTACAAAAATATATATACTGATATGTATTTTATATATGTGATATAAAAGATTTGGATACATATTTTGAAATACGTTATTCAATTAAAATAAATATTTTTAATTAAATATAATCAATTTAAATATAATTCTATATAATTATTGACATATAGGTTAAGCCCAAATAACAACTATACCTATTCAAAAATAGCCAAAGTACATGAATATGCAAATTGATGTACAATAGCCGAGTACATAATTTTTAAAGCCCATTACAAAATACAAAATAATGAGTAAATATGTCTTATATTTTAATTAATTATTTTTGTATTTTTATTTATATATGCAATGTCAGTGTCAAACTGAAGACCATAAAAATAACTAATTTGATATATTATATGTCAAAAATTGATCAAAACGAACATGTTATTATTTTTTTGGAAAAAAGTTAAAAGATAAATATAATAATTAATGCAAGATACACACACAAATTTGGAAATCTAATTTTACATAATTCTATTTTTATATCATTTTAAGAAGTGATTATTTAAAGAAAGTTGACTACCAAATATAATGGAATGACTAGTACTTATCATTTCTTATTTTTACACATATTTTTATTACTTTTAATAGTAACTAAAAAGGGAAAATTTTGACGTACTATTTCAAATGACTTCTCTTTATATATATATATATATATATATATATATATATATATTAGATGAGGCCTCGTGCGATGCACATGCTATTCTAGTTATCGGTACATGTATTCATATCAACTCGTACTCAATAATGATAAATGATGGTGATCATTCCCTACAAAATATTGCATATATCATCAACAATGGATAAGTTGTGTTGATAATGAGTGTGTGATTTTTTTTGTATATACGAATTGAATATAATATAAACATTGGACATACGATCATGAAAATCTTTTCACTATACCGCAAGTGTGCGATGTAGCTAGCGAGATAGCGGCCGAACAAGGTCGTATTCCTCATGGATTATACGAAATACATAAAAATACAAGAAATCCCGTACTTCAATTTTATTGAAGCGGTCGAAATATCAAGAGTTTGTTTATCTAAACTAATCCTAAATTATTAAGTAAAAATATCTAATGAATATAAAAACCGAACTTTACAAGATTTCAAATAAATACGAAAAGCAATGATCATGAAATCTTTTCACTAAACTCCAATTGTACATTATAGCTAGCGGATAGCGGCCCGAGCAAGATCGTATTCCTCGGGGATTGAATACGAAACACTTAGAAGCTATAGTAAATATCGTATTCCAATTTTATTGAGGCGGTTGAAAATCACAAGTTTATTTATTTATCTGGACTAATCCTAAATTAAGAAATAAAATAACAAAAATTATTAAGGCCCGAACTCCATAAGTTTTCAACAAATACGAAAAGCAACCCTAGGCACATAATCTCAACATGTTTCTTCAATATTAATTCCAATTAATGTTTCATCAAAATCAATTTATGTGTTTCTATGGGTTCAATTTCTAAATTAGTTTATTCCCCCTCCCCGGTGGCGCATAAGTAGTTTAATAACAATTGCTAGTATCTCTACTCAACAATTACTATTAACTCTCAAAAGATCTTTGAATTGAAGTACTCCCCACAAACAGTTATAGGTCTTCCGACTCGTTATACTCATTTATGTTTGAACTCGTTTTTCATTCGTTAGAACTCATCTCCCGAATTATGAACGAACAAATATGACATGCAAATTATTGGCTAAATAATCTACAAGAAACAAGAACTCCAATTCATAAATAGAACACATAAACTAATTAAGAAAAACAATCAATATAGATTTAACATGAATCCACAGTTTTGATTATGCCCTACGATCAGAATATTTACCCTAAAATATTTGACAACAAATTTATAGACAAACTTGAAATCAAATAGTTTGATATGGTTTAAAGTACAAACAAGAGATCTAAACTAAGAGGATAGAACTCTTCTTGTCGATGGATCATTTCTAAGTCTTGAACCCTTGTGCTTAGTAGATGCAAAAGGTCTTCAGTGTTCTTCATTGATTAGCGTGTTCCTCTTAGAAATATGTAAATTTGTGTAATCTAGTGTATTTTGATGTATGAAGATGTATGGAATGTTCTATTTTTATTCAGGCTTGGTCCTCCTTTTATAGGTGCTTTGAGAGATCACTTGTAGAGTCCCGACGGGATTAGGAAACAAAATCGATTGCAAGATAAAATAACACGGCCGTGTGAAATGACAAGGGCGAACCGTGTAATTGGTTTTGCTCTCTTTTTTTGCACGAACAATTCACACGACCGTTTAATCTCACACGGTCTGGTCGTACTTCATCTCTAAAATTCTTCACTCGAACAAGTCGCACGCGCGTGTAAAACCACACGAGCACCATTCACACGGTCGGGTGAATCTACATGGGTTGACCATATGTCTTGTTTTTTTGTCGTTTTCTTTACGTATTCAATCGTCTCTTCGCATTCATCGTTCTTGTCCGAGCCGTCCCCATCGATATCTTTCCATTTTAGCTTTGTTTCCTGCAAAAATTACAAAAATACGCATATCACGCCCTTCTAAGTGTTAGTCCAAGTGGTTACCGATAATCTAGAGGGGGTGAATAGATTATGCCGATTTTTCGCAATATCACCCTCTTTTTCAAATGAACACGTAATTGACAAGAATGTAAATACGGAAATTAAACAACACTTTCGATGATTTATAGTAGTTCAACCAACCTGGGCTTAATCTACTACCACCCCTGGTATATCAGAAGTGGATTTCAAAAAGAAAAAGATTTTATTAATTACCACAATTAATACAACCCCACCTTTGAAGATTACCACAATCTTCTTACAACACCTTCAAGGAGATTACCACAATCTTCCTTCAACACCTATGAAGAGTAAAAAACCACACTCTTCAATACCTAAGATCACCCAAGTGTGTTCTTACCACAAGAACACTAACAAGGATATCTTGTTTTGGATGATAGAAAAATTCAAGATTACAACTCAATAAATGAAGTATACGAACTTTGAGTGCAAGTGTAATCAAGAACAAAAGCCTAGACCTCAAGATTGTGCAAGTGCAAGAACTTAGGTTATTACAACAAGAATGTAAAAATGAAAGCTTTGAGAATTTTGTAGATTTCTTGTTGTATTGTATCTTGTGTGTTGTATATTTGTGTCTTCAAATCATCCTCTATTTATAGGAGAGTCTTCAAGATTGGATCTCCAACAAAGGCTCCTTCATCTTCACTTTTTCTACGAAAAGAAGATCACAAGATGTAGAAATATAGTACAAAAACGATAAAGTAAATCTTGGCGATAATGGTTGTCCAACGGTTTGAATTTTGTTGTCAAAAATAGAGGTTGAACGGTCGCGCAGAGATATAAATTTGAAAGTAGATCGCACTATTTTACACAGGGTGACCGGTCGACGGGGGGTCCGATCGGTCGACCCCTATGCTGAACGGTCGGGGGTGTTGGAAAATCGAAACAGAGAGTTCTGTAATTGAAACTCACGTTCAGGCACCGGTCGCCCATAGGGTCGACCGGTCGCCCTCCTTGTTTTTCGTTCCGTCCCATTTTCTGTTTCAAAACTCAACTCAGGTACAGGTTGCCCTATAGGGCGACCGGTTGAGCTTGAAATATAGGTGTTGTCCAATTTTTTTTTATCAAAAATAAACTTCAAGAAATACTCCGAAAAATAGTAAAAATATTTTAAATCGATCGGAAGTATTTGGACAACATTTAGGGACATTGTTTTGGTATAAAAACACATTTGCACAAAATCATCAAAATCATGATAAAAATATTTATCTAACAAACTCCCCCTTTTTGATGATTACCAAGCAAAACAATTTTCAAGAGGACGATTTTAAAACAAAACATATTTTCCGGTCTAAAACATCAATCCATTACAAGCAAGATTTACCATAAGTAAAACACACAAGGATATGAGCAAATATTTTTAAAACATTTTTGCACAAGCTCCCCTATCAATATGCATATCAAGAACAAATATAAAAGCAACCAACTAGAAGCTAAAAGCTTAGCTTGTACAAAAACAAGCTTGAATTATTTGAGCATAGAAGCTCCCCTATCACAAAACATCATTAGTCAAGCATAAAAGTCCACAATACATCAAATGGACTAAGTAATATTCACAGCTTTTGGCTTTTGAGAGCCCTAGCTTATAGCTTTTCTTGCGAGCTTATTTTCGCTTCTTTGAGCATATGAGCGTTTTTCTTGTTTCTCCTCCTTTGGAAACATCAAAAAGAGTGTTAGCACGATAAAAACATCATACAATTATATCAAAGTGCGCAATTTTATCGATTTATCGAGCGTTTTGAAAATTAAAGCTTAAATTCCAAATAAAAAGGGAAATATTGATCATTTGATTTGCAAAAGCACATTTGAGTGTCAAGACATGATCTCAATAAATATATAAGACTTTTGAAAGCATAAGAGTCATGTATAAGTTGAAATTTTCTTTGCGACAATTCATCAAACACTTTGTGGGCGTGAAAAATAAAGAAGTTGTATAAGGCCCTTGTAAATGAATCAAGCCAAAAATTTTCATCACCAAATCAGTTCAAACACAATTCAATACATCATAATTAACAAGCTCATCCCAATCATATGAAACTTCCATCAATAAAATTACAAATAAGCCAAAAACTCAAGGGTTCAACCCAATTGAGCAAATGAAGTAGAATTCTTACCATTCAATCGGTAAAGATGAGCAATGATGATGATAATTGAGCCTAATTAAGTCCAAGATATGAAATGTATGCAAGAAAACAAATTTGAAGTGAAATTTGTGTGCATTTGGCGAAGGGACGAAAAATGGGCAAAATGAGCCAAAATGGCTAAGTCAAGATAGAACCGTATTTAACCACAAAATGGCAAATGGGCGGCCGGTCGGCGGTGAGGGAGAGACCGGTCGAGGTGAGGTCCGACCGGTTGCCCTCACCCTAGTCAGCCCACTGTCTCAACTTGTTTACCAAAATCCGAAATTTCAACCAAAAATCCGATTTTTCGCCCTAAGTTTTAAAAACGTGCAAAATGCAAACGTAAACCTCATTCAATATGCATTATGCCTAACCGAGCTCGTATAGATGCAAAAGTCTCGAAAGATAGCGGTTTTGTAAAAATATCCACCAATTGATCTTGAGATGGAACAAAAGATATCTCAATTTTTCGTTTTGAAACACAATCCCTTAGAAAATGATGTCGAATCTCAATATGTTTAGTACGGTTATGATGAACCGGGTTTTGAGCAATATTTATAGTGGATATGTTATCACAAAAAATAGGAACACTTTCAAAAGAACATTTATAATCCGCTAAAGTTTGTTTCATCCAAAGCAATTGAGTACAACAAAAGGCCGCGGAAATATATTCGGCTTCGGCCGTTGAAAGTGAAACACAATTTTGTTTCTTTGAAAACCAAGAAACTAGGCAATCACCTAGAAATTGACATGATCCGGAAGTACTTTTACGATCATCAATATTTCCCGCATAATCCGAATCACTATAACCTTTTAGAGAAAATTTTCATTCTTTGGATAAAATAAACCATATTGAATAGTGCCTTTCAAATATCGAAAAATCCTTTTAACGACACTCATATGAGATTCTTTGGGATTGCTTTGAAAACGAGCACATAGGCATACGACATGAAGAATATCCGGTCTACTTGCGGTTAAATAAAGTAAACTACCAATCATACCTCGATATTTGGATTCATCAACCAAGGCCTTTTTCATCTTTGTCAATCTTGACGTTTGTTGCCATTGGGGTAGAGACGGTTCTTCCTTCTTCAATGCCAAACTTCTTTAAAAGCTCCTTTGTATATTTTGATTGTGAAATATAAATTCCTTCTTGGCATTGCTTAATTTGAAGTCCGAGGAAGAAGTTGAGCTCCCCCATCATGCTCATTTCAAATTCACCTTGCATTAACTTAGAAAATTTCTTGCACAAGGATTCATTAGTAGCACCAAAAATAATATCATCAACATAAATTTGCACTAATAAGCAATCTTGCCCTTTTTCAAAAACAAAGAGAGTAGTATCAACTTTACCTCTTGTAAAACCATTTTGCAAAAGAAAAGAGCTAAGTCTATCATACCATGCACGGGGTGCTTGTTTCAAACCATACAAGACCTTTTTAAGTTTATAAACATCATTAGGCCTAGAAAATTTTTCAAACCCCAGGTTGTTTTACATAGACTTCTTCTTGAATAAGACCATTTAAAAATGCGGGATTTTACATGCATTTGGTAAAGCTTGAAATTTTTGAAACAAGAATAGGCAAGTAAAATACGAATAGCTTCTAAACGTGCTACGGGTGCAAATGTTCATCATAACCAATACCTTCTTCTTGATAATAACCTTGAGCTACTAACCTTGCTTAGTTTCGAACAATTGCCTTGGTCATCGAGCTTGTTCCGAAATACCCATTTTGTACCAATAATGGTTTGACATGGAGGACAAGGTACTAATTCCCATACATCATTCCTTTCAAATTGATTCAACTCCTCTTGCATTTCTAAAAACCAATCTTCATTTTCAATAGCTTCCTTAGCATTTTTAAGCTCTTTTTGGGATATAAGAGCTTTCTCGGCGAATTTTCCTCGGGTCATTACTTTATCAAGAGGATCACCAATAATAAGATCTTTTGGATGATCTCCCTTAAATTTCAATGCTACGGGAAGATCCGAAGTATCACTTTATCTTCTTGAGGAACATTTGAGCTTGAAGGTTGATTATTTTGAGTATCATCTTGAACAATGGGTTCAACAATATCCTCTTCATCACTTTCATCATTTGGTATCCTTTCAACACCCGAAGCTTCGTTGAATTTGACATGGATGGATTCTTCAACAACTCCACTAGTTTTATTGTAAACCCAATATGCTTTGCTCTTGGTTGAATACCCATTAAATATTCCTTCATCGGCCTTAGGATCAAGTTTGTCCAATTGATCCTTAGTATTAAAAATAAAACATTTACATCCAAATATTTTGAAGTAACTAATATTTGGAGTTCTTCATTTCCAAAGCTCATATGGAGTTTTATTCATTTTAGGACGAATATAAACTCGATTAATGACATAGCAAGCGGTACTTACGGCTTCGACCCAAAAATATTTTGGAAGTGAAAATTCATTGAGCATAGACCGACTCATTTCTTGAAGTGTCCGATTTTTCTTTTCGGCTACTCCATTTTGTTGAGGTGTCCTTGGAGCCGAAAAATTGTGATTATATCCCTTGGTTTCACAAAAGACTCTAAATTCTCCATCAAATTCTCCACCTCGATCACTTCGAATAGACTTAATAGTATCTTCCTTTTCATTCTCAATAAGTCTACACAACTTAACAAACTCATTAATGGCATCGCTTTTATTTGTAAGAAATAGAGCCCAAGTATATCTAGAAAAATCATCAACTATAACAAAAGTGTAATGTTTTCCACTTAGACTTGCCGTACCAATATCCCCATACAAATCTAAATGAAGAAGTTGTAGAGGCTTGGTTGTGGAAATTTCATTTTGGGCTTAAAACTACTTTTAACTAATTTGTTCTTTTGACAAGTGTCACATAAGCCAAGATATTCAAAATTCAATTTGGGTAGTCCTTTTACATTTTAGTTTTTGTAAATAGTTTGTAAATTTTTATATCCAACATGTCCAAGTCACCTATGCCATAAACTAGTTAAATCATTATTGGCGACAAGACAAGAAATATTTTGACTAACCAAATCACTTGTACAAATTTTGTAAAGATTGCCTTTTCGAATTGCTTCACAAATAATTTTATCATTTTTGGAAATAAGGCATTTTTCTTTATTAAAAACAACATTATAATTTGAATCACAAAGTTGGCTAACACTTATCAAATTAAACTTAAGTCCTTCTACTAAAAGAACATTACTAAGAGAGAAAGAAGAGTTACCAATTTCTCCATTTCCAAGAATTCTTCCTTTTCCATTGCCGAACATGACCATACCCTCTTCTTGGAGCTTGATGTTGGTAAAAGTTCTCTCTTTCCGGTCATATGGCGTGAACATCCGCCGTCCACGAGCCATTTTGAATCCTCCATAGTTGTTATAGCTCCTATGACCTACAAAAGATTATTTTTAGGTACCCTATAGTTTTGGGGTCCATGGGGTTAGCCTTGAGACCTTTGGGTCTCCAAACAAAGATAAAATTATTCTTCAATTTACAATGACTAACATAGTGACCAACTTTACCGCAATAAAAACAAATAAGATTATGGGCACTACTAGCACGTACAAAAAGTCGGACCTTGGTCTTTTTTCTTTGAAAGAGGTTGAAAAGGTTTATAGCCAAGTCCTAATTTAGAATGCTCACCTCTTTGTGCATCTAAAATTTTTGTAACTTTATCCGTACTTAAGTTAAAACGATGCACATCCTTTTTCAAACATTTAAGATCATTTGTGAGCATTTGTTTTACGGTTTTAAGAGTACGAACTTTAGTAAGAGTAATAGCATGACTTTATCAAGAGATTCATAAGAAGTAAACAATTTATCCTTTTCTAATTTAAGCTCTTTATGCTCCTTTTTAAAAGTTTTGTATTTAGCAATCAAATTTTGAAACTCATTTTGTCATTCATCAAAATCACATTGTAAATCATCAACTAAGGAAGAAGATGAAGTGTTAGAGCGTACCTCATTGTTTTCATCGTCTATGGCCATAAGACCATGTTCGGATTCTCCTTCTTCGTCGGTTGTTTCAAGTAGCTCATCCCAAGTTTTGACTTCCGCATTTAGAGCCTTCTTTTTTGGAAAAGGCTTATTCTTCTTTTGTTCCTCTTCCTCGACTTTTGGGCAATCGTCTATGAAGTGCCCGGATTTTCCATATTTAAAACACGAGTTGTCTCTCGGTTTTCTCGCCTTATTTTTATTCACAAATTTTGCAAATTTACGAACAAGTGCGGCCGTCTCCTCATCATCATCATCAATATCATAGTATACATTATTAGAAGAAGATGCAAGACCTTTAGGAATATTTTGCATACCCGATTGATTGATGGATGGTTTGGAATTTTTCCTCTCCTTGAGATAGACTTCGTAGATGAGAAGGTTCCCGATGAGCTCATCGAATTTGAGTGTCTCGAGATTTTGTGCTTCCGTGATAGCCGTCACCTTTTCGGACCATGAGCCGGGAATAGCGTTCAAAACTTTGGTCACCTTGTCTTCTTCGGAGATGACCTTTCCAAGAGCCACAAGAGGATTGACAATGTTGTCAAGCCTTTCCACCATTTTTGATATGCTTTCACCATCATGCATATTGAAATTTTCAAAGTCTTTCACAAGCATTGTTTTTCTTGCTTGCTTCACTTTCTTTGTGCCCTCATAGATGGTTTCTAATTTTTCCCAAACTTCATGTGCCAACCTTATGCCTCTTATACGATTATACTCGGTGGCGGTAAGAGAGTAATGCAAAATATTTAAAGCCTTACCATTTAGAGAGAATGCCTTCTTGTCATTTTCATCGAACTGCTTGAAAGGTTTAGGAGTCGTGGTGCCGTCCTCCAATTTTTTGGTTGGTTGATCAACTCCTTCAATGACCACATTCCAAATGTCAAACCCGCACCCTTGTAGAAAGCACTCCATACGGTCTTTCCAAAATGCGTAGTTGTTGGCGTCGAATAGTGGTGGCTTGTTGGTGGAGGCGCCGGTGGTGAGGTAGCTTTCGTTCGTAGCCATGGATCTTTCCTCTTTACTCGAAATGAGCTAGCCAAAGAGTTTGGCTTTGATACCACTTGTTAGTCCAAGTGGCTACGATAATCTAGAGGGGGGTAAATAGATTATGTCGATTTTTCGCAAATCGCCCTCTTTTTCGAATGAAAACGTAATTGACAAGAATGTAAATGCGGAAATTAAACAACACTCGATGATTTATAGTAGTTCAACCAACATAGGGCCTAATCTACTACCACCCCGGTATATCCGAAGTGGATTTCAAAAAGAAAAAAAGATTTTATTAATTACCACAATTAATACAACACCACCTTTGAAGATTACCACAATCTTCTTACAACACCTTCAAGGAGATTACCACAATCTTCCTTCAACACCTATGAAGAGTAAAAACCACATTCTTCAACACCTAAGATCACCCAAGTGTGTTCTTACCACAAGAACACTAACAAGGATATCTTGTTTTGGATGATAGAAAAATTCAAGGTTACAACTCAATAAATGAAGTATACAAACTTTGAGTGCAAGTGTGATCAAGAACAAAAAGCCTAGACCTCAAGATTGTGCAAGTGCAAGAACTTAAGTTATTACAACAAGAATGTAAAAATGAAAGCTTTGAGAATTTTGCAGATTTCATGTTGTATTGTATGCTTGTGTGTTGTATATTTGTGTCTTCAAATCATCCTCTATTTATAGGAGAGTCTTCAAGATTGGATCTCCAACATAGGCTCCTTCATCTTCACTTTTGTCTACAAAAAGAAGATCACAAGATGTAGAAATATAGTACAAAATTGATAAAATAAATCTTGCTGATAATGGTTGTCCAATGGTTTGAATTTTCTTTGTCAAAAATAGAGGTTGAACGGTCGCACAGAGATAGAAATTTGAAAGTAGATCGCACTATTTTACACAGGGTGACCGGTGACGGGGGGTCCGACCGGTCGACCCCTATGCTGAACGATCGGGGGTGTTGGAAAATCGAAACAGAGAGTTCTATAATTGAAACTCACGTTTAGGCACCGGTCGCCCATAGGGTCGACCGGTCGCCCCTACTGGTCGACCTCCTTGTTTTTCATTCCGTCCCGTTTTTTGTTTCAAAACTCAACTCAGGTACAGGTTGCCCTATAGGGCGACCGGTCGAGCTTGAAATATAGGTGTTGTCAATTTTTTTCAAGAAATACTCCGAAAAATAGTAAAAACATTTTAAATCAATCGGAAGTATTTGGACAACATTTAGGGACATTGTTTTGGTATAAAACACATTTGCACAAAATCATCAAAATCATGATAAAAACATTTATCTAACACTAAGGAAACCAAGTAAAATAAACTAAATATAAATGCAAATGCATGAAAGGTATATCAAAATAAGCCTCTAAATGCACGTATATTTTACACGAATCAAATTCCTCCAAACTTAAACCATTGCTCGCCCCCTCGAGAAAACTAAGAAAAATAATGCAATTGGGGTAAATAAAACACACAAGAACACTACAAGCACTTAATCTCAATCAAATCCATACTATAGCAAACATGCAATTTATCATCAAAAAGTCATCAATTACAAATTCAACATAATCAATACTCATCTGGATATCGACATCGCGACTCACAAGAAAGAGTGTATCACTCAACTCTCAAAGTAGATGGGACATGTATATGCTCAAGTCAATTCAGTATAGTAGAACTACCATAAGCATGCAAATCGTCTAACATCTCTATCACTCAAGTGTGCACAATTTAAGAATCAAAAATGACTTTTTCTTTGGTTAGGGTATGAATAAATGGATTAAGTGACTTGACTTGATCAAAAAGAATTTAAGTACACAAACTTTCAACTCACCAACCCAACTTCATCTAAAGAATCATTCTTTCAAATTATTTTCTTTTCCAACTCATACTCATTTCCATCATTTTTCATCTTTTTCTTAGGCCCTTTGCCTTTTTTTTTTCTTTTGCCTTAAACTCTCATTTTTCTCTCGAAAATTTTTAGAATTTCTTTTCTTTTCTTTTCCTTGCTCGATTTCTCTTTTCTTTTTTCATTCAAAATTTTGCTTTCTTTTTCGAGTTCCATCATTCTTTCACCTATTCAATGCTCATTCGTCTTTCTTGCCAACAGTTTTTTTCTCAATATTTAACCACATCTTCCTCAAACTATTCATCTTCTATAAGCTCAAGTTTTAGGAATAAAATTATTTTTAAGTTCAAAGATCAAAATTTGGCTAACAATAAAAAGTTTAGACTCAAAAGTGGCTAACTAGGGATTCATGAGTTCATAGGTAGGATTTTTAGGCTAAAACAAAAATGGACTTAAATCATCTTCAGAAATTGCACACACATGTGGTTTCAATAAAGATACCATTGCAAGTTCTAGAGTTCTAACAACATGAATGACACAATCAACAAAAATAAGACTGCATATTATAAAAGCAGTTAAAGGCGCAAAAGCTCACAGGCTTATTTTTCGCATCATGCTCAAATACCCAATTTTCTCAATCAATGCCAATCATGCAAAATACATCTTCTCAACAATTCATCACATGATTCACTAGATACTTCTTTTCATGAAACCAAGTGCTCATAGTAAAATCAAACGAAAGTTGTTTATACTAATTTGAATTTCTGATCCTAACTTACACAAAAGCAATAAATGTGCTAAAACAATAAACATGTAAAAATCGATTTTTTTTAATTTTTATGCAATTTTATATGCTTCTACATGCAACCTAAATGCAATGCAAAAATACAACAGTACTTAATCACGCATTCTTCACAACTCCCCAAACTTAAATTATGCTTCGTCCTGAACATATGGGAAAATTATAAAAAAAAACGGAATACGTGAAAAGTATTTACATAACTCATTGTGATGGATGAGGTGGAGGATAATAGCACTCGCTAGATGTGCCATTGGTTCTCCGCTTGAGTGATGGTATCAAAACGTTGCAAGTACTCGGTGTGATACTCATCCATCGTGGCGTGAAATCGATATGCATCATCCATCAAGGAGCCCATATGGACCTCCAACCATTCAAGCCTATCACTCAAGTCCTCCTACCGCCTACCTCCTTGCCGAGAGGATTCTGGCCTATCCGTCTCAGCCCGAGGCTCATCTTGATCACCTTGAGCAGCAGTCGCTTGCTCTCCCCTCATCAACCAATTATACATATCCTGAATCGAGGTAACATCC
Organism: Rehmannia glutinosa; assembly: GCA_016081115.2. Taxonomy (NCBI): domain Eukaryota; kingdom Viridiplantae; phylum Streptophyta; class Magnoliopsida; order Lamiales; family Orobanchaceae; genus Rehmannia; species Rehmannia glutinosa. The sequence continues at coordinate 26,145,019 of CM071928.1, read as the reverse complement.
GGATTTGGGAGTTTAATTTTAGTCCTATCCGCATGAAATAACCAATAATCACGTTTGTCATACCTAATCATCTTCATTGCGGTCAAGACAATCATATCAATCTTTTTCCCCATACACGTATACCCATTAAAATTCACATTAAAATGCTCGGCAATAGGTGTAATTAATCCTCCAATACATATCCTCCATTTTTTTTAGTTCTCCACCTGATCGAATTGTCTAGCTATGAATGTCCCGGCATTGGACACAACATCCGTTCCTGAGGCCGTAAACCACAAGATAGATAATTTATCCGTACGAATAACCCCTTTGCTATCCTCCCTAGTAAACACCATTTCCGTCAATGTGCGTTGCACATAGAGAAAAATGGGATTCCTAATACTAGACGTCTTAGAGGTACCCGGTGTATAAATTCCCTGCTCCGTAATTTCTTTCCAAAACCCGAGCATATCAAAACCTCATGCTCATCTACCCCATAAGCCAGAATTCGATAAATATCATTCAAATCATCAATCAAAAGTTCTCTTGGCTCATTTGCTAATCTAAATCGAATCTCTATCAAATTTCTTTTTTGAATTATAAATTCAAAACTACTCAAAAATTCGAGCACAAATACCACATATGTATTCCAATTCCCGTTCAACAAAACACCCCAATCAATTCGCCCATACAAGGAAAAATCATTTAATAAACTCAAATTCGTAAGAGTAGATTCATTGAGATACCTTGTCAAAATCCAACTCGGATGTAGAGATTCTTTTACCTAGTTCGTTGGGTCTCGTGCCTGGGAGGACCACATTGGAGTACACTGGTTGGTTCATCTCATATACGGGTTTGGGCTCTGGAGTTGGCTCCCTCCTTATCGTTGTGTTTCTCCTAACTCCTCATTGTCCTCCTTTTGAAGCCATTGATGTGGGTTTGGAGCTTTTGAAAAATCCAAAATTTGAGATAAGCTCCCGAAACTTGAAGAAAAATAAGAAAGTTGAGAAATTGGAAGAAATTTATGGTGGGTTTCTTCAAAAGAGAAGTATCTATGCCCTAGCTTGAAGATTTGAAGTTGAATTTGAAGAATTTTTGAAGATGGAATGGGGTATTTGTAGGAAAATTTCGGCTTTTGAAGAGAAGAAGTGGAATAAATTTGGAGTGTTTATGTTTTAAAATGGGAAGAAAAGTTCGACAAACACTTCACACGGTCCGACCGTGTGCGGTGTCTGTGTTTCTGCCTGCTACGTTCAACCGAATACACGGTCGTGTGAAAATACAAGGCCATACCGTTTATTTGTCTGTTTTTTTGCATTTCACACGTTTGTGTGTTTTGTTTTCTTGATTTTTTTATTTTTTTTTATAAAACCCTGAGTATGTCGTGATGCATCCTACACAACAACTCACAAAAACAAACAAAATAAAAAATTAAATTAGTAAAAAAAATCAAAATCAACTTGAACAAATGCGATTAAAAATTTGGGTTGTGATACTGTAAAATATACGTGCATTTGAGGGCTTAATTTGATATATATTTTATGTATTTACACACATATTTAGTGTATTTTACTTGGTTTCCTTAGAAGGGCATGATACAACATATTCTTGTAATATTTACAGGAAATGGAGCTAGAATGAGAAGATATCAGTTAGAAGGCCCTGACAAGATTGACGAATGCGAAGAGATGGTCAAAAATGCGAAGAAAATGAGGAAAAATAAGTCCAACGACCAGACCGTGTGCATTCATACGATCGCATGGATTGCACTTGTGTGTTTTTACACATCCGTGCAACTTATTCGAGGAAGAAGGATCCATCCTAACAATAAGGGTTCTATCCTCTTAGTTTAGATCTCTTGTTTGTACTTAAACGATGTCAAACTATTTGATTTCAACTTTGTCTATGAATTTGTTATCAAATATGTTGGGCTAATCTTTCTCTTTACGATTCTAGGGCATAATCAAAACGTGTATTCATGTTAAATCTATATTGATTGTTTTCTTGATTGGTTTATGTGTTCTATTATATGAATTCAATGGTTGTTTTTGTAGATTATCCGATCAATAATTTGCATGTCATATTTGTTAGTTCATAATTCGGAGATGAGTTCTAACAAACGAAAATCGAGTTCGAGATATAAACGAGTGTAACATGTCGGAAGACCTACAATCTGTTTGTGGGGAGTACTTCAATTCAAAGATCTTTTGGGAGTTGATAATAATTGTAATGTATCGGGATATCTACAATTGTTATTGACCAATTGTGTATCGCCACCTGGGAGGGGAATAAACTAATTAGGAATTGAACCCATAGAAATACGTAAACCGATTTTGATAAACATTAATTGGATTTAATATTGAAGAAGCATGTTGAGATTATGTGCCTAGGATTGTTTTCGTATTTGTTGAAAACTTATGGAGTTCGGGTTTATAATATTTATAAATATTTTACTTGTTAATTTAGGATTTAGATTAGATAATAAAACTTGTGATTTTCGACCGCTTCAATAAAATTGGAATACGATATTTACTATAGCTTGAGGAATACAACCTTGCTCGCTGCTTATCTGCTAGCTACACTGTACACTTGCAGTTTAGTGAAAAGATTTTCACGATCAGATTGCCTCCCAGAAAGTGCTAAGTTTTATGTCTTCAGCCAGGCATCAATATTTTACTTCTACTGTCATTGAATTGTATCGTTTGCTGTCTTTGGGCCCTTGTATTCTGTACCACTCATCAGACGAATGATAATGTATGGGTGTCTAAATGTTTCGATAATGTTGTTGAAGTTTCTTTGCCCCACAAAGTTCACCTCTTCTTCAACAACATCAGGATTTCTAGGAGTCACTTGTTGCATCGCATCCAGTTTCATGTTAAGCACAGACATTTGCTATGTGAGTATGGCAACCTTGTCCTCATCTTGGACCTCCGCTACACGTCTGACATTAGATCTCTCGGATGGCCACTGGTAACTATTATTTGCCATCTCCTCAAGTAATTCTAGTGCCTCATCCGGATATTTCCCTAGTAGTGCACCCCTAGATGCAATATCTATAATAGTTCTCGTATTGTCACTCAAACCATTATAAAAATACAATACCTATTAGTAGTCGGGATATCCATGTTGAGGGCACTTCCTCAACAATTCTCTAAACCTATCACATGCTTCATATAACCGCTCCGCATCTAGTTCCCTAAATCGAGCTATTTCACTTTTCGTTGCAAAGTTTTAATCGGAGGAAAATACTTATCCGAAAAGCTGTTGATTTAGTTCAACCCAAATCACTACGGGTGGTGTCAAAGAAGATAACCATCCATTAGCCTTATCGCATAGAGAAATGCGGGCGGCATTGAATGACATCCTCGAAACACCATTCATCTTAACAAAGATTCATGATTTTTTTTAAAAAATTGCGCCAGATGCACGCGTTTGGATCCTCAATGGCTCTCCCCCAAACTGGTTTTGCGACACCATCTGGATTAACGCAGGTTTACTTCAAAATTATTTGCGTTAATCGGCAGACGGGCCCCACCCCCATATCATTGATTAACTTCCAGTTGGAAGTAATCTCTAACTCGCCTCTCATGAGTCTCTCCTCAATCTGGTTCCGTCCATTTGCCCCAGTGGACGCTCTTCATTATTTTTGGTGTTCACACCGTCCTAATTGTTCCCATCCACCATCACTTTCAATCTTTTCCTTAACTATTTTGTTGTCTTTTCAATCTCTAGGTCAATGGGTATCGATTGGATAGATCGGAATGTGTGATCATGCACTCAACAAAAACAACGTTAGAACCAAAATAAATAAAAAAAACAAAAAAAATAAAAGCATTAAAGAATAAAAAAATATTGCTTCAATTAAGATTGACCTACTTATTACTATATCTAAGTAGAATCTTTCAATCTCCTACAACGGCGCCAAAAACTTGATCGTGAAAATCTTTTCACTAAACTGCAAGTGTACAGTGTAGCTAGCAGATAGCAGTGAGCAAGGTCATATTCCTCAGGGATTGAATATGAAACACTTTCCTCAGAGATTGAATATGAAATAGTAAATATCGTATTTCAATTTTATTGAAGCGGTTGAATATCACAAGTTTATTTATTTATCTAATTAATCCTAAATTAACAAATAAAATATCTAAAATTATTAAAGATCCCAACTCCACAAGTTTTCAACAAATACGAAAGCAACCCTAGGCACATAATCTCAACATGTTTCTGCAATATAAATTCCAATTAATGTTTCAACAAAACCAATTTATGTGTTTCTATGGGTTCAATTCTTAAATTAGTTTATTCCCTCTCCCACGTGGCACATAAACAATTGATTAATAACAATTGTTAGTATCCCTGCTCAATAGTTACTATTAACTCCTAAAAGATCTTTGAATTGAAGTATATTCACCACAAACAGTTATAGGTCTCCTGACTCGTTATACCCATTTGTGTTTGAACTCGTTTTTCGTTTGTTGGAACTCCTCTTCCGAATTATGAACTAACAAATATGACATGCAAATTATTGGCCAAAACAATCTACAAGAAACAAGCACTCGAATTCATTAGACACATAAACCAATTAAGAAAAACAGTCAATACAGATTTAACATGAATCCACAGTTTTGGTTATGCCCTAGAATAAGAAATATTTAGCCTAACATATTTGACAACAAATTCATAGACAAACTTGAAATCAAATAGTTTGACATCATTTAAAGTACAAACATGAGATCTAAACTAAGAGGATAGAACCCTTCTTGTTAGGATGGATCCTTCTTCTAAGTCTTGAACCCTTGTGCTTCTGTAAATGCAAAAAGCCTTGTGGTGTTCTTCGTTGATTAGCGTGTTCCTCTCAGAAGTATGTATATTTATGCAACCCTAGTGTATTTTGATGTATGAAGATGTATGGAATGTTCTATTTTGATTTAGGCTTGGTCCTTCTTTTATAGGTGCTTTGAGAGATCACTTGTAGAGTCTCGATGGGATTAGGAAATGAAATCGTCGCATAACAAATCACACGGCCGTGTGAAATGACACGGATGGTCGTGTACTTCGCCTATGAAATTCTTCCCTCGAACAAGTCGCACGGCCGTGTAAAACCACACGATCCTGTGAATCTACATGGGCTGACCATGTGCCTTGTTTTTCATCATTTTCTTCTCGTATTCGATCGTCTCTTCACATTTGTCATTCTTGTCCTAGCCGTCCTATTGATATCTTTCCATTTTAGCTTTGTTTCTGTAAAAATTATAAGAATACGCAAAGATCATGCCCTTCTAAGGAAACCAAGAAATACACTAAATATACATGCAAATGCATCAAATAGATATCAAAATTAGCCCCTAAATGCACGTATATTTTACACGTATCAATCAAACAACCCTTGGAACATACAAATTGAAGACTTGTCTCTAATAGTTTTATACTCAAAACTTGGATAAACTATGAAGACCTTGTCTCCAATAGTCCATTCAAAAATGCGCTCTTCAAATCCATTTGATAGAATGTGAAGTTCTTGTGTGTTGCATAAGCAAAAAATATCCTTATTGCTTCCAATCTGGCAACATGTGCAAATGTTTCATCAAAATCTATTCCTTTTTCTTGGCAATACCCTTTGGCTACCAATCTTACTTTGTTTCTCACAACAGACCCTCATTCATCTTTTTTCTGAACACCCACTTTGTGCCAATAACATTTTGGTGGGTAGTCCTTTGAACCAATTCCCAAACTTTATTTCTTTCAAACTAATTCAGCTCTTCCTGCATAGCTAGAATCATGTGAGTGTAATTCGTGTGACTATTTTGCATATTTTTGTGTGTGTTTTGTGTGATGATTTATACATATTTTTGGCATGTTTTATTTGTATTTGCATGTTTTAGTGTTACGCTAGGTTATTTTTTTGATTTCCTAGGATTTGGTGGAAAAAACAAGTTTTGGAGCAAGAAACGTCAAAAAGTCATTTTGCGCAACTGCAGCAGTTATCGTATTTTGGACATAACGTTTTCATTCGAACTCCATTTATATTGATTCATGCACCATTGAAAAGATAATTCAAATTTCTACAATGTTTATTCTCCTACTAAATGCAAATGAAAGTTTTTGGATGGGTTAAACTCATGTTCAACTGAAAATAATATGTTGAAATTTTGGAAATGATACATCTTAATATTTTGGCCATAACTCTCTCTCTCGCAAATTGATATTGAGGTCATTAAAGCGGCTATGGAAAGCTAAGAGATAGAGCTACAATTCATAAGAAGATACCAAGATCAAATTTCGAGGTTTTGAGGGTGCGCGGGCGCGCACAAGAGGCGCGTGGTCACGCACGATGCACAGTGGTAGAACGCTTTGTGCGTGCGACCCATAAATAAAACATGCCAAAAATATGTATAAATCATCACACAAAACACACACAAAAATATGCAAAAATGTGACCGATCATTTTGCTCAATTTGAGAAATGAAACAAGTAAACATGGCTTCATGTTGAGTCCTGGGTCTAGTTCTTACTCCTTCTCTAACATCTACAATGACTAAATTAGGTGGATGGTCTCTCAACCATCTCATATCTGGTTGGAGTAAGTCTATCAAGTTGAGTCTTCTTGCAACTAAGTTGTCTCGAACATCTTCTTCTTCATCATTCAAATGCGTGCTTTCCGATTATCTTTTAGATTCACTAACTCATCCTCATCGAGGATCGAGTCTTGATGCTTCAAAGATAGGGACTCTTCGAATGGTTGGCTAATTCATCTTTTTAGCTAACTCATCAATGTCTTCTCCATTTATATTAGGTTCATCAAAGACCACATGGATGGACTATTATGTGACCATAGTCCTCTCTTATTCAAGACTCAAAAGCTTTACTCTCGATTGAGTATCCTAAGAAGATACTCTTCGTGACCATAGTCCTCTTATTGAGTTTGAGGTCATTGCCACTGGGATTGTATCCCATATGACTTGGGCGATATTTAATTTGATGATTCCATCGGCTTGTGTAGGGTGGTTTCTACCATTCCCTTCATATGGTTTCTTTTGGTGAAACCTCTGGGAACTTTGGTAGTTATGCTTTGATTTCACGAATATTTTTACGTTGGGAGTCTGTTGATGGGCTTTTCTAAATTTCGTGTTAGCTGCCCTTTTAACAAACTCAACTGGCTTCTTACCTTGCCTTTATAGCCTAGGCCAGTGTGTATGTGCTTGTGATTGTGTGTGGGTGCAACATATGGTGCTTTTGGCCTTTGGATTCCCCCATTGCTTGAGGATCCTTTTTCCATTGCCACTCTAGGATTTTGTGCATCGACAAAGGAATTAAATCCTAAGTCCGCTTTATCTCCATTTCTTTTATGTATCATCATCAATTCATCCAATATTTTAGATGACTTGCTAAGTAATACAATCACATTTTTCAATTCGTTTTCCCTCTTTTCTCTTTCAGTTAAGTCTGCTTTGATCTTAGCTATCTCAGCTTAACTCTTCAGTTTCAACAACTATGTGACTAAGAGTACTCAGCTCTTCAACCAGCTGTGATTTTTGGCTTTTAAGTTGGCTGTTTTCCTCATATATAAGTGTGTGTGTGAAGATTTCATGTATTCAAAGTCTTTCATCATTTTGCTTAATGAATCATAAAGATCTGTGGATAATGAAGTGTGTGTCATTATCACTATCATCAGAATGTGAGCTAGATGACTTAGAATTTATCTCATCTTCTTGTTCCTTAGCCATGAGACAAAATCAATGACTCTTCATCGGTGTCATTGGATTGATCTACTTCACTTTGTTGTCGACTCTCAGCCTCTCCTTGCACTTTGTTATTTTAAGAAATGGGTCACAGCAAAGATGGCTTTCTTTTCTTTCCTGTCTTCTTTCTCTGAATAATTTCCTATCCTCTTCATTTCTGTATTTGTTGACTGGTGGATAAGGGCAGCCAACTGCAAAGTGCCCTGCTGTCTGCAGCTTCAAGGCCAGATTCTCAACTTTTATGGGCTCGGCTCTCTTTGGGTTCTTTCTTCCTCACACTTGGAAGGTATTGAGTGTCTTCCTGAGGTTTCACCCTTGTTTCTTTTATAGTTCTTATTTATGAATTTGTTGAACCTTTTGACCATCAGTGTTATTTCCTCTGTGTCTATGATGTCCTTGGATTTTGTGTTTGTTGATTCTCCGCCCACCGAGTCTCTTGGTACATCTATCTCATCTTGCTCCTTTCTTCTGAGCTCAAATTTATAGGCCTTTAAGTCTGAGAATAACTCATGGTTGGAGATCCTTATTAAGTCCATAGAATGCCTAAGGGTCATCACCTTCATTTTCCACTCATCTGGGAGTGACCTTAGAATTTTCATACACATTTTCTTTTGTGTATATTCTTTTCGCAGAGCTGAAAGCTCATTTGTAATCTCAGTGAACCTGACATCCAACAGATCCAGTGTTTCACATGCAAGTATTTTGAAGTTCTCAAACTTCTGTACAACAACAATCAACTTGTTCTCCTTAATTTATTCTGAGCTTTCAAAGATTAGAGTCGATTTTCCCATATCTCATGAGCATCCAAATAAGATTTAACTTTATTAAATATTTCTTCACAAAGAGTTTTAAATAAGATATCCTTGGACACATTATCCAAGTTGTATATCTTTCGATCCTCCTTGTCCATTCACTCCTCGATTTTTCAACCACAAAGCAGGCCTTTCACCGCACCATCCTCAACAACTCTCAAAACTGTATTCACTTTTTTTATTTGTATGGGTCCATCTTATATGGCGAACCATATTTCATCATGCAAAGTGTTGAGAGATGTGCCCGCATACGAATTTTCCAATCATTAAACTCTTCCACAAAGGAACATGGGAATGTGAGATAGATTTACTTCCATGATAATAACTTTTGAAAGAAAGTTTAAAAATAGTCAAGTGTTGATCTTATAAAGATTGAGATCTAGTTCAAGAACTTGCATGAAGGTTCTTTGAACCAACCACTCGATACCACTTATAGGTCCCAAGGGTGTGAGTGTAAGGTTTAGAAGGGGGGTTGAATAAACCTTACCAACTTTTCACTTTTGGTCCTTTTTTAAAATTCGAGTTGACACTATACACCAGTGTCCTTGGTGGATGACCAATTTAGTTAATCAAGAGAGTTAGTCACTCAAACTGACTCGAGCCAGTTGATAGAATAACTCACCGTGTTAAGACGAATTAGCTCAACTGTGGTTTGTTTTTCAAATTGGAAGACTTAACACCCTTAAGTTTGGTTTAGTTATGATTTAATACTTGGGTTTTAGTACTTAGAGATTATCAGGTTGGATAGCAAATATGTCACAGAATTAAACAAATAAGATGCAGAATTAAAGTCTTTGAAATGTAAATGACATGATAAGTTTTTATAGAGGTTCGAAGATGGGGTAATTCTTCTACTCCTCTCTTCTCCCAACTCCTGGAGGAATCCACTAAGTATTGATCAAGATACGAGTGGTAATGGGCCCGGATACAAGTCTTGATCACACAAATGACTTGATCCTTTGGGACTCGGTCTGGAGATGCCTTGGTCACTCACCGGCTTCTCGTCCGACTCGCTTCTTCACGGCAGGCCGCCTTTGCTACTACAGCTCACTTGCTCAAGCTCTTAGGATTTGATCACGAAGCCCTCCAAAAACTCGAGACCGGTTCGACCTTGAACCTTCCTACAATCCTTCGTGGAATGTAGACCCCTTTTCTTCTAAAGTTTCCTCTTCAACTGATTGAAGCTATCTTTCCTTCACAGTGAGTGTTGGATTGATTTTCTTCGTAGTGTAGGCTTGAGGATTAAACTGTAATGATTTTGAGAATATTTTGATTACGATTCGGATGTTAGCTTGAATGTTTTTGGTTCGGGTAATCAACATTTTTTCTTCGAGTCATCCTCGCCCTTTTATAGTGATCTTTCAAAAATTTGCCCGTTGAAGAGATAGGCTTATTTTTGAAAGTCACTTGTGGTCGTTGGCTTGTCTTGTTGCGATCCTTGAATTGCCACTTCCTCGTATGAATTGTTCTTCGACTTTTGAGTTCGACATGGTGCAGTGCTTCCCATTGGTTTATTCCCTTTACACGCTTCGGGACTGAGCACTTCGAGAAAGGTAGCATGGAGATATTACTTGTTTAAGTAATTCTCTTGATTTACGTAACGGATCTCTTTCGATTATCTCGACTTGACCGCATTTCCTTGCTTTCCCAGTGACTTAGAGTCGACTTCCAATCATTAAATGACTCTTCTTCACTTCAACTAGAGACTTGACTATTTTGAGTTGACTTGATCGATGCTTTACTCACCGCATCTCACCGCACCTTCATCGAGTTCCCGTCTTCTCTTCTTTTGCCAAACCGAGATGTCTCGCAATGAGTCTTCCTACTAGTCTCCGCTTGTCTTCTTGCATGTTTGGACATAGTCGACTTAACTCACTTGACCAGCCCTATTTATTACAATGCGATTTACAACAAAAAAAATGGGGTGCCAACTTCCTATTCTAAGTTTTACATGGCATTCATCAAAATCTAAACAATAAATTTCCCAACAATTTCCCCTTTTTGATGATGCCAAAACTTAAAATATTCAAAATGTAAATAGCAAAGATACATACGATAGTGCATTCACAGAGAATGTATGCGTAGAATCAATCCTTTTATTGATCATAACATTCTTGTTCTTTTACACAATCATTTTACAAGGTGTATCAAAGCAAACATTTATGTCTACGCAAAAATAGATAGACAATTTACTGATTTATTACGAAGACTTACATAGTATGTATTTACATAGTAAAATACATGAAGGGGTGGACATCAACACTTCATCTCCTTCGTTGCCTCCTTCTTTCATCTTCTTCAGATTCTTCATCTTCTTCTTCTTCTCTTTTTCTCATCTTCACCGCTTCTTCTTCTTTTTTCATATGCCTTCCGGCAGCTTCATCTCTTCTTAATCTCTCTTGTCTCTCCTCCCATAGCCGAGTTTGTCTTTTATTTTCTTCTTCTTACTCAAGATTGTTTTTAGCCACTTGCAGATTGGCTACTTGGTCAAGACCACCAAGTAGATCCCTCCTTTCTTGCCTGGATCTATGTACTCAATGTTTTTGGGCGAGGCCTGGTCTCAAACCTCTTCTTCCACTCTGCTTCTTCCTCTACCTCAGGCGTGTATTGTCTTGGGTCTTCTTCTTTCCAAATTTGAGTGACCAGCGGAGTGACTAGCAGAGCGATCGCCGTAGTCTGTCGCCTGTCTGCTTCTTCACATAACGTGAGACCCTTTTTCCCAAGATAAAGTCCCGGCTTGAGCCATAGACATGTTTGCAAAGTATCCTTCGATGCGAGCGTTTTAAATTCATCAACTGATCTTGGCTCGGTCCCCGACATCCGAGATGGCATAAGTGTCTCTGTCTCTTTGGAATGCCTCCATGTTGTTTCAAGATGTCTATAACTCGGGCATTCAACCTTCCTTCCACTTCCTCCATCCCTGCTTCAATCGTCTTTCTCTTTTTGACCATAGATGCAAAGCAGAGTGTTGGAGTGGCGAGTCACTGGGAGTTTGTTGCGATAATATCACCGTGATGACAAGACCTTGTTGGGGGGTTTGTGTAATCATTAAGGTCACATCTCTCGATTCTTCCCCTCAACAGACTTTCCTTTTTCTTTTTCCTTGTAACTTCCTCAATCGTCTTTCCCTTCACAAATTTGCTCCTCCTTTTCAGCTTTCGACGGATCTCTTTAGCGCTTTAAGGTATTCCTTTTCCCCCTTTTGGCATCATCAAAGGAGAGAGGAACCCCTGAAACATACTAGCAAGTAGGAAGTCGAGTCTGCTAATAGCCGAGTTCGCTTCGAGTCTGTTGTGGTGTATCTTTGCACGAAACTCGGAACGAGTAGCGTTGATTGACTTTAAGCAACTTCATCTCAGCCATAAAAAGGCTGAATTTTCTATCCATGTTTTCTTCCATACGCATGAGCTCATTCTTATTTTGCTCATGCAAGAAAGCCTTTATCTCAAGAAAGTGTGAGATTCATGCATGTGCTCAATGTGTTCTCTCAATTTCGTCTTTGCATCGGCGTTCTCGGCTCTCAAGACCAAAGCAGCCTTGTTGAACAATGTTCAAATATCTAGCTTGTTCCACGCGCATTGTTTCTTCTTTGCCGCCACCACTCCCGGGATTCTCGACTATTATGCCTCTCAAGTCGGAGTAGGTTGGCATCTCTATTATCCAATCTCATGTCCATCGAGGCCTGGTGCCTCTCCATCCGTTCAATTTCTGCAAATAATGCTTTGAACACCTCCCGAACTTCATTGTTCCTCTGTTGCGGTGATGGCCAAGCGGCGTCAAAATCATAGTCACCGAACGATGGTATCTGATGGAATGACAAGATCTGTCTGTGAAAGTGCGCGAGATCGTTTTTCGACTCTTCGGGGAGGTCGGGTACCTCCGGAGAGAAGGAAATGGTTCTACAAAGGAATCATCACGGGCAACCGGGATTTGTTGAATGATGAGTGGTGCGCGTGAAGTTCCCCGTGGAGTCGAACCATTGCGGCTGGGAGCTCGCGCAGTGGACTCTGTTGCACCGGGTTTGTTGTGAAGTTGACCCGACTTGCCGAGCCTCGATTGTCTCAACAGCCTCGTCGGTCTCAAATGGTTTCTTCAATTGAGTTGATCGTCCTCGGCCTTTTCATAAGCGTCATCGGACGATGATGAGACTTCCATGGATGGCTCATCATCAAAGTTGAAAGTTTGACGAGTAGTCTTGAGGTCGACTTGCTCGTGGTTGGAACATCCGCACTGAGTCTTTTGGATCGATCACGAGGGGATGACTCGGCTTCATCGTCTTCTTCCGATCCCGGGAAAGGTTACATCGGGATTATCCTGGGAGTCGTGAAGTGCGCTAATCTCCTTTTCGGATGGATCAATGATAGCAGGAGGGATGTTCTCTACTTGACTTCTTTACCCCGGAAGTCTCAACCTCCCATTGGCCTTCATTACCTCCTGCGCAGTCCCAACTAGCGAGGCTGGACCTCCCTTTCGACAGTGTCACTGTCTTAGGGTCTTCTGTGGTGGCATCTATTGAGTCTCAACCCCATGGATTGCACTTTCATCGCCCAGTGTTAACTCCCGGGGTTGTTCCTTCTTGTGCCTCGATCGCATCGCATCGGCGCGTCATTAGCCTTTAGAGCGATTGGCACCTCACCGAGACATCTCAATCGCGAGCTTCGTTGATGGCAACTTGCTTTGTGTATTTTGTGTTTGTACTTTCTCCACTTCGCCTCCTAGATTCGTTGTGGAGTCATCTCGCAAAGATCCTCCGACCTTGCCGCAGTGGAGGGAGTTTCCACCTCGGCGCGCACACCGAGTGACTTGGAATGGGGTCACTCGTCTCCAAACTCCCGGTTGTTTCTACTTTGAGTGTTCAACCGTTGGGGCGGTGGTAAGACACCTTCATTAGGGGTTGGCTCGACTGGGGTTCCCACTAACCCGCCATCGCCAGCCTCCTTAATTCCTTCTTCCGAGTGAGTGGGGAAGTGGTGGCGGAACAATCGCGGGCAATATGCCGCACCACTCCCATTGGGTCCAACTCACTCGTGTGTTTTGGAGGACTCTCCTGGTCCCTCCATCATTCTTTTCTCATGAAGAATTCTGGATTCGTGCATTGCTTGCCGTGCATTTGCGACTCTTCCGTGGCATCGGCCAGGTCCGGATCCTTATCACTATCCGATAAGACGTCGAGGAGATGATGTGTGTGTTCGTGGTGCGGTGATAGAGGCGGATCTTTGGCCTTCTCACGTGCCTCGGCTTCCTCTGCTGTCTCTCCTTCTCCTTGTCCTTGAAGATCTGCAAGATATCTCGTGCGCTTTTCTTCATCCAATGCTTGGACCATAGTGGTCACTCCAAGAAAGTTCATCGCCTTCCTTCTTCTTCGATAAACTCATACCGTTGGAACTGTTCACTGGATCGACTCAATTTCCACTTCCTCCACTCTGCAGACGATTTTGGATGTCTGGATAAAGTGGGGATAGGATCATCACATCATCATCTCTTTCAAACTTCTTCTTCTTTGTCCCTCATTCTCGGGGATAGAAGGTAGCAAGCTTTGGTGCTCTATTCTCACACCATTTGCATTGCGGGAGGGGATACGATTACGTCAACAAGCGAGTTAGATTTCTCGGCTACTTCTTGTGTCTCAAATTGCTCGAACTACAAAATGGGTCTTGATTTGCCTCGATGATCGCCTTGTGAGACTTGTTTTCATCAATAATATCCGAGACTCTACTTCTCCAGCCTCTCCTGATCTGTTTTGGTTTGAGTGGTGACTCACCGGTTTTTTCAAGTTCGGATTGCTTGATGATTCTTCTTCGTCTCTTAGTTCGTACTGAGGGATTTACGTTCGGAGAGAGTGTCTTCGAGTCACAGGCGGCGGGGGCCGTCTTTGGTGTTTTTCTTCTAAGGAGCAGTCGTCTTGCTTATCGGTTCTCCTCTTTTTGACAACCGGAGAAGGTATTTGAGATTCCTTCTCGGCCACACAAGCGGAGACACGGCCAAGGGGCAAAGCGACTTCCGCAGCGGGCGGGAGCGATTTGTTTTTTTCTTAGGCTGTCAGGGCAACAGTTCTCTTAGTAGCCTGCAGGGCGACTTTCTTTCTTTGGTGGAGAGGAAACAACAGTATCTTGTGGTCACCGATTCCCCTCACTTGTATCGCCTCTCTTGGCGTGGGATCTCTTCTTGTGCCGAGAGAGGTTTGATCTCAACATCCTCTTGTTTACATGGAACGCCTTTCCATGTCGAAGAGGGACTCCTTTCACCTCCATCACCGCCAATCACTGCCATATCCTGGGATCCTCCAAATGCACCATTCTCCTTGAAGGATTTGTTCCTACATTCTCGCGAGTCTCGTAGACAAACTCAGCCAGTTTACTTTGCTTTTCTTCAATGATCGCAGCCATTACGATCGTTTTGCTTTAAACAAGTTGTCAAAGCCGCCAAATTTGATGTCTATGCATTTGGCAACTATGTCCAACTTGTTTGTAGTCCTCCTTCAAAGGCCCCTTTTTGGTCAGGTAGACTATCTTTTTCAAAGATAGTCGGTCTTGGCTACTTCCTTCCAAGCAAGGCCAAGTCTACGCGCCTTCATTGATTTCTCGTGCTCCTTCCGCGGTAGTGAGCAAGTGTTCTGCCAGATCCTTGGTAGAGATGATGAACTCCTTCCCGTGAACAGAGGATTTGATCCCCTCATCGTGAATCTCGGCGTCACGTAGAACTCGTGCGACCTCTTCCACATAGGTCATCGAGAACTCCATCGTCGAGGAAATGGTTTCACCGGGGCGTTTCGCTTTTCAGCAATTTTCTTTATGAGGCGTCATCGGACCTGTTTGACCATTCCCCGAAATCCACAAAAGAGACCAGTGTGGATTTGCTTCCCTAGCTTGACGAAATCATAAGTTGATGCCATTTTTCAAGATTTTTCACGAAAAAGAAACTTAGAAGTTGATTTGAATATTGATAGGGTTTTGAGAGAGTTTTGCCTTTGCTTCGAGATAGAAATGAACCGTTTTGGTAATATGTGAGAGAAAACAGACGAAAATGGTTTAAGTATGGTTTCGAAAGGACGTGCGGGTGGTTTTTGAATTGTGATCGAAATCAACGGCTTAGATCTTGCACGCCGATTAGCATTTAATGTCTCGAATTTAATTCGGAAGCATTTATATCCAATCATAAGCTTGGTATGCGCTTTTTGCCTGTACACATCATCATTATGCTAACATCGTTCTTAAAAACATTCCCGCTTAGTAAAAACGATTTGCGTTTTTGTCACTTTGCTCATAAATGACTCACATCCCTAAGGCGATTTAACTCTTTTCCGTCGCAGTTCTCTCGGTGACTCAAATTGCTGCCTAATTCAAGATAGTCAGTTTTTCCGACATGGTGATTCATTTAGGCGATTTTGAGAATTCAAATTTTTCTCTTTTTGTGTTTCATTTTTTTTTTCTTTGAGTCTTCCTCGAGTGTCACCACTCAATTAACCCTAACTCATGCTTGAGTTCTTCAAATCTTGACTCACATAATGGTTTTGTGAATATGTCACCAACCGTTTATCGGTTGAGATATATTCCAAGATGATGTCCTTCTTTTCAACATGATCTCTTATGAAGTGATATCGACATCGATATGCTTTGTTCTTGAGTGCAACACAGATTCTCGAGTGATTGCAATTGCACTTGTGTTATCACACATGATTGGAATTTCCTTTTCTTCAACTTCATAGTCTCTCGATTCTTGCCTCATCCATAGGATTTGGGCACAACACTGCCTTTGCCCGCATGACTATGTATTCTGCTCACCAGAGGTGGCTATTGAATTTTGCTTCTTGCTAAACCAGAAATCACTGTTTCCTAGCATTGGACATGTGCCTCGAGGTGTTTTTCTGTCAACTCTGCATCCAAAGATAGTCGAGTCGAATAGCCAATTAGCTTGAATCCACCTTCCTTTGGATACCATAAGCCAACTTCTTGCTTCCTTTCAATATCTCGGATTCTTTTTAGCCGCTGTCATATGACTCTCTTTTGGAGCAGATTGAAATCTCGCACATACACCTACAAAGAAAGGTGATGTCCGCCTCGCTTGCTTTGTGAGATAGAGCAATGATCCAATAAGTGCTCGTATCTTGTTTGATCTACAGCTTGCCATCCGCATCCATGTCCATTTTGATGATGTATTCATTGGTATTTTTACGTAAGACTTCTCCTCCATACCAAATTTCTTCATTAAATCTCTGGTGTATTTTGTTTGACTTATGAAGGTTCCATCCTTCACTTGTTTTACTTGGAGTCCAAGGAAGAATGTCGACTCTCCCATCATGCTCATTTCAAATTTGCTTTGCATGAGGTTTGAAAATTTTTCACATAGCTCTTTGTTTGTGGATCCAAAAATGATGTCATCCACATATATTTGAACAAGCAAGATGCTCTTCTTGTCTTGAATTAAAAAAGTGTTCTATCTACTTTTCCTTTTGTGAATCCATTCTCGCTTTAGAATTGTGACAAAGTATCATACCATGCTCGGGTGCCTGTTTCAATCCATACAGAGCTTTCTTGAGTTTGTATACCTTATCTCCAAGAGTCTTCTCAAATCCTGGAGGTTGTTCAACATACATTTCTTCTTCCAATAAACCATTTAGGAATGCACTTTTGACATCCATCTCGATATACAATAAAATTCTTGTGAGTGCGCATAGGCAAGAAACATCCTTATAGCTTCCAATATTGCTACAGAGCAAATGTTTCATCAAAATCTATTCCTTCTTCTTGGCAATATCCTTTGGCTACTAGTCTTGCTTTGTTTCTTACCACGAACCCTCCTCGTTCATCTTGTTTTTGAACACCCATTTAGTACCAATAACATTTTGATGGGTGGGTCTTTGAACTAATTCCCATACTTTATTTCTTTCAAACTGATTCAAATTTTTCTTGCATAGCTTGAATCCAATGTGTGTCATCCAATGCTTGTAACACATCTTTAGGCTCTATTTGTGAGATAAAGCATGTGAACATAGCTTCTTGTTGAGTTTTGGATCTTGTTTTGACACCTTCTCTTATGTTTCCAATGACAAGTTCTGTGGATAGTCTTTCACCATCTTACATCAAAGTTGAAGTAAGTTAGCTGGATTCGATCGTCTAGCAAATTGTGTTGCTTTGATCGCTCTCTCGCAATCACTCACCGCAAATTTTCCAAAGATTTTATGAGACTCGGCTATCTCATCTTCATCTCGAGTTTATAATTCCACTTCACCTTCAAAGATAGGGACTTTTCTCAGATGGTTGGATGATTGACTTATCACCGACTCTTCAATGTCTTCTCCATTTACATTTGGCTCATCGAATACCACATGAATGGATTCCTCCGCAACCATAGTCCTTTTGTTGAGTACTCAGGCTTTGCTTTGGTGAGTATCCCAAGAAGATACCTTCATCACTTTAGCATCGAAAGCCTTTAGATTATCTTTGCCATTGTTATGGATGAAGCATTTACATCCAAATATTCTAAAATATGCAACATTTGGTTTTCTCCCGTCCAAATCTCATAGGAGTCTTTGTCACCGCTGTTTATCATACATCTGTTTTTTGAGTGTAGCAAGTTGTGTTGATTGCTTGACCCAAAAATCTCTTTGGTAACCCCCGCTTGACTAACATGGTCCTTGCCGCTTCTTTGAGTGTTCTATTCCTTCTTTCGCAACTCCATTCTCACGTGGAGTCCTTGCCGCAGATAATTTATGACCAATGCCATTTTCAATACAATATTGAGTTATTATACCATTGACAAACTCGGTTCCTTCCGCTCCGATCTTATTTTGATAATGGTTTGCTCTTCTCATTTTGAATCCTCTTCATCACCTCGTGGTAGTTTCGTAGAGAGTTTCTTTCTTCTTACACATGAATATTGTCCATGTATATCTTGAGTAGTCATCTACTACCACCAAGGTATATTTCTTCCCACTTATGCTAGTTTGGTTCAACTGACCAAATAGATCCATATGTAGCAAAAGTGCGATCCTTGTTGAAGATGGGCATGTCTTTTCTTTGAATGATGATTTGATCTGTTTTCCCTTCTCGCATGCGTCACATATACTCTCCTTCTTGTATATCGAGTGCGGAAGACCTTCCACAAGATTACTTCGCAAGCTTGTTAAGTGTTTTGAAATTCGGGTGACTCCTTTTTTGTGCCACAACTAACTTGATTCATTGTTCTCTTTGCTAATAGACGGTGTTGGGTGTTGCGGTTGACCAATCTACTACATACATGTTCTTTTGTCTCGCATCCTTGCAACACAACTTCATTTGATTCAATATCCTTGATTTGGCATATACCCATATTAAATCCAACATTATAGCCCTTGTCACGAGTTGGTGATGCTTAGCAAGTTGAAGTTGAGTCTTTCAACATATACAACATCCGTGATTTCTAATCCGCTTCTTCTTGATGGATCCAATGCCTCTTATTTCTCCCCGAGCTTCATTTCTCCAAATATGACTTTTTGCTCCTTTAACTTCCTTGAATTTTGACATATTTTTCTCGGTTTCTGTCATATGTCCGGGAATGTACACTATCCATGTACCAGGTTCCTTGCACTCACTGCTTTTCCTTAAACCTCGCAATCAAGGAAATTAAGTTTTAGGTACCCATACTTGT
This sequence comes from Rehmannia glutinosa, assembly GCA_016081115.2. NCBI lineage: Eukaryota > Viridiplantae > Streptophyta > Magnoliopsida > Lamiales > Orobanchaceae > Rehmannia > Rehmannia glutinosa. The sequence goes on along the minus strand of CM071928.1, from coordinate 26,125,863 downwards.
CCGGTCCTGGCGGTTAGTATTGTAAGATGATCCAACCACCTATAGCCAAATGATCTCGCTCTCTGGGGTTGCCATCTATCGATTGCCATAATCATAATTAATTTTGGCAAATTGCTTGGGATTCCAGGTTCATACAAATTGTCTCTTTTGTCTCAGTATGCCTGTATATGTGTTTTAGCAATTGCCTTCTTTGGGTAATTGTGGTGTCTCTGAGTGTAGTGGCTAGTGCATATGTGTGTCTTTGATGAAAGCTCTTATACTTTTGGAATGGCCTTTCTTTGAGTTCTAGGCCTTTGCCATTTGGGCTTATATTCCATAAGTCTATGCTGATAGTTCACATCGTTCCAATCAGCTTGGCTTGGATATTTTCTACCATTCCCATCATATGTGTTTCTTTTATAGAACTTTTGGGGTTTTTGGTAGCTCTGTTTCTTTACTGAGTAATTCTGTTTGAGTTTGCTTGAGAACTTGGTCAATTTCTTCTCACTGCCCTCTCAACGCACCCAACTGGCATTTTCCTTTTCCTTTATAACCAAGGCCAGTTTGCTTGTAATTGTGCTTTGGAGTGAATGTGTGTGCACCATTTGGAGTTTTGGATTTTTGAGACACTTCATTGCTTGAAGATCCTTTTTCCAAAATTACTTTTGGAGTTTGACATAGCACAGAGGAATTAAATCCTAAGCCTGTCTTGTCTCCACATTCTCTTTGACTCATAATAAGATCATCCAATGATTTAGATGCCTTAGAGAATGAGGCAATCACATTTTGAGGTCATTCTCCTCTTTTCTATGGCAAACTATTTCTCGCTTTATTAGCTTGGCATTTTCAAATTTTTAAACTTTTATTCTCATCGACTATTTGACTTAGAGTACTCGGCTCCTTAGTCACCGTGAGTTTTGCTCTTAGTAGGTCTTTTTCCTCATTTAGTAGTGTGTGTGAGGATTTAATGTGTTCAAAATCTTTCATCATTTTGCCTAATGAATCATAAAGATCAGTGGGTGATGAAGTGTGTGTGTCACAGTCACTATCACTAGAATCTGAGTTTGATGAGTTAGAGTGTACCTCATCTTCTTGGTCAGGTTGATCTTGTTCCTTGGCCATCAAACAGATCAGGGCTTCTTCTTCAGAGTCACTTGAGTAGTCAGCTTCACAGCTCTCTCTGAATCACCGTGTGTCTTGACTTGGTCTCTCGGCAGATCTCTGCAGCCAACATTGCCTTTTTTTTCTTTTCTTGTCTTCTTTCTCTCAAGACCTTTCTTTCTTCTTCATTCTTGTATTTGTTGACTACAGGATATGGACAATCAATGGCATAGTGACCTGGTTGCCTACAGTTCCAAAGATAGATATTCAACCTTTTGATCAGCTCTTTCCATTCTTGGATTGTCGCCCTTTGATATTCAGCTTTTTGATGATATGTTCTCTTGGTTGGCCTATCTTCCCTTGACTTGGAGGGAGCCGAGTGTCTTCTGGAAGATTCGCCCTTTCTCTTGTAGTTCTTATTGAAGAACTTGTTGAACCTTTTAACCATCGGGGCTATTTCTTCCGGATCAATTACTTCTTTGACCTCGCTCTCTTTTTCCATCCTTAACAATTAGAGCACTATTTTGGGTACAATTTGTCTCTTCCTGATCTTTTTTCTTCTCAGCTCAAATTCGTAGGCTTTGAGATCCGAGAATAGTTCATGGTTGGAGGTCTTCGATAGGTCCATGGAATGTCTCGGTGCCATGACCTTCATTTCCCATTCAGTCGAGACTTTTTAGATCTTCATACACATTTCTTCGTGTATATTCCTTTCCAAGTGCGTATAGCTCGTTGGTGATTTCGTGAACTGAGCATCCAGTTGATCCAGGTTTTCTCCTGCGATCATTTTGAAATTCTCAAATTTTTGTACAACCACTGATAATTTATTTTCCTTGATTTGCTCTGAGCCTTCACAAATCAATGTTAGCTTGTCCCAGATTTCTTTAGCCGTTTTGCATGATTTGACTTTATTGAACATGGCTTTGTCCAAGGTTTTGTAAAGGATGTCCTTGGCTACATTGTCCAGGTTGTATCTTTTTCTGTCATCATTTGTCCATTCAGTTCTTGGTTTTTCAACCATAGCCGGTCTAGGGCAACATCATCTTCACCTTCACCGTAGCTCTTCTTACAGTTGTGTTCACTTTTAAGATTTGCGGTGGCCCATCCTCTATCACTATCCACATCTCATCATGTAATGCCGATAGATGAGCACATGCATACGAATTTTCCAATCATCAAATTCTTCAATTGTGAACATAGGGATGCGTGTCAAATTTGCTTCCATGATAATAACTTTTAGTGATAAAAGGAGTTTTGAAAGCTTAAGTACTAAAACAGACTTTGAAAAGTTTGGAGATCTAGTTCAAGAACTGGTCATGAAGGCTCAATGAACCAACCGCTCGATACCACTTATAGGTCCCAAGGGGTGTGAGTGTAAGGTTTAGAAGGGGGGTTGAATAAACCTTACCAACTTTTCACTTTTGGTCCTTTTTTAAAATTCGAGTTGACACTATACGATTTGTGTCCTTGGTGGACAGACCAATTTAGTTAATCAAGAGAGTTAGTCACTCAATGTTTGACCGAGCCGTTGATAGAATAACTCACCAAGACCGAATTAGCTCAACTGTGGTTTGTTTTTCACGAAGACTTAACACCCTTAAGTTTGGTTTAGTTATGATTTAATACTGGGTTTTAGTACTTAGAGATTATCGGTTGGATAGCAAATATGTCGGCAAATTAAACAAATAAGATCAGAGGAATTAAAGTGTTGAAATGTAAATGACACGATAAGTTTTTATAGAGGTTCGAAGACGGGGTAATTCTTCTACTCCTCTCTTCTCCAACTCCCGGAGGAATCCACTAAGTATTGATCAAGATACGAGTGGTAACAATCCGGATACAAGTCTTGATCACACAAATGACTTGATCCTTTGGGACTCGATGCCGAGATGCCTTGGTCACTCACCAAGCTTCTCGTCCGACTCGGCTTCTTCACGGGCAACACGCTTTGCTACTACACTCACTTGCTCAAGCTCTTAGGATTTGATCACGAAGCCCTCCAAAACTCGAGACCGGTTCGACCTTGAACCTTCCTACAATCCTTCGTGGAATGTAGACCCCTTTTCTTCTAAAGTTTCATCTTCAACTGATTGAAGCTATCTTTCCTTCACAGGTGAGTGTTGGATTAATTTTCTTCGTAGTGTAGGCTTGAGGATTAAACTTGAATGATTTTGAGAATATTTTGATTACGTTCGGATGTTAGCTTGAATGTTTTTGGTTCGTAATCAACATTTTTTCTTCGAGTCATCCTCAGGCCTTTTATAGTGATCTTTCAAAAATTTGCCCGTTGAAGAGATAGGCTTATTTTTTAAAGTCACTTGTGGTCGTTGGCTTGTCTTGTTGCGATCCTTGAATTGCCACTTCCTCGTATGAAATATTCTTCACCTTTTTGAGTGATCGACACGGTGTAGTGCTTCCCATTGGTTTATTCCCCTGCACGCTCGTGACTAAGCACTCCGAGAAAGGTAGCATGGAGATATTACTTGTTTAAGTAATTCTCTTGATTTCTCACGTAACGGATCTCTTTCAGCTTATTTCGACTTACCGCATTTCCTTGCTTTCCCAGGTGACTTAGAGTCGCCTTCCAATCATTAAATGACTCTTCCACTTCAACTAGAGACTTGACTATCTTGAGTTGACTTGATGATGCTTTACTCACCGCATCTCACCTGCACCTTCAACGAGTTCCCGTCTTCTCTTCTTTTGCCAAACTCACTTGTCTCGCAATGAGTCTTCCTACTAGTCTCCGATTGTCTTCTTGTATGTTTGGGCATAGTGACTTAACTCACTTGACCACCCTATTTATTACAATGCGATTTACAACAAAAAATGGGGTGCCAACTTCCTATTCTAAGTTTTACATGGCATTCATCAAAATCTAAACAATAAATTTCCCAACACCACTTGTAGGTCTACATGGATGTGAGCATTAATTCGAGAAAGGGGTTGAATAGACTTAACCAATTTTTCGATTTTGATCTTATATCGGTGTTTTTACATAAGTAAATAGTTTAGTCCTTAAAGACAAACTAGGTTCAACCTCAACAGAGAGTTAACCGCCCAACAAAGCTCGGCGAAAGCGGTTGATAGAGTAACTCAACCGAGTGAAGTGAGCTCTTTTAAAAATACAACTTACCTAGTTTTTACATGGAAGTTTTACACCCTTTTTATGAAGTGGTTTTACAACACTTGTTTTAGTGTAAGTTATTATCAATTGAGTAGCAGAATAAAATGTGCAAAATTAAAGTGCTGAAAATAAAAAGACACAAGACAACATTATAGTGATTCGAGGATGGGGTAATACCTCTACTCCATTCTTCTCCAACTTCTGGAGGTTATCCACTAATGCAACGGTTGTTACAAAACGGATACAACAGTCCAAGTAGGTCTTGATCACACAATTGGCTCTACTCCTGGTACTCAGCTTCTTCGTAAGGCAGCTGCCTCACTACTTCATCTCCGTCAAACCCTTTAGACTTGATCACCTAGCCCTTCGATGGATTCAAATCAGGTTCTAACTTGAACCTCACTGCACTTTCTTCACTTCGTGGATGTACAGACTCCTTTATTCTTGAAAACAATTTTTCCTCTTCAACATGTTGAAGTTTTTCTTCCTTCACTGAGTGTGTTTGACAGATTCACTTCGAAAATAGACTTGAGGATTAGAATGAATAGCTTGAGAGTGTTTTTCTTCCTTTTCTCAGATTGCTTGTGTATCTCGTATGCACTTGGTAATCTCTCACAAATATTTCTCAACTTTTTATAGTGACGGTTTGAAAAAGTGTCCATTGAAGAGATAGACATTTTTCAAACTTTACTTCTTGATCGTTGTCTTGTCTTGTTGGGACATTTGATGTTGGCCCTTGCTTAATTTAATGTTGTGCGGGCTTCAAACTCAGAGGTTTCTGCGAACATCTCATTGTTCTCAACTACTTGCACTCTTCGTGACAACTTTAAGGTTGCGGGTTTGTCCCTTTACCATTTTGTGTAAGTCTTTGACTTTTCATTCCAACAGATTTTTCAAATTTTCTTCGAGTCCTTAAGCTATTTTACCCCTTTATTAAGTCTTCTCCGTATATCTGGGATGACTCAGCTATTAGTCTATTGATAGACACATCTAATTTTCTTGATAGAAACTTTTCTTCGATACTCACCGCAACTCACCGATTCTTCATTGTATCCTGCGCACAACTTCAACATGCGATCTTCAACTTGTTGCTTCTTTACTCACTTATATTTCCTATCTATTACACGATTGAATACAATAGAAAATGAGGTGCCAACTTTCTAATCTAAGTTTTACATGCATCATCAAAATCTATTTAAATAAATTTCCCAATACAAAATATAAACGCGATTGACATTAAGCTAATATTGATGATGGGATCATTCCCACATATATGGTTTGAATATAAAGTTTTATATTTGTTCTCAAGAAAAGTATTATTAAGAACTTTATTAAAATATAATGTATCATTTGGAGAATACTATTTTTTTAATATTAAAATTCTAACTTATTAATTTTTTTATATATGCATATGATATATGTATATATAAAAAGATTTTGTGTCATTAGAAATACATTTGGGATTTTATTAAAATATGGTTTTTAATCATTAATAATTTTACAAATATATTCAATTTTTATGAATAAGATATAATATCATATTATGTTATATTATATAATAAAAATTATATATAATCGTGAAATACGTTTATATATAATCTCGTAGAAGACCGCTTCATCAATTATTATGGGCTTGTTTTTCGAAATACTTACTTATATAATCAAGATTATATCATATCAAACTTTCATATATGTGTATGATATTATTAGAAAACTCTCAAACTCTGTTCTTTCATATGAATTTATTTTTTAAAATTATTAAAGTATTCAAAAATTTAAATAGAAAGACGACATAATATATATGTTTTCCAAAAATAATAAGTTACTATTATTTAAGTAAGAAAGTATAAGATCAATAAAAGTCCAATTTTCAGAAAAATAAGAAGCATTTCCTGGAAAAAAAGAATTATTTAATTAAGAAAGTATAAAATCGCTTAAAATCCAATTTATAATAAGAAAGATTTTAAAATTATTTATTTAAATTAAGAAAATATAAAATCAGTTGTCAATCCAAACTTTGAAAATTGATTATCAGATTTTTTAGCATGAAAAGTATGTTAATTAATATATAAAAAGAATTTTCTATATATAAAAAGTATTATAAATATAAATTTGTATTAAATAAAAATTTAATTTATTCTTACATAAATATATAATGCTATTTACAAATATATGTGATGTATGTATATAATATATGGATACATATTTTGAGATTGTGTGTGAATTTTTACATATAAAATAAATATACGGTTATAATGCACTGGAGTACTCTCTCTGGTGTTGCATGGAATAAACTGCAGTTGTGTAGTACCCTCATTACAAGGTTGGATCTTTTGATGTTTTGTTTGGTGACAAGAAAAATAATTCAATCTTTTGCAATCATTTATTAGTTTTTAGATGAGAATAATAATTATCCACAGGGGAAAAAACTTTAGAAGCTAATTTCTATAAATTAATAGATTATTAATTTATCAATTATTTAATATCTCGCTAAATTAATAAATTTTGGTAGTCTCAGTTATTAATTTATAGAGGTTTTTCAGTAGTTGATGCGGTGAATGATCATTCCCATATTGAAACGGCGACGATCGATGACTTTCATTTCCACCGTCATTATGAAAATATTAAAGGAACTGGAGCGGGCTTGGGAACTTGAGCAACAATTTTTGCGAATTGAATAAGCATCTACGAGTGCATAATCCAGATATTGTGTTTTTATGGAAATGAAAATTCAAGTTCAACGTGTGAGTAGTCTAAATGGTAGGACATTAAAGTTTAGATGTTGTTTTCTTGTGGATTTTCCAAGCAAGTTTAACAATAAAAAAATAAAGTCTATGGGACTTGTGGAACGAAACAATAAAGCTTGATCTCATCTCCTTTTCATTTAATCATGTGTCTTTTTCTATGGATCGATCAAGGAGTTAGGTCATGGATATTTACAGGATTATATGGATGGGTAGAATAATCGAAAAAGTTTCGAACATGGGATTTGATGAGAATGGTTTGCTTAAACAACAACTCCCAACCTTTTGTATAGAAGATTCCAACAAAATCATGTGGTTACACGAGAAAACTGGCGGAAACCTTCGACCTACTTTTGATGGAAAGTTTTTGAAATGTTATTGAAGATTGCAGACTTAATGATTTGAGTTACCATGGATATGTTTTTACTTGGACGAATGGTCGCACAACGGAGAATAATATTCAAGAAATACTTGATCGAGCCTTGGCATCCAACCCCTGGACATTGTGATGCCCTTACAAACAACTCCAACACTTGCCAAGAATTAAATCTGATCATGCTCCAATTCTCTTGGATTTTGATAAGGTGGATAAAAGGTTTGCTCAAAATCAGCGAAAGTGCAAATGGGTATTTCATTTTGAAAGATGTGGCTAGAACATCCAGTTGTGAAAAAGTAGTCACACGAGCCTCGAATTACAACCTAGTTGGTCACACTTTTGCGGATAAACCGGGACAATGGAATATTGAGGAGATTGGTAACATAAAAAGCATAAAGTACAAGAATTAGAGAAAAAAACTACAGTTCCTATAGGAACACACTCATTCGGAAGAGATTTTCGCAGGAGTAGAAAGATTGAAATGGAATTAAGAGTTACATAAACAATAAGAAATTTTGTGGCTTCAACGCTCCCGAGCCTTATGGTTAAAGGATGGAGACAGAAACACCTATTTTTTTTACCAAAAGGTGATACAAAGAAAAAAAAATGGAATTTCATTGAGAGAATTTAGAATGTTACTGGGTAGTGGGTCATGACAGAGGAAGATATTACCGCAGTTATTAATGGGTATTATATCAAAAATTTCCAATATGTTACCCCGAGTAACATCGATAGAGTCCTTAATGTTGTAGAAAACAGAGTTACGGAAGAAATGTAAGCTACTCTTCAACAAATGCATCCAATCAAGCGCAACAGGACCCAACAAAGATGTGCCCTCTTTTTTACCAAAAAATTTGGCATATTGTTCAATACGATTTCATTGCACAATCCCTTGATATTTTGAACAAAAAAGATAATCCCTCTACTTTGAACCACACATGTGTTGATACCCAAAGTTAAGAATCCGAAAACCGTTAAAAATTTCAGACCCATTAGTCTTTGTAATGTGATTTTTCGTGACATAACAAAGACCATTGCAAATAGACTAAAAATAATTCTCTGTGATTTAATTTCCGCTAATAAAATTGGCCTTATCCCAGGTTGCCTTATAACCGAGCAATGATATGACATGACTTTCAAAATTTTCATTCTATGAAAAAAACGAAATCGAAGCCGCTTAAACTTGATATGAGTAAAGCATATGATAGGATAGAATGGTATTTTTTGCAATCGATGATGGAAAAAATGGGTTTTCCCAGGGAGTGGGTAGATTTGATTCTAAAGTGTGTTAGTACAGTCCCTTATTCTATTTTGATTTATGGAACACCATCTAGATGTTTCTTTCTTAAGAGAGGTCTTCACCAAGGAGATCCCTTATCGCCTTATCTTTTTTTGATTTGTGTAGAAGGCTTTTCACGAGGTGACGAAGACAGTTCCTAGCATGGATTACAAGTTAACAAAACAGCCCTAGTAATATCTCACCTATTTTTCGTCGATGATATCATACTTTTCTTCTGAGAAAAGTTGGCTGGGGTAGATGCAGTAGCGAAAATAATTCGTGACCATGAGCAAGTGTCAGGCCAAAAAATCAATCTGGACAAATCTGAAATCTCAACGAGTGGTAATGACGATGTCGAACTTATAAAAGAAGTAAGAGTGTTGCTGGGGGTGTGTCAGGTCGACAAGTGATGCGTGTAAAATATACGTGCATTTAGGGGCTTAAAATGATATACATTTGATGCATTTGCATGCATATTTAGTATGTTTTTACTTGGTTTCCTTATAAGGGCATGATCTCGCATATTCTTGTAACATTTTACGAGGAAACGGAGCTTAATTGAAGAAATATCGGTTGAAAGGCCCTGGATAGGACTAACGAGTGCGAAGAGAAGATCGAAAAAGATAAAAACATGTCACACGGCCAGACCGTGTGAGGGCCACATGGTCGTGTGAAGTACCGTGTGAAAAAAAGAGACATGTCCATGTGAAAAAGGGAAGAAACAGGGGACGGAAACAAGTCGTACGGTCGGACCGTGTGGGACACTGCCACACATTTTTCGGTATCTTTTTCCCTTTCCAACTCTACAAGTGATCTCTCCAAGCATCTATAAAAGGGACCCAAGGCTTGCACAAAAAATCATCCAGAATCCATTCATACCATATACAACACACCAAATTACACAGGAACACAAGATCCAAGGTCTTCTGAGAGAGGAGGGCTAGGTCGCGAAGAACACCACATGGCCTTTCGCATCTACGGGAGCACAAGAGCTTCGAAAGCTTAGGAGGGGAATCCATCCTGACAAGAAGGGGTTTTCTTTCTATGTCTAGATCTCTTGTATGTGCTTAAACAATGTCATATTTCGATTTTGTCTATGAATTTGTTATCAATGTTTGGCTAATCTTTCGGATCTTAATGGCATAATCAAAACTGTGGATTCATGTTAAATCTTGATTAATTATTTTCTTAATTGATTCATGTGTTTCTATTTTATGAATTCGAGTGCTTATTCTTAATTGTTTTTTATTTGGCCAATAATTTTCATGTCATATTTGTTAGTGCGAGATTCGGAGATGAGTTCTAACAAAGACTAAATCGAATTCAAACTTAAATGGGTGTAACGAGTCGAGACCTACAACTATTTGTGGGGAGTCATTCAATTCATAATTTTTTTGGGAGTTAATAATAGTTGTAATGTATCGGAGATCTACAATTATTATTAATCTACTATTTATTTATCACCCGGGAGGGGAATAAACTATCTTAGAATTGAACCCATAGAAGTGCATGAATTGGTTTTTGAAACTTTAATTAGATTTAATATTGATGAAACATGTTGAGATTATGTGCCTAAGGTTGCTTCCGTGGTTGTTGAAAATACGTGGGGTTCGCAAATTTATTTTGTTTTTCTTTATTTTTCAATTTTTATATAAACCATTGATATTCATCGCTTCAATAAAATTAGAATGCGATGTTATTATAGCTTTAAGTTTTTTGTAGTCAATCCTCGAGGAATACAACCTTGCTTGCCATTATTCTATAAACTACATGTACACTTGCAATATAGAGATTCAAATAATTTTGGCGAACAAGTTTTTGACGCCGTTCTTAGGGATTGAAAGATTCTACTTAGATATAGTAACAAGTAGTTCAATCTTAATTGAAGTAATATTCCTTTATTTTTCTATCTTTCTAAAAAAATAGAAAATTATTTTTTTATTATTATTTATTTATTTTCGGTTCTAACATTATTTTTGTTAAGTGCGGATAATGCAAGATCACGCATTCCGGATCTACCCGGCCAATACCAATTGATTTGGAAATCGAAAAGACAAAATGGGCAACTAAGGAAAAATCCAAAGCAATGGCGGAGGGACCAATCGAGAATGCAGGTGGACAACAAAACAATGAGGAGTGCCCACTTGGGGCGGGACATCCAGGACCGACGGTGTGGAAAGGCACGAAGAAGGTAATTAGGGACTACTTCCGGGGGAGGTAAGTCGACTTATGGGGGTGTGGCCCGTCTGCGATCAATGCAAACAACTTGAACTAAACCGCATTGATCCGAGATGGTTTCATAGAATCGGTTTGGGGACGAGGCGTTGAGGATCCAAACGCGCATCCGGGCGCACTTCTTAGAAATTTGCGACACGTTTAAGATGAATGGTATTTACGAGGATATCATTCGATGCCCCCTTTTCGCATTCTCTATGCGCGATAAGGCTAAGGGATGGTTATGCTCTTTAACACCACCAACAGCAAATTGGGCAGAACTATGTCAGCGGTTTCTAGCCAAATACATTTCCCCTAGCAAAACGCTGCAATTGAAATATGAAATCGCCCAATTTAGGCAGGTGAGCCACTATATGAAGCATGGAATATATTCCGGGAATTGCTAAGAAAGTGCCCTCAACACTGATATCCCGACTACCAACAGGTTCAGTACTTCTATAATGGTTTAAGTGGCAACACGAGAACGATTATAGATGTTGCTTCTGGGGGTGCAATGCTAGGGAAATATCCCGAGGAGGCACTAGAATTGCTAGAGGAGATGGCGAACAATAGTTGCCAATGGCCATCTGAGAGATCCACTATCCGACATGTGGCAGAAGTTCAGGATGAGAAAGTCGCCATGCTCACAGAACAAGTATCCATGCTGAATATGAAACTGGACGCAATGCAGCAAGTGACTCCAAGAGATCCTGCTATTGTTGAAGAATAAGCAAACTTTGTGGGCCAACAAAGGAACTTCAACAACAATTACAGAAATAATCAGACACCCAATTACTATCATCCGGGGTTGTGAAACCATCAAAATTTCTCTTATGCTTAGAAAAAATATTTTGCACCACCTCCAGGATATAATGTGGGTAATCAAGGCAGAACAGAGTCAAATTCGGAGAGACTAGACCAAGACTGAACAAGGATGAAGCAAAGATAGACAGGATAGAAGAGCAGGTCACTCAGTTGAACACGAACGTGAATGCAAGATTGAAATCTCTGGAAACACAAGTAGCCCATATCGCAACTGTAGTGGGAGGCCAACATCAAAAGGGCAAATTCCCAAGCGATACTGAGCTGAATCTGAGAGAACAATGCAATATCCTTCGTCTGATGGATGGAACTGAGGGCTCATAGATTTCAAATGACACGGTTCAAATAAAGTGATTAGAAATATGAAGTCCGGGCCGATGACGTCAAACTTAGCGCTTTATGGGAGGCGACGCAATTTATTTTCTATTTTCGTTCTTTCTTAATTGCCTTCAATTTTAATTTTAATTTTATTTTTATTAACTTAATTTTTAGTTGTGTTTAGTTTTGTGAGTTGTTGTGTAGGAGGCGTCACGACAAACTCCCGGTTATCAAAAACAAATTACGAAAATTATCTCACACGGTCGTGTGAGGCCACACACCTGAGAGGACGAAGCGCCCAGCACCACACGGCCGTGTGGGCTACGGCAAAAATAGAGACGTGCGCAGGACCACAGGGCCCACCGGTGCGGTGCCACAAGTCACGTGGCTGTCGAAAAATCGGGCGATCTGCTTTTAAACCCCAAATTTTACTCCAGAACTCATTTTTCTCCCACTTTCTCCTACCCACACCATAACATACGAAAATCCTCTCCCAAAACTCTCAAACTCCTCTCAAAATCTCTCCAAATTCACCATAAATCTCACCCCAAAAACACAAATTCTTCATCTTCTCAAGGAACCCACCACCTAAAGCCTTCAAATTTTCAACCTCTACAAGTTCTACACCAATTTTGGGGGTTCTTCAAAACTTCAAATTTCAAATTTTCTTACCTCATAATCTTAGTTTTAATGGCTTTTAGGGGTGAAAGAGGAACAAGGAGAAATACGAGAAGAAGAAAGAACCAACTCGGGCCCGAACCGAGCCACAACCGATATTTGAGCCCGAAGAGCCGAAAGCTTGAATGTCATCTTGCCAAACGACACACACCGGCTAAATGGACGATACTCTACTTTTGATGAGGATAAACACAAGGTATCCCGATGAACCTACTCTTGCTAATTTAGGTTTATTGGAAGATTTTTGGGCTATGTGTGGTCGAATTGATTGGCATGAATTTTTTGAATGGACATTGGGCTACTTCTTCGGTATACACACTTGAATTTTTGAGTAGTTTTGAATTGGTGGTTTGACAAAGAAACTTGATGGGATTTAGGTTTCGGTTGGGGAATGAGCCGAGGGAGTTGATGTAGGTCCCAAGGGGTGTGGTGTAAGGTTTAGAAGGGGATTTGAATAAACCTTACCAAATTTTCACTTTTAGTCTTTTTAAGAATTTCAACAGAGTTGACTCAAATCAGTTGGGTCCTTGGGGGACAGCTAGGTTGGCTTTCTTCAGCAAAGTTAATCACTCAACAGACTCTACTGAGCTGTTGATAGTATAACTTAGATGTGTCAGCTAACACTTAACTTTTAGGTGATTTGGTTTTTAACAGCGGAAGACTTAACACCCTTTGTTAATTTTAAGCTCGTTTTTATTACTTTTTTAGCACTTGTTATTATCAATTGGATAGCTATATAACTTATCAGCAGATATGAAAATATAAGCAAGAAAGTAAATGCTAAAAGTAAATGATGTTAGATAAATGTTTTTATCATGATTTTGATGATTTTGTTCAAATGAGTTTTTATACCAAAACAATGTCCCTAAATGTTGGCCAAATACTTCCGATCGATTTAAAATGTTTTTACTATTTTTCGGAGTATTTCTTAAAGTTTATTTTCGACAAAAAATTGGACAACACTTATATTTCAAGCTCGACCGGTCTCCATATAGGGCAACCTGTACCTGAGTTGAGTGTTGAAACAGAAAACGGGGCGGAAGAGAAAAAAGTAGGAGAGGCGGCCAGGTCGGCCTTAGGGGCGAGTGCCGAGCGTGCCTTCTTGAGAACAGAACTCTCTGTTTCATATTTTTGACATCCCGACCATTCGAAGATAGGGGTCGACCGTCGGACCCCGTCGACGGTCCCCTATGTAAAATTCGCAGAGAACTCATTTCAAACTTATCTATGTGCGACCGGTCGCACCCCTAATGTATCAACAAACTATTCATTGCATTTTCGAACAGACTTTTCCCTAATTTGTGGGATTGATTTCTAACACTATAATTTTGATTTTAAATGGTTTCTTTTCAAAAATCACTCCCCAGGAGGAGCCTATGTTCTGAAATCAAGCCAAGACCTCTCCTATAAATAGAGGCTTCATTCAAGCAACATAAAATAACACAACATACAAGCAAACACTTTCATATCTTGTTGTATTTTAGCCTAAGTACTTTCACTTGCTCACTCTTGAGGTCTAGGCTTTTTATTCTTGATTACACTTGCACTCAATCTTTGTATTGGTATTATAGAGTTGTAATCTTGAATTTTGTCAATCATCCAAAACAAGATATCCTTGTTGTTGCTCTTGTGGTAAGAGTACACTTGGGTGATCTTAGGTGTTGAAGAGTGTGGTACTCTTCATAGGTGTTGAAGGAAGATTGTGGTAATCTCCTTGAAGGTGTTGAAAGAGGATTGTGGTAATCCTCAAGGTGGTGTTGTATTAATTTTGGAAATTAATAAAATTCTTTTTCTTTATCGAAACCCATCCGGATATCTTTGGGGTGGTAAAGCACGTAGTCCCTAGGTGGGGAAGCTCTTTAAATCGACGTGTGTTGTTTATTTTCCGCATTTTAGTTTCCATTCTTGCTTGATTATTGAAAAATAGGGCAAAATCTGAAAAACCAGGATAATCTATTCACCCCCTCTAGATTGTCGTAGCCACTTGGACTAACAAGTGGTATCGAGCCAAACTCTTTGGCTAGCTCGTTCGAAAAGAGGAAAGATCCATGGCTACGAATGACGCTTATCTCACCACCGCGCCTCCACCAACAAGCCACCACTATTCGACGCCAACAACTATGCATTTTGGAAAGACCGTATGGAGTCTTTGTCTACAAGGTGCGGGTTCGATATTTGGAATGTGGTCATTGAAGGAGTTGCTCAACCAACCAAGAAATTGGAGGATGTCACCTCGGCTCCTAAACCTTTCAAGGAGTTTGATGAAAGCGACAAGAAGGCCTTCTCTCTAAATGGTAAGGCCTTAAATATTTTGCATTGTTCTCTTACCACCACCGAAGTACAATCGCATAAGAGGCATAAGGTCGGCACATGAGGTTTGGGAAAAATTGGAGACTATATATGAAGGGACAAAGAAGGTCAAGCAAGCAAGAAAGACCATGCTTGTTAAAGACTTTGAAAACTTTAACATGCATGATGGTGAAAGCATCTCTAAAATGGTGGAAAGGCTTGACAATATTGTCAATCCTCTTGTGGCCCTCGGTAAAGTCATCTCCGAAGAAGACAAGGTGACTAAGGTATTGAATGCTCTTCCCGGCTCATGGTCCAAAAAGGTGACGGCAATCACGGAGGCACAAAATCTTGAGACACTCAAGTTTGACGAGCTCATCGGGAACCTCCTCATCTATGAAGTCTATCTCAAGGAGAGGAAAAATTCCAAACCAACCATCAATCAATCGGGTATGCAAAATATTCCTAAAGGTCTTGCTTCTTCTTCTAATAATGCATACTATGATAATGATGAGGGGGAGGAGACGGCCGCACTTGTTCGAAAATTTACAAAATTTGTGAATAAAAATAAGGCAAGAAAACCGAGAGATAATGCTTGGTTTAAATGTAGAAAACCCGGGCACTTCATTGCTGATTGCCCAAAACTCGATGAGGAGGAACAAAAAAAAAGGAAGCCTTTTTCGAAAAAGAAGGCTCTAAATGCGGAGGTCAAAACTTGGGATAAACTACTTGAAACAACCGACGAGGAAGGAGAAACCGAACATGGTCTTATGGCCATAGACGATGAGAACAATGAGGTACGCTCTAACTCTTCTACCTCCTCCTTAGTTGATGAATTGCAATGTGATTTTGATGAATTGCAAATTGAGTTTCAAAATTTGATTGTTAAATACAAGACTTTGAAAAAGGAGCATAAAGAGCTTAAAATTGAAAAGGAAAAATTATTTACTTCTTATGAATCTCTTGATAAAGCTCATGATATTACTCTTACTAGAGTTCATACTCTTGAAATCGAAAAAGAATCGCTCACCAAAGATCTTGAATGTTTAAAAAAGGATGTGCATCGTTTTAACATAAGCACGGACAAAGTTACAAAAATTTAGATGCACAAAGAGGTGAGCATTCCAAATTAGGACTTGGTATAAACCTTTTCAACCTCTTTCAAAGAAAATTGACCAAGGTCCGACTTTTATACGTCTTTAATAGTGCCCATGATATTATTTGTTTTTATTGTGGTAAAGTTGGTCACTATGTTAGCCATTGTAAATTAAAGAACAATTTTAGCTATGTTTGGAGACCCAAAGGTCTCAAGACTAACCCCATGGACCCCAAAACTATAGGGTACCTAAAAATAATTTTTTATAGGTCATAGGGGCTATAACAACCATGGAGGATTCAAAATGGCTCGTGGACGGTGGGTGTTCACGCCATATGACCGGAAAGAGAGAACTTTTTACCAACATCAAGCTCGAAGAGGGTATGGTCATGTTCGGCAATGGCAAAGGAAAAATCGTTGGCAATGGAGACATTGGTAACTCTTCTTTCTCTCTTAGTAATGTTCTTTTAGTAGAAGGGCTTAAGTTTAATTTGATAAGTGTTAGCCAACTTTTGTGATTCAAATTATAATGTTGTTTTTAATAAAGAAAAATGTCTTATTCTTAAAAATGATGAAATTATTTGTGAAGCAAATAGAAAAGGCAATATTTACAAAATTTGTACAAGTGATTTGGTTAGTCAAAATGTTTCTTGTCTTGTTGCCAATAATGATTTAACGGGTTTATGGCATAGGCGACTTGGACATGTTGGATACAAGAATTTGAAAAATATTTACAAAAACCAACATGTAAAAGGACTACCCAAATTGAATTTTGAAAATCTTGGCTTATGTGACACTTGTCAAAAGAACAAATTAGTTAAAAGTAGTTTTAAGCCCAAAATGAAATTTCCACAACCAAGCCCCTACAACTTCTTCATTTAGATTTGTATGGGGATATTGGTACGGCGAGTCTAAGTGGAAAACATTACACTTTTGTTATTGTCGATGACTTTTCTAGATATACTTGGGCTCTTTTCCTTACCAATAAAAGCGTGCCGTTAATGAGTTTGTAAAGTTGTGTAGACTTATTGAAAATGAAAATAAAGATACTATTAAGTCTATTCAAGTGATCGAGGTGGAGAATTTGATGGTGAATTTAGAGTCTTTTGTGAAACCAAGGGATATGCACATAATTTTTCGGCTCTAAGGACACCTCAACAAAATGGAGTAGCCGAAAGGAAAAATCGGACACTACAAGAGATGAGTCGGTCCATGCTCAATGAATTTTCTCTTCTAAAATATTTTTGGGCCGAAAGCGTAAGTATCGCTTGCTATGTCATAAATCGAGTTTATATTCGTCCCAAAATGAATAAAACTCCATATGAGCTTTGGAAAGGAAGAACTCCAAATATTAGTTACTTTAAAATATTTGGATGTAAGTGTTTTATTTTGAATACTAAGGATCAATTGGACAAACTTGATCCTAAAGCCGATGAAGGAATATTTATGGGGTATTCTACAAAAAGCAAAGCATATCGGGTTTACAATAAAAATAGTGGGGTTGTTGAAGAATCTATTCATGTAAAATTCAATGAAGCCTCGGGTATTGAAAGGATACCTAATGATGAAAGTGATGAAGAGGATATTATTGAACCCAGTGTTCAAAAGGATGCTCAAAATGATCAACCTTCTACATCAAATGATCAACCACCCACTTCAAATGCTCCTCAAGAAGATAGAGGTGATACTTCGGATCTTCCCGTAGCATTGAAATTTAAAGGAGATCACCCAAAAGATCTTATTATTGGTGATCCCCTTGATAAAGTTATGACCCGAAGAGGATTTGCCGAGAAAGCTCTTATATCTCAAAAAGAACCTAAAAGTGCCAAGGAGGCTATTGAGGATGGGGATTGGTTTTTGGAAATGAAAGAAGAGTTGAATCAATTTGAAAGAAATGATGTATGGGAATTGGTACCTTGTCCTCCATCTCAAACTATTATTGGTACTAAATGGGTATTCCGAAACAAACTTGATGATCAAGGCAACATTGTTCGAAATAAGGCAAGGTTAGTAGCTCAAGGGTATTGTCAAGAAGAAGGTATTGATTATGATGAAACTTTTGCACCCGTAGCACGTTTAGAAGCTATTCGTATTTTACTTGCCTATTCTTGTTTTAAAAATTTCAAGCTTTACCAAATGGATGTTAAATCCGCTTTTCTAAATGGTTTTATTCAAGAAGAAGTATATGTAAAACAACCTCCGGGGTTTGAAAATTTTTCTAGGTCTAATGATGTTTATAAACTTAAAAGGCCTTGTATGGTTTAAAACAAGCACCCCGTGCATGGTATGATAGACTTAGCTCTTTTCTTTTACAAAATGATTTTACAAGAGGTAATGTTGATACTACTCTCTTTGTTTTTGAAGGGCAAGATTGTTTACTTGTGCAAATTTATGTTGATGATATCATCTTTGGTGCTACTAATGAATCCTTGTGCAAGAAATTTTCTAAGTTGATGCAAGGTGAATTTGAAATGAGCATGATGGGGGAGCTCAACTTCTTCCTTGGACTTCAAATTAAGCAATGCCAAGAAGGTATTTATATTTCACAATCTAAATATACAAAAGAACTTTTGGAAAAGTTCGGCATTGAAGAAGGAAGAACCATCTCTACCCCTATGGCGACAAATGTCAAAATTGACAAAGATGAGAAAGGCAAGTCCGTGGATGAATCAAAGTATCGAGGTATGATTGGTAGTTTACTCTATTTGACCGCAAGTAGACCCAACATTCTTCATGTCGTATGCCTATGTGCTCGTTTTCAAATCAATCCCAAAGAATCTCATATGAGTGCCGTTAAAAGGATTTTTCAATATTTGAAAGGCACTATTCAATATGGTTTATTTTATCCAAAGAATGAAAAATTTTCTCTTAAAGGTTATAGTGATTCGGACTATGCGGGAAATATTGATGATCGGAAAAGTACTTCCGGATCATGTCAATTTTTAGCGATTGCCTAGTATCTTGGTTTTCAAAGAAACAAAATTGTGTTTCACTTTCAACGGCCGAGAATATATTTCCGCGTTTTTGTTGTACTCAACTTCTTTGAATGAAACAAACCTTAGCGGATTACAAATGTTCTTTTGAAAATGTTTTTATCTTTTGTGATAACATATCCGCTATTAATATTGCTCAAAACCCGGTTCATCATAACCGTACTAAACATATTGAGATTCGACATCATTTTCTAAGGGATTGTGTTTCTAAACGTAAAATTGAGATATCTTTCGTACCATCTCAAGATCAATTGGCGGATATTTTTACAAAACTGCTATCTCCGAGACTTTTGCATCTATACGAGCTCGGTTAGGCATAATGCATATTGAATGAGGTTTACGTTTGCATTTTGCACATTTTTAAAACTTATGGGCGAAAAATTGGATTTTTGGTTGAAACTTCGGATTTTGGTAAATAAGTTGAGACAGTGGGCTGACTGGGGTGAGGGCAACCGGTCGGACCTCACCTCGACCTGTTGCCCTCACCGTCGACTGGTCGCCCACTGCCAATTTTTGGTTTAAAACGTCTGTCTTCAAACTTAGCCATTTTGGCTCAAAATGTTCATTTTTCGTCCCCTTCGCTAATTGCACACAAATTTCACTCAAAATTTGTTTTCTTGCATATATTTCATGTCTTGGACTTAATATAGCTCGATTATCATCATCAATGATCGTCTTTACCGGTTAAATGGTAAGAATTCTACTTCCTTTGCTCAATTGGGTTGAACCCTTGAGATGGTAAACTTGTTGTTATATTTTTTATGGAAGTTTCATATGATTGTGATGACCTTATTATTTATGATGTATTGAATTGATTTGGTGATAAATTTTTTTTGGCTTGACTCATTTACAAGGATTTTTACAACTTCATTATTTTTCACGCCCACAAGGTGTTCGATAAATTATCACAAAGAATTTTTCAACTTGTACATGACTCCCATGCTTTCAAATGTCTTATATACTTATTAAGATCATGTCTTGAAAATCAAACGAGCTTATGGATATCATATGATACATTTCTCCCATTTCTATTCGGTTTCTAAGCTTATCTTTTCAATGGTTGATGAAACATCTCTTTAGCGCACTTTGATATACTTGTATGATGTTTTTATCATGCTAACATTCTTTTTGATGATTCCAAAGGGGGAGAAACAGGAAATTGGCTCGTTAGCTCAAAGAAGCTAATAAAAAGCTTGATATAAAAGCTATAAGCTATGACTTTCTAATGCCATAAGAATACTTAGTCCAATGGTTGTATTATGGACTTGTTTGCATGGATAATGAGTATTTGTGACAGGGCTTCTAAGCTCATAATGTTGTTGTTTTATTTGTAAAAGCTTGTCTTCTAGCTTAAGCAATATTTCTTATTGATGTGTTTGTTGATAGGGGGAGCTTTTGTAAAATGTTTTTAAGCGGATAGTTTACTCATAGACTGGAAAATTATTTTGTTTTCAAAATCGTCTTCTTGAAAATTGTTTTGGTTTGTAATCATCAAAAAAGGGGAGTTTGTTAGATAAATGGTTTTATCATGATTTTGATGATTTTTTTCAATGAGTTTTTATACCAAAACAATGTCCCTAAATATTTTCCAAATACTTCCGATCGATTTAAAATGTTTTTACTATTTTTGGAGTATTTCTTGAAATTTATTTTTGACAAAAAATTGGACAACACTTATATTTCAAACTCGACCGGTCGCCCTATAGGGCAACCTTTGTACTGAGTTGAGTGTTGAAACGAAAAATGGTGCGGAAGAGAAAAGGAGGAGGCGACCGATCGGCCACTGGGGCGGCCGGTGCACGAACGTCCCTTCTTGAGAACAGAACTCTATGTTTCATATTTTTGACATCCCCGACCGTTCAGCATAGGGGGGGTCGGCCACCGGTCCCCCTATGTAAAATTCACAGAGAACTCATTTCAAACTTATCTATCTTGCGACCGGTCACCCTGATGTCGGCAAACTATCCGTTGCATTTTGGACAACTTTTCCCTAATTTGTGGGATTGATTTCTAACAGACTATAATTTTGATTTTAAATGGTTTCTTTTGCGGAAAATCACTCCCCGAAAGGAGGAGTCTATGTCTGAAATCAAGCCAAGACCTCTCCTATAAATAGAGGCTTCATTCAAGCAACATAAAATACACAACATACAAGCAAATAGCATACAAGCAAACACTTTCATATCTTGTTGTATTTTAGCCTAAGTACTTTCACTTGCTCACTCTTGAGGTCTAGGCTTTTTATTCTTGATTACACTTGCACTCAATCTTTGTATTGGTATTATAGAGTTGTAATCTTGAATTTTGTCAATCATCCAAAACAAGATATCCTTGTTGTTGCTCGTAGTAAGAGTACACTTGGGTGATCTTAGGTGTTGAAGAGTGTGGTACTCTTCATAGGTGTTGAAGGAAGATTGTGGTAATCTCCTTGAAGGTGTTGTAAGAGGATTGTGGTAATCCTCGAAGGTGGTGTTGTATTAATTTTGAAAATTAATAAAATTCTTTTTCTTTATCGAAATCCATCCGGATATATTGGGGTGGTAAAGCGTAGTCCCTAGGTGGGGCGAAGCTCTTTAAATCGGCGTGTGTTGTTTATTTTCCGCATTTTAGTTTCCATTCTTGCTTGATTATTGAAAAATAGGGCAAAATCAAAAAACGTAATAATCTATTCACCCCCTCTAGATTGTCGTAGCGGCTTGGACTAACAAGTGGTATCGAGCCAAACTCTTTTTGGCTAGCTCGTTCAGAGTAAAGAGGAAAGATCCATGGCTACGAATGACGCTTATCTCACCACCGCGTCTCCACCAACAAGCCACCACTATTCGACATCAACAACTATGCATTTTGGAAAGACCGTATGGAGTGCTTTCTCTGAAGGTGCGGGTTCGATATTTGGAATATGGTCATTGAAGGAGTTGCTCAACCAACCAAGAAATTGGAGGATGTCACCTCGGCTCCTAAACCTTTCAAGGAGTTCGATGAAAACGACAAGAAGGCCTTCTCTCTAAATGGTAAGGCCTTAAATATTTTGCATTGTTCTCTTACCACCACCGAGTACAATCGCATAAGAGGCATAAGGTCGGCACATGAGGTTTGGGAAAAATTGGAGACTATATATGAAGGGACAAAGAAGGTCAAGCAAGCAAGAAAGACCATGCTTGTTAAAGACTTTGAAAACTTTAACATGCATGATGGTGAAAGCATCTCTAAAATATCCATTCTCGATTCGTAGAACATCACCTCGAATATCCATGCTGATAGTTGCATCGGGGTTATCGAGTCTTAGGTCTAACGATGCTAACCCATGTTCCATTTTCTCAATTTCTTCGCAAATGGCTTTAAATGCCTTTCGAAAGTCGGTGTGAGAAACGGACTCTACCTCGAGGCCAAACAACATCAAAATCGAAACCAATAGGCACTATTGTTGACTCGGATGGGACAAGCATGCTCTACTTCCACAAAGGTACATGGCTTGCTCTCTAGCGACTCGGCATCCGAGGTGGAAACTCTGCTTCAAAATGGAATATCTCTTCAAACATGGTTTTAGGATGAGAGGGATTCCCATAGGTCCAACTTGTGAAGCCTTTCCCTTCTCCTTTCGAGTGGAGTCGGCTTGACTTGCCTCAATTGAAGAGATGGGCTATTTTCAAATGACACATCTTGTTTGTTGGCTTGTCTTTTCTTGATGCGGCCGATGTGATGTTGACCCTTCCTCGTATTAAATGACTCCGCATGACTTTACAGATGTCGACACATGCTCCAGTGTTTCCCATTGGTTTATTCCTTTTGCATATTTCTGGGCCAAATACATTAAGACTTGGCAGCTTGGACTTATTACTATATCGAGTAATATCCTTGACTTCCTTCCAACTGATCAATGTCAGTTGTCTTGACTTGACTGCTGCATTTACCCCTTGACTTGAGTCTGCTCCAAACATATGGGAATGTCAACTGTCACTTCAATTTGTTAGACTTGGCTTCTTTTACTGACTTGGCTGACATTTTCTCATACTTCACACAACTGTTCCTCAGCTGGCTCTCCTTCAGTTGAGTCCTTGTCTTCCATCTTGGCCATACTCAGCTGACACACAGCGGAGTCTTCACTCTAGTCTTCAGTTGACTTCTTGCATTCTTCGACATAGCTAATTTCACTCAGCTCTTTCAGTCCTATCTATTACAACATAGAATTACAAGAAAAATAGGGTGCCAACTTCATAGTCTAAGTTTTACATGGTATCATCAAAATCTTACAAATAAATTTCCTAACAATTTCCCCCTTTTTGACGATGCCAAAACTTAAATAAAATAAATAGCAAACACAAGCAGTGCAGTAACAAAGAATGTATGCTTTAATCAATCAATTTTATTGATCATAGCATTCTTGTACTTTACAAAGTTGTTTACAACAATATACTTTATACATTTATTGAAATACAACATGTATCAGAGCAAACTTACAAGGAATGTATCAGAGCTAACAACTAACTTACAAAGAACTTACAGATGTGTATTTACAAAGTAAAATACATAAAGGATTTGCAGTCGACTTCAACGCCTTGGCTACTTCCTTTTTCTCTCTTCTTCTTCTGCTCTTCTTCTGTCCTCGTCTGCTCTTCTTCTCTTCCATTCTTCTTCATCCTTCTTCTTCTTCTCATAGGCTCGCCTCGCAGCAGGGTCATCCCTACGTTGCTTTTCTTCCCATTCACGATTTAGCATTTCGTTCTCAGCTTCTTGCCTTCTCACAGCTTCAACATTCTTGCGTTCAACTTCCAAGTTATCAAGATGATCATATCCAACCTAGTAGTTTAATCCCTTCTTATGTGGATTAATATAATTTATGTCCTGATGCTTTGGTTGTGGTTGAAAGCCTCTGCCTCTTCCACTTCCACCTGATCTTCCCCTTCCTCTTCCCAACTCCGATCCTCCTCTGGGAATGTATTGTACTGGAGCTTTTGCTTTTCCAGCTGAGTGACTGCTGGAACTTTGCTGCACATCAGCTAGGTTAACCACATCAAGACCCTTCTCTCAGTACATGTCCCAGGCTTGCGGTAGAGTCATATCTTGGAAGTAACCTTCTGCCTCTAGAGTTTGAAACTCCTCTAGTGATCTGGGAATAGACCCAGCATCAGGCATAGCAATGTCTTTTGGGGGCTTGATCGCAGGGAAATCCTTTCCTGTTGGAGGACCATCATATTGCGTCCTTATGTTCTGTATCTGCGCAGAATGCTTCTCAGCCACCTTTCCGAACTCAGCTTCGATGGCTTTCCTTGATTCTTTCAACGCCAACTCGGCCTTTGTTCCCTTTGATAGCTCTTTGCGATAACTTCGAGAAGTGAAGCTATAATCTCTTCATCTTCAAAGAGGGGTTTTTCGAGCTTCCTTCCCCTTAGCTTGTACTTCCTTCTTTTCCATCTTATGACTCCCTTCGTTTTCCTTCAGTTCCTTCAAGGCCTCATTTTCCCCCTTTTTGGCATCATCACCAAAGAAAGGGTCAGGCCAGGGAACAATCCACTGAGAATGAAGTCAAGTCGGTTGTTCGTTGAATTTTGCTTGTCATCTCGCTTTGGAGTAAATGTTCAAATTCGATCGAGTAGCCTTTGCAGTAGCCGCCATTAATTTCATTTTTGTCTGGAGAACACTGAACTGCTGATTCATGTTGGCCTCCAGTCTTGCAATTTCTCTCTTGTGTTGCATCTTAAGTAACTCCATGTCCCACTTGTGGGATTCTTCAATTCTCACCATATACTCCTTTTGCCTCTGTTTGAAATCGTATATTATCCGCACTCCAAACTAGCAACTCGCAAAAAGTGACTTGAATAGCGATTGTTTGAGCGGCCCATTCTCGATTCGTAGAACATCACCTCGAATATCCATGCTAATAGTTGCATCGGGGTTGTCGATCTTAGGTCTAACGATCTTAACCCGTGTTCCATTTTCTCAATTTCTTCGCAAATGGCTTTAAATGCCTTCTGAAAGTCGGCTGTAGACGTGGACTCTACCTCAGGCCAAACAACATCAAAATCGAAACCAATAGGCACTATTGTTGACTCGGATGGGACAGCATGCTCTACTTCCACGCGTGTACATGGCTTGCTCTCTAGCGAGCTCGGCATCCGAGTGGCAACTCGCTTCAAAATGGAATATCTCTTCAAACATGGTTTAGGGATGAGAGGGATTCCCATAGTCCAACTTGTGAAGCCTTTCCCTTCTTCTTTCGAGTGGAGTCAGCTGGACTTGCCTCAATTGCACTAGCTTCGGAAGTAGTGGGAGCAACTATGTTAGCCTGCTCAGCTGACTGACCCTCAGCTGTCTTAATAGCTTTCTCGATATCAGTTTGCATTTCCTTTTGAGTCGATTGGTCCTCAGCTATTTTATCAGCATCATCGGAGTGATATGTAGCCATAGGGGTTGGATCATCATAGAATACGAACCTCATCAGAGTTGTTTTATCACTAACGATTACTCAGAGTCTTGAGCATCATTAGTCTTATCCTTGGCGTATTGAAATAGGAGTGGACTTGGGTTCATTGTCGGATTCCAAAAATTTCGTGTCAATGTTTTCATGGGAATCACCGAAACGTTGATTTTGACTTCTTCATCAACCCTCTGCATGAGGAATATGCTCTTTCTCGACTTCTTTACCTAAGGAAGTCTCAATCTCCTTTAGGCCTTCATTACCCCAGCGTCTCAACCAGGCTGTAGGGCCTTCAACATCCCATGTGTGCGCCTCAACGCAATAGGGTCTTGGACATTTTTTCCCTTTGGCGGACTCACCTTGGGGTCTTCGGTGGCATCCGTTGGATTCTAAACTCCTGGGTTGCACTTTCGGACCCGAGTCTCAACTTCCATGGTCTCAATTCCATCTTTTGCCATAGCCGCATTAGCGGCGTCATCGACTTCACTTTGTAGAAGAAGTTTCAACTGAGAGGCAGTCTCAATCATCCGAGCTTCGTCAACTTCACTCTGCTAATCTATTGGTATCTCACCTTTACCTCCTAAGTTTGGTCTCCCACAAGATCCTCGACCTAGTTTGTGGTGGAGAGAGTCCCCTCATTTGGCGCACACTAAGTTAACGATTGTAGGGTTACTCTGCTCCCGAGACTGGTTTTTTTCCTTTTGAGTAACCAGGTAGTGGGGAAGGTGTCTTAACACCTTCTTTGGGGCCGGCTTGCTAGGGTGCCCACTTCATCTCCTTCCCTAGCTTCATCGTTGTTTCCGAGAGCCATTTTTCGTTGCGTGGGGGATGTGATGGCGGTATGTAGCGGCTATCTTATGCGCCACATCCAAAGGGTTAGAGTTGGGAGAGAGTTAGAAGATTCTCTCGGACCCTCTTGCAAATGTTGTTCGTGCATGGCTTTTGATTCTTTGATGGCCTATTGGAACTCGTCCTTCTCAATCGCTTCAGGGATCAATCTCTTCTAGATTCTTTGCTATCGATCGATTCCATGACATGCTCATGATATCCAGTGAACATGAACATCTTTGATTTTTCAAGAGCTTTGGTTTTCTCCAAAGCTTTCTTCTTTTCACCTTCTTTGATGGCACGAAGGGCGTCCATGCAAAATTCTTCATTTAGGGCATAGTGATGAAGACGTTTCTAGGAAGCGTAAGAGGTCCTCTTCTTCTTCGATGTACTGTGGTGCTCAAATTATTGTCGAGAGAAGTCCAACTTCCATCGTCTCGAGTCCCTCAATCTCTGATGAATATCCGGGTAGACTGGAGAGTACATAATCACGTCATTGTCATCATCTCCATCTTCCAGAATCATAGCAAGTGGCATCGGTCTGAGGGGACGAGAAAGCTCTTTCATCAAAAGTCCCAATTGTCTCAACTCTTTGCTTCTCCACAGCTGTCTCACGGCGATTGGGTCTTCTATAGTCTTCGATCGACATCGGCGATTTTGGGACATCCTTGGTGGATACATCTCCACCATCCTTCGCTTGAGACTGCTTTTCTTGAGCATCGGCAATCTCTTCAGGCTTCTCTGGCTGAGTGGCAGACTCAGCTTTTTCAAGCTCATACTTGTTAAAAACTCTTCTCCTCTTGGTTCTAACAAGAGGAACAACATCCTCTTCGTCTTCTTCACTAGTGGATTACGGCTCCACCATCTTTATCCTTTTAACGCAATGCCTAGCTTGCAAGACGCACTGTGCACTTCTTCTTCACAGTAGGAGAAGGTATAGGCGAATCCTTCTCGATCTTGCTTGCGGGCGAGAGGCTTCGGGTCGGTTTCTTTTGGGCGGTGCTTGTGGCTCGGGCAGGGGTAGGAGCCTTCTTGGACTTGGGCTGCGGGCGGTGCGGGCTTAGTTGTCGCAGACTCTCTTATTTTGAATAGGCTTAGGAGAGAGGGGAGCGGTGTGTGTGTCTTCGGCGAGGTCGGTGACTCACCCTCGGTCGTGTCGGTTTTCCTCGCATGCGCCTTTCGTGAGCTCGAGAAAGGTTTGCCTTGAACATCTTTTTGTACACATGGAATGGCTTTCCATGGCGCATGGCAATTCCTTTCATTTCCATCAAGTGGCCAATCACCAGGCCATACCCCAATGAGCATCCGAAAGTCCTATCCTCATTGATGGACTTATTGATCATGTTTTGGCGGATACGGTTGAAGAAAAACTCAGCCCGATTAATCTTCTTTTCTTCCATGATCGCGACCATCACCACCACGGCAGTCCGAGGCATACCGTTGAAGCTTCCAAACTTCATATACACGTACTTGGACACGATGTCCATCAGTTTGTGGTAATCTTCCTTGATCAACTCCTTCTTGGCTGTATAGACAGCCTTAGCAGCTAACTCAAGCTTGGCTATTTCTTTCCAAGCCGCAGCAATGTTGACATCCTTCTCGGTGATCTCCTTCAGCCCATCAGTAGGCAGCTTACAATGCTCAGCAAGGTCCGCATCATTGATCTTGATAGCCTTGTTGTGAGCAGGATGAGTGAATCTCATCATCCCGCACTCCGCGTTTACATAGAACATCGCAACCTCCTCTAGATATGTGTGAGAGAACTCCGTGGTGAGAAAGTCCTTAAGACCAAACTTCTCGAGTTTCTCAACAATTTTCTTCACCAGGGTTTCATCAGCATCCTGTTTCACCATTCCCTTGAAGTCCACTATTGATCCTGAGTGGATCTTCTCAGATAACTTAATGAAATCATATGATGCTTCCATTTTCAGAGAAAATAACCGGTGAAAAATACGAAAAATCTTGAGTTTAGAAAGTAGGGTTTTCAAACTTTTTACAGAGTTTTTCTTGCATGTTGAAGACGAGAGAGTTTTTGTGAGGAGAGAGAAAATGTGTTTTCGGCTTATATTGGACTTGAAAGGACGGTTTTTGGAATTTGAAAAACTTGATCAAAATCGATGATCAGGATGTAACCTTCAACCACATTAATTTCCTCACATTAAATATAGTATCATTAATATCCAATCATATGCTTAACCGTAAAGCTTTTGTACTGACAGCCATAATTACACTGACGTCATCCTTAAAAACATTCCCGCTCGCTTAAAATGACTGTGTTTTTGTCACTTAGCTCATAAATAACTCATCTATCATCCAAAAGTAACTTAACTCTGCTTCTCTCTTCACATTAGATCACTCAGCAGTCAGCTAACTTGATACAGTTGATTTCCCATCTAGTCTATTTCACTTGGTTGAATTGTGAAACTTGCTCATTTTTCATTCTCTCTTCTTTTGTCTCTGTTGGTTGAGTCTTCCGAGTATCTTAACTCGGCTTAATTAACCCTAGCTCATTCTTAAGCTCTTCAAATCTCGATTCACATAGGGGTTTTGTGAATATGTCACTAATCACTGCGTATCGGTTGAGATATATTCCAAAGTGATGTCTTTCTTTTCAACATCATCTCTTATAAAATGATATCCGACATCAATATGCTTTGTTCTTGAGTGCAACACTGCATGCAGGTGATTGCAATAGCACTAGTGTTATAACACATAATTGGAATCTCTATTTGTTCAATATCATAGTCTCTCGATTTGTTGTCTCATCCATAGGACTTTGGCACAACAGGTTATGCGCAAATTGTTATGTACTCTGCTTCTTTGTGGATGTAGCTATTGGATTATGTTTCTTGTTGAACCAAGAAACTAATGCATTTCAAGCATTTGACATGTACGAAGTACTCTTCCCTTCAACTCTACATCCAAAGATAATCTGAAGTGCGAGTATCCTACAAGCTTGAATCCTCCTTCCTTTGGATACCATAAGCCAACTTCTTGGCATCCCTTCAAATATCTTAGGATTCTCTTAGCTGCAGTCATGTGACTCTCTTTTGGTGCAGATTGAAATCTAGCACATACACTTACAAGATAAAGGTGATGCCTGGCTCGCTTTTTCATTAAATAGAGTAAAGATCCAATGAGGGATCTATATCTAGTTTGATCAACAGCTTTGCCATCTGTATCCATGTCCATCTTGATTGATGTATTCATAGGAATCTTCACTGATGACTTCTCTTCCATACCAAATTTCTTCATTAAATCTCTGCTATATTTGGTTTGGCTTATGAAGGTTCCATCCTTCAATTGCTTGACTTGAAGTCCTAAGAAGAAAGTCAGCTCTCCCATCATGCTCATCTCAAACTTGCCTTGCGTGAGGTTTGAGAACTTGTCACACAGCTCTTTGTTTGTGGATCCAAAGATGATATCATCCACATATATTTGAACAAGCAGTATACTCTCTCCATCTTGAATCCTGAAGAGTGTTATGTTAACCTTGCCTTTCGTGAATCCATTGTCAATTAGAAACTGAGACAATGTATCATACCATGCTCTTGGTGCTTGTTTCAATGCATATAATGCCTTCTTGAGCTTGTAAACCTTATCTGCAATAGTTTTCTACTCAAACCTAGAGGTTGTTCAACATAGACTTCTTATTCTGATAGTCCATTTAGAAATGCACTCTTTACATCTATTTGATATACAGTGAAGTTCTTATGTGCAATTTAAGCAAGAAACGTCGTTATTGCTTCCAATCTGGCAACAGGAGCAAAGGTTTCATCAAAATCTATACCTTCTTCTTGGCAATACCCTTTGGATACCAATCTTGCTTTGTTTCTGACAACAGATCCTTCCTCATTCACCTTGTTTCTGAATACCCACTTAGTACCAATAACATTTTGGTGGGTTGGCCTTTGAACCAATTCCCATACTTTGTTTCTTTCAAACTGATTCAGCTCTTCTTGCATGGCCTGAATCCAATGTGTGTCTTCCAATGCTTGAGACACATCTTTAGGCTCTATTTGGGAAATAAAACAAGTGAACATTGCTTCATGTTGTGCTCTAGATCTGGTTCTTATGACATCTCTAACATCTCCAATGATTAACTCAGGTGAATGGTCTCTCAGCCATCTCACATTAGGTTGGAGTAAGTCTGCTAGATTTAGTCATCTTGCAGCTAAGTTATCTTGAACAGCTTCTTCATCATTATTCAGCTGCAGACCTTCCAGCTGTCTTTGAGATTCAACTATCTCATCATCATCAGGTTGAGTGCTCTCACTTCCTTCAATATAAGGACTCTTACGCATAGTTGGTTGTAGGTCCCAAGGGGTGTGAGTGTAAGGTTTAGAAGGGGGTTGAATAAACCTTACCAACTTTTCACTTTTGGTCCTTTTTAAAATTGAGTTGACACTACACACCGTGTCCTTGGTGGACACCAATTTAGTTAATCAATAGAGTTAGTCACTCAACGACTCGGCGAGCTTTGATAGAATAACTCACGTTAAGACCGAATTAGCTCAAGCGTGGTTTGGTTTCAAAGAAAGACTTAACACCCTTAAGTTTGGTTTAGTTATGATTTGATACTTGGTTTTAGTACTTAGAGATTATCGGTTGGATAGCAAATATGTCGTGAGAATTAAACAAATAAGATCACGGGAATTAAAGTCTTTGAAATGTAAATGACACGATAAGTTTTTATAGAGGTTCGAATATGGGGTAATTCTTCTACTCCTCTCTTCTCCAACTCCTGGAGGAATCCACTAAGTATTGATCGGATACTGAGTGGTAACAGTCCCGATACAAGTCTTGATCACACAATGACTTGATCCTTTGGGACTCGATCCGAGATGCCTTAGTCACTCACCAACTGGCTTCTCGTCCGACTCTGAACTTCTTCACAGGCGGTTGCCTTGCTTGCACTACACTCACTTGCTCAAGCTCTTAGGATTTGATCATGAAGCCCTCCAAAGACTCGAGACCGGTTCGACCTTGAACCTTCCTACAATCCTCCGTGGAATGTAGACCCTTTGATTCTTCAACAATTTCCTCTTCAACTGATTGAAGTTATATTTCCTTCACATGTGAGTGTTGGATTGATTTTCTTCGTAATGTAGGCTTGAGGATTAATCTTGAATGATATGAGAATATCTTAGGTTATAGTTCAAATGTATACTTGAATATTCGTGGTTCGGGTAACCTTCTCTCGAGTCATTCCTCGGCCTTTTATAGTGGTCTTTAAATCGCCGTTGAAGTGATAGGCTTATTTTTGAAAGTCACTTGTGGTCGTTGGCTTGTCTTGTTGCGATCCTTGGAATTGCCACTTCCTCGTATGAATTGTTCTTGACTTTTGAGGAGTTCGACATGGTGCGATGCTTCCCATTGGTTTATTCCTTTTACACGCTTCTCGGGATGAGCACTTGAGAAAGGTAGCATGGAGATATTACTTGTTTAAGTAATTCTCTTGATTTACGTGCAACGGATCTCTTTCGATTATCTCGACTTATGCATTTCCTTGCTTTCCCCCAGGTGACTTAGAGTCGACTTCCAATCATTAAATGACTCTTCATCACTTCAACTAGAGACTTGACTATTTTGAGTTGACTTGATGATGCTTTACTCACCGTGCATCTCACCAGACCTTGATCGAGTTCCGTCTTCTCTTCTTTTGCCAAACGAGATGTCTCGCGGCGAGTCTTCCTACTAGTCTCCGGTTGTCTTCTTGCATGTTTGGACATAGCCGACTTAACTCGGCTTGACCGGACCTATTTATTACAATGCGATTTACAACAAAAATGGGGTGCCAACTTCCTATTCTAAGTTTTACATGGCATTCATCAAAATCTAAACAATAAATTTCCCAACATTGGTTGATTCTGCTTATCGCTAACACATTAATGTCTTCTCTATTCACATTTGGCTCATCAAACACCACATGGATAGACTCTTCGTGACCATAGTCCTTTTGTTAAGCACTCTATTGGCTTTACTCTCACCGAGTATCCCAAAAAGATACCTTCATCGGCTTTAGCATCAAAAGCCTTCAAATTATCCTTGCCATTGTTGTGGATGAAGCACTTACATTCAAAGGTCTTGAAATATCCAACATTTGACTTTCTCCCCTGTTCAAATCTCATAGGAGTCTTGGTTAATTGTCTCATTAATCATGCATCTATTTTGAGTATAGCATGATGTATTTATGGCTTCCGGACTAAAATCTCTTAAGCAATCCAGGTTCGACTAACATTGTCCTTGCGACTTCCTTGAGAGTTATGTTTTTCTTTCAAATACACCATTCTCACGTGGAGTCCCTACTGCTGATAACTCATGAGCAACACCAATTTCAACACAATACTGAGTTATAATCCCATTGACAAACTCAATTCCCCTGTCAGACCTTATCTTTATAATGGTTTGGCTCTTTTCATTTGAACTCTTCTCATCAGCTGAGGCAACTTCTGCAGTGTTTCCTTCTTTTTACACATGAAAATTATCCATGTATATCTCGAATAGTCATCCACCACCACTAGGGTGTATTTCATTCCACTGATGCTAGCTGGCTCAACAGGACCAAATAAGTCCATATGCAACAGATGCAATATCATTGTTGAAGAAGGACTTGGTTTATCCTTGAATGATGATTTGATCTGATTTCCCATCTGGCATGCATCACATATACTTTCTTTCTTGTACACTAAGTCAGACAATCCTTCCACAAGATGACTCCTTGCAAGCTTGTTGATTGTCTTGAAATTCAGGTGACTCAGCTTCTTATGCCACAACCAACTGGACTCGGTTGTACTCTTTGCTAGCAGACTGTTACACTACATACATATTCTTTTGTCTTGTTCCTTGAAGCATAATCTCATTAGATTCAGCATCCTTAATCTGGCATATCCCCATGTTGAATCCCACATTATAGCCTTTGTCACAGAGTTGCCTAATGCTTAACAGGTTGAGGTTGAGGCCTTCAATATATGCAACATCTCTGATCTCCAATCCATTCTTCTTGATAGATCATGTGCCTTTGATCTCCCCTAGAGCTTTATTTCCTCCAAATATGACTTTTGCACCTTTGATCTCCTTGAATCTTGACAGATTTCTTTTATTTCCTATCATATGTATGGAACAACCACTATCCATGTACCAGGTTCCTTGGCACTCAGAATCATAATGCACATTAGCAAATTGTTTGGGGGTTCTAGGATCATACATCTGTCTCGTTTGTCTGTATGCCTATGTGTTTGTTTTAGCAACTGCATTCCAATCAGCTTAGTTTGGATAGTTTCTACCATTCCCATCATATGTATTTCTTTGATGAAACTTCTGGGGCTTTTGGTAGCTCTGTTTGGCTTTTACAGAGAATTTTTTGTTAGGAGTCTGCTGACGGACTTGTCTGGATTTCTTCTCAGCCGTCCTTTCAGCATACTCTAATGGCTTTTTTTTTTTCCCTTATAACCAAGGCCAGTATGATTGCGATTATTTTTTGGTGTGGATGTTGGTGCAACATATGGTGTTTTGGGCTTTTGGATTCTTTAATTACTTGAGGATCCTTTCTCTATAATCACTCTTGGAGCTTGACTGTGCACTAAAGAATTGAATCATATGTCTGTCTTGTCTCCACACTCTTTTTGACTCATAATAAGTTCATCCAATGATTTGGATGCTTTTGTAAATGAGGCAATCACATTTTAAGATTTGTTTCTCTCTTTTTGTAGCAGCTAACTCTGCTAAGATCTTGGCATTTTCAGCCTTCAGCTTAGTGTGCTCATCAGTTATGTGACTTAGAGTACTCAGCTCTTTAGTCAGTTGTGAGGTTTGACTTTTAAGCTGGCTGTTTTCCTCATTTAGAAGTGTGTGTGAGGTTTTAATGTGTCAAAAAAATTCATCATTTTGTCTAACTAATCATAAAGATCTGTGGGTGATGAAATGTGTGTATCACAGTCACTATCACTTGAATCAGAATGAGATGAGTTAGAATGTACCTCACTTTCTTAATCTTGTTCTTTAGCCATGAGGTAGATCAAAGCCTCTTCCTCAGTATCACTTGAGTAGTCAGCTTCACTACTATCCGAGTCTGTTGCATCTTTGCACTTGGGCGCTCAAGAAATCGGCACTCAACATGGCTTTCTTCTTTTCTTATCTTCTTTCCCTAACGTATTTGTTGATTGGTGGATACGAACAGTCAATAGCGAAGCGTCCTAGTTGTCTGCAATTCCAACACAAGTTTTTAGCTCTTTGATCGACTCTATCGGCTCTCGATTATCGCTCTTTGATGTTCGACTCTCTTGGCGCCTGTCCTCCCTTGCTTTGGAAGGTGTTGAATGTCTCTTGGAGGTCTCACCCTTATTTCTTTTGTAGTTCTTGTTAAAGAACTTGTTGAACCTCTTTACCATGAGTGCAATTTCCTCCTGGTCAATGGTCTCATTTGGCTCGACTTTCTTTTCCTTCACGGCCAATAATGCGGTTGTCTTAGGTGCAATTGTCTCATCTTGCTCTTTCCTTCTCGGCTCAAATTCATAGTCTTTGAGGTCCGAGAATAGCTCATGATTAGATGTTCTTGAGAGGTCCATTGAATGTCTCGGGGCCATCTCCTTAGTATCCTCACGCACATCTCCTTCCTCGAGTGTACTCTTTCCCAAGAGTCAAAGCTCATTAGTGATCTCTGTGAATCGGCATCCAGCTAATCCAGACTTTCACCTGCAATCATTTTAAAAATTTCCAATTTTTGAACAGCAATAGTTAATTTATTCTCTTTAATCTATTCGATCCTTCACAAATCAAGTTAGCTTCTCCGAGATTTCTTTGGATCGATTTGCATGACTTGACTTTGTTGAACATAGCCTTGTCCAACGTCTTGTAGAGAATATCCTTGGCCACATTGTCCAGGTTGTATCTCTTTCTACCTTCATTAGTCCATTCACAATGAGGTTTTTCAACCATGGCTGGTCTAGCCTCTGCTGCAGCATCCTCTGCTTCAGCTGGAGGTGCTCTTCTTACATCAGTATTGACTTTGAGTATTTGCAATGGCCCATCCTCTATCACAAGCCACATTTCATCGTGTAAAGCTGATAGGTGAGCCTGCATACGGATCTTCCAGTCATCAAACTCTTCCACAGTAAACATAGGAATACGAGTTAGATTTGCTTCCATGATAATAACTTTGCTTTAAAAATGAAAGACTTTGAAAACACAAGTGTTAAACCTTTTGAAAAAAAGAAATGAGATCTAATTCAGTAACTAGTGTGGAAGGCTCAATGAACCAACTGCTCTGATACCACTTGTAGGTCCTAAGGGGTGTGGTGTAAGGTTTAGAAGGGGGATTTGAATAAACCTTACCAAATTTTCACTTTTAGTCTTTTTAAGAATTTCAACAGAATTGACTCAAATCAGCTGGGTCCTTGGGGGACAGCTAGGTTGGCTTTCTTCCGCAAAGTTACTCACTCAAAACTCGACTGAGCTGTTGATAGTATAACTTAGTTGCGTCAGCTAACACTTAACTTTTAGGTGATTTGGTTTTTAACAGCGGAAGACTTAACACCCTCTGTTAATTTTAAGCTCGTTTTTAACACTTGTTATTATCAATTGGATAGCAATATAACTTATCAGCAGATATGAATATATAAGCAAGAAAGTAAATGCTGAAAGTAAATGATACAAGCAAATTTATAGTGGTTCGAGGATGGGGTAATTCCTCTAATCCACTCTTCTCCAACTCCTGGAGGAATCGACTAAGTAACAGATCAAGTTACAAAGCAGTTCTTCAGTCTAGAGACAACCTTGATCACATAGTTGGCTTCTCCTGCGACACAGCTTCTTCACAAGACAACTGCCTTACTACTTCAACTCCCTTCAAGTCTTTGGATTTGACCACAAAGCCCTCCAACAAACTTGAAACTTCTGGTTCGACCTTAAACCTCACTAAAGCTTCTTCAGACTTGGAGAGTAGTCCCCTTTTTGTTCTTGAATTTTTTTTCTCTTCAACTAGTTGAAGTAATCTTTCCTTCACAGCGTGTGTTGGATCGAGTTCCTTCGAGTTTTAGGCTTGAGGAATTTCTTGATAAGCTTTGAGAATATTGCAGGTTATGCTTGTTTGATAATTGGTTGATTCGTTCGTGTAAATCGTCACATTTTCTCAAATGTTTCCTCAGCCTTTTATAGTGCTCATTTAAAAATTTGTTCGTTGAAGAGATATGCTATTTTCAAATGACACTTCTTGTTCATTGGCTTGTCTTTTCTTGGTCTGCAGTGATGTGATGTTGACCCTTCCTCGTATTAAATGACTCGCGCAACTTTACAGGTCGACACATGCTCCAAATGTTTCCCATTGGTTTATTCCTTTTGCATATTTACGGGCGAAATACATTAAGACTGGCACTTGGACTTATTACTATATCGAGTAATATCCTTGACTTCCTTCCAACGGATCAATGTCACCGTCTTGACTTGACGCGCTTTACCCTTGACTTGAGTTTGCTCCCAACATATGGGAATGTCAATCATCACTTCAATTAGAGAGTTGGCTTTTTTATCGACTTGATTGACACTTCCTCATACTTCACACGCTTTGTTCCTCACCGGTGGCTCTCTTTCATTGAGTCATTGTCTTCCATCTTGGCCATACTCAGCTGACACACAGCGGAGTCTTCACTCTAGTCTTCAGTTGACTTCTTGCATTCTTCGACATAGCTGACTTCACTTAGCTCTTTCAGTCCTATCTATTACAACATAGAATTAAAAGAAAAATGGGGTGCCAACTTCCTAGTCTAAGTTTTACATGGTATCATCAAAATCTTACAAATAAATTTCCTAACAGTTGACTATTGATTATTTAAATGAAATTTATAAAACTCTGGCTTATGGGGTTGAGGAGCACGAAGATTTTGATAAGGATAGTTTTTGGAGAGAAATAACTGGGAAATGTATCTACACGTCGGGTACCTCTAAGGCGTCTAGCATTCAAAACCCAGTATTCCGCTATGTCTAGAGAGCCTTAGCGGAGACGATTTTTGCGAGGGAGGAGAGTAAAGGGGCCTTGAGGGTAGATGAATTGTTCATTATATGGTGTATGGCGTCAGGGACTGAGGTTGTGCCAAACGTGGGGGCTATGATAGCCCGGCAATTTGATAAGGTGAGAAAATCTGAGAGGGACGGAATTTGTATTGAGGGATGATTACACCTATTGTTGAGTACTTCAATGTTAGCTTTGAAGGGTATGAGGAGGCCACGGGGCCTAGATTGATTGATTTGACCGTTCTATTTGCTATGAAGATGATTCAATTCGATGGGTGTGATTACTGGCTAAATCAGGCAGATAGAACAAAGGTTAAGCTTCCTAACCCTAAAGCTACATCCATAAGAAATAGGAGTAATTGGCTACTAAAAGGTGAACAAGGGGTTGCTGCTCAAGAAGAGCAAGATGAACCGATGAGGGAGGTGCCAGAATCCTCTAGACAAGGGGGTAACCGGTCATTTACTATGAGTGAAAGGCTAGAAAGGGTGGAAGCCGACGTGGGCAAATTGATAGATGACACGTATCAGTTGACGGCTACAGTTGATGAGTACCACCAGGAGTACTTATAGCGATTCGATACCATCACCCAATAGCAACAATATATGTACGAGATGATATCTCGTATGGACCAGTGGCATATTTCACAAGGCCACTACCCTCCACCTCCACCACCACAGTGATCCATGTAAGTACTTATTACGCATTCCTCTTTACTTTTGATAATTTCCTCATATGTTTGAGACGAAGCATATTTTAAGTTTGGGGGATTGTTAAGATGCTTAATTTAGTACTTCCTTGCATTTTGCATTGCATTTAGGATTGCATGTAGAGCATATTTCCATTAAAATTTTCGATTTTTTTGAAATTTTTTATTTTGATTTTTATTTATTTTTTAGCACATTTATCGCTTTAGCACGTTTAATTGCTTTTGTGTGTGAATTTTAATCAAGATTTCAAAAATAGTCCCGGCTTCCGTATGATTTTACTATGAGCATTTAATTTAATGAGATAACATACTTTTGGGAATAATGTGATGCATTGTTGAGAAGATATCATTTATTTGTTTGGCATTAGTTAAGAAAATTAGGTATTTGAGCATGTTGCGAAAAATAAGCCTGTGAGCTTTTGTGCCTTAAACTACTTTAACTTATGCAGCTTATTTTTTTCTTGAGTGTGTCATTCATGATTGATAGAACTCTAGAACTTGCTCTGGTATCTCCATTGAAGCCATGTGTGTGTGCAATTTTTGAAAATGATTTAAGGCCATCTTTGTTTTAGCCTAAAAATCCTACCTATGAACTCATGATTCCCTAGTCAGCCAATTTTGAGCCAAAACTTTATATTGTTAGCCACATTGATCTTTAAAATTGACAAAATGATTTTATCCCTGAAATTTCTTGAGCTTAT
This sequence comes from Rehmannia glutinosa, assembly GCA_016081115.2. NCBI lineage: Eukaryota > Viridiplantae > Streptophyta > Magnoliopsida > Lamiales > Orobanchaceae > Rehmannia > Rehmannia glutinosa. Next base: position 26,087,189 of record CM071928.1, on the reverse strand, counting down.
AGAAAATGAACAAGTTTGGGGGAGATGTTGTGAAAATTTATGAAAAAATAGAGGAAGTTGGCAAAAGAATGAGGGATTAGCATTATCTGGGTAAAGGAAGAATGTATGAAGCTCAAAAAAATCTCGGGAAAAATATATAGAGAAAATCGAGCAAAAGAAAAAAAATGAAAATTGTGAAAAATGATGAGAGCTTGAGGCTAAAGAAAAAGATCATAAGGCAAGAAGGCCTAAGAATGAAAAATGAGAAATAAAGGTGGAATTGAGCTGAAAAATGAAAATCTTGAAAAAAAAATGAGTATTATGCTAAAATTGGATTGGTGAATTGCAAGTCTGTGCGCTTAAATTCTATTTGCTCAAGTCAAGTCACTCAATCCAAATTTTTCCTACCCTTACCAAAGAGCCTATATTACAACCAAATGAAAAGTCTTTTTTGATTCTTAGATTGTGCACACAAAAGTGGTCGAGATGTTAGACGATTTGCAAGCCTATGGTAGTTCTACTTTCATTGAATTGATTTTGAGCGTAAACACTTTCCATACACTTTGAGAGTTGAGTGATACACTACTTCTTGTGAGTCGCGATGTCAAGTACCCAACAGAGTATTGATTATGTCGAGCTTATGAAAGATGACTTCTTGATAATAAATTACATGGTTTACTTGAGTATGGAGTCGAATGAGATTGAATGTTTATAGTGTTCTTTTGTACCCCTTGATATTTATTTTTCTTAATTTGCTCGAGGACGAGCAATGCTTTAATTTTGGGGGATTTTGATGTGTGTAAAATATACGTGCATTTAGGGGCTTAAAATGATATATATTTGATGCATTTGCACGCATATTTAGTATTTTTTACTTGGTTTCCTTAGAAGAGCATGATACTGCGTATTCTTGTAACCTTTTACAGGAAACTGAGCTTAATCGAAGAAATATCAATTAAAAGGCTCGGATAGGACAGACGAGTGCGAAGAGAAGATCGAAAAGACGAAGAAAATAGACAAAAATATGTCACACGGCCAGACCGTGTGAGGGCCACACAGCCGTGTGAAGTACCTGTGTGAAAAAGAGACATGTCCCTGTGAAAAAAGGGAAGAAATAGGGGACGGAAACAAGCCACACGGCCGGAGTTGGGCTGAACAAAACCCACACGACCATGTGAGGCTACACGGTCGAACCGTGTGGGACACTACCACGCGTTTTTCGGTGTCCTTTTTCCGTTCTAACTCTACAAGTGATCTCTCCAAGCATCTATAAAAGTGACCTAAGGCTTGCATGAAAAATCATCCAGAATCCATTCATACCACATACAAAACACCAAATTACACAGGAACACAAGATCCAAGGTCTTCTGAGAGAGGAGGGCTAGGTCGCAAAGAACACCACAACGCCTTTTGCATCTATGGGAGCACAAGAGCTTCAAAGGCTTAGGAGAATCCATTGTTTGAAACTTGTTTTTATCTTAATTTTGATGATTTTATTTTTACACCAAAACAATGTTTTTAATTGTTGTCCAAATACTCCTAAATGATTTAAAATGGTTTTAATATTTTCCTAATATTTCTTCAAGTTTTATTTTAGATAAATGGACAACACTTTTAATGATTTTATGTTTATAAGTTTTTACTTCAAAACACAAGTTCCTAAATGTTGTCTAAATACTCTCGATTGGTTTAAAATATTTTTACTAAATTTTCGAGTATTTCTTGAGTTTTATTATCGACAAAAATTGGACAACATTTATGTCTCGAGGTCAACCGGTCGCCGTAGAGGGAAACTCGTACCTGAAGATGAATTTTGAAACAAAAAATGAGACGGAGGAGAAAGTGACCAGGTCGACCGGTCGACCGGTGACGTCGACTGGTCGACACCCACGTCGACCGGTACCTGGGCATGTTTTTGAAACAGAACGAAACCTTCTTATAAAATCCTTAAGGGGGACCGGTTGGGGTGATGGTCGACCGGTCGAGGTCTATGTCGACCGGTCACCCCTTGTAAATTTGTTGTGTTCTTTTCTTTTCTCTTATCGTCTGATCCGTCGCCTCTATCTTTTGACAAAAATTTCTCGATCGTTTGACAAATAGACATCTTTTCCTTAAATTGTGGGATTGATTTCTAACAGCTATATTCTTGATTTTAATTGTATTTTTCTGTAGATTTTCAATCCCCAAGAGGAGCCTATGCTTGATCAATCATCTCCTATAAATAGAGGAAGTTTTGGAGCAACCTAGACAACAATTGAGATACAACACAACAAGATACATTCTAAGCAAACACTTGTTCTTCATAGTTATTATTCTTGTTATAATTTGCCTAGCTTATCACTTTCACATCTTGAGGTCTAGGCTTTCATTTCTTGATTACACTTGCACTCAAATTGTATTATTCATTATTGAGTTGAAATCTTGATTTTTGGTCATCATTCAACACAAGATATCCTTGTGAGTGTTCTTGTGTAAGAACACACTTGTGTGATCTAGGTGATAGGTGTTTCAAGAGTGTGGTGCTCTTGAGGTGTTGGAGAATTTGGTATTCTTCAAGATTGAAGATTGTGGTGATCTTCAAAGGTGCCGTTGAAGGAAGATTATGGTAATCTTCAAAGGGAGATTGTGGTAATCTCCAAAGGTGGTGTTGTTGAAGAGTGTGGTGCTCTTCAAGGTGTTGTAAGTTGAAGTTGTATTAATTTTGGTAATTAATAAAATTCTTTTTCTTTTTGAAATCCATCCCGGATATCTTTGGGGTGGTAGAGGATTAGGCCCTAGGTGGGTTGAACCTCTATAAATCGACGTGTGTTGTTTACATTCCGCACCTTCTATATTGTCTTGGCTTGTTTTGTTCGAAAAAGAGGGTAAAATCGAAAAGATGGAGATAATCTATTCACCCCCCTCTAGATTATCGTAGCCGCTTGGACTTACATCCATCCTGACAAGAAGGGGTTTTCTTTCTATGTCTATATCTCTTGTATGTGCTTAAATAATGTCATAATGTTGATTTCGAAATTGTCTATGAATTTGTTATCAATGTTTGGCTAATCTTTCGGATCTTAGGGGCATAATCAAAATTGTGGATTCATGTTAAATCTTGATTAATTATTTTCTTAATTAATTCATGTTTTCTATTTTATAAATTTGAGTGCTTATTCTTAATTGCTTTTTATTTGGCCATAATTTGCATGTCATATTTGTTAGTGTGAGATTCGAGAGATGAGTTCTAACAAAGATGGAAATCAAATTCACATAAATGGGTGTAACGAGTCGGGAGACCTACAACTATTTGTGGGGAGTCATTCAATTCACAAATCTTTTGGGAGTTAATAATAGTTGTAACGTATCGGGAGATCTACAATTGTTATTAATCTATTATTTATTTATCACCCGGGAGGAGGAATAAACTATCTTAGGAATTGAACCCATAGAAGTGCATGAATTGATTTTTGGAACTTTAATTGGATTTAAAATTGATGAAACATGTTGAGATTATGTACCTAAGATTGCTTTCGTGGTTGTTGAAAATACTTGTGGGGTTCGCAAATTTATTTTGTTTTTCTTTATTTTTCGATTTTTATATAAACCATTGATATTCAGTCACTTCAATAAAATTGGAATACAATATTATTATAGCCTAAGTGTTTCGTAGTCAATCCCTGGGGAATACGACATTGCTTGTCATTATTCTATAAACTACATGTACACTTGCAGTATAGAGATCCAAATATTTTTGGCAAACAACAAGCACGAAAAATATTTGGGTTTGCTTACTATGATCGGGAAATCAAAAAAAAGTATCAATTTCTGGCCTGGTTAGTGAAAAAGCTATTGCTAAAATGAAAGGCTAGAAAGACAGGACATTGTCACGAAGCGATAAAGAAATATTGATCAAATCAAGAATCCAAGAACTTACCTACATACATAATGAGTTGCTTTCTTATTCCTATTTCTGTGTGTCGAGATATCGAGCGAGCGATTGCACAATTTTGGTAGGGTAGTTCAGACGGGGAACGAAAGATCCATTGGATGGCCTGGGACAAGTTAACCACATCCAAACTTCAAGGGGGAATTGGATTTCGAGAACTCCACTATTGTAACATTGCAATGTTGGCAAACAAGTGTGGAAGTTGTTGGAAAATCCAAATTCGGTGGCAACACAGATTCAACGAGCCAAATATTTTCCTCGCGGAGATATACTTGGTACGAACTTGGGTCACCGACCGAAATTTCTATGTAGAAGTCTCATTGCAGTAAAACCCTTTGTTCTTGAAGGATTAGCTGGGAGAGTGGGGAAGGAAGGGACGTCAATATATGAACAAATAAGTGGATTGGTATTAACAATATTACAAGATCGGAAATTTTGGCCACAAGCGTCCTCGAACACACATCAATAAACACATTGATCGATATGGATAATAAATTCTAGAATAGATCGCTTGTACAACAAGTCTTCAATGATAGGGATGGTAAATGAATACTCAACACCTACATTAGTCCAAGATTCCTGGATGACGACGTCTTTGGGATAGAGAAAATCAAGATGTTTTCCTGGATTCCTGGAAAAATGGTCCAACTTTCCAAATTCCTGGCCATCTTCAAGACAACTAATCCAACTTGGAAAATGTTATGGAGTTTGTGGGTGTTACCAAAAATCAAACTGCTTCTTTCGAGGGCATGCATGCGATGTTTTACCTACAAAGATCAACTTGCGTCGACGTGTCTTGACATTGATCCTATATAAATTTTGTGTGGCGAGATAGTGGAAACTTTAGCACATTTATTCCTTGAATGTGACCAAATTAGGAAGGTGTGCGATGCTGTTTTTCAGGGCAGATCACTCCAAGTCAACGGTGCTGATAAAATCCTTCTTTCCAAGGGGGAAGTCTTCAAGTTTTCTTCCCCGTGTTTGGAGATCCTTCGATTGTGAACTTGCCCCGCACACGCACGCAAATATATGGGGGCCTTGGGGGTTTCCCGGGAGGCCCTTCGACGCTCAAGTCAGCTTGGTGAACGAGAGAACAAAACAGGAATTGAATACTGAATTAAATACGTATGAGAATTATGAATTAATTAACTTACAAATGAATATGAAGGATCTTTTTATACCTGAGTAATAGGCCCTGTGGGCCGTGTAGGAGATATTGGCCTTTGGGCTAGTCCGCGTAGAGAACTGCCAGTGGGCCCATCCCTGCTCCTTTGGGTGTGTTATTTTATTAAGAGCCCATTGGGCAATTAATATTAAATTAATATATAATCATATAATAAATAATTCAATGTCATTTTTGCCCCAACATAAGCCCCCCCAACTCGTGTCATGCGGAGGTATGAAGCGATCATGAGCTAAACTGTACCATATCCGGCTTGTCTTGTTGTACATTTTGTCTTTGCTTGGAGAATCTTTGACCATGTCTTCCAAAGGTAATACTTCTCTTTCTACTCTTTAACATTGAAATTTTTTTCTTTGTAGAAGACTTTAAAAATTTCTTGAAAGTTGAGGTGAGAGTTGATATAGGAGTTCGAATGATGGAGGAATGATTGCTTGGGTACCTCCCGAGTGGGCAAGGTGCCCCCTGACGCCTGTGGGGTTCACTAAGGGCGCCCCATATAATGTGGCACAATATGCCACGATATGACACAACATGCCACGATATAATAAGGAGTGTGCGTTTATTTGGGGGAGTGTACACGATTTCCAAGGAAAACAATAAGTTACATCAATTTCAAAATTCAAAATCCTAAAAAACTAAATGAGGGACATTTTGGTTAAATTGTGTAAAAAAAAGTTTTTTTAAGTTGGTGATTAGAAAAAAATACCCACTATCTATAGTGGGTAGTTAAAAAATTCTCTCTTTTGAAAATAGGGGTACGATAGATATTAAAAAAAACTTGCACATAAATATTTTTAATTTTAAAGTCGTACAACCCAAAAAGTGCAAATAAAAAAAATAAATACCATTGATATAAAAGTTACAATTGCAACTGACAACCTATAATTTGAATAAATAAAAAAGAATAATAAGATCCCTCACCCAATTTGGGTGTTTCATTAAAAAAAAAAGAATAATGAGAACTTTTACCGGAAAATTTTATACAAGATTATCAAATTTCAAGAATAATGAGATTAATTTTACCAAAGCTAGAGGGCTAAAATGAAATTTAAGAAATATCGGCAAGTTGCGTGGTATGTTGAAACTTGAAACACGTCGCACAGCTATCCCTTATTCCCTCCCTTTCACACAAGGAACCAACCAAAGCCGTCCAATTAAAACGCCTTACCTAATAAACTTTTTTGTACAAGTCAAAACTCTAACCCCAAATCATTCAGTCGTGTATCCAAACCGTTGAAATACCCCCCACCGCTCATTTTAAGCCGCTGGATCACCACACGCACAGCATAAATAATACCTCTTGCTCCTCGATTTGGGTGCATCTCATCTCCTTGTGTAGTTGTGTAGCTGCCAAGTCTTTCGCAGCTCCCTTTTCTTCAGATCTACAATTTGTTTCATCTCTTTTGTCAATTCTCCCTTCAAATTCTTGTAGATCGCGAGATGATTAACAGTATGCATATGGATTTTAGGCGTTTGGTTTCCCAGCTGATTTTCTGCTGGTTAATCTACCGTCTGCCTGTTCTATGTCCGGTCGTCTACAGATCCGTGGCTTCGGATCGATGAGGTTCCCGTAATTCTGTTTTTAGTATTCTACGGATCGGTGCATGTATTTCGTAGATTTGCTTGGATTTTACGCAGTTCTTGGTTAGTTTATGTCCGATCTTTATCTGATCTTGATTTTCTTGTTTCGCTTGCAGCGGTGATCTGTGCCTCTGTGGGATGACTCCTTATGTCTTATGTCCAGAATATTGTTCCTATTTCAATAGAAACTCTTACGGTGAGATACTAGATAGGCTTATCGTACGATATGGTTTTGTTTATTCGTTATTTTTCTAGAGGTGATTGATTGGGTGATTGGGTCTCTTGATGATTTGTTCCTCGTAGGTCCAAGAGTGGTATCGCAGCTTTTGTGGTGGTTGTACGTTGGCCTAAATTTATTTATTCTGGCATGTTCTCTACCAAGTTCCATGATATTCCTGGCTCCGGAAGTAATTTCTACAAGGTTATGAAGGTCTGGACGAATGTTAAAAGAACCGCATCCCTTTGATACAGGATTCTGATGGTTTGTGCAACTTACATAAAAACCAATGTTATTTATTTCTGCTCCCTACTTCATTCCATTCTTGTTTAGTTAAATAAATGGTGAGGGAACAGTTATGTAAGAAAAGAGAGTGAAAGAGTGTGTTTCTTTGTGAAAAATGGAGAGGTGAGCTGAGGCGAAATGAATATGACTGTCTCAAACGACCTTTGCCATGTTGGGTGCGCTCGCATGGCAGGTCACTACTTAATAAAATTTTATTTTTTTGTGTTTTGAGGGGAGGTGGTACGGGGATTTGCCCGGCTCTCCCCTCGTGTGTGGTGTCCCGTTTCCCTTTTTCCTCCCCCTGTTGTAATCTGTATGCTCAGCTTCACACTCAGTGCCATATACAACAAAATATCAATGATGCTCGATCTTGAATTGGGATATGGTTTCAACTCGTAAATTAGCAAACATTCAGCCCATTCAAGGGCAAAGCATGCCCATTTTTTTGCGAGGAATGTCACTCAATACAAGGATTCGGTCTTCTGAGCCGCCAGCTAAGTCTAAGGTACAATTTGACACTCGTTTTGAATTACTTAGATTTGGATCACAAGATTGCTAGGTTGAAAATTTTAATTTCAAACATCCTTGAAATTGATTTAATTAGATGTCTGCTTGGGATCACAATTTCCTAAATTTAATTTGAAATTGATTTATTTAGTATTGATTATGTCTACTTGACATTTATTCAACTAGACAATATATAGGTACCCGTCGTGGCACATTAACATTTGCACTAAATTAATAATATATTATATAGATTGAATGGGATATTCCTTTCATGGTATCCAAACAATTTCCTAAAGCTTTAGTTTGAAATTGATTTATTTAGGAATGTACGTCTATTGGTGACCACATTTTCCTGATATTTAACATTTTGCATTAATTCGATTACCAATATATATACAACAGTTGATATATAGATTGTACGGGATATTATACAAAATTTTTCTTAAAATTCTAATTTGAAATTGATTTATTTACGACTGTCTGTCTACTTGAGTCACATTTTCCTGATATTTAACATTTTGCATTAATTTGATTACCAATATATATACAACAGTTGATATATAGATTGAACGGGATATTATACAAAAATTTTCTTAAAATTCTAATTTGAAATTGATTTATTTACGACTGTATGTCTACTTGAGTCACAATTTCCTGATATTTTAACGTTTTGCATTAATTCGATTACAATATATAGACAGCATTCATAGAACAACTACTCTACATTAATAATAAGTGATATAGATTAATGGGTTTATTCTTAAATCTTACATGGCGTCCAAATGCAAAGCTCAAGATTTATCGTACTTAAATGAATGGACTGTTTAATTCCCTATCACAGCGGCTGAGTCAAAAATGTTTATTATTGGTACAGTTTATTACAATGATATTGGAGTAAATTTCCATTGTACTTTTTAATGTACGGTTTATTTGGTTATATATGTAGTGTTTGGTTGGATTGCCTTCTCTGTAATGTGTAGTTCAGAGTGTAGGCATGTTATTTGTAATAGAGGCTCAATCTTGTGGTGAATTGCTGGAGATGGAGTTTCTACGTTTGTGGAGTGTCTGGATGCTCAGGAACTGTTGCTGTACAAAATCTTGGCTGATGCTGATGTATGTTTTGGAGACTAGATGGCAGATAATCTCACATTCCTTGCTATTAATTTGATGGTGAAGGTGTGTATCTCATGGTGAAGGAATATCTGTTCCTTGTTGATGTCCCATCCATTAAATCTGTTGCTGTGAAGTGCCATGGAATTTATGTTTCTTGATGAAGTTTAATAGTGTGTCTTGAGTGGTATAATCCTCCTAAGATTTTAAGTATTTTGCTATTTCATAAAAGGTCTTTTTATTTTTCACTTTGGTGATTTAATACATTGCTGGTTTGAATTTGAGACCTTCTTTTTACAGGTCATTGGCTTCTTCTTCTAAAATCTTGGTAGTTTTGAATGTAATAAGTTCTCTTTTACATATATTCACATAAAGCAATCTTAATGCTGCCGGTCTTTGTGGGTTTGAGCTATCCAGATGGAGTGTGCTGGGCATCATATTGCTGCCGGTTTTTGGTTTGAATGACGCTCCTACTAAATGCTTGAAGGAATATTGTTTGCTGAGTTGATGCACCTCTTACTGCAGAGGTATAGTAATAATTGTTTAAATTTGGTGGTGGTTGCTAGTTCCTCCTACTCTGTTGGAAACTTTGGTCATCAACTTTCGGTACTTAATAAGCATTACCAATTTTTACCGGTGTGTATAATGGGATCATGTAGTTGTCTTAGTATATCAGCAAATGCCTATTTCCTGCTGGCTGTGTGTTTTTTGTCTATAATTTTTAGGTGGGTTAGTTCATTAAACATTGGAGAATATATGCTTTGATTGATGCATTAGAGTCTGTTTCATCTATCAACTATAATTACCTCAAGGCACACGAAGGAAAAAAGTCGGTGGAATATGTTGAATTCTTCCCTTTTCTCAAAACAAGGTAGTTTTTTTGTAATTATTTTTGATGACTTTAGCTAAGTGTTTTGTATCACAATTTGAACTTGAAAGACATCCAGTATTAATTTAAAAATGTTCCTTCCATTTGTTGGGTGCGGGGCACGAGTTGGCTTTTGAAGTTAGTTTTTCGCGTTGTGTTTCTTAGGGAGGATAGGAAGATTTTGAAATTTTATGAGTAATCGACAATTGGATATGTAAGGACAATTGGATATGTAAGGCTACGATTGGATATGGAAGGAATTTCATTTTCGCTTCACTATAGATTTTTTTATGAATTTTTTTGTAAAATATACTATTATCACACTTTCACTTTTTCTCATTTCTTCCTTATTACTAATCATATGTACACATTTTTTTCACAAAAATCTAATTATTATTTCTTTCACAAATTTTACTATTCATTCAATCAAACATTTCTAACTAATAATCATATTGAATAATATTTTTACTATTTTTAAATCAATCAACTTTCATCATTATATTTTCATTTCACATCCAAAAATATTCTGAAAAATCATCTTTTTCTTTCAAATTTTATTTTACCACTATTCTCTAGAAAAGGAAAATTTTCTAAATGAAAACATATCCAATTACCCTAACATTTTTACTATTCACTTTTATTTTTCTACCTACTCATTTCTTCTGAAAAAAACCATTTAATCAATTATTATTATTATGTTTTTACAAAATTCAATATACATTTATCACATTTTAAATCACCAATCAATACTTTATTATTTCTTAATAGGTCCAGAATCGAGTCGTCTGTTCATAGTCTCACTTCGCCATTTAATCAATTATTATTATTATGTTTTTACAAAATTCAATATACATTTATCACATTTTAAATCACCAATCAATACTTTATTATTTCTATAACAAAATCGACTTGTCATTATATTTGTATTTCACAGTATAGTATGAAATTGAGATTATTGCTTTCTTTTTTGATATTATTCTTTAGAATTGTTTTAAATTTGCTTTTTCAAAAATAAAGTCGACTCAATAAAATTATACAGCGTTTATGTGCATCACAGTGTCTTGGATCGCTATTTCACTCTGTTGGTTTAGAAATGATCTCTGACTACTCAAACAAATCATGCTTGTCCAGAAGAAAGATCGGTGTCTCGTAGGTATTGGGTTCTGTTATTTGAAAATGGAGTGTGTTGAAAATTACAAAAAAGTGAGGTTGGATTTCATCTTACGTTTTCCTCTTCGCAAGCAAACATATTTGCAGTTATCCTTTTTAATTTAAGACATAATTAAATCTGATGGTTTCTTTTAGTAATTTTGAAACATATTTAGATTTTTTTTAATTATCCCAAAATTCAAGGGTGTTTTTGTAATTATCCCTTTCATATATATAAAGTCAAGTGCTGGAAGAATGATGTTGGTTGGTTTGACGAATGGTTCCATTAAGCTCGAAAGTGGTAGAGCGCTCAATTGCTCTTGGGCATTGAGAGGATGGTGGTTCGACTCCACCTGGTTCCACTTTTTATTTTTGCAGTTCCCCTGATGAACGCTATCCCCCCAACCCCGAGCTTTAAAGAAAAGAAATTGAGAAAATGTGTATTTGGTGGGACGCAAATTTTAGTATGGTTATGTGATTCATCTCTCATACTATTTTGTTGAATTCGTTTCTTATTGGAGAAATTATTTATGAAAAAATCGAACCTGTGACACGTGCTTATGTGATTTATCTCTCATCAGATTTACTGGTAAATGTTGGGGTTCTGAACATGGTTTATATCAGTTGCTTACTGTTTAACATCTCCAAACTGGTTTTGATGAATAAGATTTCAAACTGATGTCAGTATGTCAAAGTAACTTAATTCTGAGGTTCTGTTTTCTGATATTTTGAGTGATAAGTTTGTTTCAAATTGTTTACAAATTGATAAATTTCTCTGATGTCATCATGTCGTCAATATTGTAATTTTTTTAATTGAGCAAGTCCCATAAAAACATGTATATTATAAGTAGTGTTCTAAAAAGAGCTAGGAGCTAGGTTGAGGCCTAGCGTATAGACAGAGCTTGAGCGGGGTTAGAGATGACCTAATCGAAAGAAAAACGTAGCTGGACAAGGGGAGGCTAGCACCTAACCGGCTAATTGGGGTTAGGCGGGGATATTTAGAACAATAATTATGAGGTCATGCTTATATTGACTTATGAGTCTATAAAGTAATCTAGGACTGTCATACTCTATCAAGTCAATGTTTAGAATTTAAACTTTTATTCCCATTTTGTCGGTCGGACATATAGTCTTTACTTCTGTTTTGCAAGTCAAAAATTGAGATTTAAATTTTGTTTTATAACAATATTATGTGCTTATTCGAAAATTGGTCTTAAATAAAGCATTTTTAATTTAATTTTGACCATACATATATTAGTAGAATTAAAAGACTTCTTATATGAAGTCATGCTTGAGAAGAAAGCAAGAGAAATATTTTTTTTTCTTCTCATGCCATCTCTCCGCCACTGGAGCTGATCTCGCCATGGCTTTCATCCTCCATGGAACTGGATGATTTCCTGTTTCTGGAGATTTCTTCTCCTCATGTTGCATACGTATTAAGTTGGCTACTCACACGTCGTCATGTTCAACTAGTTTCCACAATCTCGTCGAGTTCTTTGTAGCCCGAGTCTCATGGTGTATCTCTCATGTCCAGTTGCACGTACATGTTCCTTTTGTGTCATCTTCTTTGAAGGACTCAATAGTTGTTCCGCCGCATAGGCCCAGGTCTCCGATTGCGCAGCATTTTTCGCAGCAGACCGCTGGTTTTCGCGCAAATCTTAGTTCTAATTTGGCTTCCGTCACCTATACCACTGTACAATTAGTGTGTATTGCGGTACACTCTACATGTGATTTTAATAACACGCATCCTCACAAGGGTACCGCAGTACATAATACATCTATCGCGGTACAACCTGAAGAACCTGCGTTTGTTGGTTCTTACAGTCAGGCTTCCCCGGTTCACAACCCATCTCATATCGCCTATGTTCATTGGGTTAAGAAAGGTAAAATCTTTACTTTGAAGATTCATGATGAGATTTATGCCCCCGTTGTCATATTTGTGAACAATCTTAAATTGGTTGTACTATCTACACCAATGGATCTAAACCTTTCTCGGTAGTACAATTGTATGAGAAACTTAAGTCTTTGTGGGGATTGTCTTCTCATTTCTCAGATTATCTCTCTAGGAAAGGTTATTTTAACTTGCATTCGATAACCTTTTGGATCGTGATAAGGTTTGGAATAAAAGACTATGGTCTTTGTCTCCAGGTATTTTTCGCTTACAATAGTGGACTCCCGACTTTGATCCTGGTAATGTTAAAAGCTCGACTGCCCAAGTTTGGGTTATAATGCACGGTCTGAATTGGGAATATTGACAAGATATTCTTGTAGGTATAACACATGTTGTGGGTACCCTTTGAAGATTGACAATAACACTCTATGATGGGTCACTATGCTCGAGTTCTAGTCGGAGTGGATTTATCTTCCTTTTGCAAGAAAAAAATGATGATATAGCGCACTGGACATTTGGAATTTATCTTTTTTCATTATGAACTGCTTCCTGAGTTTTGCCGGCATTGTGAAATTATCGGTCCATTCCTTGGTTTCTTGTCGTAAAGTCTCAACTTTGGAACCTCGTAATATTAAAGGTCGTAGTCGCTCCAAAAATGCTCGTAAAGCTCGCTCTCTTTCCCCGTCGTGCCATCCAGGGAGGTCATCCAACCGGGCCTCCTATGGGGTCATCTCCTGGAGAAGGTTTCTAATGTTGTGACGCTTCCTCATCCTACCAAAGCGGCGCCTTCTTGGTCGCTTCCGCACCACCCTTTATTATTGTGGATAACGATAATTGATGAGTCAAAATAAATTTACCGCTCTAAGCCGGGTTGTAGTAGGATGCGGGAGGATTCGATGAACCTCGTGCGGATTTCAAATTACCTATGGTTGTTTATATGTCTACGGATAACTAGGTCTTGAATATTGAATCGACCATGGATGACTCGAATAATAATCTAGCATCATCTCACCAACCGACTCTAATCGTTGATACCGCTCATCCCGACAAATTTCTCTTTGTTATGTTTCCTTCCGTGGGAGGAATGACGCTTTCACGGCTTACGCACACTAGTTCGTAACAAGATATTTTAGCAACTAAGTTGGTGGTTCAACGAATTATGTGGAGGCGGATAACTCGCCTCGATCGTTTCTTTGTCTCGGACTTCTGTTGAGCCTTTGTTGAATACGTGAAGTAGTTCAACCGATAGAACACCACATCCCGAACCAAAATGCTAGGGATGAGCGGACATATATCAAATTGTACCATCGAGAAAACCGAAAAGTTTTGGCGCCCATCAGACGGCTTCAGGGGCAAGAATACGAGTTGCCCCAAATATTTCAAAGGCATTACATATTATGGATATTGATAAGGGTGTTTTTATGCATGTTTTATGTGTGTATTTGAGTAGAATTTGAGTCATTTTGTTGTTAGTTTCATGAGTTTTTGATTGTACATAGTTCATATTATCTTTGTGAGGTGCTTTTATTGGTGTAGATTGATCATTCTGAGCTATTTTTGGTGGATTTCGGACCATGGATTCATGTCAAAACATATCCCGGGTTTATGGATGCAAAAACACTGAAATCCCAAGCTAAACGCTGTCATTTCGGGGCCTTTTCGAGACAAACACGGCCAGGGTGTGTTTTCAAACACGCCATGCTTTTAATCACCAAAAAGAGAAAAATATGGCCATGGCATGAAAAGCACGGCCAGGGTGTGCTTTGAAAGCACGGCCGCAGCTTTTGGCAACCCCAAACAAATGAAAAACACGCCGACCGTGCTTTTGAGCACGGCCGTGTTTCGGATCAAGCTCGCACGATTTTTGAAGGGTATTTTGGGAAAGCACTTCAACCAAGCCTTTTTGACAACTCTTTTTGCACATTTACACCTCATTATGCTTCAAGAATTCCTTACTTTCCCACATGATAACATGAAAATAATGATTCTAACAACCCAACTCATAAAGTGGAGCATTAAACTACCAAAAGATGACATTATTAAGGAATACTTTCTCCAAAATAATGTCTATAAAATCCAAGTGTTTGGGTTGGAGGAAAAGGGGATCCATTCATTCATTCATTCATTCACATACATAAAAATCGATTTTTGTGATGAGAGTCCATATTTTGGAGAGGAGAAACACATATTGTAGTGAGGAAGAGAGTTAGAAGGCTTGGATCACCATGGAGAGGCGCTAAGGCACAAGGATTGAAGATCGCTTGAGAAGAAGATGAACTCCACCACTTCATCATCATACTTCCAACAGGGAGTCTTATGTTGGTTTTGGAAGTTTTAATTTCAAGTATTCATGTTGATTTCGAAAGAAACTTCTTGTTTAATTGTTGTTTTCATTCTCAAATCCATCATGAGTTAAATCGCTAGTGTTTGAATGTGATGAACTCTAGAACTTATTTGTGATCATTGGTTTGAATGTTTTAATATATTTTCTTATGTTTTTATGCGAGTCACTTATGTTATGCTTGTTTATTCGAATTGGTATATGCGCATATTGATTTGAAGTTTATTTTTCACCGAAATCGAGATTCATGGTGAAATAGAACAACATAAGTGAAAGGAGTTGCATGCAATCCTAGATATAGACGACATAAATCTTCCTGGATTAGGGTCAAACCTAATATGGGAATTCACAAATCGTTAATGCAATCTTGGGGTTTTAACTAGAAAGAGATTTCGCTTAATCAACTTGAGGTTAGGAGTTTTTCGCCTTGAGAAAGGGTTTAACTTAATTTAGGAATGCCTACGGTCCATAAAGCATGAAAATATGTTAAGGGATGGTTAAAACTTAAGGGTTATGGTTGTATTTATTTTGGTAAAATCACAAAGACATTGTAGAGGATTCACATTCAAGCATATTTATATCCAACATCTTCCAATCCGAGTATATCCGATATCTTTCGTGTTCTTAGTTGTCTCTTCCACTTTTATTTGCTTTCATTTTATTTTTACTTTGTAACAAACTATTTGGCGAATTTGTAGGCTAGATAATAAAAAAAGACGGTAATTACTAGTAATCATAGTCCTCGTGGGAATGACACTGATACTCGCTTAGCTTTGCTATAAACGATAGGTGCACTTGCCTGACCGTTTTTTAGAGTAGCTTCCGAGCCATCAAGTTTTTGGCGCCGTTCGGGGATTATGATATTAGGAACACCTTATTTTTATTAATCTAGTCATTTTTTTATTAATTTTTTTTTCTTGTTTGGGCGAATGTGAAACTCGTCGCGAATTAGGAAACTTTACTTGGTAATATTGTGACCAATTCGCGCGACAAACCTCCACAATAAGGTGATGTAGTCTAGCTATACGACTATAAAGAAAGCGCTAACCGGAGGCAACCCGCATTTTGTGTGCATTTTCTTTCTCTTAATTTTTTTTTATTGTTTGGGAATTGAAAAAAATTAAAAAAAAAAAAAAAAAAAAAAACACGGTCCTGGCCGTGCTTAAAATAACACGGCCGTGTTCGTCACCCACCCGCGAACACACCCTAACCGTGTTCAAAAAAACCAAGGTTTTATAGGAAAAATTGCATCGAACACGCCCCAGTGCCGTGCTTTTCAAGCACGGCCTGTTTAAAAAAAAAAAAATTTTTTTTTTTTTTTTTTTGCCGAAAAAAATTGCATCGAACACGCCCCGGCCGTGCTTTTTAAGCGCGGCCGTGTTTTTTTTATAAAAAAAAAAAATTCTAAAAAAAAAAAAAAAAAAAAAAAAAAATATTTGATGATTTCACGGTATTCGAGTTGTGTATCCTTGATTAGGTATGAAGATGCCGATGAAGGTCTCGTCTAAACAACCCAATGGTCGCCGATACCGATTTCACTCTTCTAGTAAGGTCGTATTTTTCTTTTCCACCTCTTTTTATTTTCTTCTAGTGTGGTTGATTTTTGAGTGTTTTGTTTTCGTTCATCTCTTTCTTTCACATTGAGGACAATGTGAACCTTTAAAGTTGGAGGTGGGTGCAATTACATTCTTAGAATGCTTGTGTGCTTGTTCTGAGTATGTGTGTGCTTGTTTTCATTTTGAGTTTGTCGACAAGAGATAATTTTTTTAAAACAAATTGAGTGCTTGCTAGTCAATAACTTAGCCCAATTATACCTTTATTAACTTGTTAATTTGTGTTTTAATGTGAAGCAATTGATTGTCTAAGATAGATTGACGTGGATGCAAAGCAAATTTTGACGAGATTTTCAACTCCATAATATTTGATTTGTTAAGGCATTTACGACAAAGCTTAGTGTTATGAACGCTTGAGAATTCATGATTTAGTAGTGGTTAACTAGTTGTTATACCAAGCTTGTGAAAAAAAAATGAATGAAAAAAAGAAGAAGAAAAAAAAAAAAAGGGAATCCAATCGAGGTTATACTCCTCTATTTGGTGTTGCTTAGAACTAGAGCATTCATGAGCCCCATGTTTGTCTTTTTACGTAAACGGCGACAAAAATATGAGTATGGGAAACCACCCTAGAGTGTTTGAACGAAAATTCAAAATATAAACCTAGTGGAAGAATGCCTCAAAGGACCTATAAAAAAAAAAAATCGAAAGGAGAATGTATATTCCTTGAATTCTCATTCCAATAAAAGTTCAAGAAGCTTGGTTATATGACTAGTAGGCTAACTACAATGATCCATTGAATTCTTGTATTTTCATGACATTATTGAATTGAAGTTATTCATAACTATCAATATTTGTGGAGTGATGATTTCAAGTTTGAATAATACCCGCCGATGTTACGCTTTCTTTCTTGACAATCGACGCTTTGCAAAAACTGTGGTTTTTACCGAATGGTTAATTCGGGTTGAGAAGGCTAAGAACTTGACTCGCTTGTGTTCAATGTGTTGAAAAAAAAAATCCTTGTGTGTTGTAATTTATCAACCATTCTTATTGATTTAATGTTTTGCTTGAGGACAAGCAAAGTTCAAAGTTGGAGGTGGTTTGATAAGGGTGTTTTTATGCATGTTTTATGTGTGTATTTGAGTAGAATTTGAGTCATTTTGTTGTTAGTTTCATGAGTTTTTGATTGTACATAGTTCATATTATCATGAGGTGCTTTTATTGGTGTAGATTGATCATTCGGAGCTATTTTTGGTGGATTTCGACCATGGATTCATGTCAAAACATATCCCGGGTTTATGGATGCAAAAACACTAAATCCCAAGCTAAACGCGTCAATTCGGGGCCTTCGAGACAAACACGGCCAGGGTGTGTTTTCAAACACTACCATGCTTTTAATCGCCAAAAAAGAAAAAATATGGCCATGGCATGAAAAGCACGGCCAGGGTGTGCTTTGAAAGCACGGCACGTGCTTTTGGCAACCCCAAACAAAATGTGAAAAACACGCCAAGCCGTGCTTTTGAGCACGACCGTGTTCTCGGATCAAGCTTACGCACGATTTTTGAAGGGTATTTTGGGAAAGCACTTCAACCAAGCCTTTGACAACTCTTTTTGCACATTTACACCTCATTACGCTTCACTAATTCCTTACTTTCCCACATGATAACATGAAAATAATGATTCTAACAACCCAACTCATAAAGTGGAGCATTAAACTACCAAAAGATGACATCATTAAGGAATACTTTCTCCAAAATAATGTCTATAAAATCCAAGTGTTTGGGTTGGAGGAAAAGGGGGATCCATTCATTCATTCATTCATTCACATACATAAAAATCGATTTTTGTGATGAGAGTCCATATTTTGGAGAGGAGAAACACATATTGTAGTGAGGAAGAGAGTTAGAAGGCTTGATCACCATGGAGAGGCGCTAAGGCACAAGGATTGAAGATCGCTCGGAGAAGAAGATGAACTCCACCACTTCATCATCATACTTCCAACAGTCTTTTATGTTGGTTTTGGAAGTTTTAATTTCAAGTATTCATGTTGATTTCGAAAGAAACTTCTTGTTTAATTGTTGTTTTCATTCTCAAATCCATCATGAGTTAAATCGCTAGTGTTTGAATGTGATGAACTCTAACTTATTTGTGATCATTGGTTTGAATGTTTTAATATATTTTCTTATGTTTTTATGCGAGTCACTTATGTTATGCTTGTTTATTCGAATTGGTATATGCGCAATATTGATTTGAAGTTTATTTTTCACCGAAATCGAGAGATTCATGGTGAAATAGAACCAACATAAGTGAAAGGAGTTGCATGCAATCCTAGATATAGGACGACATAAATCTTTCTTGATTAGGGTCAAACCTAATATGGGAATTCACAAATCGTTAATGCACTTGGGGTTTTAACTAGAAAGAGATTTCGCTTAATCAACTTGAGGTTAGGAGTTTTTCGCTCGAGAAAGGGTTTAACTTAATTTAGAATGCCTACGGTCCATAAAGCATGAAAATATGTTAAGGGATGGTTAAAACTTAAGGGTTATGGTTGTATTTATTTTGGTAAAATCACAAAGACACATTGTAGGGATTCACATTCAAGCATATTTATATCCAACATCTTCCAATCCGAAAGTATATCCGATATCTTTCGTGTTCTTAGTTGCCTCTTCCACTTTTATTTGCTTTCATTTTATTTTTACTTTGTAACAAACTATTTGGCGAATTTGTAGGCTAGATAATAAAAAGACGGTGATTACTAAAAATCATAGTCCTCGTGGGAATGACACTGATACTCGCTAGCTTTGCTATAAACGATAGGTGCACTTGCCTAGGCCGTTTTTTAGAGTAGCTTCCGAGCCATCGATATGATTACCTAAATCTTGACTAATGAGGTAGAGGATGATGGCTCTAATATCAATCGTTTTGAGCGTCAAAAGAGAGTGGACTAATGGTTTCACATTTCATGAGTCATAGTGGTTTCTTCTTAACTTCTGTTTCGCCCCTCACTTATCTGTAGCTTGGTACAATTTAATTTTTCAGTTTTTATATTGTGGTTATTTTATCGACTTAGCTATGTAACCACTTGTGGTTACACTGATATGGTTACATGTTTATCGCAGCTTTCCCTCACAGGCTAGTTGATCGGCCTTCGCCTTGTTATCAATATTTTTCTCCGTTTTATTTATTTGGTTGTGCGCCTTTATTTAAAAAAAAAAAAAAAGACTTCTAAAAAAGACAGTTAATTAAAATTAATTTCTAAATGAACTTTTATATGGGTAAGAGATTAACATTACCAAAGCTAGAGGGCTAAAATGAAATTGACGAAATATTGGCAAGTTGCGTAGCATGTTGAAACACGTTGCACAGCTATCCCTCATTCCCTTGTTCCCGTCCCTATCACGAAAACTCATCCAGAACCTTCCTCACACATGGAACCAACCAAAGCCGTCCGATTAAACCGCCTTACCTAATTATGCTGTTTTCTCCACGTCAAAACTCTTAACCCCAAATCATTCCGTCGTATCCAACCGTTGAAATAATCACCACCACTCAATTTGAAGCCGTTGGATCACCTAATGCACTGCATAAATAATACCTGGTGCTCCTCGGTTTAGGTGCGTCTCATCTCTTTTCTGTAGCTGCCAAGTCTTTCGCAGCTCCATTTTCTTTAGATCTACAGTTTGTTTCTTCTCTTTTGTCAAATTTCCCTACGAATTATTGTAGATCGCGAGGTGATTAACGGCGTGGCTATGGATTTTAGGCGTTTGGTTTCCCAGCTGATTTTCAGTCGGTTAATCTACCGTCTGCCTGTTCTATGTCCGGTCGTCTGCGGTTCCGTGGCTTCGGATCGATGACGTTCCGGTAATTCTGTTTTCAGTAATCCTCAGATCGCTGCGTGTGTTTCATAGATCTGCTTGGATTTTATGTAGTTCTTGGTTAGTTTGTCCGATCTTTATCCGATCTTCATTTTCTTGTTTCGCTTGCAGCGATGAACTTTGCCTCTGTGGGATGACTCCTTTCTCTTATGTCCAGAACATGGTTCCTCTTTCAATAGAAATGTTTACGGTGAGTTATGAGACAGGCTTATCGTACTATGTTTTTTTAATCGATTTTTTATTAGATGATTGATTATGTCTCCTGATGTTTTGTTCCTCTTAGGTCTAAAATTGGTGTCGCAGCTGGTGCGGTGGTAGTACGCTGGCCCAGATTTCTCTATTCCGGCCTGTTCTCTACCGACTTCCATGATGTTCCTGCTCCGGAAATAGTTCTCCAAGTTTATGAAGTTCTGGACGAATGTTAAGAGAACCACCTCGCTTGGATACAAGGTTCTGATGGTTTGTGTAACTTACATAAAAACCAATGTTATTTATTTGTGCTACGTATTTCGTTCCGTTCTTGTTTAGTTAAATAAATGGTGAGGGACCAATTATGTAAGAAAAGAGTGAAAGAGTGAAAAATGGGGAGGTGAGCTGAGGCAAAGTGAATATGACTGTCTCAAACGACCTTTGCCATGTTGGGTGCGCTCGCATGGCAGGTCACCACTTAATAAAATTTTATTTTTTGTGTTTTGAGGGGAGGTGGTACGGGGATTTGCCCGGCTCTCCCCTCTTGTGTGTGGTGTCCCTTTTCTTTTCCCCCGTCCCCCTGTCGTAATCTGTGTATGCGCGGCTTCACATTCAGTTCAACATTCTGCCAAATATCAGACATTGAATTGGGGCATGGTTGCAACTCGTAACTAAACAAACACTCAGGCCATTCAGGGCCACAAGCAAACCAATTTTTTTAAAGAGGAATGTCGCTCAGCTCGCATATGGAAGGGATTTGGTCTTCTGAACCGTCACCTAAGTCTAAGGTACAATTTAACACGTTCTATATTATGTAGATTTGGATCTTTAATTCCAACGTCCTTGAAATTGATTTATTTAGTCTACATGGGATCACAATTTCCTAAAATTTTGATTTGAAATTGATTTATTTGGGACTGGATATGTCTACTTGGGATCACAATTTCCGAAAACAATTTAACATTATGCATTAATTGGATTGGACATGATATCTATATATAACATCTACACTCCATTAATACTAGATGATAGATTCTTTATCCAAATGCAAGCTCAACAGTTTTGTCTGCCTGAGTTCACAATTTCCTAAATTTTGTAACATTGTGCATTAATTGTATTAGACAAGATATTAGACAAGATATCTGTATATCACATCTACACTCCATTAACAAGATATTTGTATATCACATCTACACTCCATTAACAATTGATGATATAGATTGAATGGATTCTTTATCCAAATGCAAACTCAATATTTATGTCTACTTGAGATCATAGTTTCCTAATTTTCATGCATTATTTGGATTAGACAATTTATTTATACCTCACATCTACACTCTAAGTAGTAATAAATGATAGATTGAATGGATTCGTTTCAGAGCATCCAAATGCAAGTTCAATATTTATGTCTACTTGAGACCACAATAATTTTTTTAACATTTTGCATTAATTGGATTAGAGAATATGTGTATCGTATCTACACTCCATTAGTAATAGATGATGTGGATTAAATGGATTCTTTACATAGAATCCGAATGCAAGCTCAATATTAATCGAACTTAAACAAACAGAACGTTTAAATGCCTATCACAGCATCTGATAAAAAATGTTTATTATTGATGCATTTTCGCTAATGATATTGGAGTTAATTTCTGTTGTACTGAGTACTATATAAGGTTTATGTTATTGATTATATGTGTAGTGGCTAGAGTGCCTTCTTTGTAATGTAGTTCAAAGTGTAGGCATGTTATTTGTAATAGAGGAGCAATCTTGTGGTGGATTGTCAAGATGTAGAGCTACGTTTGTGGAGTCGTCTGTATGCTCAGGAACTGTTGCTGTACAAGACTTTTGCTGATACTGCTTGGCATTTCTGCTGTACATGGCTGCCAAGGCTTTGGAGACTAGTGGTGATTGCAGATAATCTCGCAACTCATGCTGTTAATTTGATGGTGAAGGTGTGTATCTCATGGTGAAGGAATATATTTTTCATGCTGGTGTTCCTTTCATTAAATCTGTTGCCGTGAAGTTCCATGGTATTTGTGTTTCTTGATGAAGTCTAATAGTATCTTGAGTGGTAAAATCCTTCTAAGAATTTAATTTTTAATAAAAGGTGGTCTTATTTTTCCCTTTAGTGATTGAATACATTACATGGTTTGAATTTGAGACATCTTTTTTAGAGGCCATTGGCTTCTTGTTTTAAAATCTTGGTAGCTCTGAATGTATTTAGTTGTCTCTTTGTATATTCACATAAAGCAATCTTAATGCTGGCGGTCTTTATGGGTGTGAACTATCCAGATGGAGTTTGCTGGGCATCAGATTGCTGCCTCTTCACTTATTTTTTTGGTAATAATGACCTGGAGAGATGCACTTTACATGCTTGAAGGAATGTCGTTTGCTGAGTTGATCCTCTTACTGCAGAGGTATAGTAATAATGTTTGAACTTTGTTGGATGTTGCCCATCCTTAGTTGTTCCTCCTCTGTTGGTAACTTTTGTCATCAACTTTCTGTACTTGTACTTAATTGGCAACTATCTACTCTTCCCATGTAATTTTTGTAGAATGGGATTTATTTTTCTTAGTAATTTAAATTATTTTAAAGACTTTAGCTAAGTATTTTGTATGTCAATTAAAACTTGAAAGGCATCCAGTACTAATAAAAGAAAAATGGCCATTTTGCTCCTTTTGGGATAGAAAAACACTTTTTACCCAATTTTCAAAAAAAATTACTCTTTTTACCCACTTTTTCAATGATAGGTCCTAAATGCCTTTATCCTCTCTCCCTCTTGGTTTAGAAAAATAAGGGTGTGATTGGTTGTGAGAAATTTTTCAAAATTTTCATTTTTGAGAGAAATTTTAGAGAGTGTGTGTTTGTGAAATAAGTGATTTTTTTAAAAAGAAATTCTCCTTTCTTTTAGAATTTACTCATTTTTTTTTCATTTTCACACTTCCCAATACCTAATTATACTATTTATTTTTCTCCTCCTATTCATATAAATATTTTTGGTAATTTCTTTAATTTATCACAATTTTGTTATTTTTCTCTTAATTTTGATAACAAAAAGCATAAAATGAGATCCATACTGCTTATTTTTGGTTCATTTTTTTTATTTTTTACACAATTTTCTTATATTATGTTATACATTATTATTTCCACAAAAAAATTCCATAAAAATCAAATCAATATCTCAAAAAGATTCTCCATCACTTCAATATAATTATTATTTTTTCTCTATCCATTCTACTTACACTTTCAAAAAAATTTCACCATTATTCACTTAGAAAATGAAAGTGAACGAAACGAAAGTACAACCAATCACAACCTAAAATTTTCCTTCCCTCTTTTTTTCTTCTTTCCAAAGATAACAATCTTCCTTTTTTTCTTCCCATCATTTTTTCGATTTTTTAATTTTCAAGACACAATTGGAAGATAAGTTTAAGTCACTTGAACCAAATTAATGTATTTCTTGTTTCAAATCTCTATGTATATAATATGGGAAATTAGCTTACTTTTGAGGAGAAAAAAAATGGAATGTTCAATATGGCACGATCGTGCCACCACAGATGTGAGCACGATCGTGCAGCACACTATGGGGCAGCACGATTGTGCAACTTTAGTAAGGGTATTTTTGTCTTTGTTTTTTTTTATAAAAATGGGCAGAAAATTTGTTTCACTAAAATTCATAAGATGGATCCAACCAACCCATTATACAAAACAAAACACGTTATATCCAAATTTAAATGGTATTTTCGTCTTTGTGGGTAAAAAATATGTTTTTTTTTGTGATTGGTATTGTTTTTTAAATTTACTTTTCAAAAATATAGTCGACTCCGTAATAAAATTGTACAGCGTTCATGTGCGTCAGAGTGTCTTGAATCGATATTTTAGTCTATGTTGGTTTAGAGGAGATCTGGGATTACCCAAATAAGTTAGGTTGATCTAGAGCGGTGCGTCTGAGACACGTACTTAATTTATTCGGAGGTATTGGAGTTCATGCTGGGAAAATTATTCTGTTAAGAGTAACATGTTTCGTGTATATTGGGTACTGTTATTTGATATATATCATGTCTTGAGTGCTGGAAGAATGATGTTAGAAAAGTAGTAGCCGATGAAAGTTGTGTTGGTTTGACGAATGGTTCCATAAGCTCCAAGGTGGCAGAGCGCTCAATTGCTCTCGGGCATTGAGAGGATGGTGGTTCGACTCCGCCTGGATCCACTTTTTATTGTGCGTGTATGTGATTCATCTTCCATCAATTTTACTTGAGGGTTGTAATTCGGGTCCTGTTTGTGTTCAACTCTGGGTCAAATTAGGTAATGTTCAAAATACACCATTAATTAAGTAAAATATAAGATAAATATGTTTAAGGACAAATGGTAACATCATGTCGATTTGTGTTTGTCACGTTTAGGTTTTCCCTATTCGTGTTTGGGTTTGTTTCAGTAATTTTGAGTTGGCTTCGTGATGTGTTAACTGTCGTGTTGGAGATTGCCACCCCCCTTTACTAGTATACGGTTTGGAACATGGTTTTGGTGAGTCGCACGCTGTTTAACATCTGTCTTCCAAGTTGATTTTGATGAATAAGATTACCAAGTGATGTCAGTATGTAAAAAATAACTGAATTCGGAGGTTCTATTTTCTGATTATTTTGAGTGAGAAATTTGTTTCAAAGCGTTTGCTCTGTCATCAATATTTTAATATTTTTGATTGAGCAATATAGTTTTATAAAAAATATGTATTAATGTGATTTATATCTACGAGTCTATAATGTAATCTAGGACTGTCCTACTCTTTGTGAAGTCAATATTCAGCATACAAACTTTTACTCCCATTTTGGCGACCTGACATAAAGTATTTTACTCCATTTTTGCTCGGTGAACCTTGTAATTTAATTTTGCTTCATAAGGATGTATTATGTGAGATCGTCTCATCAATCTAAGTTTACTGAGACAGATCCTTAAACAAATAAAAATATTGATTCTTTTCATGGGTATGAGTTTGAGACGCAATTCTATTTAGATATAAGATCCGTCCCATAGATTATATGATGAGATTGTTTTATACAAATTTTTGTGTTGTTTTTTCGTTACCAAAAAATTCTGCCGCTTTTCTGTTTTCAATAAATTTATCACTTTTTGCATTATTGTGAATGTTACAACATTTTACTCTTTCTTTTAAGATAGATTGACATGGAGATTTATTTTATGATGATGTTTTTTTGACTATATGCTCATAATTAAAGTATAGGTCGGGGAACATACACAAAATTTAGTTATTTTAAAATTATCAAAAATCTGTATTTGATTAAGATTCACTTTCTGATGTATTAAGTACGTCATGCTATATATGCAGTGTGCGTACAAATTTATTTTCAGCTTTCCACTTGAGTCTGTGCCCATCGGATTCAATGTTATGGAGGGGCATAATTCATGCATGTGGACAATGTTTTGGAATTTAGTCCTTATTTTTATTGAATTGGTCTCATTATGTAGGTATAGGATCATATGTGGCAAGGACCTTACCATGTGGCAGTCTGGACAAATCTAAGCCGTTACCATGTTTAATCCTAAGGCCAGATTTTTTTCGAATTTTTATTTTTTTAATTGAACTCACCCCATTTAAGGGCAAAATAGACAAATTGTACACAATAAGAAACAACTGATTTTGGTAACCTCCCCACAGTTCCCCCTTTTTTGGGATTTCAATTAATCTTTCTCCCTTTTTTTCGTCTCCTTATCCATTATTCCAATCCCCCGTTATTCCTTTTTCTTCTTCTCTCTACCATTCGAGCGCCTAGGAGAAAATTTCTGTGATAGTCTCGGCGCTTGGCAGGATTATTTCGACATCAAAACCCAAAAAACGCAATCAGTAGTATCGGTGAAGGTCACCCCCTGGTTCGATTTTTTCAATTTTTGGTTTGTAGTTTTTTGTGGAAAGGGTTTTTCCCTTATTTAATCTTCCGTTTTATGTCTAGTCACGAAATTCTTTTTCTGGGTATTTGGAGCTAGTTGCAGTAAGTAAAGCACGATTTTTTTTTTTATGAATTTCCTAGGGTTTTGTTCTTCGATTTTCACTGCACCCCCTTTTACTTGGGTTTATGGAATTATATTTTTGTTAAGTAATGTTGCGATTTAGTAGATATATTATTGTATACAATTAGGCAAAACGATGCACATTTAGTTAATGAATTGTGTAATGTTTTATGTTATTGAATTGCGACAAGTACGCACGAATCTTTGGAGAAACCGGTAAAGTCTCGCATATTTTTTTTTTTTTTTTTGTCCTTTTTTGTTTTATTTAAACGTGGAAATGAATTGATGTCAACTTACATATGAGTTTGTATACAAATAGAAGATAGTCGTATACGATTAGTACTCTTTTTTTATTTTAATTGTGGATGTGAATTGATGAAAACATAGATATGGATTGGTATACATTTAGGCTTTTGTTTGGTATACAATTAGTTATTATGTAACATACAAATACATTTTTTTTGGAGCCTTTTCTTTTTTTTGTTGACTAGTTTGATGTTAACACATTTTTTTGTTGGCATTTTTATTTTTATGTTTTTTTCCAGTTGGATCGGCGTAATGTTGAAAATGTCACCCAACAAGACTTGCCATGTCGTGGAGGGATGAGCAAAACAAAATTTATTATGGGTCGCCATATATAGAGACCTACATGGGGGAGCATTGAAGAAATGAGACTGTGGATTTGACAAGGCCGACGCTACGGAGTTTGCACGTCCGATCGAGGACGTTATATTGCCATGCAATTGATGCATGACTTGAACCAAGAGAAAGGCCTGGGTTGGCTAAAAATTTGTCGTCGGCAAGTAGTTGGTTATCACTAGGTGGTTCGGTTTTGTTAGACGGAGTGTCTAAGTATGTTTTTATTATTATATTAGACTAGACTATGTTTTTCCAGTGCAAAACTGACAACATTTTGGTGACTACAGAACGATCTTAAGCAAATATGTTCTCTATTTTTTGAGCGGTGAACTTTTTTTTATGTCATATGGTTAGTGGATAAACATTACACAATTAATAGTATTGTGGTACATGTTTATTAATTTTTTGGTATACACATGTTTATAATGTAGTTTTTTGTTATTATGTTGAAGGTGTTAACGAATCGTGTGTATGCATAATTTTTGTAAGCATTTTGTGTTGTAGTACTATAATTGTTTTTAGTTTTTGGAAGTCAGTGTAATCCTTTGAAAATTTAAAACTCAATTTACATTAAAGCGTACAATTAAGGTTGAGTTGGTATACATTTAGTATTAATTTGGCAGATGTATATTTTTTGAAAATGAGAACGGTATTAAATTACCAAAATACAAAAGGCAGGACGAATTGGCGCATATTAACTGATTACCTTGTGTATAATTAACAGTAAACATGCACGCATATAACAGTTATACTCTCAAAGTTTTTATGGTTTAGGCCAATTTTTTTTATTAATTCTGTCATATGGACATAAAAATGATGCACATTTAGAATATAAATGACATTCAAATAGACAATAAATGACGTACAATTAACACAAGACAAATATTTGATATCAATTTTTCGAAAGCACAAAATTGAAAATGCAGGAAAAAGGTTCTCTCATTCTGTAGGTTGTTCGTAGGGGTGTAAACGATCCGAGCCGAGCCGAGCTTCAACTTGTTTGCCATATGTTCGTTTAATTTTATACATGTTCAAGCTTGGCTTGAGCTTGATTAAATTTAAAAAAAACTTGTTCGTGTTCGGCTTGATAAAAAAATTTAATGCTTGAATGTGTTTGTGAACATGTTCGTGAACGTGTTCGTTTTGAGTTCATGTTCAATGTGTTTGTGAACAATGAATAACTTTATTCGCGAACAACAAATAAATAAAATTTTGACTTTTTCGTGAACGATAAACAAATAAATATTTTTTAAAATTTATAGATGAAAATACATATAAATTATTGTCAAAAAATAAACACATATAAACTAAGTAACTAACCAAACAATTGACAAGCCTACCAAACTATATATGGGCCAAAGCTTATTTAATGAGAATTATCACTATATTACGTATTTGGGTAGGATTTAGGGAGTATTATGTATCTTAAGGGCTTTAAGTCTTATTAATTTTATTAAAATAAAATATTTTAATTCTTTTTTAAAAAATAATCAAGCTATTAGTCGAGCACTCAACGGGTTTGTTCATGAACAAGTCTAAAAATATCTACGAGCTTGTTCTTGAACATTTATAAACGAACACTAAACAAACTTGTTCACGAGCTTTTAGTAAACGAGTATAGAATTATTCAAGCTCGTTCGTTTATTACACGATCCTCAAAATGTGTTCGTTTAAGCTCACTTAACTAAATAAACGAACATAAACGAACGTTATCCGAGCATATTCACAAACCGCTTTAACGCTCTGTTCACTTACAAAATTTCTAGTTGTTCGGGACATGTACGGTACTTCGTGAAACTCGATTCGTTGTTATGCGTGTGAATCGCTTCCTTCAACAACGCCACGACGATGTTTGTTTGTACCCCTCCTGTTACAAACAATGTATTGCGCATGATCTCCTTATTCTTAAATTTCCTTGACGTGCTTATTCGTATGTCAAAGCCGCATCGTTGACCATATTCCCTATAAAACTCAACACCCTTCTCCAAATTGACAAATTGCATGCCTATTCGGGGTATTTTATCTTTTCTACTCCAGGTATCCAGTATTTGGTAGATCCGAGGGATATTACCAGGTGCTCTTGAACTTCAACGCGTTGGATACCTTCATCATTAGATTCTCGCATATTTTTACACCAAATCACCAAATGCAAACACAAAACAATTTTTAAATAATAAAATATTCTCAATATTATTATATATTATTATCAATTAAAACATCTAACAATAAATTAATAAATGCTTATATTATCACCCAATATTAGACAATTGTACACCAAAATATGATTTCAGGATACTATAATGAAATTAATCTATACCATATTTTTATGCTTGTAAAAACACCAAATTATGCACATATATACACCAACATACGCTTCCAATGTACAATATTGTAGATATTTTTATACCAATTTAAGTTTCAATATTTACTCGCAATTATACATCCAAACAGGCCATAAATCATTTTATATTAGCAAGAAAATATACATATATATACACCAAATATTGCTTTCATAGGCACGATATTACAAAACTTTATTTACCAAAATACTCTTAACAACTCATCATCAGATAAGTATTTATCCCACTCCGTATTGCATGCTTATATGCGCACAATAATATACATATACATACACCAACATCGCACTAACTGCATACACAATCCTTTTAATTGATACACCAAAATAAACGAATAATTACAATGTATGTTTTTGTCACATAACGCTGATAGGATGAACAACGAAAATTTATTTTTTTTTCGCAACAGATACACACATACCTGGACAAAAGTCCTTGAATCGCATCCTTCATCTGGTTCGTCTATCAACATGTCAGTTTGGTGTGACTGAGCGTATTGATCGCCCATTTCGTATACCTTATTTGCTGTTCAAAAATGGCAACCAGGAATATTTTCGTGAATTTGGTGATTATTGTTTTTCCTCTGCTGTTTTTTGGTCAACGAATAGTGAAGAAGAAGATAACACCGTTTTTTTGGCTCAAGATTAGGTGTATCTGTTATGGAAAGGTGATTTGAATATATCCCTTGATTTTAGGTAATTAAATATGGTATTAATTTTACACCATTTTGATAGTTACCGATTTGCCCTTATTATATATAAAATAATTGCAAAATGGTGTATTTTTAGGCCTAATCTGAACTTTTGATTAATTAGGATGGATGGATAGGATCTGTTCACACTGCCACATGAGATCACATCCCTCATTATGTATATATAATATATTAGTATATTACCGTGCGGTGCAAGGTATATAGTAATGAACTATTGTATGGTTTTAAAAGAATTGACATATGTAGGAATTGTAATGACGTGGGAAATGGCGGGTATCTCAACCAGTGTTCTAAAAAACGCTAGGCGCTAGTCGGGTGGCAGATTGGGGCCTAGCGCCTAGGCAGAGCCTGGGTGGGGTTAGGCGGGACTTCGGCAGGATTAGGCGGGGCCTAATTGAAAAAATAACTTAGGCGGATAAGGGGGCCTAGCGCCTAGGCGGGGAGTAATCGAGGCTAGACGGGGATTTTTAGAACAATGATCTCAACACTCCTACCCTTCCCATCTTTTGAACGAGGGAATGAGGTGCATGTAGACATGTCTTGACCCCAACAAACTTGTGTAAGCTTTATTATTAAATAATAAATGTTACAATAATTTAATAGATTCTTACAAAATATCATGTTAAATATTCACTATAAATAAATAAAAAATGAAAAAAACGAGAAAATAATTATTTGATTATATAATTTAGAAAAATTAGAAAAAAATAACTTGATTATATGTTTTCAACAAGTTTATACATCTATTAAAAATATTTGTTGAGTTGTCTAAAACTGTAAAAATGAAATGTTCACTTAATACTTTTCGACAACCAAAATAAATTAGATCAATGTAGACATAGTTGAAAAATGAATGAATATTTGAGAAAACTGTCTAATAAAAACGAATGGATAATAATTTATTCTATTATTTGAGATTAATAAATAAATATAGCATAAATAACAATTTTTTTATGTAATCAATATTTACTTATTTTATAGTCAAAAAAGTATATACACATTCATTTCTACAATCCAAAATATATGTATATTTATTTTATTTCTAAAATCATTATATAATGCAAATTTGAAATATTTTTAATAAAATATTATATATTGTAGATTTTATTACACAATTGTGATAGATTGGGGGAGATTTAAAAACGTAAAGTTGATCGTGAATTGGATTCATGACTCAAGCTGAGCCATTAATTCAATTCACGACCCAGAGTTTTTTTTATTTATTAAATAAATTCGGTTTCGAGTCGTGATCTCAATCCACGACTAGAGAATAAATCCAAAAAAACAAAAATCCAAATCGGGATGTCATTCAATCACGATTATTAATGGACGAAAAATATCTACTCATTTTTAGGCTAATTTAACACAATATTGTGTTTGCCACATTTTTTTGGGGGGGGGTGGGCAACATTGGTCTTATATCTATAGGGGTATTGCAATATTAGTCATGTAACTTTTGAAGTTGCAATTTTTGTCCTATGACAATTTGTCGATAAGCAAAAATAACAATGTTAATCACGTAACTTTTAGGATTTGACAATTAGAGTCTTACACTTTTTATTTATGGTAACTCTGCCCTTATTAGTCAAAATAATCATTTTTGCCAATTTGTATGTGATTTTGTATTTCCTGAATTAGAAAATATTACATTTAGAATTCGTATCTTGGATTTCGATCCAGATTCATAAATCTAAAATTCTTCTCTCATTAGGCAATCTATAACATAAATGATAAATAAATTCAACTCAAGTAGATAAAACATAGGTTTTTATACCGTTTTATACTTGATCTTAGATATATTAAATATTATGGCTTCTAAAGGCATTTTGGGAATAATATAATATTGAAATAGTCATCGGGATCAAATTTGTACCAATTCAAAACTTATAGGACCAAAATTGCACAAATAAAAATTTATTTACGGGACCAAAATTGCAAATAAAGCAAAACATACAAGACTAAATTCAAAATTTCAAAAGTTACAGACTAATATTGCAACACAAAATGCTATAAATACACGACTTATTTTGCATTTTTCCCCTTTAATTTTTTTTTTTAAAAAAGGTGTCAGATATGTCTAGATGCCATTTTAATTGCCCCCCTACACTTTTGTTTTTCTTTTATTTTTATGGATATTCAAAATTATTTTTACAAATTATAAAATATAAACATACACCATTTTCGGTTATTTTGCTGAAAATTTGAATTGGAATCAAACAGAAACACATTACAACTGAATACGAAAATTAAAACAAAGTGACATAATTAAACATACAACACAACTGGTTTAACGAACGTCCACTAAATATATCTTTATTGTTGGATATTTGTATTCAAAATTCTAATAATGTGTTTCTTGATTCTTTTCAATTTTGGTTACTACAAAATCATTAACACTTATTTATACTTAAACAACTCTCTAAATGGCTACGGTTTATTTGATTTAGTAGTTACATTTCATTCACTAGAATATTCTAACAAAATATGTAATACTCTAAAATTCTCTACAACTTTTCTTCTCCAAATTTTCAGCAAAAATACCAAAATGGTGTATGTATGTATTTTATGATTTGTAAACATAATTTTGAAAGTGTAGCCTAGTGTCTTTCCCTACTATCAATACTTCCCAATTTACCCAAAAAACCCAAATTTTTGTGGCAACACAATTTTGTGTTAAATTAGCCTAAAAAATGAGTAGATTGATTGACAGCCCCACTGGATTTTTTTTATTCTCCAGTCGTGGATTGAGATCACGACTGGAACCCGAATTTATTTAAAAAAAAATAAAATAACTCTGAGTCGTGAATTGAATTAACGACTCAGCTTGAGTCGTGAATCCAATTCACGATCGACTTTATTTTTTCAAATCTCCCCCAATCTATCACAATTGTGTAATAAAATCTACAATATATAATATTCAGTTAAAACCCCATAAAATTTGAATATATAATAAATCTCCTTCACCAATATTCACATTTGATTATTTTTTTGTTGAATTTGTGTTATATATTATATTATATTTATTTACGTTTTAAATTACATTTTGAAATTATAATTTTGTTCTCCGGATCTGTGTTGTATTATTCGGACCATGTGGTATACTTTGTTGGATTTTCATATTTGATAATTATCGATATTTGGCTATACTTGTCCTGAGAATTATGATTTTCATAAGAAATTAAACAAAATAAATACTAATTTTGTCAATAAAAAATGTGAATCGGTATCCTTTAAATTGATTCACATTGTGTCTAAAACCTTACCAATTATAAACTTGTGAAAATTTATGAAAATTCAATTTACTCAAAATAAAAAATTTTAATTGTTTAAATTAAGAAAGTATAAAAGTTGCATAACTTTTTTTTACCTTAATCATTAGAATTTACTCAAATTATGCTAAGGCGGCCACTAGGGTTAGCATAGTAGGTACGAGTATTACTCGCAATGACGAGGCCTAGGTTCGAGTACCTGCAATAACGTGGCCGGACTTTTAAATGAAAAACAAATTATGCTAGGTTGAAAATATATATTTGCTGAAAATAGGCAGTACAAATATTTTTAATCTGGAAAGTATAATTAATTTACGAATTTATATCGCAACCTTTCATTTATTTAAATAGTCTTATATTTTATTTGGTAATTTTAAAATTTTAAAATATTTTTGGTTTTTATTTGATTATTTTTTAATATAACCAATGATTTATATTTTTATTATAATATTTTTTAGATTTACTTTAATAATTTTTAGATTTTGTCTGATGATTTTAAAACTTATCAAACAAAACTAAGATTTATTTGATAATCTTAAGGCATTATTTCATAATTATTTATTATCTATACAATTTATCAAAAAAATCTAAGATTTATTCGATAATTTTAAGACTTTTTTTCATAATTATTTATTTATATAATTTTATCAATTCTTGGATAATTTAAATTTATTAAATATTTTATAAAATTTTTATGCTTCTGTTTGATTTTTTTTTTTGTATTTTAAGTTTTTGATTTTTATTTTGCCAGTCTTATCAAATAATATTTAGATTTATTTTGCAGTATTTATTTATTAATAATTTTTAAATGTTATTTCTTAAGTACTTGTTTATAAATAACATATATTCATTTACATAATACATGTAGATTTATATAAAACATTCATTTATATATATGATGTAAATATCATGAATTTATCTATGATCTAAATATTAATGAAATAAATTTAATGATCATTTAAATAAATAGATTTCTTTCATATTTATTTATAATTTCTTTTACTGTTGTTTAACATTCAATAATTTTTTTGTATTTTATTGGTATATTTTATTTTATGAGATAATATTTAGACTTATTTGGCATTTTCCATTTATTAACATAATTTTTGAACTTTATTTCTAAGTTTTCTTAATTTATTAAAGTAACATATATACATTATCATATATAATACATCATAAAATACAATCAAATCCTTGAAAATAATTTTATATTTATTGAAATAAATGTTAAATTTATTTATTAATTCTCAGTTTTCTTAAGCATTGGAGGATGGTTGCCACA
Source organism: Rehmannia glutinosa (assembly GCA_016081115.2). Classification (NCBI taxonomy): domain Eukaryota; kingdom Viridiplantae; phylum Streptophyta; class Magnoliopsida; order Lamiales; family Orobanchaceae; genus Rehmannia; species Rehmannia glutinosa. The sequence goes on along the minus strand of CM071928.1, from coordinate 26,052,244 downwards.
TCTTTTGGAATCAAGCGCCACCCCCCCCCCCCTCCTTATATCAGAAAGGGAAAACATCATAAATCAGGAGACCAGAACATGCCACATACACGAGATTTCTATGTAGAAAATAATACTGAACATCCAGCCGACATAAGAAGTCGTTTCCCGTAGGCCAAATATACATGAGAGTCGTATGGGAAATCACAATTGGATTCAATCCATCCATATGAATTAATGCTAAATCTAGATGTATTTGATTTCAAGAATCGAGAAACACTAATCGACTATTGGGAGTGTACAATGTGAATTGCAGTAGGAACGTTTGATCTCAGCAAAGGTTCATTTTACTCCAAGTCCACTCACTGTCGTTGCCATGTTACAACTCTCAACTCTCTCTCTCTCTCTCTCTCTCTCTCTCTCTCTCTCTCTCTTCCTCACTTGTTATTCTTGACACCGCATGTCTTGATAGCTATAAGGCCTATATTCTTTTAAACTCAGTTACCTTTCAAAATTACAAATATTCTCGTAATATTTGTTTTTTATTTTACAGTTGTACCTTTTAACGAGGTATTTATGAAAACAAATACAAATCTATCTCAGACAACTTTCTTATCTTCCTTTAAACTATAAAATTTACCATTGAGGACCAGTCCTGTTACACAAAAACACAATTATCTTTCAACATTATAATTATACAAATATCATCTTGTTTTTATTTTACAAATTGCGCTTTTTATGGGGTATTTTCTAATCCACAACGAGGTACTCATAATTTTAAAACATAATTACCTTTTTTATTTTTTCACAATTACAAGTAACGTATTTAGTTCACCGACACAGATTTATGTGTAATGAAATTCACTTAAAAAATGAAAAGATTTCGTCAATATAAATCGCAAAATCTTTAGGCCTCACCATGTCAAATACGCTGACTTGATTTACACACAGAAATGCACCGTCTCTACAACGCATAGAAACATGTTATTTACAGAGAGATCAGTCAATAACATCTTTTAAACACAAGCAACTATTTCCATCACTCACTCTCCTATTAACATAATATATCAAAACTCTCCCATAATAAAGAAAAAAGCCCACAAAAAACCCCAATAATGTTCACTGTCTCATGAAAAATAATTCTTTTTTCTTTTTTTCCCCCCTTTTGTTTTAAGTTTCAAAAACACAACTAAAATATAAAACACTAGGAAAATTGCAACCAAATTACTTTGCACCCAAAATAAGCTGACTGTTGGTTTTCGAAATTGGGATTGAGACACAGATAACGGCATTACCGACTATCCGAGCCGCCTCTTAAAGGCTCGGCTGGTGGTTTGGTAAGTACGGACCAGTAAACCAGCACCAATCCCGATCCCCAGGCAAATGCCGAGGCCTATCCCAACACCCACTCTTACCCCGGCATTGAACCACGAAAGCTCTCCATCTTCACCTTCGATATATTCCGTTTGTCTCCAGTACATATTATCATAGTCTTCCTCATTTTCAGGTTTATAATTTCTGTATTCTGCAACCTGAAAAGGCAAAGAAGAACTCTCTCGCTTCAGATGTTTATAAAAACATATGATGACAACAACTCATATAAAAAAGGAGCTTTTTATTGATAAACGGAGAATCCAGGAGCATAGTTGAGAGCTGAAATGCATGGTTGCCAATTCATTTTCTCATTGATACTATAATCCCGTTTGAAATAATCAATTAAGTAGATTTCTTGATCTATGTTGCATGGTGAGAACAAAATGGCAAGGAAATTGATCATATCAGGAAGGTATGAGTATCAAAGGAGACTAGAAGGGAGTTCTTTCACTGTTGCCCAGATTTAAATGTTTAATTATTTACTTTGGACCAATCCGATAATGCAGAGATAACATTGCTGCGACGTGTTGGACGCACAAGTCACAACGTGACTTTCTCACAGAACGAACAAAATCATCATAAGAATGCCCAACAGTGGCAGACTCCAAAATAGAATTATAACCATGAACATGTAAAGCAATTCATAAATCATAAGATACACAAACAGTGACATTAGTAATTAATCTCATTAAATATTAGGGATAATTATAAAAAATAACCTTGGGGTTCGATCTAATTACAAAAAAAAAAAAACAGCTGTTTTTCGAAATTACAAATACCCTCTTGATATTTGTTTCAGTTTTACAAGTTACATCCTCAAGAGGGGATCTTTATTAAGCAAACACAAATATCAGAAGGGGAAGTTTGTAATGCCTTAAGGGATATTTGTAATTTTGAAAGATAACTGGATATTTTTGTAATTAGGATAAACATCATGGATAGTTTTAAATGTAAGTATCCCTAAATAATATGTAATTTCTAGAAAACAGAAGATTCAGTACAACACAAATCAGAATGGCAAACCAAGCTAAAAGATCTTATCAGAAAATTTAAAGAGCGAGTATTATAGAACTAAAGTCCAAACACCACATATATATATATATATATATCTATCATATATGTTTATGACAAACAACAATTTCCAACAAAAGATGCCTTTGTCCTGCCAAGTCATCTAGTCAGGTTATAACATGTGCAGAATCCCATGAAAGTTTTTAGAAAACCTGAGTTATGGTCACAACTTATCTTATCCTGTAAAGATAATTAGCCTCCAAAAGTTGCAAAGGCCCAAGAGGCAACAGTGGGTCCCCACATTTGATGTCTACCTACCTAGTTCTGTGATGAATGCCCATGCATGCCAGATTTGAGCAGGAAATGGATAATTCAAGAGAAAACAAAAAGGATTATATTAGGCCTATCTCTTTAATATCTGTGCCTGCCCATACCCCATGACATGTCGGGGATAAGATTCTACTGCTAGCCTGAGATTCAATCCCAACGGAAAAAGGACCGTTTGTTGCAAAAGAACATGTTTCAGCAGAGGAAGCAGGCAAAATAGCCAGAGTGGAAGGATAAGATTAACCCGAGTGTGCCTCGTGCTTATAATTTGTGAGAAACTTATTCAGAAAAAATTAAGTACATGATGATGAATATTGATCGATCGCTTGAACCAGTAAAAATTGGCAACTTGATTTACGAATCAATATTCATTTGAAAAAAAAAAACACTTTGAATTGGTTCAAAACTCCGTATTCTTTTCTTTTCATGGTATCTACTATCAAGGAGGTTGACTATATGTGCACATTCATTCAATCAGCGACAATAAGAATCTTTACCAGAATTTCACGAACCAGAAAGGCGGATCTCCGAATTAAGATCAATGTTTCTAAAATAGCTTCCCTTCCTATGAGCGAGAAACATTTAGTGCATAATTTTAGCCTTGACCTACGCAGTGTTTGCAAACACCTAAAAAAAGTGATTGTCAGCCTTTGGCTGAATTTTAATGTGTTCAAATGCCAACTTCTGCTTCTCATTCTGCATAATTTAATCAGAATCTAAAAGCAAGGGGAAAAGGTTCTTTAGATTTATAATTCTGGTTTTGGTTTCACTTTTACACAAATAAAACAATTCAACTTATTCACCAAACGCTCTCTTTTAACATATTTCACATTTAGCTTAACTAGTTTATGCTACAATAAATCACTTCGCAAACACTCCCCTAATATAGACAACATTAATCACTATAGAACTTTCCCCTTAACCTACAATAGACAGTATTACAAGGATACTGGATTCAACACATTGATTATCAAAAGATAATTCTCAATTAATTAAAACGGCCTAGTGAAAGTCAGTTTTTATAACTGTGCTGATTTAACAAATGCAAAACACCAGATATTACATATATCAAGAACAACAACAATTACCTAACCATATTACCTGCAAATCATGTCCAGATGCAACATCTTCACGCGATTCAGAACCATCATACTCCGGAATCGAATCTAACACGCCCTTTCTATGCTTCTTTCGGTGGTTAAGTTGCAACGTCTTTGTCAATATGATCGGAGTTCCTGAAAAGCATCCTGCCACATAAACTTCAATCGTAGGCAATGAGTTTTCAGAACCCATTATTTGTTTTCCCTTCAGAAATCCCGAGCCAGCATTCATTATCGATTCACAATTCATACTCCACCTCCTCGGTGTACTATTCGATTCCCCAACAAAACCATTCGTATTATTCGACATTTCTAAAATCCCGGATATCACAACGTCCTCTTTATCGAACACCTCAAATTTGACATTGCCAGTGAATCTTATACTATCTGTACTGACAAATGTGGCCTCTTCTGATTTCTTATCGACCCGATCACGTCGAAGAGTGCAAGAGATTCCTTCGAATCGATGGAACATCTTACGCCGTTCACTTCAAGGAGTGTTTCAGGGGTAATAGGGATGTGGTTGAGTGTGAGATATTCAGGGGTTGAATTATCAACCATGAAATTGCTGATTCTAACATAGAACACTCTTATATCAAACCATTGCAAAGAAAACCTGCCAGATAATTGGTATGAGGGATGCCTGATGAGTTGTAAGCCTGGATCAGCCAGATTTCCATTGCTATGATACTCATAAGAATTCTCCATCTTCATAAATTTATTTTTGCACTAGATTCCTTTAAGTACATGGATGCCTGATCTGAATAAACATGATAATCAATAAATTGATTGAAATAAGCTAGTAATGAGGTAATCAAAAACTGAAAAATAGAATAAAATCAATATTACAATGGAAGAACAGTAGTTCAGAAACCAGAATCAATGGAAAACTGAAATCAAGAAAATTTGATAAAAGGCAAACCAATTATTCTGGTTGACAATTAGTGAAGCCTATTTCAAGAATCCATAGAGAACATCCTAGAATATTCTCCCAAAGAATAGGAAAAAGAAACACAAACTGAAGAGAAAGTGGCAATTTGTGCTAAATCCCATAAATAAAAGTTGAATATTTTTTTGCTCATCTCATCTCTCTATTCAAAAGCAAAGCAGAAAACTAATATAAATCTAGTTTATACACAGTCATAGACTCTCTGAACAGAGAGAGATAGAGAGAGGCAGTACACAGCAAAAAAATACACGTCACAAAATCCAGTAAGCCAACTCAAAAACTCGGAAAAGAAAAAGGACAAAAACCCAAATAAAAAGGAAAATACAAGGCCAAGGGGTTTACATGGCCAGAAATTTCGATTATTAACAATAACTTACCAAGAAATCTTGCACCACTTAATTTTTCAGAAAAGGATTTTGCTGGGGAGTCACAATCTTTTGTCTCTTCACACAGAAAATATAATCCGATCAGCTTATGATGTCTCAAATCGCTTTCCTGCTTCAAGATGGGAGCTTTTGCTCTCCCCCCCCCACCCAATTTTTGTGGCCCAAAATCAAATAAAGGGACCCCTTTCTTTGGAGTTATATCAACAATCAACAAAGACGTAAAACAAAATAGTCTGCTTTTTTTGAAAAAGAAAAATTGGTTCACTATTCGGCTGAGTATCTGTAATGCAATTGTGAAGAAAAAATCAAGGAATTCGGACTAAACTTGAATGGTTTTTTATATTAGCAGCCCTCTAAATATCTGGAAATTGTTTATTGGGATTGTTGACTATTCTAACAAGAAAACAGACGCAAACTTACGGAATTGGCATAAATATTTATGGGTATTATTAGTGAAGAATGATGCTCAGATTATTATGTATACACATGTAAATAGTTGATTATTTAATGGGCTGTAGAAATAGTGATGGAGATTGGGGGTGGGGGTTTTAATATGGTCTTATCCAATACCATTTTGCATTTTACGAGGTCGGTTGTCCTTCATTACACTGAAAGTGATGTTTAGCCTAAATTATGAAAAACGGCTTATTCTTTTTATGGCTTGAACTCCAAAACTCCACAGCATACCCACATTCTCCTCCTTAATTAAGTTTTTTTGATAGAAAATGATTTGATCATGAGCTATGAAAGAAGCTTTTTACAAGTGTCCTGCGATAATTTTTGTTCTTTCTTAAATAAATCGTACTTCATTTTAATAACACCATTTAAATTGAGATAATATATGTCATTGTAATCAAATATTAAATAACTCACCTCCTTAACGACTTAGGAGATGTATGAATGTGTTTCTAAGTCAATTTCCAGGTTAAGGTGTTGGAAAATGAATTTTCAAACTTTATTGGTGTTATAGATATATATTGGTTATAGGATATTTAACGTTTTAGACATCTACTTAGAATATGTTTTCTACTTTTACTAGAATGGATAATTTCTATTGTGTATATAAGTTTGGTCTGTTTTTCAATAAAATACACAGAGATTGATTTTCACCTTGTACATGGTATCAATCGCCACAACAAAAATGGGGTATTTTTCCGATGCCCAAAACTAGGGTTTAAGGCCGCTCAAGTGAGCATCGTTTTTGGGTCTCGGGTTTAGCGATCGGATATCGTCACCACCCCTCCCCTTCTCTTTCCTGTCGTAGGCGATCGCCTTTCTCTGGCGTCCAACGGCCGAGTTCCGCGTCGAGCTTCACGCGCCTCCTCCAGGCTTTGCCGCAATCTCACACGCCGATGCGTGAGGGCGCGTGAGCACTATTTACACCACCGGTTTAGTGTGTCGGTTGCGCCAGCCCTTTTTTTCCTTATTCTCCTCGGTTTCACATTCCTATGAAGTTTTTGAACTTTTCTGGGGATCGACTTGTTTGTCCTTTGTTTTTTCCTTTTTCTCTGGTTGGTTTTGGGGTTTCTTTTCTTTTATTATTATTATTATTATTATTATTATTATTATTATTTTGGGATTACTTCTATTTTTTATCATGGTGATTCTTCTAAATCGGGTTTGTCAAGTTGGGTTACGTTTGTGGCTAAGATTACGATCAAAAATGAAATGGAACTAATTATTTGGATTGGAGTAAGACGGTTCGTTTATATCTACGGAGTATTTCGCAGGGAGGTCACCTTCGATAATCCTCCTTTTGACCGGAAAAAGTTTGGATGCGATGCTTCACTCATACAAATTCGTAATTCTATTGAGCCCGATGCTGGACATATCACTCATTGTGATTATGTGAAAGACGTTATGGATTATCTCTCTTTTGTTTTTTTCGGAAAAGAAAATATTTCTCGAATCTTTGATGTTTGTAAAGAATTTTATCGGGCGGAAACAACATGACCAATTCCTTAATACCTATTTTATGAACTTCAAACATACTTATGAAGAATCGAACGCCCTATTACTTGTTTAGTACCAATATCAAAGTTCAAATAAGCTCAACAGAACAAATGACTATTATGAGTTTTCTTGATGGTCTCAATTCTCACCGACGTCGCTAAATCACAAATTTTGTCCAATACTTAAGTTACTACACTATGGGAGACTTTTACTAGGGTCTTACGTATGGTCCCTAGTTCTCAAATGTCATTTGTCCTACAACCTAATGCTCTTGTGAGTCAAACCGGTGGAATGTCGGGTCGATCATGTTATCGGGTACCAATCTGGGGCAATGGTAATGATTCTCGAAATTCTGACAATCAAGACTTTGGGGTAGTATGTTACTAGTGTCATGAACATGGTCATACCAAAAGAACTTGCCAAAAGTTACTCAAACGAAACCGGCGACTCGGATCTCAATTCGCTCATGTTGCCTCTACACACGAGGACGCACTTAGAAACCGATGGTTTCGGTTCCGGCAGATGAATATGCCAAATTTCTCCAATTTTAGGAGGCATCTAAGCATCCTCGGTCGAGTCATTCATCGCTCTCTCGCCGAGTCGTAAACCTACTACATGTCTTCTTTTTTCTTGGCCTCCCAGTGGGTCATTGATTAAGTGCCACAAATCACATGACCGTAAATCCAAACCTGTTTTCGGAACTTACTAATCATAAATCGTCCGTTACATTAGCAGATGGTTCTACCTCTGCCATTCTTGGTTCTGGCACTATTCATATTACACCAATACTTCCTTTAACTTTTGTGCTTTATCTACCAACTTTCTCATTTAATCTTGTTTCCGTTAGCAAACTCACCCGTTCTCTTAGCTATTCTGTTTTATTTTTTCCCAATCATTGCCTATTTCGGATCTTACAAATGAAGAAGATTATTGGTAAAGGACGTGAGTCAGGAGACCTATACATTTTGGACAATCCGATATCTCCACCCATAGCATGTTCAAGCACTTTGACTCCTTTTGAAACCTATTGTCGTTTAGGTCATCCCTCCACACATTTGCTCAAGAAATTATGCCCTCAGTTTCATAATATTCCGTCTTTTAATTGTGACGCTTATCAGTTTGCTAAACACCATCATTTGTCATACATTCCCTATACAAATAAGAGGGTTTGTAATAGTATTGAGCTAGTTCATTCTGATGTTTGGGGACCATGTCCTGTTTCATCTAATGGATTTCGTTATTTTGTTATTGTTGTGGATGATTTCTCTCGTATGACTTGGCTATATTTTATGCAATCTCGCGCGGAATTACTATCACATTTTCAATCTTTTTGTGCTGAAATTAAAACTCAACACAATATTTCTGTTAAAATCTTGAGAAGTGATAATGCCGAAGAATACTTTTCTGCATCTTTTCAATCATATATGAACAACAATGGGATTCTTCATCAATCCTCTTGTATAGATACTCCATCTCAAAATGGAGTTGCTGAAAGAAAAAAATAGACACCTTATTGAAATAGCTCGAGCATTTTTGTTTCACACTCGTGTCCCTAAACGTTTAAGTCCGACGTTGTATCTATTGCATGCTTTCTAATTAATCGCATGCCTTCTATTGCTTTACAACATCAGATACCACACCAGGTTTTGTTTCCAAACAAACCAATGTTTTATGTTGCACTTCGTATATTTGGGTGTACTTGTTTTGTTCATGATGTTCGTCCTCACGTGTCGAAACTAGATCCTAAGTCCTTAAAATTTGTCTTTTTGGGTTACTCTCGTCTCCAAAAGGGGTATAGGTGTAACGCCCTGACTTTACAAAATAAAAATAGTCCAACTTTTATAGAAAACGCTATTATAAAAACACGAGTTTCAAGAAAATACCTTAATAAAACTTAAACATTTAACTAATACCAGTCACATTACAATTTAAATTTTATCAAAATATTCCAAGACATAACATAAAAATTATTCAAATTCCAAAATTTAATTTGGTCTCCATCCATCACTGACGTATCCTCAGCCTGACTCCTTAATCTGAAAAATTATAAAAAATGAAGGGGTGAGCTTCCACTTGCTCAGTAGGGACCAACTTTTGTCAATACATAATAAATCGTACAAGCAATAAACATTTATAATAAAACATGTAATTCCTCTGTAATTTCCTCTAACTGGCCAGTTAAAAATTTTAGTACGGCGGGCTTAACCCGAGGATACTTTTGATCCCGGACCTATTTACGACCCCTGACTAGTTCCTCTGCATATCATATATAAATGAAAATACTCGCGTGAAACATTATATCAAGACAAAAATTTAAATAAAATCCCTACCTCAATCAAGCTTTTTCTGTAAATCCTCGTAGAAAATAAAAGTGATTATTCTAATCCTCGTGATTCTCGATTCCTACATATATAATAAAATATAATTAATAAATTTTTAATAAATTGGATAGTTTAGAAAAGAAAATTTGACTTATTGAAAATAATTTGAAAATTTGGTTTTGGGCTTAAAATACTAATACAAGGTTTAAATCCCCAATTTGAGCCTTTATTCTTAAAATACTTAAAAAAATACTTAAATTATAAAAACAAAACAAAACCCTCACACTCCATTACTCCAAACTCACGGTCACAACCCCCTCCCAAACTCTCTCTCTCTCTCTCTCTCTCTCTCTTTTTTTTTTTTCTCTTTTCTTTTTTTCTTTTTCTTCTCTTCATTTTCTTTCTCCTCAAACTTACGCAGTCTGCTCTGTTCTTCTTCTTCTTTTTTTTTTTTTTTTCTCTTTCTTCTGTCCAACCTTCAATCGCCAACACCTCCACCATTCACAAGATTTCGGTCGGCGCACGGTCCCCAACACCATCGAAGAAAATAATGCGGCGACCACGGCGAACGGCGGCGGCTGTCGGTCGGTGGCGGCGAACAGCGGCCGAGAAACATACAGGCTACCCCTTATCATCTCTCATCCTTTCGAATATATAGATATATTTTTTTCGAAAATTATTTTGTATATTTGCTTTGAAATTTATGGGATAAAAACTGATTTATTTGAAAAGATTTTTAAGGAATTTTACCCGCAAAATCGAGAGATTTGTTGTAAACTTTGATGATGAAAGGTCGATATATATACCGATAGTAGGTTGTGAAGGTTGATGATGGTATTTAAGAAATCTTACGTTAAAAACGCGTCGACTTTCTATCTCTTTTAATTAAAACTCGAAACTTTTCATCTCTTTTTCATTAAAATTTGGGCTTTTCAATTCATAATCAAATTCTCAGTATCTATAATGATTAATTATTGATAAAAATAATATTATAATAATATAAAAAAAAAAAGTTAATAAAAATTAAGGGTTAAAAACTCTAAATTCAATCGCCTAATCATAAAATTAGGGATTTGAATCCCAATTGAATCTAATTGTAAACCCTAATTGTAATTTTACCCCTAATTTTGTGGATATTACATCCTACACCCTTAAAATTAATTTAGTCCTCGAAATTAGTTTTACCTTGAATAATAAAATTTGGGTATTTGCACGTATCTCTTCTTCGCGCTCCCATGTGGCTTCATTTTTGCTATGGCGTCTCCATTGAACCTTGATTAACGCAACATCTTTATTTCTTAGTTTGTGGATCTTGCGTTCTAAAATCGACTCTGGGCCTTCCTCGTATGTCAAGTCCTTGTTAATTTCCAAATCCTTATAGTTCACGATGTGACTTGGATCGTGAACATATTTTCTCAGCATCGAAACATGAAAAACGTTATGCACGCTTGACAAACTTGGTGGTAACGCCAATTGATAGGCCAAGTCACCAATACGAGTAAGGATTTCGAATGGTCCAATGTATCTTGGCTTCAATTTTCCCTTTTCACCAAAACGAATAACACCCTTTATCGGAGCCACTTTCAAAAACACCTTTTCTCCTTCTTGAATTGTATATGCTTTCTCCTTCACAAAGATATGACTTTTGTCTATCTTGAGTCATTCTAATTCGATCTTGTATTTTGGCTATCTTTTCTCTGATCTCTGAATCGATCTGCCCCAAAACTTTCTTCTCACCAACTTCATTCCAATACAAATGGCGATCTACATTTTCGTCCATACAATGCTTCATACGGAGCCATCCCAATCGTTGCTTGATAACTATTGTTATAAACGAACTCCACTAAAGGCGATAAAAGTCTCCCGATTACTCCCTCGAGCACACAAGCTCTTAACATATCCTCTAATATCTGTATTGTCCTTTCAGATTGTCCGTCTGTCTGCGGATGATAACCCGTGCTGAATTTCAACCTTGTGCCCATTGCACTTTGCAGACTTCTCCAGAATTTCGATGTAAATCTTATATCTCTGTCTGATACAATAGACACAGGCACTCCGTGTAATTTCACTATTTCCCTCATGTAGATCTGAGCATATTGTTCCATACTGTATGTCATTTTGACAGGCAGAAAATGAGCTGACTTAGTTAACCGATCTACTATGACCCAAACTGCCTTATTTCCTTTAACTGATCGCGGAAGTCCAACCACAAAATCTATAGTTATATGTTCCCATTTCCATTCTGGGATTTCAAGTGGTTTTACCAAACCGGATGGTCTTTGGTGCTCGGCCTTCACTTGTTGGCAAGTCAAACATTTTTCTACAAAATTTCCAATATCTCTCTTCATACTTCTCCACCAAAATATTCCCCTTAGATCTCGGTACATCTTTGTACCCCCAGGATGAGCCGTGTACGGTGTACAATGAGCTTCTTCAAGAATTTCCTTTCTAAGTTCCTCTTCTTTAGGAACACACAGTCTCCTTCATAAGTTAAAACACCTTCGTCATTACAAGAAACCCCTTAACACTCCTTTTTGGGCTCGTTCTTTCATTTTATTCAAATTTATCCCAAGGTTGAGCTTCTTTAATTCTCTCCTTTAAAGTAGGTTGTACCACTAAAGATGTTAATATCGCTTCCGCACTTTTTGGTGGTACAACTACCTCAATCCTCATTCTAGCAAAATCCTTTACTAGTTCTTCTTGTTCAGCTTATCAAACTCGATATTTCTCCTTTGGTTTTACGACTTAGAGCATCAAAGAACTACATTAGCTTTCCCCGGATGGTAGTTGATGGTGCGGTCAGAACCAATTCTAGCCACCTCCTCCGCTTCATGTTCAACTCTTTTTGAGTAAACAGTATTTTAAGCTTTTGTGGTCGGTGAAAATTTCACACCTTCCTCCATACAAATAATGCCTCCAAATCTTTAAGGCGTGAACCACGGACTAGCTCCAAATCATGTGTAGGGTAGTTCAATTCATGTGGCTTGATTGCCTTGAGGCATAGGCAACCACCTTGCCATGTTGCATCAAGACGCATCCCAATCCTTGTTTAGATGCGTCACTATAAATGACAAATTCCTTAGAAGGGTCGAATTGTCAAAACCGTGCGAGAGGTCAATCTGTTTTTGATTCTTGGAAACTTTCTTCGCATTTCTCCGTCCAAATGAATTTTTCTCCTTTTCTAGTCAGTCGGGTCATGGGTCCACTTATTTTTGAAAATCCTTCGATAAATCTTCGATAATACCTGCTAAACCTTAAAACTGCGAACTTCACTCGCATTCTTAGGAGCCCTCCACTCATTGATCGCTTCGACTTTAGTTGGATCTACTTCAATTCCTTGAGCGGAATCACATGTCCAAGAAATACAACTCGATTAATCCAAAATTCGCACTTCTTAAACTTTGCATACAACTTTTCTCTGCGAAGTGTCTCCAAGACTATTCTCAAATGTTCTTTGTGTTGTTCCTCATTCTTAGAATACACCAAAGATGTCATCTATAAAGACTATGACAAATTGATCCAAAATGGATGGAACACTCGATTCATCAAGTCCATGAACACTGGCTGTGCGTTACTCAATCCAAAAGGCATTACAACAAATTCATAATGCCCATAACGAGTTTTAAAAGCCGTCTTCGAATATCACTTTCCTTAATTCTCAATTGGTGATATCCGGATCTCAAGTCAATCTTAGAAAAAGTCTCGCACCTCTTAATTGATCAAATAAGTCCTCAATTCTTGGTAATGGGTACTTATTCTTCACCGTGATTCGATTAAGTTCCCTATAATCGATACACATCCTAAGTGACCGTCTTTTTTTTTGACAAAAGGACTTGGTGCTCCCACGAGAAACATTGGGTCGAATGAACCCTATATCTAAGAGTTCTTGTATTTGCACCTTTAGTTCTTGCAACTCTTTTGGTGCCATCCGATAAGGTGCCTTGAGATCGGCGCCGCTCAGTGCCAAATCAATTGAAAACTCAACTTGTCTATCCGGTGGAATTCCTGGCAATTCCTCCGGAAATACATCCAAAAATTCACGACAATAGGTACATCTCCGGTGACGTCTCCGTCATCGAGGTACCGATCAAGTTCACCGATAACCTTGGCAATTTTCTTTTCTCAAAGATCTTCAATGCTTTCATTGCCGTTATAACTTTAGGCATATACTTAGACTTAACACCATAGAATTCTATCTCATCATTATCAGTGATCTAAGTATTATTTCCTTCTCCTGACACTTAATGTCAGCGTTGTACTTACTAAGCCAATCCATGCCTAAAATTAAATCAAAATCTTTCATCCCAATAACATATAAATCTGCTTCCAAATGTTTTCCCCCTATATCCAAATTTACACCTTTATCCATGGAATCAGTAGTTATTGAATTCCCAGAAGGTAAACTAACCTCAAGATATTCATCTACTCTAGCATTCTTATACCCAATTATGGCATGAAATTTAGCAGATATAAATGAGTGGGATGCACCAGTGTCAAATAGTGCTAAAGCAGGTATTCCTGATACAGTTAACATACCTGTCATCACACCTGGGTTCTGGTCTGCTTCCTCTTGGGTCAAAGCATACATCCGAGCTCTGCCTCCACCAGTCTGACCATTTCTGTTTCCAACATCATTTAAAAGAGGACAGTTAATAGTCATATGTCCTGGCTTCTTACACTTAAAACATTTTCCTTGCCCAGCCAGACATTCACCATAATGGTTTTTCTTGCAATTAGGACATAGCGGCTATTGTTTTGAGTATTTGGGGGACCTTCCCATCGATCCTTGCTCGCTTATTCGATTTCCATTCTTATTTTGTTTTGTCCCATCCCACTTCCGCTTTTCAGATACCATAACTGGTTTCTAACCGTCGTCATCCTCAACCAAGCTTGCCTCTATTTCTTGTGCCCTTTTCACCATCTCAGAATATTCCAAGTCACCCTGAGCTGACAGGATACTGGACAATTGCGATCGTAATCCCCTTCTAAACCTCAATGCTTTCTTTATATCGATGATCAACCAAATGCGGCGCAAACCGACTCGATTGGTTGAATTCTCTTTCATACTCGATCCACGATCTTGTTTCTTTGTTTGAAGTTCGAAAATTCCGTCTCTTTTTGATCACGGTACGATCGCGGGAAAAACTTGCCCATGACAACCTCCTTGAACTCATTCCAAGTCAATGCATCTCGTTCCTCTTCAATTCTAGTTCTCCAATATCCTTCCCACCAATGATCAGCATCCTCAATTAGCTGAAAGGTGGCACATGTGACTCTTTGCTCGTCAGTGCATCCAATGAGTCGGAAAACTCTTTCTAAAGATTGGAACCATTCCTCCACAGCAGCTGGACCATCGCGTCCGTTGAATGTAGGTGGTCGCTAATGGCGAAATTGTTCCACAGTCCTCGTGTTGTTATTATTGTTATTGTTTTGCACTGCCCTCAGAAATTCGGCAAGTACATCGCCTACAGGAGCATTGGCTTGATTTCCATTATTGGCTTCATTACCATTTTCATTTGTACGGTTTTTACGCTTCGATTCACGGGAGCCATAATCCTACAAGTATACAAATACTTAACTAACGTAATAATCGAATATCGAGTCTTACTACAAACACAATATAAGAAAATAATCGCAGACAGAATATTAGACTTTCATTCATAATATAACTTCAACCCTTTAACAAGGATTTATTTGGACTAGTAGAAAAATAAAGCAGATTTTTAAACAACTTAAAAGTTTTGGCCCTCTTTCTCATTTTCATCCTCAATCGGATCCTCCTCTTCATCTTCTTTCATGGCTTCAGATAGACGGTCAATCCACTTTGCAAACAATCTTTTAGTGAATGCCCCATAGTCAATCTTGAGTGTGTCTCTTGTGCGTCATACTTCACCATGGTTCCACACAAATATTCAGCCTCACCCTTCCATTTGTGTGGCAGCGAATCAACCACCCTACGTGTAGCACCATACTGATCTGGTGCACCACTCAGAAAATGCACATCATACCATTTCTGATGCATTTTTACCACATAGGTTCTTATGTTCTCGCCATCTTCGATTTTGTAATTAAGGTAATTAGTTAGCTCGTTCGAGATATTGTTAACTCTCCAATCACGCACCCTTTTTCTAGCGGTTTGTCTTGGTGGCGACATCTATATTTGCGATCATATTAGTTGAACATCAATTTTTTTTTTTTTTAGGCATAAATTATTATCTAACGAATGACATAAAATTGCACGATTTACATATGGAAACATGTATAACAACCGGCATAATAAATAAAAATTAAATGACATGAAATAAAATGGCATAATAAATTCGTCACATACCTTGAGGTAGCCAGAAATTGAGATATGACGGTGATGGATGACTCTAAATTATTTTGTCTAAAAATATACTCTTTTTTTTTTTTTACAAGTCTGACGAATCATGACCGGTCTCGATACCACTTTGTTTGTAACGCCCGACTTTACAAAATAAAAATAGTCCAACTTTTTATAGAAAACGCTATTATAAAAACACGAGTTTCAAGAAAATACCTTGATAAAACTTAAACATTTAACTAATACCAGTCACATTACAATTTAAATTTTATCAAAATATTCCAAGACATAACATAAAAATTATTCAAATTCCAAAATTTAATTTGGTCTCCATCCATCACCGACGTATCCTCGGCCACTCCTTAATCAAAAATTATAAAAAATGAAGGGTGAGCTTCCACTTGCTCAAGAGGGACCAACTTTTGTCAATACATAATAAATCATACAAGCAATAAACATTTATAATAAAACATGTAATTCCTCTGTAATTTCCTCTGTAATTTCCTCTGACTGGCCAGTTAAAAATTTTAGTACGGCGGGCTTAACCCGAGGATACTTTTGATCCCGGACCTATTTACGGCCCCTGACTAGTTCCTCTGCATATCATATATAAATGAAAATACTCGCGTGAAACATTATATAAAGACAAAAATTTAAATAAAATCCCTACCTCAACTATTTCCTGTAAATCCTCGTAGAAAATAAAAGTGATTATTCTAATCCTCGTGATTCTCGATTCCTACATATATAATAAAATATAATTAATAAATTTTTAATAAATTGGATAGTTTAGAAAAGAAAATTTGACTTATTGAAAATAATTTGAAATTTTGGTTTTGGGCTTAAAATACTAATACAAGGTTTAAATCCCCAATTTGAGCCTTTATTCTTAAAATACTTAAAAAAATACTTAAATTATAAAAACAAAAAAAACCCTCACACTCCATTACTCCAAACTCACGGTCACAACCCCCCTCCCCAAACTCTCTCTCTCTCTCTCTCTCTCTCTCTCTCTCTCTCTCTCTCTCTCTCTCTCTCTCTCTCTCTCTCTCTCTCTCTCTTTCTCTTTTCTTTCTCTTTTCTTTTTCTTTCCTTTTTCTTCTCTCATTTTCTTTCTCCCTCAAACTTACGCACCGCTTCCTGCTTTCTTCTTTCTTTTTTTTTTTTTTTTCTCTTCTCGTCCAACCTTCAATCGCCAACACCTCCACCATTCACAAGATTTCGGTCGGCGCACGGTCCCCAACACCATCGAAGACCGGGCGGGGACCCACGGCGAACGGCGGCGGCGGTTCGGTCGGCGTGGCGAACAATGACGAGAAACATACAAAGCTACCCTTATCATCTCTCATCCTTTCGAATATATAGATATATTTTTTTCGAAAATTATTTTGTATATTTGTTTGAAATTTATGGGATAAAAACTGATTTATTTGAAAAGATTTTTAAGGAATTTTACCCGCAAAATCGAGATTTTGTTGTAAACTTTGATGATGAAAGGTCGATATATATACCGATAGTAGGTTGTGAAGGTTGATGATGGTATTTAAGAAATCTTACGTTAAAAACGCCTCGACTTTCTATCTCTTTTAATTAAAACTCAAACTTTTCATCTCTTTTTCATTAAAATTTGGGCTTTTCAATTCATAATCGAAATTACTGTATTTATAATGATTAATTATTGATAAAAATAATATTATAATAATATAAAAAAAAGCTGATTAATAAATATTAAGGGTTAAAAACTCTAAATTCAATCATTTTAATCATAAAATTAGGGATTTGAATCCCCAATTGAATCTAATTGTAAACCCTAATTGTAATTTTACCCCTAATTTCGTGGATATTACAATAGGTATTTTCCCCTATGTTGAATAAGTATTTGGTGTCTAGTGATGTCACCTTCCATGAGGCCATCCCATTCTTCGGCGACTCATCCTCACTGCCTTGCTCTAACACAACTGATGAGGTGTTAGTTTATTTGCCTTCTGTCTCTCTTCCGATACCGCCCCCACCGTCGTTGGTACACCCTAGACCACCAATTAGGCAATTACTCATGTCTATTCCAGACGCCCTCCTCATCCTAATCCTAATCCGCACTTTTGATATCATCTTCACATTTGGATCCTATTACTCCTGATCCAAATTTGCCCATTGCCCTTCGCAAAGGTAGACATCAATGTACTTATCCCATTTCATCACATGTTACATATAATCACTTGTCTTCTACCTCCTGTTCCTTTATTGCTTTTCTTGATTCTATGAAAGTTCCAAAATCCTTCCGCCGACCCTATCAAATCCCGATTGGCGGCGAGCGTAAATGATTCTTTGAAATGGATGCCTTAATTGAAAATGGCACTTGGGATCTAACTGAGTTTCCTCTTGGAAAGAAAGTCGTTGGCTGCAAGTGTGTCTTTGCAGTCAAGTTTAATTTCGATGGCTATGCTCAGACTTATGGGGTAGACTACTCTGACACTTTTTCTCCAGTAGCCAATTTAACATCTGTTAGATTATTCATTTCCTTGGCAGCTACAAACAATTGCCTTTGCACCAACTTGATGTGAAAAATACTTTTTTACATAGCGATCTTGTTGAGGAAGTATATATGGATCAACCACCTGGATTTGTTGCTTAGGGGGAGTCTGGGAAAATATATCGTCTTCGCAAGTCATTATATGGGTTGAAGCAGAGCCCCCGTGCTTGGTTTGGGAATTTAGTCAGCCAGTAGAGCGATTTGGGATGCAAAAGAGTAAGAGTGATCATACTATTTTCTATAAGCAATCTGCTTATAGCATCATTATTCTTGTTATTTATGTAGATGATATTGTTATTACTGGAAGTGATGCGCAGGGAATTTCTTCCTTAAACGCATGTTTGCAAGATCAGTTTAGTACTAAAGATTAGGGAGTCTTGAAATACTTCTTGGGAATTGAGGTGTCTAAGAGTCAGAAAGATATTTTTCTATCCCAACGGAAGTATGTTTTGGATTTGTTAGCAGAAACTGGAAAATTGGAAGTTAAACCTTGCAACACCCCCATGCCTCCAAATCACCAATTTACAAAAAAAATGGTGATGCCTTTGACGATCCTGGATGATATAGGAGATTAGTTGGAAACTAAACTATCTTACGATAGCAGCGTCTGATATTGCTTATTCCTTAAGCACTTTAAGCCAATTCATGTCTTCCCCTACAGTTCATCATTGGTCTGCCTTGGAACAAATATTTTGCTACTTAAAAGGTTCTACTGGACGTGGTATTTTGTATTAGAATCATGGGCATAATAATATTGAGTGTTTTCCTGATGTCGATTGGGTGAGTTCTAAGATTGATCGAAAATCTACTACTGGTATTGTGTTTTTGTTGGTGGAAACCTAGTTTCGTGGAAGAGTAAGAAACAAAATATGGTATCACAGTCGAGTGTAGAGTCAGAATATCGAGCCAGGGCACAGGCTTCGTGTGAAGTAAGGTGGATTTCATAACTTTTGTCTGAGATTAGTTTTGGGGTTCCCGCTCCCTCCAAATTATGGTGTGATAATCAAGTTGTGCTTCATATTGAGATAGACTTCCACTTTGTTTGTGATAAAATTCAACAAAATATGATTTTTACAGCTTATGTGAAGACTGGGGAACAATTAGGGGACATCTTCACCAACGCTCTCAATGGAACTCAGGTTACGTATATTTGTAACAAGCTGAGAATGATAGATATATATGCTTCATCTTGGGGGGAAGTGTTATATATATATATTGGTTATAGGATATTTAATGTTTTAGACTTCTGCTTAGAATAGATTTTCAACTTTTACTAGAATAGGAAGATCTTTATTGTGTATATAAGTTTGGTCTGTTTTTCAATAATATACACAGAGATTCAATTTTTCACCTTGTACAATTGGTTTTCATGTCAGAATATGTTTGGTTTGTTTTCTGAATTTCTGTTTTGAAATGAAAATATGTTTGGTTATAGTTTTTTGAATGTATTTTTTACATAGATTTGTGTGATTGTAGTGTACTTTCACATAAATTTGCGTAATTATGATGAAAATCTGTTTGATTGTGTTTTCAAAAAAATATTTCCATAAAAAAATTAAAACTGAAAATGACTTTATTTCTATTGAGAATTTCCTAAACAAACATAAACTCATTTTCTGGAATAGTTGGAAAGTGAAAATTTGTATTTGAAAACACATCCATACATACCCTTAAGTTTTAGATGAGATGGCCATTCAATGTTATATCAGAGTTGGACCAAACAAGATGTCCTAAGTTCAAATCTCACCACCAGCCATAAAATTTTCGTTACCCACAAAAATGTTCCACGTATTATTAATGCAAAGGAATTAAAATAAAAATAAAAATGAGGTAGGGAATTAGGGATATAGATTTTAATAATAGGTAGAGACAAATATCCTATTACTAGAAATTAGAATCTTCTAATGAAATCTGATAAGAATTTTGACAAAATAATATTAAAGAATATGTATGTATCAAATTATGGAGAGAAAAAAAAATTATGGAGAGCGCATATCCTACTTATGATAAAAAAAAAATCAAACTATTAGATATCAATCATTGAACGTTTGTTTGAGAGCTCGATTAACGTTACGATCTCTGAGACCAAACTTGAATAAATTTTTTCATTTAATAATATGAGAAGGTCAATATAAATTTTAAAAATGTTTGTAATGAAATCAAACTATTTGAGCTTGATTTATGTTCAATTAATTAAAAACTCACTTAAACTCGATTCGATAATAATCATATTTATGCTGCTAAAAATTGGCAACTCACTCCGAGTTAATGTAATCCGAGAAAAAGTATATGACTCTAATCTAAAGTCCAACGCACGCGTAAGGAACCAATCTGCAACACAAACAAGGTTAGAAGGACTCGTAGTTATCTTGGGAGAGTCCTTCGATGCTTAAATCAACGAGAATGTATGAAAATAATACGAGTATAAGGGAATTCAACAGATTATTTTCACTTAATGAACAATAATTATATGGAGGAGATATTTTAAAATATTGGTCTACACCCCTATTCTTAACGACATGTGGACGCACATTGTCACCGTATATAAGGGCGTGAAAAATGCAAAAATAGTCATGTAACTTCAAATCTTTGAGTAATTTTAGTTATCTCCGTTTTATAATTTGCAAATTTAGTCCTCTAACTTAAAATTTGTCGCAATTTTCGTCTTTTAGTCGTTGGAGTTTGAAGATCCGGTGACCCTCTTACACGTGACGGGCACTTGACCCATATATAATGTTGAGTTGGACCCATATATAATGTTGAGTTGGACCCATTTCATTATCAGTCAAAGTACT
The DNA here is from genome assembly GCA_016081115.2 of Rehmannia glutinosa. Classification (NCBI taxonomy): domain Eukaryota; kingdom Viridiplantae; phylum Streptophyta; class Magnoliopsida; order Lamiales; family Orobanchaceae; genus Rehmannia; species Rehmannia glutinosa. Next base: position 26,031,194 of record CM071928.1, on the reverse strand, counting down.
TGGTCGAAATTTAAGCAAATGTTATGTAACTTTATTTGGCCAGTAGAAAAAAAAAAAAAAAAAGAAAAAAAAAGAAAGGTTTATTAATATATTAAAAATATAAATTTAAATAAATGTTATAAATCTAGATTAATTAATAACTTATAAAATATATATATATATATATATATATCAATCTTAAAATATTTGAACAATAAATCTTTTTATAAAAACATGTTAAAAATTATTTTAAAATGAAAATATATATTATAATAATTATAAAAGAGAAGATAGTTTACATACATAAATTTTAAGTATCTTAATATTAAAAAATACATATATGTATATGACGAATCATATAATAAAAATAATATTGCACCTAAAATGTGTAATTAAGTTTAAATATAACGTTTCAACTAAATAAAAAATTTAAACAATTATTTAAATTTAATACACTGGATACCAAAGAAAAAAGACAAAGTTCTCAAAAAAGGCCCACCCCTCTTGACCTCCCCATTCCCCCACATTTTTCCCTCCCATAAAGAAGCAGACAATGTTTTTCACCTTTTTCTTTGTTTTTATTTTCATAATTTTATATTTTTTTATTAAATAAAGAAAATTTTAAATTTCTTTAGATTTTTAATGTTATTTGAATTTTGAATTTATATTTAAATATCATTTAAAATTTAAATACTTTGGAATTCAATTTTTCAATGTGCATTTTAAAACATTTTAAATATCAAGTATTTCATTAATATGTTTTACTTTATAGAAATGTATTTTTGAAAACTAAGATACTTAAAAAATATTATGTTAATTAATATATATTTTATTCATTATTAGTGTTATATAAGAAATTCTGTAATATTTATATAATTTTTTATATGTAACAAATAATGTATGAAATTTTAGCTATCTTAACTGTATTGACAAATTTTATAGTAACTATTTTTGTTTCATTTATGTTGACATCACGTCATAGCTATTTTCATATTATCATTATACTGTTATATAAAGTTTCTATTTTATCATTATATTATAAATATTTTCATTTTATAAAATAATTTTTAACATGTTTTTATAACTTTTTTATTTGTATAAGATTTTTATATAAAAAAATTAGTGATCAAAATTAGAAAAAATTATTAGTAAAACATTTTAATATTGTTATTCATATTTGTATTCAATAAGTTATTAAATTTATTTAGATTTATATCATTCATTTAAATTTTATATTTTTAATATATTAATAAATATTTATTTTCTTTTTTATTTTCTCTTTACTTTTCATTTTTATCAACCAAATAAAGTTATATAACATATTTTGCTCGAATTTTGACCAAGTGTTTTGACTGATAATGAAATGGGTCCGACTCAGCATCATATATGGGCCATTCGCCTTTCACGTGCAAGAGGGTCGCTGGATTTCAAACTCCAGTGATAAGAGGACCAAAATTGCGATAAATTTTAAGTTACATAACTAAATTTGCAAACTATAAAACGAACAGGACTAAAATTTATTAGCACCTAAAGTTACAGGACTATTTTTGCATTTTTCCCTATAAAGGACCATAATGAAAACACCTATAGTTTTTTTTTTTTTTTTGACAGAAAATAAACTTCATTCATTCAACTCGGAATGCAGCAAATTACAAATAACAGACAAGCGAGTATTCTTCCAAACCACGACGCTCGACGTAGAATCCTTTGCTTTGACTAGGACATGAGCAACTCGATTCGTTGACCTCCTAATGAATACAAGAAAGTAATGGAAGTTCCCTAAGCTTGTTTATACAGTCACTAATGATACTACTGAAATAAGTGTTGCTAACTGCTTTTCCATGAACTGCCTGGATAATACAAAGCGAATCCGTTTCGACTGGTATCACCATATCATTGAATTGTTCCTTTGATCCAGATAAGTGCCTCACGAAAATAATTGCCTCAACAATTTCTGGATCATTTATCATTCACTCCTTTTTAGCAGCTACAAACTGTCCATTTGCATTACGCACAACATAGGCATACCTAATTCTGTTCTCATGGTTAAATATTGCACCATCCACATTGCATTTAAGTTTCCCTTGTCTTAGCAATTAGCATGCTCCAAACCACTGCACCATCACTAACCTTGACGCACCAATCTACTTGTTGAGTCGATTCCCATTGGATAAGAAAGGAAGAAGCTGAGCTCACAACCATAGTTGCTGTCTTTTTGTTGCCATTCCATACAACTTCATTGTGATTATTCCACAAAGCCCACATTACCATTATAGTAATTACTACCAATTTCTTATCCTCCCAAGAAATTCTGGTCCTCATTTCTGTATGTCCATCCACCAACATACTTACAGACGCAAGACTCCAACACAACCGTGAAATTGGACAAGTAAAAAATTTTTTAGCAGAATGTATTTTGTACTGTTATTTCTCTTACATGACAAGAAATGCACATTCAAATATCAAATTTAGCATGTTTATGAAGTCGTTTTTTAGGTTAATTAGTCAACTACAAATTTTTGAATAATGTAATGTATTAGAGGACCATTTTTTTAGGCCATATTTTTGGGTATGTTTTGTTTCTCTTCATCATAGGCCAATAATTGTTTGGACATGATGCACTAAATGTCAACTCAGTTTTTATTATCTATATTGATGGATGCATGTTATGGACATTATATAATTTATTCATGGAATAATTTTATTGTGATCTCTAATTTAGTAGGAGATGAATACTAGCCTTGGTGGTAAATTATGCATGATATCATTGAATTAAAGAAAATAATAAAATAATTACATGGATCGAGATGAAAATCTTAAGACCAATACCTAATAAATTATGCATGTTATATAGTGATGGATGCCCAAATAACTTTTTCTGACTTTTATGGTAGTGGTAAATTAGATGGCCAGAACTATGCCATGTGACATAGAAAAAATTAATTTTTATTGCACAAACAAAAGATCCTTGAACATCTCACTGTTAGAACAAAGTTACTTTTTGATTTTAGTGATTTCACATATTGGATTTTAAACCAAAACAATATTTTTATTAAGTTGTCGAAATACTTCATATTTACCAGTGCATTTTATCTTAAGTTTATGAAGTATTACTTAAACTTCCTTTTTGTCATGTAGAAGAAACTTATTTACAATCGAAAGTAGAAGAAAACAAAAAACTTCTTCTCATGCATGTGATGAAGAGACAATTGAAGAGTTGTCGACACCGAAGCCGAGGATTTCTGTTGATGCGTCGATGCTTAGCCGAGGGTTTCGTTGGTGGGTCGACACCGAGAGGAAAAAAATGCGAGTGAGGGGTTTCGTGTGGGCTTCAATTCGAGTGAAGGTTTCGGCATGGGCTGGGCCTCTTTTTCCAGCTGTCGATCGGCTTTTGCATTAGGAGTTGTGGGTTCAAATTAGGAGCGGGTTTTTAGGCGTGTTTAGTATTTGGGGCTCCATCTTACGGATCTAGATTTGTGAGGCGGTCTCACAAGAGACCCACATTTCTTTTATGTTTAAATACAATTGGGGAAAGTATGTGAGAGAACACACGCACTCATATGGGATCCACCAGGTCGATCGTTCTATACACCACAAACCTCTACTACTTATGCACAAGATTGATCCCACTAATGACTAAATTTTACGAGAGGGAGGAGAGTATAAATATAATCTTACGAAGAAAATTTGAAAAAAAATATTATAGCTTATAGAATACGATTTACAAATATATACTATTACTTAAGTTTTATTTTTGACATTTTTGTTTTATTTCTTTAAATATTTTCAATGTTTTATAGTATACTCAACGAAAATTTACTGTTGAATGATTATAGCGATATCGTATGTTCTTATAACTCCTATTTGGTAAATAAATATACTAGAGTTTTATAGGGGAAAAACACTATTAAAATAAAAATACAATAATATAGAAATCAATTTAAAAGGAAATTAGTGTTCTATATCACTAAAGATATTCAACCACAAATTTTAATCATAGAAATCTCCCATTTGAATTTAACTATAGATGTTTTGAAGTGATTTAATTCACCACTATCCTTTGTGATGGCTAATTCTAGAGCTGGCAATGGGTTGGATTGGTCCAGATCTGCTCGAGTCAATGGGCCAAGTCATCATGACAAGTTACTAGTAGCAATGACTTCCTCTTTCATTACTTTATTTTTTCCATATCTGTCTCCTTTGTTCTCAGTTACTCATCAAATGACACTCAGTTCATATCTTTAAGTTCGATCATTGACACGGTTCAAATAAAGGGTGGGCTCTTGATAAAGAATCAATTCCAAACCACAATGCTAGTAGATGAAACAAACTTGCTTTACTTTTCTCGCTTCCGCTCCCTTACAATTACGGGATATTTGGGTAGTCACAAGTAATAGGAACTAGTTTGAGGTAAAAGTTCTCCCCGTGCTGGAACTAGAAAAGGTACTAGTTAAAGTAGTAGCATTTGGATACAAGAATTTGGTTGGTTGAGGAAATAGTCTCTAGTAGTGGAATAAGAACCTCTTTGTTACGTTGTTTGCCCTTGTATAATAGGTAATGTAATGATATTGGAGGGATATTTTGTATAAAATTGGTTCGGGTCAGACTCATCCGAAATTTCATTAAGCCCCATTTTTGTGATCCAACTAGGGGTGTGCACGGGACGGGATGGTCTGGAGATTTAGAAATCTCCAGAACCGTCCCGAAGTTCGAAGATTACAAAAATATATCTCCAGAACTGAACCAGAAAAAAAATCTCAGTCGCAAAACGTACCGAAAGTTCGGGACAGAGATTCGGTTCTAATAGAATGACACTACTACATAAACTGGTTTTTGCGACAACAAGATGTCGTCGCAAAAGGCTAAATTTCGTCGCTAATATGTTTTTTGTGTCAACATGTTGTCGCAAAAATGTGGACGCCAATACCTGTCGCAAAAATGTGTAACACTTCAAAGAGTATTTGTAATATTTAATGATAATTGGAGGCTTTTTTAATCAATTAGACATCAGGGGTAGTTTTTATATTTTCCCTTGATTATATTTGAATTGCACAAGTTGTAATAATCATTGATCATGTTCCATCTTTAGATTGCATGTGCAGGCTGAACATAAGGCAGTCTACCAAATCAAATGGCAGTGGAAAGAGTCATTTGACTTGGAATCATACAAGAAATATACCAATTACTCACAAGGTATTGCTTGGTTATGTTGGGTGTCAAAGCAAATAAATATATACATGCATGCAAGTCACAACTATGTTTATGCAGTCCATAATTCCTATATGCACTCCACTACATGTAGTAACCCTAATCTAGGTGGTTGCTCCAAAAAACGTCCTCCTCTCGCCGATCAACTTCCAAGCTGAGCTCCTCCGCGAATCCTGCACAAGGGGGGCCGGAGGGGGGCTCCGGCGTACCCTCTCCGATGCTTAAGTCAGTGACTTAGAAGAGAAGCAAGAGGCAGAAAATATGTTGTGAAAGTAAAAAATGAGATTAGGTTTAGAATGAACCTGGACTTGGGCTTTTATACCTTAGCTAGGATTAGGGTTTCCGTAAAATCTAAGATTCCGTTACGATTTGGTGTCAGAGTCATCATTAGGTTAGGATCGGATCTCCTAAAAACCCTAATTTTACTCCTCTAAGACCTCGGCTCGAATGCAGGACACGAGACACCTCAGCTATCGGGGCCCGAGCCACGTCGGGCCAATTAACGCGCCTCCTATCTCAAACATCTTGAGCCCCCTTACTCATGTGGCCGAACTGATCTTGATCACCTCGGCCTCCTTCCTCATGACTTCCAAAGTTGACCCTTTAGAATGTGGCAGATCAGTCACAGCCCAAATGTTAAACTTACAAGATCAACCCAACACCTTTTAGCGGACCAACTCAATGTTGAGCCCAAAAGGTCGGCTCAATACTTATGGCAACAGCCGGCCCCATCGCCAGGTCTTACGGATCGGCCCAATGCTCGGATCTTAAACAGTCGGCTCAATACGATGAGCCTAATCCAATCAACCCAATGCTCGAGGCTGCTTAACAGTCGGCCCAATAAGCTGGGCCTTACAAAGTTGGCGATACTATGGGCCTTATCAAATCAATCCAATGTCCAAAGCTTAGCGGTCGTCGGCCCGATCTGGCTGGCCTTATCAAATCACCCATCGCTAGCTAGGTCACCCCTGCACCATATTTTACCCTTATCACTAGGATATAAAAGCACATATGTACAAGCAAAAGAATCCACATACATCAGTCATTATTGATCAACCATACCTCAACAATTCCTCAACTTTGACGACATCGATTGACTACATGGATTTGCAAAAGATTTAATTATATGCAAAAAAACAAATAAAAAGATAAAAAAAAAAAAGAGAGGAATAAAAACACACCTGGATAATAGCAGCAGAAGGAGACCAGCGTCGTCAATTGGCGGTGGCGACGGTAGCCGGCGGCAGCAACCTGGCGACAGAGAGATGGGGGATAAAATTAATATAGGATGAACAATCACATTATTTTCATATTTCACTATGTTTTCAAACCATGGTTGCAAAAACTTCCGTTGCAAATAGCCCCATTTCTTGTAGTGAGAATAGCAATGACAAAAAACAAAATCGAATCCAAATTTAATTCAGTCAATATATAAATGCAAAATCAATGAAGACAAAGTTTCACCAATTCTAATGTCTGGAGCAAAACAACCATGATCTGTGTGTCATTGCCACTAAAATGAAGGCCAGAAAAGGAAGACAAGAAAAATGATAAACAACCCCGCTAACAGTCTACTTGTTCTTGTCATGTCCTTGAGCAGTTTCCCTAAGTTTAAAATTAAACTTGCATGTGTTAACATTTCTTCGAACGATGATATCTGAGTTAAAAATAACCCTCCCCACTCCCTCTCCTTACTATCAGGGAGACAAGAGGATTGGCTCTATTTGCAAACTGAATATCAAATATAGGGAAGTGAGGTAACATTCCAAAAGGTCCATCAGCAACAAATACTGTTTGCATATGAATGTATCAGTTACTCTGGTCAAAACTTCGAAGGAAATAAAATATAACAAGCCAAAGACAAGTAACTTCTTGGTACATACATCTACAGGATCTAGGTGTAGAATGCGCTCCACAAGTGAGCGTTTCTCTTGTGTTTCATCGGCACTCCAAATAGATTTGGGTTTTAACAAATTTGTGTGCTCCTTAGGAAGGACTCAGCAAGTCAGCTGCCACCATAGACAAATGTGTCAATAGTTTCCACAGTGCACATGTTGATAAATGAACATAGATTATCAGTAATGTGTATTTGTCATAGGAAGCAGTGGACTACATAAAGAACAGAAGCACCTTCAACAACACAATCACATCTGCCAGCTGAGTAGATGATGTCATACATGCAACAGCATCTAAGCCTTGTAGAATGTTCTTATACAATATCCAGAAAATGCATGCAATAAAATTGTTCTGGAATGTTAACAATGCCTCGGTAATATGAAACTTGCAGTGGGTAATATATATTTACTCATACAAACAATAAAAAATTAAAGCAGGTCCACACAAAATAGCACATGAGTTGCATCTTATACCAAAGAAAGAAGCTCAATGTACAATGAAACAAGCTAAATTCATAAAACACGAGTAACATAGAGCCCATCCAGTATATCAACCCAACATATAAAAGATAAAATGGATGTATATGATAGAAAAGTTAAGAATCGGCATCTAACCGTGACCAAAAAAATCGAACTGCTTTAATTGGAATTTAGGGCGATTTCCATCATCTGCGTAAAAGGACCCTGAGACTTCAGCCTACAAAGGAATAACGCTTGGTAACAAACCAAACCATCACCACAAACATAAACTATTCATCACTTGTCAATAAATGAGAACCAGACTTACCTCTCCCTCCCATGTGAAATAAATCCCATCCACAATTTCTCCTTCACGAACTACTTAATCTCCTTGATCTTGATTATTGCATGATGTGAAAGAGATTAGATGATTGGACAGAAACAACTAATGTATCAAGACATAGCACCAAAAGTTTTTTGGAATTTCCCCCCCTACCTGTCTATCTATTGTTTCTAAAGAAAATATATCTATCTCTACCCCTAGTCTTTATTTTCCAGCTCCTTTCCAGAGTTTGATTCCAGCTTGTTTCAGATAAAACATCCAACAACCAATCCAAGCTCCACATAAATCTCCAATTTCGACAAGAAATTCCACCAAAATTGGACAATTCGATTCGATCACAACCGCAAACACGACAATGTTCGCATTTTCACAAAACAAATAAAAACAAAAATTGCAGCTAAATTACCGTAGCGTTTGACGGAGACTAATTGAGCGATTCTCTTAAGAGATGAGCTGGGAAGCCTCTGGAGCAATGGCACACGCCCCAGGAACTCGATTACTGCCCATTCAAATAGATAATTTAAAAAATAAAACCACAACCACTCGAAAAATAAAAGAAATGTAAGCAAAAAAGTAATAAATTGAGCTAACCTAATTCAGAATTCATGGCGAGAGAGATGTGTAAAATTATTAGAGAAACAATAAGAGAGAGAAAGAGAGAGATAGATGTGGTGCTTACGGTACCCGGCGATGGCGGAGATGGCAGCGTCGGCAAAAGGAGACGGCAGCGACGGATAGATCGAGAGAGAGAAAGAGAGCGGGAGAAAAAGTGTGGGTAAAAAATTAGGGAGCGAAAATGTTGCGGGAAATTAAAAATAGTGGAAATTCTTTCATTTTGAAAATTTTCTTTTCGCTAAAAAATAGTGGAAAAGATTTCTGATGAAAGTTTTTAAAATTTTTTGAAAGTGTTAATGAATATGTAATGATGAAAGTTGATTTGATTTAAAAATAGTAAAATAATGATTGGATGTGGTTTGTAGTTAGAAATGTGTGAGTGAGCGAATAGTGAAATTTGTGGGAGAATATTTAATAATGATTAGATTTTTGTGAAAAAATGTGTAGATGTGATTGGTGAAAGAAAAAATGAGAAAAAGTGAAAATGAGATAATAGTATATTTTAAGAAAATTTTCATAAATAATCGCAAGTTTGGTCAAAAAAATACTCCAGCGGAACGAAAATGAAATCTCGCTCATATCCAATCGCAGTATAAGAAATATTGTTGCAAAATCAGGCATTTTTTTTGTAATTTTCTTGCCCAACTTATTTGTGACAATATATTGTTCCAAAAATTAGTATTTGCAGCAACATTATGTTGTCTCAAATACATTTGTCACAAAAGCTTCTATTTCTTGTAGTGCGATATGGTACAAGATGCGATTTGGGACGGAAATTCGGATGTCATAAATAAACAGATAATTAAAAAAAATCAATATAAAAATCATCAAACGTAAACTTACTTTCAGTGTTTTTCTTAGTGTAGCATCAAAATAGATACTAAGACCATAATAGGTAATATAATCCTAAAATCCAAAACTATAAACTTATTAATAACCACTAATACAATAATATTCTATAATCTTTGGCCATTATCCTTATCTCTTGACTTAGACAAATATAACTAAATAATAATTTTGATAAATCAAATATAAAACAAAATTTTGTATAAGTTTATAATCTCAATATCTCATACTTAACAACTTAATATAATCAATACAATTATATTTATAATTTATGTAACGTAGTAAAAATTAAAATATGATTTGTTTTTTAGATGGCCATATTGTCATAATGTGGTAGTATTACTTGTTTAGAGCATGTTTATCTTTAGATGCAATTTAATAATCATTTACAAATAATCTCAAACAATTTACTCTATTATCAATATTTAAGTTTTTTTTGAGTACTTAATATTAAAGTTTTTAAAAATTCAGAACAATTGTAGTATTATGTTTTTTTGGGAACTATGTTTTATATTCAATTTAATTTTAAATAACGTGTAGTCAATTTAATATCAAAATATAAATAAAATAGAAATAATATAATAGGTATGTATATAAAATCTTAAAAATTGGTTATAGATTCGGATATTCAGTTGGAAATGGTTCGGTATTGTTTGGTACGGTTCTCGGGATGGGTATTTGAAAAATTTCGAATCGTGCACAAAATTTTTTGGGACGGTCCGGTTCGAGAAAAGTCAAAAAGTCAATGGATATTTTTGGTTCATATATTTTCGGTTCAGATATCAAATCGGTTTCAGTAATCTCCAAGTCCCGGGCAAAGTCCTAGATTCAACCCAGTCCAACAACACATATTTTTGGTTGAACCGTTCAGACCGGGCCAAAAAGATCTAGTCCTTTCGGGCCTCTAAAGTTGAAGTCCAATCCAATCTTATATACGTGCAAGTTGGACCGGTCCTCAGACCGAGCTAATTTTGCCAGCTCTAGTAATTCTTGGTCAAACAAAAACATATGAAAAAAAGAAAGAAGAAATTATACAAAATACCCCAATTTTTGAAAAAAGGACAAAACTACAACCCCCATCCCAAATATGCCCCACCCGGTCATAAACATGACAAATATACCTGGTCATAAGCTATCTCCACCGATTACTTAAAAATCGAGACCGCCTACACCTATTTCTCCACCACCTCAAACATCTCCACCGTCGGTCCTCCATTCACGATTTTCCCAACACTCTTCAAAACCCGCGAGGCGATCCCGAGGAAGAGCTCCCCGGTGGCCACGGCGAAAGACTTCCTTTCAGGCGGCGGCGGTGGTGGGGGTGGGGGCGGTGAAGGGTCAAAGGCCTGGTGCTGCGGCGGCGTGCATTTTGTGGAGAAACTGACTCTACGAAGTGGGACGGCGGCGGCGGCGGCGTTGGTGGTGGGGCAGAGGAAGAGGGAGGAGATGGAGGAAGCCATGAATGGGTTTATAGGAGAAAATGGTGGTCTGGTTTGTTAAAAGGGATCGTGAAAAACATTGAAATGAACGATTTTTTTTCCTTCATTTAATAGTTGGTAGGTAGAATTTCTGGGATTTTGGGATCTTTTTTTCTCTTCATGTTTTTTTCTTTCTTTCTTTTTCCTCTGTGTGGAGCAGATATGGTTTGGGAGAGAGATCAAGGATATAGTGGCGGCGGAGGGAGAAAACAGGCGGGAAATGCATGAAAGGTTTAGGTCATGGGAGGTGATGTTGAGAAGCTTTTTATTATTTTATGATTTGAAGTTTTTTGTTTGTTTTTGAAGTTGTTTTCAAGTTATGTTTCTTTGTTGTTTATGGGTTTTCAAATATGTTATTGGTCCTAAAGACTGGTATACTGCTAGAATATATATTAGGTTCTCTTTTGATGTTATAAACAGTTTGAAGAACTAATTAACTGAAAACCAACTTGAGGCTTTTAGGAAACTCCATTTTTTGCTATTTATTTTCCATTTATTTGTTCTTTTTTATTATTTTTGATTTGTTGTGTTATGTATCTGACTGTGTATCTTTTTTATTTCTTTTGTAATGAATGTGGGATTTTTTGTTGCTTGTTATGCCAAGCACTTTATTGGTGGGAAAGGCTATGGACGTCGAAACGTTTGAGATAGAGAATGAACAAGCAAGGCTCAGTCATCTGCTTCACAATTATGCTAAGTTGAAGCTGCAAAATGGTGATGACGATGACAACGACATTGAGTTTCTACCTCCACTTCCTAATGATTTTAGAGAATTGTTGTTATGTAAATCTTAATAATGGTGTAATCAGTTGAAACATGTAAGAAACATAAACGGAACATGTAAGAAACAATTGTGAAATAGGGGATCATGTGATAAAAATTTGTAGTAAATTGCTTTTAAATTTAGAGAAATAGTGTAGTTTTTTCCCATATACTCTTTCAGCTTTTTTTTTGTCATCCTTGTAAATGTTGATCTTTGCTTCATTTCGATGTCTGCATGTCTAATCTTGAACTAAAGATCTCACGTACTCTAGCAAAATTGTTACTAGTAGGTCTTTCCCCGCTACAGTTGATGCATTCAATAATTCTACGATGTTGGAAGTCAATACAAAGTATTTTTTGGTCTGAGAGTGGAGTCGTGTCCATTTACGTAGCCGATGATGGACAAGTAAGCTCAAATTTTCTGAATTGAATTTGTTTTTCCAAGATTTCGTTTAGGGTGTTGAATGTGCAGTCCATTGGAATCAATATTCTTGTTATTTCAAAGTTGGTATACTCTCTATTTTCTTCCCATTGTCCATTGTGGCATACCACAATGAGATTTTCTCCATGCAAATCATTGTGGAATTCAATGAAAAGTTGGCTAAGTGAAACATATAAAAACCTAAATGAAACAAGCAAATAAATGAAATAACAAAGAAACAAGAAACATGTTTGAAACAACAAAGAAACCAACGCAAAAAAAAATTAGCGGAAAATGGGTATTTTTGTCAAAAAAAGCCAAAAATGGGTACTTTTGTCAAAATTCGGCGAAAAATGATACTTTTATCTAAAATCAGCAGAAAATAGGTATTATGCAGGAATTGTGTATAGAAAATGAGGTATTCAATTATTCATGTCCTTTTCCCAAAAAGAAAAAGAAAAGATGATTATATGCATATGAAGAGAAGAGTCTGCAAAGCAAAGACACGAGTGGTCAGACTGTGACACTGCAAATTGGGAAATCTGTACCCCACATCACCTATCAATATAAACTCACCACACTTAAAAACCAGTCAAAATTATAATCCCACATGTTCCCTTTTGACCAAAAATCCCCATTTCTCTATAATACCTAAACAAATACTAGTAATATAATATCCACACAACATTTTATTAACCATGGTTAGATAGAAAGTCTGAGCCACCCCTTCTTTCTTTGTCTCACTTAATTTATCATCATCAATATCATCACTCATTTTCTTTTCTTCCCCTCCCTTCAATGTCTTTTTCTTTGCTAAAACACTCCACAGACATGCACAACAACATGGATAATGAGTTTCTCAGAGAAATATAGATAAGTTATAGTCTTGGAAAAGTAAAAAAAAAAAAACCTTCTGCACTTACACTTCTATTTATCAGTTTTTTCACTCTCTCTCACACACACACACACATAAACCCCTTTTTTTTTTGTCTTTTTGATATTGGGAAGAAACTATTTGGTTTTTGATTTATGTAATAAGGTTTTATAAGCAAACAAAATTTGTGTTTTGATAGGAGTGGTTTTCCAGTGTAAGATTCTTCTTTTTTTATCAGCCTTGGCAGCTTATTTGTTACTGATTTTCACTTGCTCTGATTTTTTATTTTTTATTTTTGATTTGGGTATTGGTGAAGAATGATTTAGAATTGAAGATGGGAAAGAAGAAGAAGAAGGGTGTGAAGAAAACAAAGGAAATATCAGTAGCATTAGCAGAATCATCTTCAACAACACAAGTACAAACTCCAAGGAAAAGAGGAAGACCTAGGAAAATCATGATAGAAAAGAATGAAGAACAAGAAAAGGAGCTGAAAAATCAAGAATTTCAATATTTTGGAGGCACTGAGTCCAAAAAAGCAAAAACTGGTGAACAAGAAGAAAAAGGAGAAAAGGAGAAAAAATTAGAAGATATAAAAGAAGTGGTGGGCCCATCATCAAAATCAAAGAAAGAAGAAGATAAACAATTATCAAAGCAGGAGGCTCCAAGAAGGAGCAGGGCTAGGAGGAAAAGTAAGCCAAGAAAGAGCAGCTGAAAAATAGATTTTATTTTTTTGCTGCCCTTTTCATTTTTTGTCTTTTTTCCTTTTGGTATGGGAATTGAGAAAAATGGGTTTGTGAATTTGACCTTGTTGTAATGATTTTGTGCATAATTCATGTGGTTTGTTTCAGCTTTTATTTTATCAATTGTACATATGAGTTATGACAGTACTGTTTGCAAATGGGAAAACGGGTTTTGAGATTGGTAGCATCAATGATTGACTCTTGCAATGCAAAAATTAAAGAATATATTTATTTATATATTTTTTACAGATATAAAGAAAGAGAAAATTAATTGATCAAGAATTACATTTCCCATTTTTTGCTTTAAAATTTGTCAACTTGCATTAGGCGGTTTCCATTTAGTATGTTTCAGTTTAAGTTTGTCTCTTTTTTTTTAAAAAAAAAAAAAAATTCTTTCTTTTAAATTGGTGTTTCTATGCGCGGGATGTGCTTTTCAGTTTACAAGAGTAGTAACAGGTGGTATTTGAAGTGTAGTTGTCAATTGTTGTGAATTATTTACTAAATGTAGTCTCTTTACACATATGCAACTTGCAAGTCCCAAAACATGAGTGTCAAATAAAGTTACGTGTAGACAGCTAGCAACTATTCCTTTAAGTCTGTAAAACAATTTTTAGACCATAAATTATAAACAGGGAAGATTTTAATTTAGCCTTCAATTTATGTTATGTTTACACTTCTTTCTATAAATTATTTTGCTGATTCCAGTTGTCTAATGAACTCCACCGGTTTTACATATAAACTATCTTAGGATAGCTGCTGGTGGAATATTCACCGAACATTCGATCATTTGTCTTGCATAGAGAGGCAAAATTGTCTTTCATCTCTCGTATTAATTGGATGTTATTGCACTTTACTATATGAACTACGCACGATATTCACTTTGTAATCTAAACTTTGCGTGATTTTCAATTTGCTACCCCAATTTTAAAAAAATTATAAAATTTAATTGTATATACATGTATATATCTCCTTTTAATTTCTTTATCCAAAAAAAAAATTAACTAGTATTTGATTTAATAAAATGTATTATCAAGAAAATTATTTTATAATTTCTTATGTTTTAATTTTCTTGTAGAATTTTAATTTATTTTTCTCGATTTCCTTCATTAATTTTTCTAGTAATTTTTACATTAAATTAACAAAAGAAATACTTTGAGAAGTAAAACAAACTGAATGGTGATCATGAGATAATAAAATTATATACATACATAAATATAGATTCCAAGATAGTTTTTGTTGTAAAAATTAATAAAGTACATTTCAGAAAATAAATTATAATTCTACAAAGAAAGTTGTTAAACAATAAATTATAAATAATTACATTAATATATATTTTATTGAAGTAAATACTATTTAAAATTTGTTTTTCATGGATAAGAAATAAAAAAGAGATAAAATAAATGTATACATTTGAATTTTATTGTTTTTTTTTCAAACTAAGATGGCTAAGTAGAAATCGCACAAAACACAGCAAGTTCAGATGACAAATTGCAATATTTTACTCCCACGTGTGTTAGTCCAAGTGGCTACGATAATCTAGAGGGGGTGAATAGATTATCTCGGTTTTGATTTTGCCCTCTTTTTTTTTGAATAATCAACCAAAGACGAGAATGTAAATGCGGAAATAAAACAACACTCGTCGATTTAAAGAGGTTCAACCCACCTGTGGCCTAATCCTCTACCACCCCAAAGTATCTCCTGGGATGGATTTTAAAAAGAAAGAAAAGATTTTATTAATTTACCAAAAATTAATACAACACCTGAGGATTACCACAACCCTCCTTCACCACTTTGAGGATTACCACAATCCTCTTACACCACCTCGAGGATTACCACAACCTCTTACAACACCTCGAGGATTACCACAACCCTCTTACAACACCTTTGAAGATTACCACAACCTTCAAACACCTATCACCTAGATCACCCAAGTGTATTCTTACCACAAGAATACTCACAAGGATGTCTTGTGTTGAATGATGACCAAAATCAAGATTACAACTCAATAATGATTGATACAATATGAGTACAAGTGTAATCAAGAATTGAAAGCCTAGACCTCAAATTTGTGCAAGTGAAAGTGCTTAGGCTAATACAACAAGATATATGAAAGTGTTTGCTTTGTATGCTCTTTTGCTTGTATATTGTGTTGTATCTTGTTGCTTGAATGAAGTCTCTATTTATAGGAGAGGTCTTGGTTTTGATTTCCGGACATTGGCTCCTCCTCGGGGAGTGATTTGCTTTGCAAAAGAAACCATTTAAAATCATCAATATAGTCATTAGAAATCAATCCCACAAAATAGGGAAAAGTCATGCAAAACGCAATGACGGATAGTTTCTTTGTCAAACATGGGGTTCGGCCGTCGTGTGAGAGATAAGATTGAAATTGAATTCTGCGAATTTTTACACAGGGGGCCGGCCGGTCGAAGAGTGCGGCCATCGCACCGGACGGACTTGGTTGCCGACGTTTTTACGAAGCAGAGAAGTCCTGGAACAAAATCCAACTTGCGTGCAATTCGCTCACCACGGCCGACGGGCCGACCACACCGTCGCCCACCTGGTCGGCCGTCGTCGCCGCCCATTTTTTTCTTACGTCCCCATTTTCTCGTTTCAAAACTCAACTCAGTGCGGGTTGCCCTATGGGGCGACCAGGTCGAGCTGAAACAAAAGTGTTGTCCAATTTTAAATCGAAAATAAACCCCAAGAAATACTCCGAAAAATAGTAAAAACTTTTTAGATCAATCGGAGGTATTGGGACAACATTTAGAGACATTGTTTTGGTATAAAAACTCATTTAAATAAAATCATCAAAATCATGATAAAAATATTTATCTAACAAACTCCCCTTTTTGATGATTACAAACCAAAACAATTTACAAGAGGACGATTTTGAAAACAAAACAATTTTCCGGTTTAAGAGTAAACTATCCGTTTAAAAAACATTTTACAAACGCTCCCCCTATCAACAAGCACATTTAAGAAGAAATATTGCATAAGCTAGAAGCACAAGCAAAGCACAAGCTTTTACAAAATAAACAAGAACTTCATGAGCTTAAAGCTCCCCTGTCACAAATACTTAATGTCCATGCAAACAAGTCCATAAAGTCCATAAAACAACCATTGGACTAAGTTTTCTTCAACTTATGGCCTTAAAAAGCCATAGCTTGTAGCTTCTATTATGAGCTTTTATTGGCTTCTTTGAGCTAACGAGCCAATTTCTGTTTCTCCCCTTTGGAATCATCAAAAAGAATGTTAGGATGATAGAAACATCATAGATATATCAAAGTGCGCCAAAGAGACGATTTATCAACCAATGAGCAATTTTAGGCTTAAAAACCAAGGAAAATAGGAGAAATGCATCATGAAGAGTTCATACGCTCGTTTTATTTCCCAAAACATGATCTCAATGAGTATAGAAGACTTTTGGAAGCGAGAGAATCATGTAGAAGTTGAAATTTTCATTGAAATATTTCATCGAACACATTGTGGGCGTGAAAAATAAAAAGAGTTGTATATAGCCCTTGTAAATGATCCAAGCCAAAAAAAAATTTCATCACCAAATCATACCAATCATCATACAATACAGCATAACAACTAAGCTCATCATGATCATAAAAAATTTCATCAAGTAATATACAAGAAAGGCCATAAACTCGAGGTTCAACCCAATTGAGCAAAGTAAGGAAAATTCTTACCATTTGATCGGAAAGGATGAGCAATGATGATGATAAACATGCTATATACGGTCCAAGATATAAATGGAATGCATAAAAATCAATTTTGAGTGACAATAGTGTGCATTTGGCAAAGGGGACGAAAAATTGGCCAAAATGAGTGAAAAAGACTAATGCTGAAGACAGAACGTTTTTAAACCAAAAATGACTTAGGGCGACCGGTCGTGGTTGAGCGGCCGATCGGCGTTGAGGGCGACGGTTGCCCTCAACCTCTTCACCATTTGTTTTGCAAATTTTCCAAAATCCGAATTTTCAACCGAAAATCCGATTTTTCGCCCCTAAGTTTTAAAAACGTGCAAAATACAAACGTGAATTTCATTCAATATGCATTATGCCTAACCGAGCTCGTATCGACGCAAAAGTCTCGGAAGTTAGCGGTTTTGTGAAAATATCCGCTAATTGATCTTGAGATGGAACAAAAGATATCTCAATTTTTCGTTTTGAGACACAATCCCTTAGAAAATGATGTCGAATCTCAATATGTTTAGTACGGTTATGATGAACCGGGTTTTGAGCAATATTTATAGCGGATACATTATCACAAAAGATAGGTACGTTTTCAAAAGAGCATTTGTAATCCGCTAAGGTTTGTTTCATCCAAAGAAGTTGAGTACAACAAAATGCGGCGGAAATATATTCGGCTTCGGCCGTTGAAAGAGAAACACAGTTTTGCTTCTTTGAAAACCACGAAACTAGGCAATCGCCTAAAAATTGACATGATCCTAAGTACTTTTCCGATCATCAATATTTCCCGCATAGTCCGAATCACTATAACCTTTAAGAGAAAAATTTTCATTCTTTGGATAAAATAAGCCATATTGAATGGTGCCTTTCAAATATCGAAAAATCCTTTTAACGGCACTCATATGAGATTCTTTGGGATTGCTTTGAAAACGAGCACATAGGCATACGGCATGAAGAATGTCCTCTACTAGCGGTTAAATAAAGTAAACTACCAATCATACCTCGATACTTGGATTCATCAACCGACTTGCCTTTTTCATCTTTGTCAATTTTGACATTGGTTGCCATAGAGTCGAGGCGGTTCTTCCTTCTTCAATGCGAACTTCTTCAAAAGTTCTTTTGTATACTTTGATTGCGAAATATAAATACCTTCTTGGCATTGCTTAATTTGAAGTCCAAGGAAGAAGTTTAGCTCCCCATCATACTCATCTCGAATTCACCTTGCATTAACTTGGAGAATTTCTTGCACAAAGATTCATTAGTAGCACCAAAGATAATATCATCAACATAAATTTGCACAAGTAAACAATCTTGCCCTTTTTCAAAAACAAAGAGTGTAGTATCAACTTTACCTCTTGTAAAACCATTTTGCAAAAGAAAAGAGCTAAGTCTATCATACCATGCACGGTGCTTGTTTTAAACCATACAAAGCCTTTTTAAGTTTATAAACATCATTAGGCCTAAAAATTTTCAAACCCCGGAGGTTGTTTTACATAGACTTCTTCTTGAATAATACCATTTAAGAAAGCGGATTTAACATCCATTTGGTAAAGTTTGAAATTTTGAAACAAGAATAGGCAAGTAAAATACGAATAGCTTCTAAACGTGCTTCGGTGCAAAAGTTTCATCATAGTCAATACCTTCTTCTTGACAATACCCTTGGGCTACTAACCTTGCCTTATTTCGAACAATGTTGCCTTGATCATCAAGTTTGTTCCTAATACCCATTTAGTACCAATAATTGTTTGAGATGGAGGACAAGGTACTAATTCCCATACATCATTTCTTTCAAATTGATTCAACTCCTCTTGCATTTCCAAAAACCAATCTTCATCCTCAATAGCTTCCTTAGCATTTTTAGGCTCTTTTTGAGATATAAGAGCTTTCTCGGCAAAATTCCTTCGAGTCATTACTTTATCAAGAGGATCACCAATAATAAGATCTTTTGGGTGATCTCCCTTAAATTTCAATGCAACGGGAAGATCCGAGATATCACCTCTATCTTCTTGAGGACCATTTGAAGTGGACGGTTGATCATTTGATGTAGACGGTTGATTGTCAATTTGAACAATTTGTTCAATAATATCTTCCTCATCACTTTCATCATTAGGAATTCTTTCAACTCCCGAAGCTTCATTGAATTTAACATGGATGGATTCTTCAACAACTTCACTAGTCTTATTGTAAACCCGATATGCTTTGCTTTTTGTTGAATATCCCATAAATATCCCTTCATCGGCCTTAGGATCAAGTTTGTCCAATTGATCCTTAGTATTCAAAATAAAGCACTTACATCCAAATATTTTGAAATAACTAATATTTGGAGTTCTTCCTTTCCAAAGCTCATATGGAGTTTTATTCATTTTAGGGCGAATATAAACTCGATTAATGACATGGCAAGCGATACTTACGGCTTGACCCCCAAAAATATTTTGGAAGAGAAAATTCATTGAGCATGGACCGACTCATTTCTTGTAACGTCCGATTCTTCCTTTCGGCTACACCATTTTGTTGAGGTGTCCTTGAGCCGAAAAATTATGTGCATATCCCTTGGTTTCACAAAAGACTCTAAATTCACCGTCAAATTCTCCACCTCGATCGCTTCGAATAGACTTGATAGTATCTTCTTTTTCATTCTCAATAAGTCTACACAACTTAACAAACTCATTAACGGCATCGTTTTTATTGGTAAGAAAAAGAGCCCAAGTATATCTCGAAAAATCATCGACTATAACAAAAGTGTAATGTTTTCCACTTAGACTAGCCGTGTACCAATATCCCCATACAAATCAAGGTGAAGCAATTGTAGGGGTTTGGTAGTGGAAATTTCATTTTGGGCTTAAAACTACTCTTAACTAATTTGTTCTTTTGACAAGTGTCGCATAAGCCAAGATTTTCAAAATTCAATTTGGGTAGTCCTTTTACATGTTGGTTTTTGTAAATATTTTTCAAATTCTTGTATCCAACATGTCCGAGTCGCCTATGCCATAAACTTGTTAAATCATTATTGGCGACAAGACAAGAAACATTTTGACTAACCAAATCACTAGTACAAATTTTGTAAAGATTGCCTTTTCTATTTGCTTCACAAATAATATTACCATTTTTAAGAATAAGGCATTTTTCTTTATTAAAAGAAACGTCATAATTTGAATCACAAAGTTGGCTAACACTTATCAAATTAAACTTAAGCCCTTCTACTAAAAGAACATTACAAAGAGAGAAAAGAAGAGTTACCAATTTCTCCATTTCCAAGAATTTTTCCTTTGCCATTGCCGAACATGACCATACCCTCTTCTTGGAGCTTGATGTTGGTAAAAAGCTCTCTCCTCCCGGTCATATGGCGTGAACATCCGCTGTCCACGAGCCATTTCGAATCCTCCATGGTTGTTATAGCCCCTATTACCTACAAAATCATTTCTTTTAGGTACCCTATAATTTTGGGGTCCATGGGGTTAGTCTTGAGACCTTTGGGTCTCCAAACATGTCTTGAGCTATTTCTCAATTTGCAATTATTAGCATAATGTCCAACTTTGCCACAATAAAAACAAGTAGGAGTATTATAATTATTGGCACGCATAAAAAGTCGGACCTTGGTTATTTTTCTTAAAAACACTTTGAAATGGCTTATAACCAAGTCCCGATTTGGAATGCTCACCTCTTTGTGCATCTAAAATTTTTGTGACTTTATCCGTACTTATGTTGAAACGATGCACGTCATTTTTCAAACATTCAATATTTTTGTGAGCGATTCCTTTTCGGTTTCAAGATAATGAATTCTAGTAAGAGTAAGAGCATGAGCTTTGTCTAAAGATTCATAAGAGGTAAATAATTTTTCCTTTTCAACCTTAATCTCCTTATGCTCCTTTTTCAAATTTTTGTATTTAACGATTAAATTTTGAAACTCAATTTGCAATTCATCAAAATCACATTGCAAGTCATCAACTATGGAGGAAGTAGAAGAATTTGAGTGTACCTCATTGTTTTCATCGTCTATAGCCATGAGACCGTGTTCGGTTTCTCCTTCCTCATCGGTTGTTTCTAGTAGTTCATCCCATGTTTTGACTTCCGCATTTAGAGCCTTCTTTTTTGTAAAAGGCTTCCTTTTCTTTTGCTCCTCTTCATCGAGCTTTGGGCAATCGGCAATGAAGTGCCCGGGTTTTCCGCATTTAAAGCAAGCATTATCTCTTGGTTTTCTTGCTTTATTCTTATTCACAAATTTTGCAAATTTTCGAACAAGTGCGGCCGTCTCCTCATCATCATCATCATTATCATAGTATGCATTATTAGAAGAGGAAGCAAGACCTTTAGGAATATTTTGCGTACCCGATTGATTGATGGTTGGTTTGGTATTTTTCCTCTCCTTGAGATAGACTTCATAGATGAGGAGGTTCCCGATGAGCTCGTCAAACTTGAGTGTCTCAAGATTTTGTGCTTCCGTGATTGCCGTCACCTTTTTCGGACCATGAGCCGGGAAGAGCATTCAATACCTTAGTCACTTTGTCTTCTTCGGAGATGACTTTACCGAGGGCCACAAGAGGATTGACAATGTTGTCAAGCCTTTCCACCATCTTGGAGATGCTTTCACCATCATACATGTTAAAGTTTTCAAAGTCTTTAACAAGCATGGTCTTTCTAGCTTGCTTGACCTTCTTTGTCCCTTCATATATAGTCTCCAATTTTTCCCAAACCTCATGTGCCGACCTTATGCCTCGTATGCGATTGTACTCGGTGGCGGTAAGTGAGCAATGCAAAATATTTAAGGCCTTACCGTTTAGAGAGAAAGCCTTCTTATCATTTTCATCGAACTCCTTGAAAGGTTTAGGAGCCAAGGTGCCATCCTCCATTTTCTTGGTTGGTTGATCAACTCCTTCAACAACCACATTCCATATGTCAAATCCGCACCCTTGTAGAAAGCACTCCATACGGTCTTTCCAAAATGCGTAGTTGTTGGCGTCGAACAATGGTGGCTTGTTGGTGGAGGCGCCGGTGGTGAGATAAGCGTCATTCGTAGCCATGGATCTTTCCTCTTTACTCGAATCGAGCTAGCCAAAGAGTTTGGCTTTGATACCACTTGTTAGTCCAAGTGGCTACGATAATCTGGGGGGGTGAATAGATTATCTCGGTTTTTCAGATTTTGCCCTCTTTTTTTTGAATAATCAACCAAAGACGAGAATGTAAATGCGGAAATAAAACAACACTCGTCGATTTAAAGAGGTTCAACCCACCTAGGGCCTAATCCTCTACCACCCCAAAGATATCTCAGGATGGATTTTAAAAAGAAAGAAAAGATTTTATTAATTTACCAAAAATTAATACAACACCTGAGGATTACCACAACCCTCCTTCACCACTTTGAGGATTACCACAATCCTCTTACACCACCTTGAGGATTACCACAACCTCTTACAACACCTCGAGGATTACCACAACCCTCTTACAACACCTTTGAAGATTACCACAACCTTCAAACACCTATCACCTAGATCACCCAAAGTGTATTCTTACCACAAGAATACTCACAAGGATGTCTTGTGTTGAATGATGACCAAAATCAAGATTACAACTCAATAATGATTGATACAATATGAGTACAAGTGTAATCAAGAATTGAAAGCCTAGACCTCAAATTTGTGCAAGTGAAAGTGCTTAGGCTAATACAACAAGATATATGAAAGTGTTTGCTTTGTATGCTCTTTGCTTGTATATTGTGTTGTATCTTGTTGCTTGAATGAAGCCTCTATTTATAGGAGAGGTCTTGGTTTTGATTTCAGGACATTGGCTCCTCCTTGGGGAGTGATTTGCTTTGCAAAGAAACCATTTAAAATCATCAATATAGCTGTTAGAAATCAATCCCACAAAATAGGGAAAAGGTCATGCAAAAACGCAACGGATAGTTTCTTTGTCAAACATGGGTTCGACCGTCACGCGAGAGAGATAAGATTGAAATTGAATTCTCGCGAATTTTTACACAGGGGGACCGGTCGAAGGGGGTGCGGCCGTGCACCTCGTGACTGACGGTTGCCGCTTGCGTTTTTACGAAACAGAGAAGTGCGGAACAAAAATCCAACTTGCGGTGCAATTCGCTCACGGCCGACGGCCGACCACACCACCGCCGCCCACCTGGTCGGCCGGTCGCCTCTGCCCATTTTTTTCTTCGTCCCATTTTCTGTTTCAAAACTCAACTCAGTGCGGGTTGCCTATAGGGGCGGCCCTAGTCGAACTGAAACAAAAGTGTTGTCCAATTTTAAATCGAAAATAAACCCCAAGAAATACTCCGAAAAATAGTAAAAACTTTTTAGATCAATCGGAGGTATTGGGACAACATTTAGAGACATTGTTTTGGTATAAAAACTCATTTAAATAAAATCATCAAAATCATGATAAAAATATTTATCTAACAACGTGCAAGGCACGTGATCGAATCTCCAGTAAATATTCCACTGGCGGTGATCCGTAGGTGGTTATGTGGAAAACCGATGGAGTTCAGGAGTCAAATTGAAATACAAAATGTTTTTATACAAAGAAGTATAAACATGCCAAAAATTTGAGGGTAAATTATTATTTTCCCTTATAAATGTGGAATTATGGACTTTGCACCTTTTTACGGGGGTGTCTCCAACCATAAAATTTAATAAAATTTAGAATTTCATAACATTTTAAGTGTCTTTAATTTGGATTTTTATGGAATCCATTAAATCTTGAGGTCCTCAAATTTGATTCTAATAGATTCCGAAAATATCCCACATCCACAAACACTCAATGAATTCCATGGATTTCTTTTATAAATAGATTTTGGTGGTGGAATTAGAAACTATTTTTATGTCACATTCCTCTTTCGGAATTCAAATTCTATTTTTCCAATAATAATGATTATTATTATATAATAATAATAATAAATATGGTAAAAAAACAACATATTTTTCTCTTTTATATCTCTGCTCACATATCATCGTCTAATCTCAATATTTCAACACACGTTCTACCTCAATTTTATGAGTAATCAGTGTAGAGTTGATTTCTCGCAATGTTCCTATTACTAACATTTTAAATTTTATAACAGATTAATAGAAAAAATACTATCATAATGATACATTGTTGGGGCCTGGGAATCATTAGTTGATAAATTTTCATTAATTCATCTTAATAGATGTATTATTTTGTGTTAAAAAATGTGAATTAAAATTATCTGGTAAAAATTTGGATCATGTTGTTGGTTGAATAACTATTTTTAACAATAGTTGTTTATGGAACTATTTCATATTTTGACAATTTCAAATTATATTTTTGTAACACAAAAACTCCTGTCAAACCGTCTAACGAGTCTTATCCGTTAGACGAATCCAACCCGGCCCGTGTTTTTTCGTAATTTCATGCACTAGTGGCATATTTGTAATATTCTGGGACAGTGCATCCGAAAAATATTAGTAGTTCTCCTGAATATAATTAACTTTTTCTCCCGAAAAATATTAGTAGTCCCTCAAAAAAGTATTAGTAGTAATGATGAAATGTATTAGTAATCTGCTTGAACAGTTTTTTCAGTAATCCTCTTGAAAAATATTTATTTTTTCCATCAAGAGTATTAGTATTCCTACTAATAGTATTCCTTATAAAAAGTATCAGTAGTTCCCCATAAAAGTATTAGTTCTTCCCCCAAGAAGTATCAGTAGTAATCTTGAAAAATATTTAGTAGCACCCCTAAAAATATTAGTTTTCCCTCTGAAAAGTATTAGTAGTCCTCCTAAAATATATTAGTGATGGCTCAAAAGCTACCTTTAAAACCGTAGGCAAGTGCACCTATCGTTTTATAGTATAGATTATTGAGTACCGAGTGTCATTCCCACGAGGATTGTAAGTACTAATAATTACCGTCTTTTTGTTATTTAATCTAACAATTTTCAGAGTTTTTGTTTGATGAAAAATGAAAACAAATTATAAATTGTAAAAATGAAGGAAGATTTGTAAAATAAGAAATCAAGAGATAGAAATGTGTTTGAATGTAAATCCTCTAAAATGTTTTTGTGATTTGACAAGTTAAAAATACAACCGTAAGCCCTTAAGCAAAAACCAACCTCTTTTAATAAAATCTCATGTCTTGTGGACCGTAGAAATTCCCAATTTAAGTTAAACCCTTTCTCAAGGCGAAAAACTTCTAATCTCAAGTTGATTAACTGAAATCTCTTTCTAGTTAAAACCCCCAAGACAAAGATTATAACGATTTGTGAATTCCCATATTAGGTTTGACCCTAATCCGGAAGATTTATGTCGTCCCCATATCTAGGATTGCATGCAACTCTTTTCACTTATATATGTTCTATTTCACCATGAATCTCTCGATTTCCTGGATGAAAAATAAACTTCAAATCAATATTGCGCATATATCAATTCGAATGAACGAAGCATAATATAAGTGAATCACACAAAATATGAAGATTTTATTAAAAACATACACACCTTAATCACAAATCCATTCTAGAGTTCATTACATTCAAACACTAGGAGTTTTAGCTACACATGATTTTGACCAAAGAATAAATTACACAAGAAGATTTAAGTATTGTAGACATGGTGTACTTATCTTTCTCAAAATCTCAATTGACTTCTTTCTTAATTGATGATGTTGCTCCAAGCCTTCTTCTCCAATATTGCCCCAAGCTTTCTCCTCCAAGACCCCTTGATCCCAATTCTACTTAATGAAATGAATACAATGAATATTTCCTGAGTATCTAATGAATATGTCTCCCAATTTCAACCCTTGGCTTTTATCGGCAACCAATACATTGATAGTACTCTTTTTTATTAAACAATCACCCCCATTTTCCTTGTTGGTTGGTGAATTCTTGTATTCAAGTGATGAGGGAGGGGACATGGAGACATGTTTCAGCAAAATAGGGTGTTAAAAGTGTACAAAAGTGGCCAAAATGGGTTGGTTGGTGAGTTTTCCCCAAATTCCGCAAAGAAAAGTTGCAAAAAGAGGTCCCTGACACGACCATATGCCCGACCTGACACGGCCAGGCCGTCTTTGTTTAATTGTGCGGAACTCGGCTGACATGGCCGTGCTTCCCAACACGGCCAGCCGTGTTTCTGGACACGGCACAGCCGTGTTGGGAACACGGCCAGGCCGTGTTGGAGGCTGTTTTTGTGCAAAAATTTCGAGTTTTTGGCTCCCGTGAACACGGCCGTGTTGCCCGACACCCCCTGCCCGTGTTGGACCAAAAAGGCCCCGAAATGACGCGTTTGGCTTGGAATTTCGAGCGTTTTTGCATCCTTAAACTCCCGGTATGTTTTGACATGAATCCATGGTCCGAAATTCACCAAAATTAGCCCCGAATGGTCAATCTACATCAATAAAATCACCTCGAAGTAATATGAACTATGTATAATCAAAAATTACAAAACTAACAATAAAATAACTCGAATTCTACTCAAATATACACATAAAACATGCATAAAAAGACCCTTATCAAACCACCTCCAACTTTGAACTTTGCTTGTCCTCGAGCAAAACATTATATCAAAAACAGGGGATTCAATAAATCACAACATACCAAGATGATTTTTTTCAACATATTGAACATAAGCGATCAAGTTCTTGGCCTTCTCAACCTGGAT
This sequence comes from Rehmannia glutinosa, assembly GCA_016081115.2. NCBI lineage: Eukaryota > Viridiplantae > Streptophyta > Magnoliopsida > Lamiales > Orobanchaceae > Rehmannia > Rehmannia glutinosa. The sequence continues at coordinate 26,004,264 of CM071928.1, read as the reverse complement.
TAACCATTAAGTAAAAACATAGTTTTGTAAAGCGTCATTTGTCAAAAGAAAGATAATATCGGCAGCATTATTCGACTTGAAATCATCACTCCACAAATCGATAGTTATGAACAACTTCAATTCAATAACGCCATGAAAAATACAAGAATTCAATAGATCATTGTAGTTAGCCTACTAGTCATATAACCAAGCTTCTTGAACTTTATTGGAATGAGAAGTCGAAGGAGTATTCATTCTCCTTTTTTTTTTCGTTCTCTTTTTTTTTGGGACCTTTCGAGACATGCTTCCACTAGGTTTATATTTTGAATTTCTGTTCAAACACTCCTAGGGTGGTTTCCCATACTCATATTCGTGTCGCCGTTTTACGTAAAAGACAAACATGGGGCTCATGAATGCTCCTAGTTACTAAGCAACAACAAATAGAGGAGTATAACCTCGATTGGTCCGTTTTTTTTTTTTCTTCTTTTTTTTTTTTTCATTTTTCTCTTTCTCTTTTTTTTTTTTTCGCAAGCTTGGTTTAACAACTCGTTAACCACTACTAAATCACGAGTTCTCGAGGCGTTCATAGCGCTAGGTATCGTCGTATATGCCTTAACACATCAAGTATTTATGGTGTTAGAAATCTCATCAAAATTTTGCACTGCATCCACGCAATATATCCTAGACAATCAATTGCTTCACATTGAAAACACAAATTAACAAGTTAATGTAGGTATAATTGGGCTAAGTTATTGACTAGCAAACATTCAATTTGTTAAAAAATAAAAATAAAAATCACATCTCTCACAAACAAGCATACAAGCATTCCGAAAATGTTATTGTACCCACCTCCAACTTTTAAGATTCACATTGTCCTCAATGTGAAAGAAAGAAATGGACAAACACACACCAATACTCAAAAAGCAAAGAAATTAGAATGATATAAAAGAGGTGGAAAAAGAAAAATACGACCTTACTACAATAGTGGAATCGGTGTTGAGCGACCATTGGGTTGTTTTGGTGCACGGACCTTCAACGACATCTTCATACCTAATTAAAGTTAAGCAACACACAACTCGAATACCGTGAAATCTCAAATATTCCCAATTAGGACAACCAAGAAGAAGCTCAAGAGTTTTTTTTTTTTTTTTTGAAAATGACTCTAATTAAGGACTTGTGATTATTTTGAAAGAAAATAAAAAATAAAAATAAATGAAAATAATTGCACACAAACATCGGGTTGCCTCCCGGTTAGCGCTTTTTAAAGTCATATACCGGACTAACTCACCTAAATGTGGAGATTAGTCGGGCGGAGCTTCAAACTTATGAAAATCCTTTGGTGTTTAGGAGAACTACCCCCAACCTCAAGTTTCAAAATGTGCATTTCGACCTTCCTCCCTTTTTGGGCATAAGCTTCCAACATGGACTTTGAACAATACTTTTCTCCAAGAGTTTCTCATCATGCAAAGGAATTGAATCGACAAAAGAACAAGTAGTATCCTTTTCAATATCAACATGAATTTTAAAAATTACTTGTTCATCCCTTACTCTCAAAGTTAATTTTCCTCATGCACATCAATGATAGATTTCACCGTAGCCAAGAAAGGGCGCCCAAGAATTAGAGGAACATCAATATCATCATGCATGTCAAGAATAACAAAATCAATCGGGAACATGAATTTATCAATCTTGACTAACACATCATTAATAATACCTCTAGGATATTTAATCGATTTATCGGCCAATTGAATGTCCATCCTAATAGGTTTAAGTTCACCTAATCCCGCATGCTTGAATGTTTCATAAGACATCACATTGATACTAGCTCCCAAGTCGGCTAGTGCCCTATCAACAGTAAACCATCAATTGTGCAAGGGATAATAAAACTTCCTGGATCATTAAATTTTTGTGGTAGTTCATTGGAAGGACATTTATCATTCAATTGCACATTTGATAATTTGTTGAGCTTATTTTCACTAGGAATGATGTCATTAAGATCCTTAACATGCTTTGAATGAGGGTCAACAAATGGAATATTGGCATGTAATTGTTTGAAAGAATCAAGGTACTTACCAAATTTGTCCTCCCTTCTATCTTCTTCTTAGACTCTAAGGATCTTGGGCTTGATTCTACAATCTCTTTTTTCATGAGCTTTTCTTTGGGCATGTCATCCTCCATGTATTTCTGCATGGCGGCATTGGCATAATCATGCTCATGTGGAAAACTGATGGTGATTGCCTTTACGTGCTCCTTTGGGTTTGGCTCGGTATTACCCGGCAAACTACCTTGTGGCCTTTCGGAAATCATCTTCGCAATCTGGCCTATTTGATTTTCCAGTTATGGATAGATGCCTCTTGATTTCTCAAGGATATTTCCACCGCTGAATCGGGTATCTGTTGATTGCACAAACTTTGTTATAAGATCTTCCAAGTTAGGCTTACCTTGATTTGGGAAATCCGGAGACGTGTGTAGATCAAGATTGGGATTAGGTCGTGGTTTGCCTTGGTTTCCCCCAACCGAAATTAGGATGTTGTCTCCACCCGAGATTATATGTGTTCTTTGTAAGGATTACTTGGGTAATTTACGCCTTGATTCCCAACATAATTAGCCTGTTCGACTTGAGGTATTGTGTGTGGGCGATCCGATGATTATGCAATCCTCCGCAAGTTTCACAAGATAAAACATGCGGCGGTGGTGGTTTAGGAGCCGCTAGATCGTCGATCTTTTGGGTCAAAGCTTGACATGTGCAAAAGTGTAACCACTGCATCTGCATTATAAACACCCACTTTCTTACCCATTAGGTTTACTTAAATGCGGATTGCCATTGATAGCCATTCATGGCCATTCCCTCTATCGGATCTTGGGAAGCTTCCGGTGTTTTATTGTTCAAAGTTCCCCGTACCGCCGATCAATCATTTGCCTTGTTGAGAGTAGCCCATTGTAAAATGTTTGGACTTGCATCCAAATAGGAAGACCATGATGTGGGCATTTCCGCAACAATTCTTTGAATCTCTCCCAGTGTCGTACAAGGTCTCGTCATCTTCTTGAGTGAATGAAGAGATTTCATTCCTCAATCGTGCGCTTTTGGCCGTGGAAAATATTTCAAAAGGAACTTTTCGCCATGATGTTCCACGTTATAATCGTTCCCTTTGGCAAAGTATTTAGCCATTGTTTAGCCCGCCCCTCAAGAGTAAATGGGAATAGGCGTAAACGGATGGCATCATCGAGACCCCATTGATTTTGAATGTATCGCAAATTTGAGGAAATTTGCGATATGATTATTCGGATCTTAAATGCGGTAGGCCGTCGAATTGAACGAATTGTTGCACCATTTGAATGACATTAGGTTTGATTTCAAAATTATTGGCGGCAATAAATGACCTTACGATCTTTAGATGACGTGTCATCCATGGATGGTTTGGCATAGTCATACATAGTTCTTTGTTCATCCTCCATGACGAAATCTTTACTTTCGTTAGTATCCTCTTCGTGGTCTGTGTTAGTACTTTCCTCTGTGTTCTTTCTACGGCGGTGTCGCGCTTCCAAATTCGGCGACAGTAGGCATACATCGGTAAACAAAGAGGATAAGTATAAACCAAAACTTACAAAGATAGATAAAAAGAAAGATAATGGTAAAAAAATAAAAAAAAATGATTAAATTAACAAAAATAAAGCGTTCTTAATATTACAATTCCGAAAACGGCGCCAAAACTTGATGGCTCAAAAGCTACCTTTAAAACCGTAGGCAAGTGCACCTATCGTTTTATAGTATAGATTATTGAGTCTTGAGAGTGTCATTCCCACGAGGATTGTAAGTACTAATAATTACCGTCTTTTTGTTATTTAATCTAACAATTTTCAGAGTTTTTGTTTGATGAAAAAGGAAAACAAATTATAAATTGTAAAAATGAAGGAAGATTTGTAAAATAAGTAATCAAGAGATAGAAATGTGTTTGAATGTAAATCCTCTATAATGTTTTTGTGATTTGACAAGTTAAAAATACAACCGTAAGCCCTTAAGCAAAAACCAACCTCTTTTAATAAAATCTCATGTCTTGTGGACCGTAGAAATTCCCAATTTAAGTTAAACCCTTTCTCAAGGCGAAAAACTTCTAATCTCAAGTTGATTAATCAAATCTCTTTCTAGTTAAAACCCCAAGACAAAGATTATAACGATTTGTGAATTCCCATATTAGGTTTGACCCTAATCCGGAAGATTTATGTCGTCTATATCTAGGATTGCATGCAACTCTTTTCACTTATATATGTTCTATTTCACCATGAATATCTCGATTTCCTGGATGAAAAATAAACTTCAAATCAATATTGCGCATATATCAATTCGAATGAACGAAGCATAATATAAGTGAATCACACAAAATATGAAGATTTTATTAAAAACATACATACCTTAATCACAAATCCATTCTAGAGTTCATTACATTCAAACACTAGGAGTTTTAGCTACACATGATTTTGACCAAAGAATAAATTACACAAGAAGATTTAAGTATTGTAGACATGGTGTACTTATCTTTCTCAAAATCTCAATTGACTTCTTTCTTAATTGATGATGTTGCTCCAAGCCTTCTTCTCAATATTGCCCCAAGCTTTCTCCTCCAAGACCCTTGATCCCAATTCTACTTAATGAAATGAATACAATGAATATTTCCTGAGTATCTAATGAATATGTCTCCCAATTTCAACCCTTGGCTTTTATCGGCAACCAATACATTGATAGTACTCTCTTTTATTAAACAATCACCCCCATTTTCCTTGTTGGTTGGTGAATTCTTGTATTCAAGTGATGAGGAGGGGACATGGAGACATGTTTCAAAAATAGGGTGTTAAAAGTGTACAAAAGTGGCCAAAATGGGTTGGTTGGTGAGTTTTCCCCAAATTCCAAAAGAAAGTTGCAAAAAGAGGTCCGGACACGGCCATATGCCTGACACGGCCAGGCCGTCTTTGTTTAATTGTGCAGAACTCGGCGACATGGTCGTGCTTCCCAACACGGCCAGGCCATGTTCTGACACCGCAGCCGTGTTGGGGAACACGGCCAGGCCGTGGTTGAGGTCATTTTGTGCAAACATTTCGAGTTTTTGGCTCCGTGAACACGGGACGTGTTGCGACACCCCTGCCCGTGTTGGACCAAAAAGGCCCCGAAATGACGCATTTGGCTTGGAATTTCGAGCGTTTTTGCATCCTTAAACTCCCCGGTATATTTTGACATGAATCCATAGTCCGAAATTCACCAAAATTAGCCCCGAATGGTCAATCTACATCAATAAAATCACCTCGGAGTAATATGAACTATGTATAATCAAAAATTTACAAAACTAACAATAAAATAACTCGAATTCTACTCAAATATACACATAAAACATGCATAAAAAGACCCTTATCAATTAGCAACTCTCTTAAAATGTATTAGCAGCGGTCAATGGATGTGGTATTGATACTTGGTGGGCTGACGGGTTGGATATTTGGATCCATTTAACGAATTAGATCCGTTAGACCGTCTGACAGAAGACTTAACCTTTTTGTAAATTTTATGAAACTATTTTTCCTTTTTTTTAATGACTTTCTTGAATATTTATATTTATTTATATTTTTTATGATCATGAAGTTATTCTACTAGCTTCATAAAAAATTATTAATTATATATTTTATAACATCTAGAAAATTCCACTAAAATAAATCTACACAATTCCAAAATATAAAATTCCATTAAAATATGATGGAATCCATGGTATTCTCTAAAAAGGCAAAATTCTTTCTTTTAATCCTCTAAGTGGACGTGTTTGGAGATTTGTCTTTTTTTCGATCTTGGATCTAGTCCTTTAAGTTGGTAAATTTGATTTTTGGTCCTCTTACTTGTTAAAGCGGTCAATGTGACTTGTTGAGAGCTTATGTGGGATATCTTTTTTCCAAAAATTAATATTTCAATATATTCCACATAAGCCTAACAAGTCAGTTTGACCTGATGTAGCAGGTAATAGGACCAAAAATCTAATTTTTACCCACTTAAAGGACTAAATCCAAAGTCGAAAAAAAAGGTCCAAATCTCCAAGTACGTCCACTTAGAGGTCTAAATAATAATTTTGCCCTCTAAACATCTATAAAATTCCATTAATTAAAAAACTCTTCAAATTCTATGTTTGGGACACCCTCCCTAGACTTTATGTTTCGTACTTTTTTTTAAATAAGTTAGGAGTTCTGGTTGGAGGGGATGGGATAAATTTCAAAGAAACTGGAAAGTATCGAGTTCGAACCCCGGTCAACACCCTTACAAAGGGTGAGCGATACCACTTGAGCTACAAGCTTGCGATTAATGGTTGGACATTACCCACATTAAGGTGGGACATAAACCCACATGTTGCCAGTGGGACTCGAACACCAGACATACCGGGTTTTGTACTTTGTTTTACTTATTATGTTATTAATTTATTAAGTACTATGTTTACAATAACAAATATCATTTTATACATATCCACTTAGCCTAGTAAAATATCAAATAAGATGGAGAATTAAAAAACTCCACTGATTAAACTATGTTGCTTTTCATTTTGTCAAAGTTTTCTCGTTTTATTATTCTCTTAAAAATTAAACTAAACAATAAATTAAATTTCTAATATTATTTTCTCTTAGTATACCATATTTTTTAATATGTTTTTCAATATATTTTTCTCAAAAGACCTAAAGCAAGTTCGAACATTTTCTTTTCTTAGTAAAGGACCAAACCAAAAAGACAGGTTAAAAACTATAAGAAATCAAAAACATGAAAGCAAAAAAGTAGGTTGTGATTGACGTGCTTTCATTCCATCCACTTTCATTTTCTGAGAGAATAATTGTGAAATATTTTTTAAAAGTGAAAAGTTAGATGTGCAGATAAAAAGTAATTATTTTGTTGATTTGATGAAAAATCTTTTAGAGATATTTATCGTTTGTGAAATTTTTGTGAAATAATAATGTAAAATATAATGCAAGAAAATGGAATAAAAATGAAAAACTGAACCAAAAATAGGTAATATTGATCTCATTTTATATCTTTTTGTTATCAAGATTAAGAGAAAAATAATAGAAATAGTGAAAATTAAAGAAATTATCGAATTTTTTATATGAATAGGGGAAGGAGAAAGAAATAAATAGTATAATTAGGTATTAGAAAATGTGAGAAATAAAGATAAAAAATGAGTTAATTTTGGAGAGAAATGAGATTTTTTCTTTAATTTTTTTTTTTTTTTCCACATACAATCACACACGTTCTAAAAAAATTTCACTCAAAAATGAAATTTTGGGAAAAAATTATCATAACCTATTACAGTCGTAGAGTCCAACGTTGCTTTGCTTGCTGCAGCTTGAGGACAATGGATTGTATTGGTTCATATAATTCATGTCTCCATTTCAATTTGACATTTTATTACATATTATATAATTTAAATACGCATTAAAACTTGAAATAATAGCAAATATATGGCATATTTAAAATATAAAGTATTGATGAATACAAGAATGTACCACTACATCAAATAAAACATCCAACTTCGATTCAAAATATAGCTTAAGTTGATTTCAATTGGTAAGAATCAGTTTTGTTTTCTTACTAATTAATTTTCCATCTAAATATCTAATACCAACATATTTTTAACCTGGCTCATTAATAATACTTTTATCAAATTTATATATACTAAAAATTTAGTTAATCTTTTAGTTCCTAATTAATTAACAGTTAGTTTACCAGTTAATGATTGAATTGTTAAAAAAAGCAACAATTAGGAATTTAAAACAATTGATTAAAACACATGACAAGAGAAAATTATAACTGAAGAAAAAAGAGCGAAAAAGTTAATTTGGTCAAAATTAAATAATATAAAATGAATTAAATGAGATGAGAGAGTATCAAAACCAGTTTCTAAAATGTGTGCTTTACCAAGTTTCTAGACTACTTTCATATGCTCTTATTTCTAATAAAATATGTAAAAAACTTGTGAGCTGATGAATCATATTTTAAATAAAATTTTAAATCTTGGATAAAATAGCATCGATAAATTTATAAAACTACTAACAACAATGCAGTAATTTCAATAGCCAAATTTAAGAAACTCTTATCCTCCATTCTAAAGGGTGTTTAAAAAGGGGGAAAAAAAAGGAACTCTTGAAATCTCAAATGAATCAATCCCCTTATTTTCTATGAGTGCTTCAATATTTTAAGATTTTATGCTGGGTTATATAAACCCCCTACGTAAGATTTAAGCATCTTATTAAAATCGAACCTAGATACACAAGAACTAAACCAAAAAAGAAATTCTTGTTGCAAGCAAATTACTTTGGCACAACACAAATCCACGCACTTCCTCTGGAAATGACAATGAAAAAGAAAGAGGGAAGGAGATGAGAACAAAAACCAGCACCAGATGTTGTGCCTAAAAGATAAATAGCACCCAAATAAAAACTAGAAAAAAGGGAAACCATAATATTACAAGATAGAAAGTTGTAGACCATTTGAGCCTATAAAACAAATTCTCATCTATGCTAAATTTAAAAAGGAACCTGCTCATCGTGCAGATTTGTGACGCCGCTCTTTTCTGAAGCGAGATTGCTGTGGATCGAATCCACCTTCTTCTGCTCCGTAGACTGCCCACAACGGCGTTTCAGCCATGTAATCCTTACTGGTAAAAGGTTCTCCAGCTGACACCTTCAGTTCAAAATGAACCAAATTAACCAAACAATGACAAACACAGAATCTATCATACCATATTAGGTTAATTACAAAAAACACACCTCGAGGTTTAGTCAAATTACAAAAACGCCCCGCTGTCTTTCCTTTTTTTTTGTAATTAGACCAAACTCGAGGGAAGTTTATGTAATTTATCCCTACCATATTTATATATAGGGATAATTAAAAAAAAATCCCTGAGGTTCGGGCTAACAACAAAAAATCCTAGAGATGTTTCCAAATTAACCAAAAAAAAAAACTCAGGTTTGATTGTATCTCAAATTTAAGGGGGTAAATGTAATATTTCAACAAATATCGGGGTTAAATGTGTTTTGCTTATGAAGGGAGAAAATGTAAGACATAATCAGACCTCAATGAGTGTTTTGCAATTTTCAAAAACCTCCGGGTTTTTTGTAATTAGCCAAAGCTCAGGGGATTTTTGTCATTATCCCTTGTATATAAGCAAGCATAATTACGTACCAGGTCGTGGAACTTGTCATAATCTATCCATGTATACCATTGACCATCAACTTTAAATTTGTCAACTTTGGCCAAAAGAACACAACACGAATGCACGTGCTCACAAGCAACCTCATATGCCCCATTGCTCTTTTGAGCCAAGGCTTCTGAAAACTCTTTTACATCAGAATGCCAGGGCACATTCTCCATTGTTAACTTTGAAGTTGCTGACCTGTAACAGAGTATTCCATGTCATGTGATCAGTGCATCTTATATTAAGATAAAAAGGAAAAAAAGGGCACAACAAACGCTAATAGTAGGCAAGACAATTCTTACGATCCACAGTATGTCACCCCTTTGATTTCAATAAAATCAGGATCGCCAACGTCAAATAGTCTAGAATAGGCATCTACATCTTCTGTATTCCATCCTTTTACCAGTGTCAAGCGATAGACAGTTCGTTGTTGCTTCTCTCTAAGAGCTTTTAAAGAATCCTGAAATTTAATTGCCAATTACTCAACTTAGACATGCTAAGTCAAAGAAAGTACTGAGTTCTAGATCAGAAATTAAGAAAGCATTGAGTTGTAGACCCGAAATTTGAAAGTAAACGAAGCAAGGTCAGAATATGATCAATAACAGTAAAAGAAGCAAGCTTAGAATATGATCAATAATGTGAAGGTCACAACCCCATTATGCACACATATGATTATATTTCCCATAACCATGAAAATTTAGCAACTTCCAAGTAATGTTGGAAGAACAAACATACTGGACAAATGTTCCGTCGTAATCTGCGAGAAAAGGTGTATTAAGTGGCCAGCAAGAAACAAAAAACTTAATGGTCCATATCATGGATTTTTAAGTAGAAACTGTAAAATCCGCCATCTGCACAAACACGTAAAATGCAAAATACATCTTAATCATTTTGAGTCACATGAGATACCAACATAAATCGAAATAACAGCTGTGCTGAAACTAACCATACATAAAGCAAACATTTCAGAACCAGAGGTTTTCATAGTTTTACTCTGGACCAGTTGTCTGAACAAACCTCTATCTGTTTCAAAGGGATGGCAATGGGGTAGGTCTACCAAAACCAAGGAACCGCCTCAACAAGATCTTCTTGAATCCAAAACCTGAACCTGAACCCGCCCCCATACTCTGCGTGTTGGACCATTAACCCAACTATACCCATTTATAATACTGAAAGTACAAAATAAATATTTTTAAAATCTAAAAATATTTATTTATATGTTGGTATGTACATTCACATTTTTTCACATGTATATAAAATATCACATAAATATATATATATATATACACAAAAGAAAAAAGAAAATAGAGCTTAGATTCTTAATAGTGTGGGTTTGGTTGGATCTGGGTTTAAAAACTAAAGCCAAGACCAGCCCAAAGCAAGGCATACTTGCACCCATTACCATATATAGTTTCAAGGGATATGTGAAAAAGGTAAATCTTACTTTAGGTCAAAGAAACTTCAGTACAAGCAAGTTGCGCACAAGAATGATTTTGCTCTTGCATGTATTACAGGGAGCTTATTTTATTTATCATGTTTTCATTTCTTCGTTTATTGTTTAAAGAGCAGAAGGATGAGATTCTTTAATCATTGGAGGTCTCATCAACCTTTTGCCTCTAAAGTCCGACCCCAAAATGTACAGTCTTAAAAGCCAGATATTCATAATAATAAGACAACTCCAAATGGGAAAATTCGGTCTGTTTCAAGAAACCACTTACAACAAATCTCTCCCAAATCCGAAAAGAGTGGTCTATCAATTGCCTTCAAGCTATCCTTTGTCGCAGCATCTACACTCACGTACAACTGCATGATGAAAATAGAGTTGTTAGACCTCATATTCCAGACTCCAAAGCTCTTCACATCATGTTCTTCATGCAGACTAACTGACAACAAAAACAAAGAAAGTGCAGACCTGTGTGATAGGCTTTAGCATCTTAATTTTTTCGGGGAACTGTGCATTTGTCACGAGAAAAGTTGAGATGCGCCTCCGGTGTAGCTCGTCTACAAGAGAGTTTATCTCCGGATACATGATAGGTTCACCAACAAGTGACAAGGCACAATGTCTAGGAGAAAGACCCTCAGATAAAAGCTCTGCCTTCACCCCTGTGGGTATCCGAACCTTTAGTCAATTATCAGCAATATTCCTAGCCAGCACAAAGGCTCACAGAGCAATATGTTTTTCGTAAAAGGAAAATAATAATTATAAAGCAAACAATGAATTACTATTGTCCCTGAACCAATGAAGGCCGAAGACACAAAACCATACAACAGAGACAGTTTCCATAAAAACATGTTACTATCTACAGCTACAGCAAATACACTTCTTCAATCAAATGGAAAAAACAAAGCAATGCAGAGAAAACCTTAATCGCAATGCTAATACATTCCACCAATCCACGCCATATCCGAGTATCTTGTAAGATTCATGCCCTGAAATTTTTGTTCCTTGAATGTTCTCTTCACAAAGTTACTAGAATTCAACAGCTATTCTTATCCTTAAAACTCACGTCAGAACTTCAACAGGTTGTCTCATGTACAAAAAGATAGATAATTAATCTTACTTCTTCAACAGTGTATAATTCTTCTCTTTTAATTTTCCAACTGAATTTTCAGCACATAGGAAGCAAGTTACCTAATTTAACAATACTTTGCTGAATTGTTCTATCGACTATCAGATTAGGATGTCTAAACAACTAAAAGCTTTATATATAATTTATACATTCAGTGTAATCTACGGATAGACTATAGAGGAATATGTAGAGTTGAACATAACAAAATAAGGAATTGAAAGATTTGGTTGATTATAAAGTTGAAACAAAGTGGTGCTTTGAATAAAATGTACCTGGAACTCCTTTCATCTGCTTTATCATTTTTGTATGTAGATCGATGGCAGTGTCAACAATCACCAATGGATCGTCCATCTTCCACTGCCAGCTTTTCCCTACTGGATTTGTGTGATGTCTCCAGCAAAACACACATTTGTTTGCACATGCTAAACTTGGGGTTGCCTCCATACACCTAAGGAATGCAAGCAATCCAGTTGACAATCGAGAAGAATGACATTTTTTATTATAATAATAGAAGCCAATTAGCTAACCATACTAAAACGGATTATAGCAGGCATTATTACAGCTGTCATTGTACTTGTGAAACAACTCTGGCACTTAAAGAAGAGCCAGACATAAAGTCATTTTCAAGTTCTATCAACTACGTTGGTTTGAAACTCAGAAACTTGAATAACTAAAAATACATCTATAAAAAGATATCTATAACCTTACTGGTGATAAATAGCGATCATAACAACAACTTTACATTACAAAATACAAATACTTCCCAAAAACACAGAGTTCCTTGATGCTCAATGATAATCTAAAACACAAGCAAGATAAATAATACCTGTGACTCTCAATTCCATAAAACGAGTGCTTATAACAACCTCCACGCCCTCTAAGCTGAGATTTGGTCCATCTACAAAGTTTAACCCCACTGTGGGAGCCAATGACTTTATACCCCTGCGAAGAACATCATCAAGTTAAGAAAAAATGCCTATGACATATAAGTACAGGCAAGAGACACCCACATTACAATTTACATAAAGCATAAATATAGTAACAGTGAACTAAGTTTTATGATATTTAATCAAGCACATATTTTCCACATAAAGCTTTGGAATCCAATTAGTTGTTAGGGACTTGAAGTTGGAGAAAAATTCTGCAGCGTAGTTGTCCGCCTAGAACAGAAGAGAGCTGTTTGTGATAGGCTTCCATTATTGTCCACGGGGATTGTACCCAACTAGCAGTATATTTCTTGAGTATGAATAATAGCATTATTGTAAATGATGAAACTTACTGTCACATAACAATATAGTGTAAGTTAATGTACAAAATTATATGAATTTAGTGCATTCAACGGAAGAATCTATAAAATAGATATGCAATCCACACCAGAATAATTATAACAGACAAACAGCAGGATTGGCATCTATAAGAATCCATGGACAATGTCCAAAGACAATATTCAATGGGTCAAGGCCAGCAATTACATAAGACCACATTGAAGGCATGAAAGAGTCGTAAACCATAGTGGTCTAGTTCTTCCTAACTTGAGAAAAAATTATAATTTAAAAAATTGTGGAAGAACATAATATGACATGAAACAGATGATCAAGCATAGAGAGAAATCTAAGAAGATTGGGCTTTTGGCTTTGATAAGATATCGTGGTGATAAGCCAAACATCAATTGTTTTTACAATAGCCAATAAACACAAGGCCTTACCACATTTAAAGCACCAACTCCAATAGAACTTAAAAAACAAAATACAGAATTACCAACTCATATTAAATTAGTTATCTTAATTAGTCTACCTGCTTTTCTAAATTTGCCCGTATCACTGGTGTCACCATTTCTTTCTCCCCATTTAATACATGTCCATTCAGTTTGCCATTAGCCTTAGCTAACATCATTGATCTTCTTGAAGGCCCTTTTCCTGCAATGTCCTCCAGATCAACAATACCCGCCTCATCCTCACTATCTCCCCCCTCATCATGGTCTTCCTCACTGAACTCACCTTCGTCTTCATTTTCGCTTCCAACCCCATAATTTTCAAAATGCCACCCATTCTCCCCAAAATTACCTTTCAAAACCCCAACAATATTCCTACACCACCGATCAAACTCATCATTCACATTGCCCTCATCCACATCACCCTCTCCTAACTCCACCAGCTCACTTGCCCCAAGCTTCCGTAACTTTACTGAAATGCCCCTCGCCACGGCATTATATGTCTCCCCATAACTCTTACTTCCCACCCCAAATACGGCGTACTTACATTCCTTCATCAGGAGGGCCCCAACCCTAAAATCATCAGCGCTCTCAGCTAACCAATTCACCAAAAAGGCCCCATTATCAGGTGCCCCACCATTTTCCCAAGTGGAAGCAACGATTAAAACAAGAGTTTCTTTGCATAAATCCTCAGGCTCATAGTCTTTCGGATCAACGAGATCAAAGGGAAGATTGTTGAGGTTAAGCGCGCCTGGAGGCGCTGCGCTAGGGTTTTAGCAGTGCTGGTTTGGGATATGAAGAAAAGTTTGCCTCTCTTGGAAGAAGCAGGGTTAACGCTTCGGTAGTCAAGGGCTTGGCGGAGGCGCGAGAGGAGGTGGCGGTGACGGTTGCGCGATTTGTAGAGGAGGTAGAGGGTGGCGGTGGCGGAGAGAAGAGTGAGGAGAGTGAGGCGAGTAGGGGGAGGAGGGTTGGGGACATGGTAAGAAATTGATTCCAAGGGTTTCCGGGATTAGGATAAAATAGAATGCGGCATTTCCATTGACGGTTAAAGCTTACGTCTTGGAATTTTCCAATCGCAGGTGGCGAGCGGGTTCGCGTGTGCCGTTTCAGCTGGTGTTTTCCAATGCGTCCGAGGGTTTGCAAGAAGAAGACTGCGTTTGAAATGTTAAAAAATGGTGATATTGTTATAGAACAAAAATTTAAGAACACAAGATAATTATTATAGAACTATCAAAATATTAAGAAATAAATATTAGAGATAGAAAAAATTATAGAGAGAAAGTAAGGGTGCGATTGGATATACTTTCATTTTGAAAATTTTCATTTTGCTAGAGAATAGTGGCAAAAAATAATTTGGGAGAAAAAAGATGAATTTTGAGAGTGTGATTGGATGTGAGATGAAAAAGTAATGATGAAAGTAGATGTGATTTAAAAAAAGTAAAATAGTGATTGAATATGATTGGTAGTTAGAAATGTGTGAGTGAGTGAATAGTGAAATTTGTGGGAGAATGTGTAATAATGATTAGTTTTTTGTGAAAAAATGTGTAGATATGATTGGTAAGAGAAAAAATGAGAAAAAGTGAAAGTAAGAGGATAGTATATTTTCTGAAAATTTCCATAAACAATCGCATGTTTAGTCAAAAAAATTTCTTTAGTTGAACGAAAATGAAATTTGTTTCACATCCAATCGCAGCCTAATTCTTTCTATTTCTCTTTGATATTGTTGTGTGTAATTTACATGTAAAACTATGGCATATTTATAGCCAAAATTCACCTACCAAAATTTATTTAGTAGTTGCACATGTGAAAAGAATTTTCAACTTTACTACAAAAATATTGTCTAAAGTCCATATTGTACAAATTCAAGATTCTACAATTTATTATAACACTCCCCTCGGACGTAAGATCGTAGTAAGTTGAATGAGTATGCCTCGTTAAAAACCTCACGTCGGAAAAACCCTGTGGGAAAAAAATTCGGACATAAGGAAAAAAGAGTACATTCTCAAATCCTGACTTGTGCATAAGCTGCCTCGTAAAAAACCTTAAGCTGGAAAAACCCAATGGGATAAAAACCAGACAAAAGGGAAAAAGAGTACAACGCACAATATATTCGCTCCCGAAATGTAGGATATTAGGCCGCATAACTTGATCCATTAATCTTTCTTCATATTGACTCTTCTCATTCCAATGCCGTAAACTAGTTTCTCGAATGTTGACGTCGGCAAGGATTTTGTAAATAAATCGGCAAGATTATGGCGGGAGCGAATCTGCAATATCCACCTCTCCATTTTTCCTCGAGTTCATGTGTATGAAAAAACTTTGGTGAAATATGCTTGGTCCTATCACCTTTTATGTAACCTCCTCTACTTGTGCTATACATGCTTTGCGCATTATCCTCATAAATAATAGTAGCGATGTCTCAGAAACTTCAGCTTCAACGACAACTATTTCGAATATGAGATATAACGAGATCTTAACCAAATGCATTCTTTGCCACCTTCATGAAGAGCAATTATCTCGAGTGATTAGAAGAAGTAGCCACTAATGTTTGTTTGGTAGATCGCCATGATATAGTTGTACCATTATAGCAAAATACATAACCGTTGTGACCGAGCTTTGTGTGGATCGATCTATATCCCGCATCGAGATAACCAACTAATCCAGAGTTAGTGGATTCCTTTGAGTAGAATAACCCAAATCTATAGTACCACTGAGGTATCGAAAAATATGTTTAATACCATTCCAGTGTCTTCTAGTTGGTTCAGAACTGTATCGCGCAAGTAGATTGACAAAAAAAAGCGATATCTGGTCTTGTGCATTGTGCTAAATACATTAATGCTCCAATAGCATTTAGATAAGGTACTTCAGGACCTAAAATCTCTTCATCGGACTCCTTTGGTCGAAATGGATCTTTATTTGGATCTAAACTTCGTACGACCATAGGGGTACTCGAAAATGATTATTTTCCATATTAAACCGTTTGAGCAATCTTTTGTATAAGCGATTGGTGGACAAGTATTCCATTATCTTTATGATCTAGCTCAAGACCAAGACGAGTTTGGTTTTCCCAAGATCTTTAACCTCAAACTCTTTCTTTAGATATTCAAAGAAAGATTAGATAACTCTTCTGGAGTGCCAATCAAATTCATGTCATCGACATATACAAACTATGATAGCAAATCCGATATCGATCTTTTAATAAAAACGCATGGACAAATAGGATTATTTTTGTAACCTTCTCTAGAAAGGTATTCATTCAAATATGATACCACATGCGACCCAGTTGCTTTAACTCATACAAAGATCTTTGCGGTTTGATTGAGTATATCTCACGAGGAGTGTCGACTTTGGCATTTTATATCCATCGTGATTTTCATATAAATATCGATCCAAAGAACCATATAGATATGCCGTTACTACGTCCGTTAGACGATATCCAAACTTTCATGGACAACCATACCAATGAGAAAACGGAACGTGATTGTATCCATCACGGTGAATATGTCTCATCATAATCTATCCCCCAGGTCTCGAGAGAATCCTTGAGCTACGAGTCGGGCTTTATATCTCACGATCTCATTTTTCTCATTTCTTTTTCGAACAAATACCCATTTGTATCCTATGGGCTTTACATTGTCCGGAGTTCGAGTAATTTTCCCAAATACATTTCGTTTCTCCGGGAAGCTAACTCGATTTTATTGCTTCCTCCCACTTGGCCAATCGGGGCCTTTGACGTCATTCTATTATTGAATGTGGTTCACTATCATAATCATCATCAATGATTTCTTGAGCAACCGAGAATGCAAATTTATCATTAATGATTATTTCATTTCGATCCCATACCTCATTACAATAGCTCGAGGGTTCTCGGTCTTTGTCGAATTTTTAATCAAATATTTTTGATATATTAGGCTCTGATTCATCAGAGCTTGCTCATTAGTATCAATTTTTCCTTTTCTTTTTCGAGAACAATATCTTTTGAGCCAATAGGTCTACCACGTTTTTGGCGTGGGATATTATCATTCATTTTCTTATGTTCTTCAGGAACAATAATCCTGGCTGGAACATTCGCAGCCGGAATATGAGACCTTGTAACTTTACTAGCATCATTAAATGCATCGGAAGTTTATTGGCAATATTCTGTAAATGAATGATTCTACTCACCTCACTTTCACATATAGGAGTACGCGTCCAAATAGGATAAACTTTGTTCATTCCAGGAGAGATTCTCAACTGGCTTTTGTTTATCATTTTTCAACACATCTTTATCATTTCCTATTGATGGAAATGTTGTTTCATCAAAATGACAATCCGCAAAACGAGCAGTAAATAAATCTCCCGTCATTGGTTCCAAATATCGAATAATTGACGGAGAATCAAATCCAACGTATATACCAAGTCGTTGTGGACCCATTTTTGTCCTCGAGAAGGTGGAATTGGCACCTGAACAGCACACCCGAATGTACGTAGGTGTGAAATATTTGGCTCAAAACCAAAAGTTAATTGCATGGGGGAATGCATATGATAAGAAGTAGGGCGTAATCTGATAAGTGCTGATGCATGTAATACTGCATGACCCCATGCTATACTAGTGAGCTTTGATCTCATTAATAATGTACGAGCAATGACTGAAACTCGTTTAATCAGGGATTCTCCAATCCATTTTTGAGTATGAACATGTCTCTTTGGATGTTCAACATTAATTCCCATCTTTGCGCAATATTCATCAAAACTTTTTGATGTAAACTCTCCGGCATTATCTATTCTTATATTCTTAATAGGATAATCAAGGAAATGTGCTCGGAGTTTAATAATTTGCGCTAGTAATCGAGCAAATGCAACATTTCTAGTAGATAATAAGTATATGTGTGACCATCTGCATGATGCATCTATTAAGACCATAAAATATCTAAATGGTCCACTTGCTGGATGTATTGGTCCACAAATATCACCATGAATACGCTGTAAAAATGATGGTGATTCATAACCAACATTTTCCATTGAAGGTCTAGTAATGAGTTTTCCTTGTGAACACGATTCACAGAAATAATCTTTCGAAATCAACATTTTTGTACCTTTCAATGGATGTCCATTGGTATGCTCAATAATCCTACGCATCATAGTAGTTCCTGGGTGTCCTAAGCGATCATGCCATAACCCAATTATATTAGGATTTACCAGCTTCCAAGGCATGGTGAGGTAGGATTCGAAAGCTTTAATTGGAATATAATACAATCCGGAAATTGTCGCTTCGAATTTCTCATGGACATTCTTCTTACCCATTTTATAGGATGTGATACATAGACACTCTTTATCATGGTCATTTAGTGTCTCCAAATGATATCCATTATCACGCACATCTTTAAAACTTAGTAGATTTCTTTTTGATCTACTAGATAATAATGCATTTTCAATCTGCAGGATTGTACCATTAGAAGCAATATTAATGTTGCATTCCGGAGCCATCAATAATCTCAACGGGACCGGATATAGTTATAACTTGTGCCTTGCGCATTTTACACTTGAAAAATATGATTTACTCGTTAATATTGAGTGCGTTGTTGTTGCACCGCTGTCAAGTAGACAATAGTCTTTCTTCTCGGTGTTTCTCATATACACCTAATATAACATTATTGAATTAATATTATACAATTATGTTTATGATTTCATAAAAAAATCGATCATCATGAAACAGATTAAATAATAACATCGAGGCACAATAAAAATTTAAATATAAAAGATTTTATTCGAAATCATAAATGAGATAGACATACATAATCATCTAACTATTACATGTTAAAAATAATTGTCCATGCTAACAAAGGAAAAACCATGAATATGTGAAGATTAATCATTAACCAAAAGTGCTCTGGAGGATATTCCCAAACAAAAAGTATGATAATGTTCAAGAAGACCAATGCAATGAGATACACTACAATTAAGTTAACCATTTTCTTGGAATGAAAGAAATGTGAAGTTTTTAGAGAGATGAGATAATATGTATGAATTTGTTGAATGAAATGTTGGTATATTTATACATAAAAACTACTGTTCATAGCCGTTATATTACCGTTGGAGGGGGGAGAAATTTTGAATGTGAAATTTGTGAATGATTTAGTGGAATTATAATGATATTTTGTGATTGAAATAATAAACACAAATATTTGATAAAATATCATTCATATAAAAAGTTCAACCCGGAAATATATTTTTCCAGGAAAATACATATAAGCACAATCAAAACATTCTCCGTTTTACAATACCAACAGAATTACTTGAAATATTTTAGAAACTAATTTAAAGCATACATATCATTGATTAAACATTTCCATCACCAATTAAGTGATCAATCCTCCCTTCTGGATGCTCAAAGAAACCAACCACATCCTGATGTGTAATATCCACATTCAAGTCATCAAAATTATCATCTTCAGGATGATCGGAAGTGAAATTTGCTTCAGCATTTTTATCTTGCTTGCGAATTGATGCTTGATAAAGCTCCACCAAATGTTTGGCCGTACGACAAGTACGTGACCAGTGACCTTTTATTCCGCATCGGTAACACTTCTCTCCACCATTCTCTGGATTTATCACTTTCTCTTTTCCCTTCTTATCATTTCTGTTCCACTTTAGGTTGTTACTTGTATTTCCGTGATTTGAATTATTCTTGATTGTCACGATTATATGGAGTAAATCTTCCACGACCCGCCACGGCCACGACCGCGACCACGGCCTCCCACGACCTCTAAAATTATTAACATTTTGAGCTCTAGTCGCATTCACTTCAGGAATAGAGTAGAACCGATGGTAGGATTCGTGATTTTTATTAATAATTCATTATTTTGTTCGCCCACAAGAAGGCACGAAATCAAGTCGAATACTTTGTGAAACCTTTTTCTCGGTATTATTCTGCTGAGAGCAAATCCGAAGCATGAAAAGTAGAAAGTGTCTTTTCGATCATATCTCCATCCGTAATACTATCTCCACATAATTTCAATTTTGAAGAAATTTTAAATAACATGGAATTATAGTCACTTACGGATTTGAAATCTTGAAACCTTAATTTTATCCAAATCATATCGGGCCTTTGGAAGTATAACCAACTTGGTGGTCATACATTTCCTTCATATTTTTCCAAAGGATAGATGGATCTTTTACCGTAAGGTATTCTATTTTTAAATTTTCATCCAGATGATGACGGAGAAAAATCATAGCCTTACTTTATCTTGTGCAGATGCACTATTTCCTTCTTTTATAGTATCACCCAAACCTTTAGCGTCTAGATGAATTTCAACATCTAAAGCCCATGACATATAATTTTTTCCAGCAATATCAAGAGCAATAAAATCGAGTTTTGCGAGGTTAGCCATAATAATATTTTAAATTAAGAAATGAATAAAACTTACCGCACTCACCAAAAACTTTAACAATCGGGTAGAGACTCGTCTTTGATAACGTGTTATAGAACAAAAATTTAAGAACACAAGAGAATTATTATAGAACTATCAAAATATTAAGAAATAAATATTAGAGAGAGAAAAAATTGTAGAGAGAAAGTAATTCTTTCTATTTCTCTTTGATATTGTTGTGTGTAATTTACATGTAAAACTATGGCATATTTATAGCCAAAATTCACCTACCAAAATTTATTTAGTAGTTGCACATGTGAAAAGAATTTTCAACTTTAGACTACAAATATTGTGCTAAAGTCCATATTGTACAAATTCAAGATTCTACAATTTATTATAACAGATATATTTTTATAACTTAATTTTAATTACAAATATCTTGTCAATATTATTTATAATAGCAAATTATTGATATTAAAAAATATTATTATTCTATTTTGTGTTACTATAAAATTTATTTTCTCTAAATAATAATTGCCAATATCATTTTCCTTTGGAGGGAATATCATACTTCAACGCTATTCACACCCTCAAAATTGATAAACACATTCACCTTTTAAATACATCTCACCCATTTTTTGGAAAAACATAACTCATTTATTAAATACATCCCCCATAATTTCTCGTTTTACTCTTCCATAATTTCCCCCAAATACACCCCCCCAAAGCCCAAAACCATACACCCTCAGCAAATAAGAAACCCATTGTGCTCTTGATCTCCAATGGCTCGTGATTTGGTGATGCACCATTAAAGAAAGTTGGTGATAGAGGAGGAGGACGATGATGTGCCTCCACCCCCATCGGCATCGGGCCGACCAGAGACTGCGGCGATGGCAACACCGCAAAAGGTTCCGGCAACCGGCGAAGAAGTGTGTTTTAAAAAGACGTGTAATGTATGGATTAGTTGGCTAATTGTGGGGTAATGGTTGGTAGTTGTTGGGTGTAAAAATGGTTATGAAGGTTTGACTAGTTTTGTTGTTCTTGGGAAAGACGATAATGGATGTGATTTCCCTAAGTGGCATGATGGTACAATCGACCATGTCATTGTGCCAAGTGTCGCACGATAGTAATGTGTGATCGTTTCATCGTGCCAAGTGTCGCACTCGTATTATCCAGCATCATTTTTCAACAGTAAAAATTGAGAAGTTACATACTTTAAGTTGTAAACTAAGAAGATACTTACATTATTCGTCAAAATGAATTCTTTATTGTTCATATCTGCAACAATGTAGGTGTTGGAAAATTTTGGGTTTACAGAAAAAGTTTCAGATTTGCTCAAGAAGAAGAAGAATGTGGGTGGGTGTGTGGAAAAATATTATAAGCTTTAATAAAATATGGGGGTGTATTTAGAACTTCTTCTTTTAGTAAGAGTATAATAGTCTTTTAAACTAACAATATTTTTGAAACTATATGGGGTGGTGTATTTATTAATTTTTAGGGTGTGAATAGCACACCACTTCTGAGAATAACTCGGAGAGTTCGTACTCTAAATTCTAATACTACATCTCGAAAGGCTTGTCCGTTATTAAATCATTTTTCGCCCAATTCTTAAGTAAATAAATGAATCTTGTACTTATATATTCAGTTCTTACAAGGGTCAAACCTATCAATTTTTCAGCTTCGGTCGAGCTTTAAAATTGGGCCCATTTTTTCTTATACAAATTTAAGGGTGATATAAAACAACAAGACAAAGAATAATGTACAATATATAAAACAACTTTATTGTAGTTAAAATAATATAATACATGTTCAAAAACTAAAATAATTATTTAAATCCAACTCGCCTTACAGTTTTGGCGGCAAAGTATTAATGAAGTCAATATTATCAAGTTATTCAATGGTTCATTTCTTAGTCCATAACATAGCTAGCCTATTGAATTTTTCTTTTGACATGGTTGATAGGAGAAAAGTTTTGATGACCTTCAACTTTGAGAAAAAATTAAAAAAAAAATAAGTATGATAATTTTGTATCAAGGCTGCAAGGGGAATCAATCTAGGTCCTTCACTCTTAGTGGTAGAGTTCGATTACTAGGTTGCAATTGAGAACTTTTAATTTCTTGCTCGATCACTAGTTGCAGTTGAACTTTTAAATTTTGTATATATATAATGAAATGTTAAAAAATACCTTGTGGGCAAATGGATTAAAACATGGGTCACATTTTAAAGTTTTAATAGTGACAAATATTAATCAATTAGACTAATTTAATCTTATTGCGATATTTTATTTATTTTATATCTGTATTATATACAAAAGGTATACGAAAAATTTTGAGCTCCTAAAATTTATAATTTTTTCAGGCCCGAAGCAATCGACTCTTTGGCCTTATGAAATGAGCGTCCTTGGTTCATACTAAAGTATGACTTATTTATTATAAAAAATTTATTTTAAAATAAACGAGAGGACAACCAACGTTGCAATATCTTATATTTCAACACTAGTAGAATGTTTAGCTTGACTCATAATGACTGTGCCATCATGATTGTAGTTTATAGAAAATCTATTCATCTAAACTATTATATTTTTTTTTCAAGTATATGATATGACACAAGTAATAGTGTTCAAAAATTAATTAAAAGTAAGAATTGAGCAGTTTTCATGTAAGTTCTCAACCGTTGAGTTCTTGAATATAGAAAAGGATCTATAGGGGATTCCATATTAATGGAAGTAAGAATTGATATGGCCTTATGAAATGAGCGGCTACCTCCAAACAAGATGATTTGGATGCATTCCAAGAATGGTATGTTTATAGTTAGAATTGAATATCAGATTCCTAAGGCCAATGACGAAGTAACAATTATAAGCAAACCATCACAAAGTTGCACGACTTCAATCTGGAAAAAATGTGGAGCCTTCGAACAACACCAAAAATCAAGGTTTTCACCTGGAGAGCATGTTTGGACTTACTTCCAACAAAGAAACGACTTTTTCAGCGAGGTATTAAGGTAGACCTTATGTGTGAGTTATGTGAGGAAGGAACTGAAACACTTGCTCACTTGATGTTGGAATGTAGAGAAACTAAGTCGATATGGGCCAATTGGGTTAATTGTTGGGTACATCAGCAATACACTTCGAATCTTTCAAGAACTTCTTTATGTGCGTAATATTAAACCACCCCTGGAATTTAACGAGTATTTGAGTATCATGGCATGGTGTATTTGGAAAGCAAAGAATGAATTCTATTTTCAGCATACCCAATTTAGACGAATGGTGATCCAACAACGAGCACATGCATGGTTTGTTCTTGGAAATGTTTGGAGCGAAACAGAGAACTCAGACTGAGAGTTCAAATTTTGGAGAAGGAACTCGGTGGATGCCACCCCCTTCTGTAACTTATAAACTGAACTCTGATGGAGCAATCTACAAGGATAGATCATTGGGCTTTGGTTTTATAGTGAGGGACAATGTGGGAGACGTTATTCTTGCTGGAGCAATGAGAACACGAAAGCGTAGGAAATAACACGCTTGGTTGAAGGCTTAACACTTCTCTTCGCATTGAAGGCAATGATGGAGACTATTTGCCTATTTTTTAGCTTCACCGCAAGTGTACGGCGCATTATAGAATATGGTTAGCAAGGTCGAATCCACGAGGGGATTAATAAATTAATGTACTAAGTATTGGATTATAATAGCCTTATTTTTATCTAAATGATCGAATCGTGATGGATTGGTTTTGTTAATACTAAAGCGTAAATTAATCCTAAAATAACAAATCAAAGATTGATTGAAAGATCAAGTATGGATGGATGGATTCCTGGGTTATGGTTTCACTAATATCCCCTTTTACTATCATATTAATCAAACCAAGTTAAACGTATTCTTCTTTATAGACCAATCACCAAAGTAATTTACCCTCTCTCTCGAGATGTATGTAAAAGCGTTGATTGGAAAATCTATGCTAGCATCTCTACTCAACATGAGATATCCAACTCCCAAAAGATCAGAAGATTATAAGGTCTCAAAATATTCACAGACTTCTCAATCATACAAGCTATTTGTGTCAAGTACTCAAGATCTAGTATTGAAACTCATCGGTTAGAATTATGAATCAATACATCAAACAAGTTTAAATCAATGGCCTTTTGATAAAACAGGAATTAAAGCAAAGTACTTGAATAGATGAAGAAGACATTAACTTCAATTATCATTAATCATCAAATAAAAGTGTTCATTAACCTACTCCCAAACCCGGGAATCACAAAGTGTTTAGCCAGACATCGAAGATAAACAATTCATAGACAAATTATTCATAATCAAAATCTAACTAATTGAAATAACGATACGATGGAATGAGTGAGCTCGGGGACGATGATGATCTCTCGATCTATCTTCAATCCTCGAAGGTGTGGTTGCGGTCTTGATCGATCTCTCGAAGTTTCCGGTGGAAAACTGCTCTTCTCTCTGGTTTCTAGGGCAAAATTCAGCGTGTTCCTGTTTGTGGCTGCCCCGGGTATATTTGTACTTCGTTTGGATCGAAACCTAGTTGAAAACGAATCAAACTCTGTTTTTCCCACAGAGGAGCACGGGCCGTGCCATATGGCACGCCCAGCCCGTGCTGGTAGCCGCACGTATTGTTCAATTCACAAAATGGAGCACGGGTCGTGCTCTTTGGCACGGGCTGCCCGTGCTACATGTCGAACCTTGTGGCCTGATGGCTGGGTTGAGCACGGTCGTCGTCTTTGTATGGCACGGCCGCCCGTGCTCACCAGAACAACTAAATCGCTCGGCCATTTTCTTCTGTTTTTTGCTCAGTTTGTCCGACTTCTTCTCGACTCGGCTCCAAACTTCGTACTTCACATCAATTATTGGCGGTTGCAATGCTCCAAATTATTGCCAAAATGCTATAATTATCGATAATTTCCTACAAAACAAGCAAAGCGTAATCCTTTTCCACAAAACAGGAATATAACCCTATTTATTCATATAATGCATGCATATCAACACATTCTAGCCAAGATTAAGCCCAAAATACATGCAAAATACATGTCAATCATAGACGGGCATCTAAAGCATTCATGTGGAAAGCTATTGTAAGGTGTTGATTGACGGACTCAATGGCAAACCAATCCAATATATCCATGGAGAATTGTTAATAGATGATAGTCTAAGCTTGGGTATTGGAGCTTGTGTTCGTTTTAGACACATTCCCAGAGAGTGTAATGTAGTTGTACGTTCTTTAGCTCATTTCATCACAAATACTGGTACTGAACTATTTTGGATTAAAGAAGTTCCTTCCTCTATTGAGGAACTTCTCAAATAGGATGTAGTTCATTTTGATTAATAAATATGATCGTTCCTTCAAAAGAAAAATATTAAAAAATATCCTCTCTCTCTCTCTCTCTCTCTCCCCAAAAAGAAATCTTCTATCTTTTCCCCAATTCCTCCAATTTGAGAGGATGGGGGAATCACTTAATTTAATTCTCTTGTTTTTTTTTTTAAGTTTCCCTTCATGGGAATGGTTTCTCCCTTAGTGCGACTTTAGTCTCCTAGTGTTTGGTTTCACTTTGTGAGAATTTTTTCTTTATTTTTTTTTTTTCCGGATCCTAGGTCATTTTGGCAACAGATCCGACCTTTTAGGTTTCGGATCCGCTATTTTGGTTGTTGATCGTGGTGCAAGGGGTGATTTCTCACACCTTACTATTGAATAAACATACGTAATGGAATTAGAATTGGGAATTATGAAGAAAATACTAAGAGATTTTCACAAAGTTGAAACTACTAGCCATTTCATGAAGTTTTAGTTTCTATCACTTGTGAGAAAGCTTCTCTTTGTTCTTCTTTTTTTCAATTCCTATGTATTTTCTATTGGTATATTTTCTTTATTGTTGTAGGGATTACATTTCAGTGTCAATGTGGAAGAATATTTGCTCTTCTTTTTAGGCTCGTTGATAATATTTATTTGATAGTAAGAGATTATATTGTTCGTAGATTTCTTAAAACACTTAAAAAATTGTATTTGGACGGCAGGATAAGAAACCTAAGCTGCGATTAGATATGTTTTCGTTAGGGAATTTGTTTTTTTCATTAGAGAATAGTGATGAAAAAAATTGAAAGAAGAAAAACAAATTTTGGAATTTTGATTGGATTGAGATGAAAATATACTGATGAAAAGTTGATTTGATATAGAAATAGAAACATGATGATTGAATATGATTAGTAATTGGAAACATGTGTGTAGATGAATAGCATAAATTATGGAAAAATATGTAATAATGGTTGGTGATTTAATTTTTTTATTTTAAAAAATAAATAGATATGATTGGTGGAATAAAAAGTGAAAGTGAGTGAATAGTGAATTTTTCAAAAAGTTCATTTCCATTCACATTTCTTACAAAAAAAAATTCCATTAACAAAAAAATTTCATTTTTTTTATATCCAACACAAGCTTACAAATTGGGAGTAAATTAAATCATGTTTTTTTTTATGTAAATAAGGTTACATAAATCTTGGACCAAAATAACTATTATACACGTGCCCAAAAAATGTAATTTATTATCAGCATCAACTAGTTTTTGACCCATGCGATGCACGGGATGTGAATTTATATTTTGCCGCTGTAAGTTGACTTCTTATAAAGCTGCACAAGGCAGAGTTTCTTTTTATCATATTCAAGTCTTTGATAAGGGTCAACATGGGAGGCACTTTTTTTTTTGAGTTTGAAAGCTAACTGCTCGTAATGTGATTTCTAATATAAAAGTGAATTGTGTAAGAATGAATATGAACAATGTGTTCGCCTTATTTTTAGCTTCACTGCAAGTGTACGGTGCAGTTTATAGAATAGGGTTAGCAAGGTCGAATCCACATGGACTAATAAATTATTGTACTAAGTACTTGATTGTAATAGCCTTATTTTTATCTAGACGATCGAAAGTCGATGGATTGGTTTTGTAAACTAAAATGAGAATTTATCCTAAAATCAACAAAGTAAATGGTGATTGAAAGATCAAGATTATGAATGGATTCCTGGGTTATGGTTTTAGTTAATATCCCCTTTTATTATCAGATTAATCAAACCAAAGTTATACGTATTCTTCCCTATAGAACAATCACATAAGTAATTTACCCTCTCTCTCAAGATGCATGTAAAAACGTTGATTGGAATATCTATGCTAGCATCTCTACTCAACATGAGATATCCAAGTCTCAAAAGCACAAAAGATTAATTATCCTCACAAATATTCATAGACTTCTCAATCATGTAAATATTCATGTCGAGTACTCACAGATCTAGTATTGAAACTCATCTATTCGAATTATGAATCAATACATCAAACAAGTTTAAACCAAAGGCCTTTTGATAAAACAAGAAGTAAAACAAAGTACTCGAATATGATTGGAAAACAATAACTTCAATTGCAATTAATCATCAAATAAAAGTATCCATTAACTTACTCCCAAACCCGAGAATCATAAGATGTTTAGCCAGACATAGAAAACAAATAATTCATAGACAAATTATCCATGTTCATGTCTAACTAATTGAAATAACGATACTATGGAATGCGAAGACTCGGGAACGTTGATGATCTCTCGATCTATCTTCAATACTCAAGTGTATTGTTGTAGCCTCGATCTCTCCAATTCTCTCCTGGAAAATTGCTCTTTTCTCTGTGTTCTAGGGCAAAAATCAGCGTATCTTCGTTTGTGGCCGTCTCGTCTCTATTTGTACTTCATTCGGGTCGAAACCTAGTTCAAAACTTGTCAAACTCTATTTTCCCGCAAGACAGGACGGGTCGTGCGCCTAGCGCACGCCCAGCCCGTGTTAGGTGCCACATGAAATTTCCAATCGCTGAAGGACGCATGGGCCGTGCGCATCACGCACGACCAGCCCGTGTGTATGGTCGAAGCTCAATTCTCAGTTTTGGATGGCGCATAGGTCATGCTAGGGACCCACGCCCCTGCGCGCACTTTGAACTTATACTTGTCCGTTTTCTTCCGTTTCTCGCCCGATTCGTCAGACTTTTTCTCGATTCGATTCCAAACATCGTACGGTACTTCTAGTATCGACAGTTCTTTACCACAATGCTCATAATTGTTGCCAAAATGCTACAATTATCATTCATTTCCTACAAAACGAGCAAAGCGTAATACCTTTTCCACAAAACAGAAATAAAGCCCTATTTACTCATGTAATGCATGCATATCAACTAATTCTAACCACAATTAAGCCCAAAATACATGCAAAACACATGTCAATCAAACCCCCAAACTTAAACTCAAGCTGATTGTGATCCCGGTCAACACTTTATAAACAAGACAAAACACAAATGGGGTAATGAAGAGCAACTCAAGAACAACGTATCACAATTCATGTCGTTTATCCCTGACGCTAAGAAAAAAATCAACCAAGCTTGAATATATAACATAGAGCACAAGTCAATTAAAACAATGGTAAATACTTCAAATCTCG
The DNA here is from genome assembly GCA_016081115.2 of Rehmannia glutinosa. Classification (NCBI taxonomy): domain Eukaryota; kingdom Viridiplantae; phylum Streptophyta; class Magnoliopsida; order Lamiales; family Orobanchaceae; genus Rehmannia; species Rehmannia glutinosa. The sequence goes on along the minus strand of CM071928.1, from coordinate 25,974,978 downwards.
CCTCTCATGGATAAAGTGTATACTCTCATCTCTAGAATATTAAGGGGACGTGTATTCGCTCAAATCATGTCAATGTTGAAGCATTACCATAAGCTTGCAAATCGTCTCACATCTCCGCCACTCGATTGTATGCAATTCATAAATCGAAAGGACTTTTCTTTTAGTTGTAATGAAGGCTCTTTGGTTAAGGTGGGAAATATGGAGAAAGTGACTCAAACTTAAGCATATAGATTTGGTAAGCACATATTTTTTTTTTTCACTCAAATATTCTCATTCAAATCAAATATGCACCCATTTTTCAAAAAAAAAAAAAAAAATTACCTCTTACCTCTTATTCTAATCACCTCTCTTTTTCTCCCCTTTTTCCTACAATCATGCTTCTCCTTACATCATAACCTCCGCCTTAAAAGTTCATTTAAGGCCAACTCACTTATGCAATCGATTTTTTTTTTGATTTTTTCCTCTTTTTGTGAGTATATCCTCCTTTTTCCTCCTTTTCTTCTTCTATCCCCACTTCCAACATGTACACCATTATCTAAATTCTCAATATCCTCCTATTCAACCTTTATTCAATCCCCTAATCAATGCTATACGATCAAGCTTAGGGTAACATATATATCAAGTTTAAGGCATGAAATGTGGCTACCGAAAAATCAGGCAATAGGCTCAAGTTGACTAACTAGGGAAATTAAATGCCATTAGATAGGCAAAAAGCTTGAATGACTTAACAAAAATGGCCTAAAATCATCTTCATGAATTGCATACAACATGTGACCTCAACAGAGATACGAGAGCAAGTTCTAGAATTCAAATCAATATGAATGACACACTCAATCAACAAACAAGACTGCATAATAATAAAAGCAGTAAAGGCTCAAAAGCTCACAGGCTTGTAATTGCATAATTCAAAGTATATCAACCATGATTTCAATATTCACATGCTCCATATCATCTATTCTCAACCCGGTCAACTCACGCTCAACACCCAATTCAAAACAACATAAATCGTTCAACAAATGTTCCCAAGATCACAACAAGCACACAATAGCGGTCAACTCACTCCCTAAAACCTAAGAAAGCAGTAAACGTACTAAAATGAAAAATAAGCATCTAATACAATGCAACCTATATGCTCTACATGCAACTATATGAATGAAAAAAACGCCACACCCTTCAATTAAATTACTACCTCTTCCCCCAAACTTGAATGAAATTATAATGTATAGAAAATAAGATAGAATTTCAAAGAAAAGTGTGGATTGAGAATGCATACCAGAATTCGCGACCTAATAATGTTGCAGCGAACTGACGCACGGACCGTGCGTGTGCGCATGGGCCTTCCGTGCATCCCTGCGACCGTCCTTTTTCCAGTTTTTTTTTTTATAAGAAAGCAAAAAAAAATCCTAACTTATGAAAGCAATAAGAAATAATAACCTGGCGAAGGGAAAAAAACATGGGAAAAAATAAAACAGCAAACCGTTGGGTTGCCTCCCAACAAGTGCTAAATTTAATGTCTATAGCTTGACGCCTGTGTATGCGATCACGGTTCCAGCCAAGTGAGGTGAGTCACTTCTTCATGTCTTTCTCCTTGCCAATTCAATTCGCATAAATTCGAGCCTCCTTTGAATGCCTCTAGTGGAGGGTTCACATGCCGGTCAAATGCTATATTCTCCTCGTTTGCATCGTGCGAGCGGCAGTACACGCGTGCTTCTGAGATGATGTCCCTCTTCGTGTGCTTCGCTTTCTCACATTTTAGTATTTCCTGCACATGATCTAAAGCACACACACAATCACTCGGATTAAAAGTGTTAGCACATGAATCAACGACTGATAAAGATTTACAGCTCTCTATTTTATCATGAGTTTTCCCAGCCTTATAGATGGAGAACAACACTTGTGTAAGTCCAAGCGGCTACGATAATCTAGAGGGGGGTGAATAGATTATCTCCATCTTTTCGATTATGCCCTCTTTTTCGAAATAAATAAGCCAAGTCAATAATAAAGGTGCGGGAAGTAAACAACACGCGTCGATTTATAGAGGTTTAACCCACCTAGGGCCTAATCCTCTACCACCCCAGTATATCCGGGATGGATTTCAAAAAGAAAAAGGATTTTATTAATTACCAAAATTAATACAACACCTTACAACATCACCTTGAAGAGCACCACACTCTTCTTTAACACCACCTTTGAGATTACCACAATCTCTCTTGAAGATTACCACAATCTCCAACGGCACCTTGTGAAGATTACCACAATCTTCAACCTTGACGAACACCAAATTCTTCAACACCTCGAAGAGCACCGCACTCTTCAATAAGAAGATCACCACAATCTTCTTGCACCTATCACCTAGATCATCCAAGTGTGTTCTTACCACAAGAACACTCACAAGGATATCTTGTGTTGAATGATAACCCAAAAATTCAAGATTACAACTCGATAATGAGTGATACAAATTTGAGTGAAAGTGTAATCAAGAAATAAGCCTAGACCTCAAGATGTGAAAGTGAAAGACCTTAGGCTATTACAATAAGAATAATAACAATGAAGTACAAATATGTTTGCTTGAGTGTATCTTGTTGTGTTGTAGTATTCTCTCTTATTGTGTTGCTTCAAATCTTCCTCTATTTATAGGAGAAGATTGATCATTGATAGGCTCATCTTGGGAACTGATTTCTACAAAACTAATTGCAATTAAAATCAAGATTATAGCTGTTAGAAATCAATCTCATAATTTAAGGAAAAGTTGTCAGCTGCACAACGATTAGAATTTTGCTGTCAAACCATAGGGCGACCGGTCGCACAGAAATAGACGTTTGAAAATAAGAACATATCTTTACACAGGGCGATCGGTCGACGGGGTGTCCGACGTCGACCACCGTGCCCGATCGTCCGCCCGATTGATTTGTAATCTGAAAAGGTTCATGAAAAAATTCTTTCCACACACCGGTCGACCAAGGGGTCGACCGGTCGACGGCACCGGTCGACACCTTGGTTGACCGGTCAATGGTACCGGTTGACACACGGGTTGACACACAGGTTGCCCTACCTCAGCATGTTCTCTGTTTTCAAGTTTAAAATGCGTTTAGGTACGGGTTGCCCTCTAGGGCGACCGGTTGACCTCAAAATAGAGGGGTTATCCGATTTTAGTCAAAAATAAACTTCAAGAAATACTCCGAAAAAATAATAAAAATATATTAGACCAATCGGGAGTATTTGGACAACATTTAGAAACATTGTTTTGGTGTAAAACACATTAACAAAAAATCATCAAAAGTGTTGTCCAATTTTTGTCGAAAATAAACATAAAGAAATACTTCGAAAATTTAGTAGAAACATTTTAAGTCATTTAGGAGTATTTGGACAACATTTAAAAATATTGTTTTGGTATAAAAACAAAATCATCAAAATCATGATAAAACCATTTATCAAACAACTTGTTCATCATTAACTCGTCATATGAGCTCTCCCTTTGCACATCTATCAAGGCTCGTGCAGTGGCTAGGAATGGACGCCCAAGTATCAGAGGAACATCTCGATATTCCTCCATGCCAAGCACCAAGAAGTCCACAGGGAATATAAATTTGTCTACCTTCACGAGCACATCCTCCACGATTCCCTTAGGATATGTGAGTGATCTATCCGCAAGCTGCAAGGTGACCATGGACGGCTTCACCTCTCCTAATCCAAGTTTCCTGAAAATGGACAATGGCATTAAGTTAATACTTGCTCCTAGATCACAAAGTGCTTTATTAAAGACAACACCACCAATAACACAAGGGATAGTGAAACTCCCCGGATCTTTGAGCTTCTGTGGTAATTTTCTCTGAATGATCGCGCTACACTCCTCGGTCAAGTTGACTGTCTCGAATTCTGCCAACTTTTTCTTCTTTGACATCACTTCCTTCAAAAACTTTGCATAATTGGGCATCTGCTCCAATGCGTCTGCAAAAGGTATGTTAATATGAAGTTTCTTAAAGATGTCTAAGAATTTAGCAAATTGGGAGTCTAACTTTTTCTTTTTAAAGCGTTGAGGAAAGGGAGTGGTATAGAAAACTTTGAAAGATCAGAGTTAGAGAAATATTTAAGCTTCTCAGCCCCTTTTTGTTCAGCAATATGACCCTCGACTCCTTCCTCGGCCTCAACATCGCCCTTTGCTTCTGTGTGTACATCTCCCGGGGTCGAAATTACCCATTCGGCATCACGTACGGGCCGCCCGTGCTTCGACGCACGGGCTGTGCTTTCTTCAGGGTTTTCAATATTTGCTACGGCATGGCGCATGACCTGGTCGTGCTCTGGCGCATGGGTCATGCGCGGTTCTGATTTTCTGTCACTTCCCAGAACTTTTGGCCCCTCGTATTCCGTGCCACTCCTCAGACGAATGGCATTACACTGTTCTGATAAGCGTGAATTTTGCATGTGTTTTGATGCGTATTTCGAGCTATAATGATAAGTAAACATGCATATACTCGCGTTAAACGTTACATATTCACTCCTTGTGGAAAAGATATTACACTTTGCTTATTTTGTAGGAATTTCATGATATTTGAAGCTAATTGAATAAGAATATGAGGAAAGCAAAGTAGAAACTCGGAGAATTGAGTGGATATACGAAACATGAAGCCTAAAAGAGCGAAAGTTGAGCGTTCACGGAAGAGACAGGGGGCACACGGGTTGGGCGTGCCTCAAGACACCACCCGTGCACCCCTGTATAAGGTTGATTGGAGCTGCAACATGGCGCACGGGTAGCCCATGCATGGGCACACCACCCGTGCGCCCTACAGAGAGTCAGGATATCTCACCGGAGTGGCGCACGGGTAGGTCGTGCTCCGACGCACCACCCGTGCGCCCTACAGAGAGTTGGGGTATTCCAGCAGGGTGGCGCACGGGTAACCCGTGCGTGGGCGCACCACCCGTGCGTCTCATACTGAATCCCATAATCTGCAAAGATTAAGCCCTAAACATGATGGGAGGTATAAAAAGGCTTTTTGGGGGGCGCACACAAGGACATTCTGGCATTTTTGGGATCTACAACACAAGACAAGAGTCAACTCTTGGAAGGAGACATCAAGGAGATAATCGGGTTGCATCGGAGCTTGAAGAACGGAGATATATCGAGAGATTGTCGACGTTCTAAGTTTTTCTTTGCTTCTCTTTTAGTTTCCATCTTTTAGTTTCATTTGTAATGACTTTGAACACTTTGTGTGTAAGTTGTTTAATCATGTGTAGCTAAATTCTTGTGATTTCCTAAGGGTTTTGGATGTAGATTAATGAACTCTTGTTGAATGTTTTAATCTTGGTTGAAGTTATTATCTTGAAGCCTATTTGAGTACTTTGAGCTTATTCTTGTTTTATCACTTGGCCAATGATTTAACATGTTTGATATATTGATTCATAATTCGATAGATGAGTTTCAATATTAGATCTTAAGTACTTGACACGAATATTTGCATGAATCGAGAGGTTTGTGAATATTGTGAGGACATTTTATCTATTGTGCATTTGGGAGTTGTGTATCTTATGTTGAGTAGAGATGCTAGCATAGATATTTCAATCTACATTTTATATGCATCTCGAGAGGGAGGATAAAATAGCTTTGTGATCGTCTTATAGGAATATTGATAATAACGTGGCTTGATTAAATTGGACAACAAGAGGATTAGTAATCGAAACCTTAACTCGGAAATCCATTTCATCATCTTGATACTTCTTTCATTTGTGTTATCTTATTCTTGTATTTTAGTGATTGAAATTGTCTTAATCTCAAAACAACAACCATCAAATATTGATCGCCTAAATAAAAGTAAAACTATCTTGGTTCAATACTTAGCCTATTGATTTATTAGTCTCCATGGATACGACCTTGCTACCCTATTCGATAACGAACACCGTACACTTGCGGTGGAGCTAAAAATATATAGGCGAACAAGTTTTTGCGCCGTTGTCGGGGACTAATACAATTTATAGTGCTAATATTGCGATAGATAGAATTATTCTTAATTTAGACATTTTTTTATTTTATTTTGTTTTTGTGTGACTTGAATTCCACATTATTTGACTTGTTTATTCTAGTTTGGTCCGGTAGTGCATGAACACGCGCTCTAAGCGGGAGACTTAATACCGCTCATACCGGGAAGTTGAGGCTTTCGCGAGGAGAATCGATCTTACCACTAGACGAGCCGAAAGACAACACAATCCGATAATGGGGGATTTGAATGAGTTACCAATACCGCCAAACAATGGTGGAAATGAGTTACCGATCTGGTTCAACAAAGCCATTCGTGATTACTTTTGACCACAAACGAATCGTAATTACGGTGGTATTGCCCATATTCCCATCAATGCCAACAACTTCGAGCTCAAACCGCACTAATCAATATGGTGCAACAGAATCGATTTGGGGTTTGCAAATCAAGATCCTAACTCTCACCTTGCGTTTTTATGCAAATATGCAATACGATCAAAATGAACGGAGTCTCAGATGACGCCATAAGATTGCGCCTATTCCCATTCTCTTTACGGGATAAGGCGAGAAATTGGTTGGGTACTTTGACGCAAGGAAGTGTGAGCACATGGGATGATTTGAGCCAAAAGTTTTTGTTTAAATTCTTTCCACCAAGCAAAACTTTGCACTCAAAAGTGAGATCACTCAATTCCGACAATTTGATTCCGAACCTTTGTACGAGGCTTGGAAAGATTTAGGGATTTGTTAAGAAGATGTCCACAACACGGCTTTCCGGAGGATCAACAGTTATGTTTCTTTTACAATGGTTTAATGGGGCAAACGAGGGCCTTTGTTGATGCCGCAGCGGGAGGAGCATTGTTGGCAAGGTTTCCACAAGATGCCTTAAATCTTCTTGAGGAAATGGCCATGAACAGTTACCAATGGCCATCCTGAAAGATCCAATGTACAACGAGTAGCGAAATCTCGATTCAGGCCCTATCAAAACATTGTCGGCACAAGTAGCGGCTTTGACAACTCAATTGAATGTATTTACGAAGGGGCCGTGAAGCGGTACGAAAGCACGGGTAGTGAAGCTCTTCTATATCCGATGGAAGAGGTAAATTATGTGAATAACCGAAATTTCAAAGAATTTAAATAATTCAAACCCAACGCACTACCATCCAGGGTTGAGAAATCATGAAAAATTTTTCTATGCAAATACAAAGAATGTGTTACAACCTCCACCGGGATTCAATGCTTCAAGTGGAGGCGGTAATGGAGGAGGTAAATCGTCGTTAGAAGATGTACTCACCTCTTTCATAAATCAATCTAATGCTTTCATGAATGACACGAGGAGCCGCCTCGATAAGCAAGACCTTAGGATGGATAAGTTAGAACAACAGGTGACGAGCTCAATAAAGAATCTGGAAACTCAAATGGGTCAATTGGCTGCAATTGTGGGAGTCAACATCAAAGGGTCAATTTCAAGCAACACGAGGTCAACCCGAGGGAACATTGCAATGCTATCCATGTGTGGGGTGAAAAAGAGAATGAAGAGTCCGAAAATGTTGATATTGGTGTGATGTCGAATCACGCGACGCTCGTGTATCAATGCACGACCAAATCGTGGGTGTTGCCGAGCCTACCATCCAAATTCAGGAAGATGACAAAAACGACGCTCAAGGCAATATGAAAGTTAAAGGAGGAACCGAGCAACAATTAGATAAACAAAAAAGAGCCAAGAAACGTGAATCGTATCCTAACTCTAATTTGCTGAAATATAATATTCCTCTTCCCTTTCCCCGATTGTTTCATAAGACTAACCTGAGTAAACAATTTGCTAAATTTGTGAGCATGTTTAAAAAATTGCACATTAATGTTCCTTTTGCAGAAGCAATGAAACATATGCCAAATTATGCAAAGTTTTTAGGGGAAGCGATGTCCAACAAGAACAAATGGGCATAGAATGGGATTGTCAACCTGACGGAAGAATGTAGCGCACTCATACAAAGGAAAATACCGCAAAAGCTGAAAGATCCGGGAGTTTCACTATTCCTTGTACAATAGGTGATATTTCCTTTGACAATGTACTTTGTGATCTAGGATCTAGTATCAATTTGATGCCACCGTCCGTTCTCGAAAAGCTTGGACTCATAGAAGTGAGACCATCCACTTTGTCACCCTACAACTCGCGGATAGATCACTCGTACATCCAACGGGGATACTAGAAGATGTGCTCATAAAAGTCGATAAATTCATATTCCCAGTGGATTTTCTAGTCTGGATGTGAATTAGGGTTGTGACACCCTCTTATACTTGGGCGTCCATTTTTGGCAAATCAAGCACTAATAGATGTGAAGAAAGGGAGCTTACATTACAAGTGGATGATGAGCGTATTTCATTTTCCATTTTTCGAATGTGAAAGGACAATATGATCTTAATGGTTGTAAAACAACAACAATTGCTAATTCCTCGTACTCAAGCTAATAACTTGAATAATTGTATGCATTCTAAAAATAATATGCGGGGCTTATCAATGAAGAAGAAGGAAAGGCACAAAAAGCCCGATGTTGAACCAAGAGCGTGCACGTACCATTCGCACGATGAAAAGGAGAACACATGGATAGTTGACAAACAGAAAAACCTCCTTTAGTAATGATCAAGGGAGGTGTAAATCCAAGTGAGCGGGATTGGCATGGAAAACTGCACGATGAGGTGACAAGCCTCATTTCGCAAAGATCATAATCGGAATCAAAAGGCGTCAAGCTAACGACGTTAAATATAGCGCTTGTTGGGAGGCAACCCAACGGTTTTTCGTGTGTGTTTAGTTTCAAAAATTTGTGTGATTTGAGTGCTTTGATATGCGAGTTTTTATTAATAAGTGTGATTAGTGTGTTTTTGTTGAATTTTTGTGTGTTTTTATCAAAAAAAAAAAGAGAAATTTGTTGTACAGGTGCGCACGGGTAGCTCGTGCGTTGGCACCCCACCCGTGCGCCCTGCAGAGAGGTGAGGAATTTGCCGGGGTGGCGCACGGGTAACCCGTGCTTCGACGCACCACCCGTGCGCCCTGCTGAAGAGGCTTAAATATGACAGTTTTTAAACTGTCTTCTTCTTCAAAAATTACACAAATCGCGCGCCACTACCCCCAAACTTCATTGCCATCAAAATTTCTTGCAAATTCTACTTAAATTCGTCCTTTTAATCCCTTCCCCATCACAATTCAACTTCACTTTACATTGAATTCAAATTTATTTGAAGAATTGTGAGCACAAGCACCTAGGGTTAAAATCTTCCACTTCAAGTTTAACTTAGAGACTTTCGGTAAGAACACCGTTTCTCCTTGTCAATTCATTGTCAATTATGTATTAGGGAGCATGGTAGGTGTTTATTTTGATATTTTTGCTATGAATTATGTGAACTATTCTTTGAGGCAAATTATCAAACACCTTGTGAGCTTGTGTAATTAAGGAGATTTAGGATGAATTGTTGGTGAGTATGGCATGACCAATGATTGTTTAAGCTAATATTTGTCTAGAATGGCCATAGTTTTTGTTTGTTTGGGGTAGTTGATCGATCAAAGTGACGTGGGCATGTGAATTTACATCACCCAATATGTTAGCTTTAATTCACTTTTGTTGTGGCCATTGATGATATTGGGATGCTAATGAAATGCGTTTCAGGTACAAACTCTTCATGGCCGAGCGAAGAAACCCCCAGGGTGGAAGGAGACGTGCACGCGGGGCGGCACAACGTGAAGTGGCACCACGAGGTCGACCAAAACAGATCCCCTGAAGCATATGGGGGTCAACTTGACAAATGCCGATGATCTTGAGCGATGGAATCGCTTGATCGGTCGCCAAATAGCTCCATCTCGATCGCCGGCGATGATTGTACCCAAACTTTGGGGATACATGAGGGCGTGTGGCGTCTTTTTCGCCAAGGTAGGATGGACGAACTTCATGAGCCGAAGGTGGCCGACATTTAAAAAGCATACATTGGAGTTCTTGAGTACCATGGAAGTACTCAAACAAGGACCTTTGAACCGTATATGATAAAGTTTCAATTGGGAATGTCCGTAGACAATCGTTTATGACCCAATTGAACACCATTTTCGAGTCCCAACAAACGCTCGTACTCGCCCGATGCCTCATTATGATCAATACGACTTACGGAGAATGCTTGTGGAAACACCACAAACGGGGCCGATGTTGTATGCCGCGCGAACCGCCAAAGCCTCGTGGATCCTAATCCCGTTTTCCGGTATATTCAACGCGTGATCGCATCCTTCGTGTTCGCCGAGAAAACATTGGAGGTATGACGACTAAGGAACTTTATCTCCTTTGGTGTATGGTTACAAACACCCCTACAACACCGCCGTCAATTTTGCCGAACAAATCGAATGACTAGCTAAAGGAAGGAAGGGGGTACGATTTCTATAGGGGCCTCATTACCCCTATTGCCCGGCATTTCAATGTTGATTTCCGAGGCTTGGAGCCTATCCCGGGCATCACTCGGGTTAATTTGGCATCGTTGCACCATATGAAGTTCATAGCGAATGAATACAACAGATTGGTGCTTCTACAAAAGAAAGGTGCTTCATTTCCGTTGCCTAACCCGCCATACACCACGGTAGAGACATTGACGGACACCACCAACTTCCTCATGAACTCCGATGCACACAACCGAATTACCGAGGCTATAGAGGCAAGAAAGCGTCGCAGAGTCGAAGGTTTCTTGGATGAGGAGGATATGGTGGCGGAGGAGGATGCGTTTCACGGCCGAGAATGGGGATGGAACCTCATCACCCCAAATTGGGTATGATATACCCGAGTCCTCACACGGAGGCGATTACCCCCGACATCTCAAAGTGGGGATCGTCCCAGTCCTTCTCACAGTGGAGGACCCCATCGCGATGCCGATTTTCAAGACATGTTTTATGCGTTTGGGGAGAACTTGAGGCGGCAAGAAGAAGAGTTGAGGCGGCAAGGAGAGGATTTGAGGCAACATAGGGCTGATTTCCTCGCGTTCAGCGAGCGATCGGAGCGGCGTTCCGAGGAGACGTGGCAAGTGCTCCAACAGCTACAAATGTGGCATATTTCTCAAGGCCACTTTCCACCACCGCCGCCGCAGTGATTCAGGTATATCCCCACTTTTTGTTATTGAAATTCTATTTTTCCCCTTAGGACACTATAATTTCATTCAAGTTTGGGGGGAGAGATAGCATTTTAATAAATGAAAAGTGTGGATACATACATAAAAAAAAAACATTTTCATGCATTTGTTTGTTTTCATATAGTTGCATTAGAGCATTTTAGGTTGCATTTGCATTAGAGCACGTTTATAGCTTTAGCACGTCTATTGCTTTAGTAGTGGTTAGAGAGTGTGTTGACCGAGCATGGTGCAACTTGTTGTTTGTGTGTTGATGGAAAATTCATATTGTTGGGATTAGATGTTGTTTATGGATTGATTGAGCCTCGAATAGATAACTTTGAGCATGTTGATATGAAAAACTTGGTGTGATGCTTTGAATTACATTTTGACAAGCCCTGTGAGCTTTGAGCCCTTACTTCGCTTATATCTTGTGCGATCTTGTTGTAATTTGAGTGTATCATTCATGTTGATTAAAATTCTAGAACTTGCTCTGGTATCTCTGTCAAGGCCACATGTGTATGTGAATTGTGAATGTGATTAAAGGCCATCTTTGTTAGCCTTTCATGCCTTTTGCCTACCTAAAAATGTGAAAACTCCTAGTTAGCCAAGTTGAGCCTATAGCCTATTTCTTTGATAACCACAAATTTAACCCTTGATCTTACTATATTTCCATCACCTTAAACTCGATTGTATAACGTTGAGTAAAAGGGGAATGAACGAGGTTGAATGGGTGGGAATTGAAAAATAGGATAATTGGGCATACTTGGTTAAATGGAATAAAAAGAGGAAGGAAAGATGTTGAAAATGCACAAATGAAAAAAAAAAAAAAGATTGAAAAGTGGATAAACTTGGGGGGTGAAGGATTGTGAATGGAGTTGATTCTCAAAAGAAAAGAAAGAAATGGAGATAAATGAAGTTGATAAAAATGAGGGATGATTGGAGTAGCATATGGGATTGTTGTGAAAATGATTGATATGCTCATCGGTCTATACACTCGAGTTTGAGTCACTTTATCCAAAAATTTCCTACCTAAACCAAAGAGCCTTCATTACAAACCAAATGAGAAAGTCCTTTATGATTCACAAATTGCATACACTTTCGTGGCGGAGATATGAGACAAATTGCAAGCCTATGGTAATTTTGCGACATCGAATTGATTTGAGCGTAAACACGTCCTATAACCTCGTGAGATGAGAGTATACACTTAACTTCGAGAGTTGGATTCAGAGCATTTCACTTTGTTTTATTTGAGGCGTGTTCTTTGATTAGATATTTGAGGCTTGATTGAGTTGTACTCGATTCATGACGAACAATTTGGATTTTCTTATAGATTCTCGGTGTCTTGCTACTGTTATCTTTTTCTCCATGTTGTGCTTTATCGTGTTCTATATATTGTTGATCGGGACGGTCAACAGTTTAAGTTTGGGGGATTTTGATAAGCGTGAATTTTGCATGTGTTTTGATGCGTATTTTAGCTATAATGATAAGTAAACATGTATATACTCGCGTTAAACATTACATATTCACTCCTTGTGGAAAAGATATTACACTTTGCTTATTTTGTAGGAATTTCATGATATTTGAAGCTAATTGAATAAGAATATGAGGAAAGCAAAGTAGAAACGCGAGAATTGAGTGGATATACGAAACGTGAAGCCTAAAAGAGCGAAAGTTGAGCGTTCACGGAAGAGAGACAGGGGGGCACGGGTTGGGCGTGCCTCAAGACACCACCCGTGCACCCCGTATAAGGTTGATTGAGCTGTAGCATTGCGCACGGGTAGCCCATGCATGGGCACACCACCCGTGCGCCCTACTGAGAGTCGTCGGATATCTCACCGGAGTGGCGCACGGGTAGGCCGTGCTCAACGCACCACCCGTGCGCCCTACGAGAGAGTTGGGGTATTCCAAAGAGGTGGCGCACGGGTAACCCGTGCGTGGGCGCACCACCCGTGCGTCTGTACTGAATCCCATAATCTGCAAAGATTAAGCCCTAAACATGATGGGAGGTATAAAAAGGCTTTTTGGGGCGCACACAAGGACATTCTCGCATTTTTGGGATCTACAACACAAGACAAGAGTCAACTCTTGGAAGGAGACATCAAAGAGATAATCGGGTTGCATCGGAGCTTGAAGAACGGAGATATATCGAGAGATTGTCGACGTTCCTAAGTTTTCTTGCTTCTCTTTTAGTTTCTATCTTTTAGTTTCATTTGTAATGACTTTGAACACTTTGTGTGTAAGTTGTTTAATCATGTGTAGCTAAATTCTTGTGATTTCCGGGTTTTGGATGTAGATTAATGAACTCTTGTTGAATGTTTTAATCTTGGTTGAAGCTATTATCTTGAAGCCTATTTGAGTACTTTGAGCTTATTCTTGTTTTATCACTTGGCCAATGATTTAACATGTTTGATATATTGATTCATAATTCGAGAGATGAGTTTCAATATTAGATCTTAAGTACTTGACACGAATATTTGCATGAATCGAGAGGTTTGTGAATATTGTGAGGACATTTGATCTATTGTGCATTTGGGAGTTGTGTATCTTATGTTGAGTAGAGATGCTAGCATAGATATTTCAATCTACATTTTATATGCATCTCGAGAGGGAGGATAAAATAGCTTTGTGATCGTCTTATAGGAATATTGATAATAACGTGGCTTGATTAAATCGGACAACAAGAGGATTAGTAATCGAAACCTTAACTCGGAAATCCATTTCATCATCTTGATACTTCTTTCATTTGTGTTATCTTATTCTTGTATTTTAGTGATTGAAATTGTCTTAATCTCAAAACAACAACCATCAAATATTGATCGTCTAAATAAAAGTAAAACTATCTTGGTTCAATACTTAGCCTATTGATTTATTAGTCTCCGTGGATACGACCTTGCTACCCTCTTCGATAACGAACACCATACACTTGCGGTGGAGCTAAAAATATAGGCGAACATGTTCCCTCGGATTTACCTCAGTGTTGCTCGGAAACTGGCCCTTCTGATGTTGTCCACCAATGATCATCGCTAACTGGCCAATCTGAGTTTCTAGGTTTTTCATTCGTGAACCCACAGTGTTGGCCAACTCCGTGATATGTGCCTCGATCTTGTCTATCTTAGCCTCATCTTTATTGAACCGGTTCCTCGTTTCACCCATGAAGGAGGTGAGAATGTCCTCTAAAGATGGCTTTGCCTCCGCATTAATGACACCGTTTGTCACATTAAACCCCTGTGGTGGTTGCATCACATTCTTCATGTTCGCATAGGAGAAGTTCTCGTGGTTCCTCAAACCCGGATGGTAATGAGTGGGAGTCTGATTGTTACGAAAATTGTTGAAATTCCGGTTATTAACATAATTTGCTTCCTCCAGGGGATCTAGAGGAACTCCCCTATTACTTGCACCCGCGCTTCCTTCATTTACCTTCGTCAATGCACTCAATTGATTTGTCAATACATCATCCGAGCCATCGACTCTCCTTAATGGGTCCGAATCGAACTTCGGCTACCCCTTTCACATTAGTCCTCTCGGTGGGCCACTGATAGCTATTCATGGCCATCTCCTCCAATAAGTTGAATGCATCCTCTGGGAATCTTGCAAGTAGAGCGCCTCCTGCTGCGACATCTACAAACGACCTAGTCTGTCCCATCAACCCATTGTAAAAGAAGCAGAGCTGCTGATCCTCAGGAAATCCGTGTTGCGGGCACCTCCTCAATAAATCCCGGAAACTCTTCCAGGCCTCATACAATGGCTCAGAATCAAACTGCCTGAACTGCGTGATCTCACTTTTGAGCTATAGTGTCTTACTTGGTGGGAAGTATTTAAACAAGAACCTCTGACTCAGCTCATCCCAGATATTCACACTCCTCTGAGTTAGGGTGCCTAGTAAGTTTCTAGCCTTATCCCTTAAAGAGAAAAGGAATAGGCGCAAACGTATAGCATCATCAGTCACCCCATTCATCTGGATTGTGTTGCAAATCTGCATAAAGTTCGCAAGATGAGAATTGGGGTCATCAGACGGAAAACCCCAAACTGATTCTGCTGCACCATCGAGATCAGTGATGGCTTCAGCTCAAAATTGTTCGCATTAATTGGGACATTGACAATTCCACTATTGTTGCGATTGGTCTGTGGGCGAAAGTAATCGCGAATCGTTTACTGCTGGACTGTCGGAACCTCTGGTACTGGTAACTCATTAACGACCGTGTTGGCCCCATTGTTACCTCCTTTGTTACCTCCGTTATTTCCCCCGTTGTTATCTTCTACGTCCGCCATAGCCTGTTCTTGTTGTCTTTCTGCTCGTCTAGTAGCCGCACTAATTCACCTAGCAAAAGCCTCAACCTCCGGTATGAACGGTGCTAATTCTCCTTGCTTCGAGCGAGTGTTCATGCACTACCTGAACCAACTAAAGAAAACAAGTCAAACACAGTAGGAGTTAAATAAAACAACAAATAATAAAAAAGAAAGAAAAAATATCTAAATTAAAAATAATTCTATTTATCGCAATATTAGTACTAAAAATTTAATTAGTCCCCAGCAACGGTGCCAAAAATTTGTTCGCCTTATTTTTAGCTTCACCGCAAGTGTACGGTGCAGTTTATAGAATAGGGTTAGCAAGGTCGAATCCACAGGGACTAATAAATTATTGTACTAAGTACTTGATTGTAATAGCTTTATTTTTATCTAGACGATCGAAAGTTGATGGATTAGTTTTGTAAACTAAAATGAGAATTTATCCTAAAATCAACAAAGTAAAGTGTGATTGAAAGATCAAGATTATGAATGGATTCCTGGGTTATGGTTTTAGTTAATATCCCCTTTTATTATCAGATTAATCAAACCAAAGGTATACATATTCTTCCCTATAGAACAATCACATAAGTAATTTACCCCCTCTCTCAAGATGCATGTAAAAACGTTGATTGAAATATCTATGCTAGCATCTCTACTCAACATGAGATATCCAAGTCTCAAAAGCACAAAAGATTAAATATCCTCACAAATATTCACAGACTTCTCAATCATGCAAATATTCATGTCGAGTACTCACAGATCTAGTATTGAAACTCATCTGTTCGAATTATGAATCAATACATCAAACAAGTTTAAACCAAAGGCCTTTTGATAAAACAAGAAGTAAAACAATGTACTCGAATATGGTTGGAAAATAATAACTTCAATTGCAATTAATCATCAAATAAAAGTATCCATCAACCTACTCCCAAACTCGGGAATCACAAGATGTTTAGTCAGACATAGAAAACAAATATTCATAGAAAAATTATCCATGTTCATGTCTAACAAATTGAAAATAAAGATACTATAGAATGTGAAGACTCGGGAACGTCAATGATCTCTCGATCTATCTTCAATCCTCAAGGGTGTTGTTGTAGCCTTGATCGATCTCTCCAATTCTCTCCTGGAAAATTGCTCTTTTCTCTGTGTTGTAGGGCAAAAGTTAGCGTATCTTCGTTTGTGGTCGCCTCGTCTCTATTTGTACTTCGTTCGGGTCGAAACCTAGTTCAAAACTTGTCAAACTTTGTTTTCCCGCACAGGCACATGCCCAGCCCGTGCTAGGTGCCGCATGAAATTTCCAATCGCTGAAGGACGCACGGGCCGTGCACATCACGCACGACTAGCCCGTGAACATCACGCACGACCAGCCTGTGCGTATGGTCGAAGCTCAATTCTCAGTTTTGGATGGCGCATGGGTCGTGCTAGGGACGCACGCCCTGCCCATGCGCACCTGGTGGAACTTATTCTTGTCCGTTTTCTTCCGTTTCTCGCCCGGTTCATCTGACTTCTTCTCGATTGGACTCCAAACATCGTACGCTACTTCTAGTATCGGCGGTTCTTTACCACAATGCTCAGAATTGTTGCCAAAATGCTACAATTATCATTCATTTCCTACAAAACGAGCAAAGCGTAATACCTTTTCCACAAAACAGTAATAAAGCCCTATTTACTCATGTAATTGTAAGTCCAAGCGGCTACGATAATCTAGAGGGGGGGTGAATAGATTATCTCCATCTTTTCGATTATGCCCTCTTTTTCAAACCGAATGCTCAAAGACAATAATAAAGGTGCGGGAAGTAAACAACACGCGTCGATTTAAAGAGGTTCAACCCACCTAGGGCCTAATCCTCTACCACCCTAGTATATCCGGGATGGATTTCAAAAAGAAAAAGAATTTTATTAATTACCAAAATTAATACAAATTCAACTTACAACACCTTGAAGAGCACCAACTCTTCTTCAACAACACCTTTGGAGATTACCACAATCTCCCTTTGAAGATTACCACAATCTTCCTTCAACGGCACCTTGTGAAGATTACCACAATCTTCAACCTTGAAGAATACCAAATTCTTCAACACCTCAATAAGAAGATCACCACAATCTTCTTGCACCTATCACCTAGATCATCCAAGTGTGCTCTTACCACAAGAACACTCACAAGGATATCTTGTGTTTGAATGATAACCAAAAATCAAGATTACAACTCAATAATGAATATTACAATTTGAGTGCAAAGTGTAATCAAGAATAGCCTAGACCTCAAGGATGTGAAAGTGATAAGCTAGGCAAAATTTACAACAAGAATAATAACAATGAAAGACCAAGTATTTGCTTTAAGTGTATCTTGTTGTGTTGTATCTCAATTGTTATATTGGTTGCTCCAAAACTTCCTCTATTTATAGGAGATGATTGATCAAGCATAGGCTCCTCTTGGGGATTGAAAATCTACAGAAAAATACAATTAAAATCAAGAATATAGCTGTTAGAAATCAATTCCACAATTTAAGGAAATGTGTCTGTTTGTCAAACAAGTCATCATATTTTTTTGTCATTAATGCACAGGCGACGTGACGGTCGCATTAAATAAGAGAATTGAAGAACACTTTGAAAATTTCAACGGGGTGACCAGGTCGACATAAAGCCTTCGATCGGTCGACCCACCTCAACCGGTCCCCCTAATAAAAATGCAAGGTCCAGTTAAGCTGCTTTCGACACGAACTTGCAGTGTGCGGCCGACCCTTGGGCGTCCGGTCGACGCCCAGGGCGACCGGTCGACCTGCGACATTTTTCATCCGTCTCTTTTTATTTCAAAATCATCTTCATGTACGGGTTGCCTATAGGGCGGCCGGTCGACCACGAGGCAAAATGTTGTCCAATTTTTGTCGAAAATAAAACTCAAGAAATACTCCGAAAATTTAGTAAAAACATTTTGAACCAATCTGAAGTATTTAGACAATATTTAGGAACCTTGTTTAGAAGTAAAAATCCATTGATATAAAATCATTAAAAGTGTTTGTCTAATTTTGTCGAAAATAAACTTGAGGAAATATTCTGGAAAATATTAAAACCATTTTAAATCATTTAGGAGTATTTGGACAACCTTTAAAAACATTGTTTTGGTGACAAAATAAAATCATCAAAATTAAGATAAAAACATGTATCAAACAATCCCCCCCTTTTTGATGATTACAAACCAAAACAATTTTTACACAAACTGGGAGAACAATTTTAGAAAATATTTTTCCGGTAAAAAAACATTTGACCGTTTGGAAGCAACCGAAATTTCCAAAATATAAAAGCAACCAAGTAGGGAGTAAATATAATCAATAGTAAGCACAAGCTCCCCCTATCAACAAGCATATCAAGACTAATGTAAAATCAATTATCCATAAGCTATAAGCTAAAAACTTTAGCTTTTATTATTTGTTCAAGAGCTTATAAGCTCCCCTATCACAAAACATCATTAAACACTTGTATAAGTCCATCAAGCAATAATTGACTAAAAATGAATCATAACTTATGGCTTTTATGAGCCATAGCTTATAGCTTTTATAACAAGCTTTTATTAGCTTCTTTGAGCTAATGCGCCAATTTCCTGTTTCTCCCCCTTTGGAATCATCAAAAAGAATGTTAGGATGATAGAAACATCATATAATGTCATCAAAGTGCACCAAAGGGACGGTTTATCAACCGTTGAGCAATTTAAGCTTAAAAACTCCAAAAAAAAATTGGAGAAATATATCATAAGAAATCCATAAGGTTGCATTTGGATTGGAGGATTTGGATTTGGGGAGAGGATTTGGGGAAAGATTTCAAATGACTCCAAATAAGAAGGATTTGAAATCCTCCAAAATGACTCCAAAAATAGCTTCCAAGGATTTGAAATCCATTATAAAATGATTTCATCCAAACAACCTCAATGGATTTGTTATTATGGATTTGAAATCCATTGCTCAAATTCTTCCATCCAAATGGAGCCTAAGCTCATTTGTTAGCCAAAAACATGATCTCAAAAGGATTTTAAGACATTAGGAAGCAAGAGAATCATGTAGAAGTTGAAATATTCATTGCGACATTTCATCGAACACTATGTGAGCGTGAAAAATAAAAGAGGTTGTATATAACCTTTGTAAATGGTTCAAACCAAAAGATTTCCATATCATCATCAATCATCCTCATTTCAAAGCTCAACAATATCGTATGCAAAATATGCAACATTAGTCCATCAAATAAGAGGCTCAAACAAGGTAGATTCTCAAGGGTTCAACCCAATTGAGATAATATAAGCTAATAAGGATCAAGGCATTACAAATGCCAAAAATTAGAGCATCCATCAAGTAATATAAGTCATGCCTTAAACAATACATGTATGATATATCAAATGTCCCAACATATCCAACTAAGCATAATGATCAAAGCATTAAAAGAAGCACTTTTACCATCAAGACTTCATACCAATTATCAAACAATGCTTAAATTAGAGTATTTTTACCATCAAATACTCCATCAATACCATGATCACCCACAAGTCATTATCGACTTGTAATTTTCACCCTTTCAAGAAGACAAGCAAATTTTATTAAGTACGAAAGAGTTTTACAAAGGTTCATAAGAATACAAAGCAACATGAATGAAAATGCTAGAAAGTAAAGGGGGTGGGGACATCATTCCTCATCCGAGGAGAAGCAAGTTCCGGAATGAGATCTTTGATGAATTTCTTCAATTTGCCGATTGACTTTTGCATTTTGGAGGTCTTTTGCTCCAAAGCCTCATACCTCGTTTCATGAAAAGCCCTCATCTCATCAAATTCGGCTTGGGTATACCTCCTAGGCGGTTGAGCACCCCAGATTACCCTCCAGTTGCTCGGTTCACCTTCCTCCGCCAATCTTGCGGCCTCGCGTCATCAAAGTAGTCATTAGGATCGGGGAATCTTGACCTCTTCCTTTAGCCATTTTAGTTGGTCGGATGTCCATATTCTTGCATTGTGACTATTTGGGAGATGTTATCAATGTCAAAGTCATTTAGAAATACCTCCGAGTTACACTCCGAGGGGGTAGTCCCGATTGAATAAGAAGTTTACAAATCCAATTTCCTATAACCAACTTCTTATTACCTTGAGTGATGGACTCAATTAGACATTGAATAAGTATGGCGCCAAAGTTAAGTGGTTCCCTCTAGCAATCTTATAAGTCAAAAAGTAATCCATGTTGCTAGGCATCTTTCCCGACTTACCACAAATGCAATATCGACAATGACCGATAAAATACGATGCTCAAGTGTCATTGCCAACAAAGAATACTTTGGCCATACTCCCAAATACGTCTTAACTTCTTTCATCGACACCCCCAACATTTCATCATTCCAAGTCCCACAAGAGAAATAATCCCAACCACCTTCTCTAACATGTAAAAGCCGGCAAATATCATTGGGAGTCCATCTAAAATGACGACCCCTTATAAGTGAATTTACTGGCTATCGGCTTCCTTTCAACATTATATTCCACCCACATATTGGCATAAAAGAGTTGGATAATATCATCATCATACAAAACATACGCATGCTCCCATAAATACATCCAACCTTGCTCCTCAAAGAATCCTCTAATGGTGGGATATTCATTGGTAAATGAACTAAAACGACACATTTTAGTTCGAGCAATAGATTTTCCTCCCATCCCGAATCCTCATAGTACCATTCCGCATACTTATTGATGAAATTAAGAACATTGTGGGAATTAGGAGCTTGAGTAACAAAGGATTTTTACCTTTCGCCCAACGGCAATTTTGGAGCGAAATTGTTCATGAGCTCGGTAATTTGGGCCCGAGAGAGAATGGGATTTTGAACATCATCACCTTCGAGCTACGTTTCTGCAGGCGCAGCTCGTATATCCCTTTGTTCGACTTCTTCTTGTCGATTTCTCGACGAACCCTCTCCGCCCCTTCTATGCTTGGAGATGGGATTTCGACCGATAGAATTCTTTGGAGGAACCATATATGTAAGATTCTTGTGAAAATAAGAAGATTAGCAACAAGAATCGTGAAAAATGATGAAGAATTGAAGATTATAGGAGAAAAGGGATGAAACACGCTGTTATAGGGTTTTGAAGAATTTTCCCGTCTGTTTTGAAACGAAGAACAGAAAGTTTATATCTATAAAATTAGCCTGGGCGACCGGTCGAGGTAGGGTGCGACCGGTCGACGTGCAGGGCGACCGGTCGCCCCTGCTTTGACCGTCCCAGGTAATTTTTCTTTCCCCAGAGTTTTCCAAAATTCAATTTTTCACCCCAAAAATTTTAAAACTTTGCAAAAAGATAATTTTGGATCAAGTCCAACAAATACGGGTTTCGGAAAAATATATATTCGAGAAAATCGAGACTAAACAAGTAGTGCCCTCTTAAGAAAAATTTGCAAAATCAATTAGGGGCACTTAAGGGGTTGAAATAAAATATCTTGAAAGATATGTGCATAAGCATAGTATCGAGTATTTTTTAAAAAATACGAGTGAACATACCTCGATAGTTTAAGAAACTTGATGACGAAATGGCCAATGAATATGAGATATATATCCTACACAATTCTTAGACAAAGTTTGCACAAAAAGTACAAGTGTAGGCAAGTAATAGGAGATATCAAAAAGAGCTTATGCTATAAGATTTCATAAGAGATAATAAGCCACATAAGTCAACTTAAATGCACAAGAGTTTTAGAAAATCATGCAAGGTCTCCTAAAAAAATTATGAAACTCTCAAATATACTAAAGACCTAAATTAAAAATAAATACTTGAAAACTCATTTTGCAATTAAGACACAAATAAAAACATGCATAGAAAAAATGCATATATAAATGGGGAGATACGGTTTACCAATTACGCCGTTTCCATGGGTTGTGCCGTTCCCATTGTTGATGATATCTTCCCTTTGAGAAGTCTCTTTGTTGATGATGACTTCTTTGATTGCTCCATTTCCAAGGTTTGTTACCTTCCCATTGTTGATGGTCTCTTCTTCTTTGATGAAGTCTTTGCCATTTCCAAGGATTGTGTTCTTCCCTATTTTGATTATATCCTCTTCTTGGAAATTGGCTTTGTCGAAAATAGTTTCTCCTTCTTTGATCAAATGAAACGGTCATTTGATGTCTTCTTGGCGGTATGAATTTTCTTCGATCATTATTTCATCGGGTACCTAATAACACATTATTTTGTGGTACCCTTAAGTGTTTGGTCCTTTAGGATTAGTCTTGAGACTTTTAGGTCTCCAACAATAATTAGAGCTATTTCTAGCAGCCCGGCAAGTATTTATCGTATGACCCTTTTACCGCAATAAAAACATGTAATAATTCTAGGAGCATAATGACCAACGTGCATAGTAACTTGATCCTTTTTCATATGATTAACAACATTAGGCTTATGATCAAGTCCTTTATCACAATTATGAACATCAACAATTTTGGACATTTTATTGGTACTCAAGTTTGATTTTAATATATCATTTTTCATGCAATCAATATTCTCAACAAGAGTACTATTTTCTTTCTCAAGATTTCTCACTTTATCAAGTGTGGTGGTGTGAGCACATGATAGTGATTCATAGGAAGTAAATAAACCATCCTCATCATTTTTCAAAACGATGAATTCCTTTTTCAAATTTTTGTATTTAACAAGTAAGTCTTGGAATTCATTTTGTAATTCATCAAAATCATTTTGTAAATCATTATAATCATTTTGAATGACAATATCATAGGAAGTAGAGGGTTTAAGACATACCTCGTTTTCTTCTTCGATACCCATAAAGCAATATTCAACTTCTTCGTAATTAGAAGTTGTAAGAGGCTTGTTCCTTAGATTTGAACTTGTATCCCTTTGAGAAGTAGATGCTTTTGTTTGACTCCTTTCATTTGCAAATACTCCATAGATGGCTTCTAATTTTTGCCATACTTCATGTGCCGACTTTA
Source organism: Rehmannia glutinosa (assembly GCA_016081115.2). Classification (NCBI taxonomy): domain Eukaryota; kingdom Viridiplantae; phylum Streptophyta; class Magnoliopsida; order Lamiales; family Orobanchaceae; genus Rehmannia; species Rehmannia glutinosa. The sequence goes on along the minus strand of CM071928.1, from coordinate 25,951,640 downwards.
TTCCTACAATATGTTCATATTCTAAATTAGTAAATGAACAATACAAAATATTGAGAGCTTTACCGTTTAAGGAGATGATTTTCTTCTCTTCATCATTGAGCTTTTTGAAGCCTTTTGAGGTGTGTGGTGTATCTTTCATCGGAATGGATTCTCCATTAATGACGGTGTTCCAAATGTCGAACCCGCAACCTTGTAGATAGCATTCCATTCTTTCTTTCCAAAAATTAAAATTTTTGGAATCAAATAGTGGTGGCTTGGTGGTGGAGGTGCCGATAGATGAGCTTCGTCAGAGCCGACGATCGTTTCTCTTCACTCGCGATGTGAAACGAGCTTGCCAAAGAGTTTGGCTCGATACCACTTGTAAGTCCAAGCGGCTATGATAATCTGAGGGGGTGAATAGATTATCTCCATCTTTTCGATTATGCCCTCTTTTTCGAACCGAATGCTCAAAGACAATAATAAAGGTGCTTAAAGTAAACAACACACGTCGATTTAAAGAAGTTCAACCCACCTAGGGCCTAATCCTCTACCACCCCAAGATATCCGGGATGGATTTCAAAGAAAAGAATTTTATTAATTACCAAAATTAATACAAATTCAACTTACAACACCTTGAAGAGCACCACACTCTTCTTCAACAACACCTTTGAGATTACCACAATCTCCCTTTGAAGATTACCACAATCTTCCTTCAACGGCACCTTGTGAAGATTACCACAATCTTCAACCTTGAAGAATACCAAATTCTTCAACACCTCAATAAGAAGATCACCACAATCTTCTTGCACCTATCACCTAGATCATCCAAGTGTGCTCTTACCACAAGAACACTCACAGGATATCTTGTGTTTGAATGATAACCAAAAATCAAGATTACAACTCAATAATGAATATTACAATTTGAGTGCAAAGTGTAATCAAGAATAGCCTGAGACCTCAGGATGTGAAAGTGATAAGCTAGGCAAAATTTACAACAAGAATAATAACAATGAAAGACCAAGTATTTGCTTTAAGTGTATCTTGTTGTGTTGTATCTCAATTGTTGTATTGGTTGCTCCAAAACTTCCTCTATTTATAGGAGATGATTGATCAAGCATAGGCTCCTCTTGGGGATTAAAAATCTACTGAAAAAATACAATTAAAATCAAGAATATAGTCAAGAAATCAATCCCACAATTTAAGGAAATGTGTCTGCTGTCAAACGGTCATATTTTTACTGTCAATGCACAGGGCGACCGGTCGCACAGAAATAAGAGAATTGAAGAACACTTTGAAAATTTCAACAGGGCGACCGGTCGACATAGGCTTCGACCGGTCGACCCCTGTCTCAACCGGTCCCCCTAACTCAAAAATACAAGGTCTGAAGTTCTGTTTCGACACGAACTTGCAGTCCGGTCGACCCTCTGCGACCGTCGATCGGACCGGTCGACGCCTTGCGGCCGGTCGACTTGCGACATTTTTCATCCGTCTCTTTTTCTGCTTTCAAAATCATCTTCAGTGCGGGTTGCCCTATGGGGCGACCGTCGACCACGAGACAAAAATGTTGTCCAATTTTTGTCGAAAATAAAACTCAAGAAATACTCCGAAAATTTAGTAAAAACATTTTGAACCAATCGGAAGTATTTAGACAATATTTAGGAACCTTGTTTAGAAGTAAAAATCCATTGATATAAAATCATTAAAAGTGTTTGTCCAATTTTGTCGAAAATAAACTTGAGGAAATACTCCGGAAAATATTAAAACCATTTTAAATCATTTAGGAGTATTTGGACAATCTTTAAAAACATTGTTTTGGTGACAAAATAAAATCATCAAAATTAAGATAAAAACATGTATCAAACAATAATGCATGCATAGCAATTAATTCTAACCACAATTAAGCCCAAAATACATGCAAAACACATGTCAATCACAATGTCAGCACACACACATACATATATATCACAAAGGAGTACTTTTGGAAATAGTTTTATAGACAAATTGAATGCTTATAATTTGTGTTATTTTGTTTAATATATTTCTATATTTCAATATTGTGTTTTTATCATTTTATCAATTTTAATTTAACCATGATTTTGAAGATTGTGAATTTTAATTTTCAGATTATTTTGTATCTAACCATGACTATTACTGTACCATTTTTTATATTAATTAATTATTCAGTATTAACTTATATTTAACCAAAAAGCTTACAATATTTATTCGATATTTTTTAGAATATTCCGATATCAGAACATAAACTAAATACATTTGTGCATTTTTTTATACTTTCCGACATTAGAACGAAGATCCTGGTGAACGAAATATTTAGATTCTGCAATCAGTATCTATATGATTCCCTGAAAGTTTAATTTTTTTGTCAAGTAGTAATTAATGTAATTTTTCTTTAAATCAGTAATAAATAATTTTAATTAGGAAAGTATTTTAATATTTGAATGATTGTATTTTGAATTCTGTATCAATTTTAATAAATCTAATCACAATTTTAAAAACTATTTGTATATTTTAATATCCCTACTTTTGTATTTAACCTCGAATATTATGGTATCAGCTATTTAATATATCAATATTATATTATTTAAAATGCAAGTATGAAATTACACAATAAGAATTATAACGCAAAACTAATAAGATATTTTTTTTTTCAAAACTTTCTAAATTAGAACGAAATTTATGAAGTATGTATATATATTTTTAATTATTATATATATGATTCATTGAAAATATAAAAAAAAATATGGCAAGTGATAATATTTTAATTTTCTGAAAATTAGCAATATATAATTGAAATTAGAAAAGTATGAAAAATACGTAAAATCAAAATTGTAGAAATTAAAGACAGATTACGGGCCTTTAACAGTGACTATTAAAATATGCCATTTAAAAACGATCAACATTTATTTGTTTTACTGGTTCTTTGAAAATATACATAATTTTGGCAAATAATAATTAATGTAATTTTCTGAAAATCAGCAATGTGTAATTTTAAATTAGGAATATATGAAAATCATATGAAATCAAAATTACAGAAACTAAAGAGCGGTCATGGGCGAGGTTGACTATTAAAACTTATCTTTTAAAAATATCATGCTCAAACCATTGTCAAAAAAATATCATGCTCAAACCTGTGAATAAGTAAATTCCTATTTCTTGGATCAAGAACCACCATCTTGGATTATACTATCTGAGGGTTGGGCCAAGGGCCCAAGGATAAAGTATCCTTCAACGGAATGACAAAACACCGCCCTCCAATCTGATACGGGCCAAAGACCAAATCCATACTTCTTCCAATCAGTCAATCACTAATCACATCCAATTATTATTTACTAAAAACAATCACATTAACAATCATCATTACATTTTCATCTCATATCCAATTACACCCTAAATCCATTTTTACTTGTCCAAAAAAAAAAAAAAAAAAAAAAGCAAGCAATCACACCCTATACTCTATAGGAACTCCATCTCCAGATCTCCTTCATGGTAAATAAAAAGGAAAAACCAAATTGTGTGAATTCATGAATGAGAATAATACCTAAACCTTGCTATACAAAATTAAACTCACCTTTCAGTAATGTCAACAGTCACTCCAAAAATCAGTATACAACATCAGAGCTGGGGTATATTCATCTATTAGAATGTAGAAGGAAATACAATGAAAAGGGAGAAAAGCTCATAAAGGTCAAATTTTAATGCAAAATTGGTGGGGAAGACTTCGTGTACGTGGTCGAATGATTATCGATAAGATCTTTAAGGCTGGAGGAGAAGAAAGTATGCTAAAAGGCTCTAAAATGTACAAATGGTAGCATAATAAATGAAATCAGGGCCGCCAAACGGTCTTTTGGGCACAGAGGATACCTTCCCGATTTTGTGCGAAGGTCATTCGGATCTCCCAGTGAAGGCTTCTTAGAATATCTTCAAGAGGATTAAGAATTTCTACTTTGTCGCGAATAATTGCCCAACCACCAGGCCTTAGTAAGCGATCCATCTCAACGACAATTACTATGGCCTGCTTACATCTGAAAAAGAATAAGAGTAAGATGCAGCAAAGAGAGCTTCTTTCGCAAAAAGAGATGAAATGCAAAAACACAAACCAGAAGAAACACTGCGCTACTTTTAAAAGGTTAACACAAAGAGACTGATTCGTGAAGAATACATTGTAGAATCGAGAATAAAGTGAGTCCTACTTTTTCTAGAGTCAAAAGTGAAGAAAATCCTAATGTCTGATCCCAAAAGTGTCTACGATAGCAGTTATTTACTAAACCACAATGAAACAGTGAGCTCGTTCGCAATTATCTTAGAAAGTGAACATTGACAACATCGAAATCTTTAGGAGAGAGTCTTAGGCAGCGAATAAAGTGCACATATGCATCAAATGAGCATAAAGTGAAGAAAAGCTATACTCCAGAAAAATTGACAACATCGAAATCCTCCTATACTAAGGAGTGTTCAAGCACTAAAAAAGTGCTTCTCAGTGTTTGCAAAGGTCAACTTATGCTTCTGATTTTGTTTCATTTAATCGAGAATCTAAAAGCGAGGAGAGGGTGCAGGGTGCTTTAGATTTACGCTTGATTTGACTTTTACATACAAATAAGCAGTTTTACAATTTTTTCATCAAACAATCTCAACTTCTGATTTTCAACTTTTAATTCTATTTTCAAACACTACCTAAGACAAATTATTGCCCAAATATTATCGTGGTGATGTAGAGATGAGTATATAAATTTTGGGAAAATATATAACTTAGTCTCGGTGTTACCAATGTGCACTACATAGTAGACATGTTTGACGCTAAGAGATCAACCACAATGACAAGTAGGTTTTTTCCAATGAGAAAATAAATGAAGCTGGGAAATTTTTGCACACCTGTTCTTAAGCCTTGAGAAGAGATGATCAGCATGCAAAAGGTCATAAGATCTTGGATAAGAACCAAAAGATTCACACCAGTCGTGGTAAATACCAACAAGCCCACGTTCAAAAATTAGTATGGGAAGTGTATCTGGTGCGTGTAATGGGGGACGACGACGTTCATAACCCAAATGTTCTGGTCCGAAAGTGCAGCTGCAAAGCTGTGAAGTATCATGAAAATTAGAAGTCTAATTACTAAAAAAACTCAGAATTTTTTTAAAATTGCAGAAAAACCCTTGCAGTTTGATTTCGTCTTACATCTTCCCCCCTTCATAAGCAAAGAACAATTCAAAAAACCTCCTGATATTTCAAGAAATATGACAGTTACCCCCTTAAATATAAGACAAGATCAAACTTGAGGGGGCTTTTTGTAATTTTGAAACATATCTGTTTTTCTTTTTTGTAATTAGCCCAAATCTCAGCAGGGGGTCTTTTGTAATTATCCCTATATATATATATATAGAGAGAATATATGAGAACTCATTGTAACTTTCCTATCTTCAATTAATGTGAACTTCTCTTCTTATATATTCTCTGTTTCTTATGTTGAAAAGTATTTTGTAATTCATTATCCAATCATAAGGAAATATTTACTCTGAAACTCTTGGCCATTGACAAATTACTTGAGGATGAAGAACAGAAAGCACGTGTATGCATTTCTTGGCAAGAAAAGCAGACATGCATTCACCTCCAATAAACCAATGAAATTGAAGAATGACGCACGCATGAGTTGGAAGTGTAGCAGCCACATTAATCTTACTTTAAGTACCAAAATCTGTGATGTTATGTAGCAAATCAAAAGAAAATATTAGGTGGAAGATTGTTCTATAAATAGAGCTTGTATTCAGCATATTTGAAGGTGTAGCACAGAAGCATAAATAGAGCAGCAATAGCAAAAGACAGAAATCAGAGGATGAGTGCAAATTATATTCCAAAGCTTGCAAGAATGAAATTTGGAAAAATATTGTAAAAATGTCAACTATATATTTAGCCTCAAATTTATTTAATCTCTCGTCAATTTGTATTTAACACCCAATATCTTATTCTATTCTTTTTTGTTCTTTTCGGTTCTGTGTTGGTGGTGGGAATACGGGAAGTACGAGCCAGGACATGTTGACCATAGAGGAAGATAGAGTCGTAGAAATTATTTAATTATTCTAGTAGCTTACCCTCCATTTATGGCTTTCATGTCCATTACATTTCTGATAGTTGACCAATCGATGCCCATTCCAATTAGATAAGAATTGTTCACAATAGCTTTCCAGTGCTCACTGTCGGCAATCAATTTCTCTCTATTGTTCATCCACTCAGGAAATGTATGAAGCCTCTTCGCCATTCTGCAGGCCACTCTGTCCCACGTTGTTCAACGGCTTCAGGAATCGAGTGCAGGCACATTTTCAATGGAACGTACCTGTAAACATTAACAATAATGCAATCACAAAGTAAAAGCAGACAGATCAAACACCACAAATACTGGCCTTTTTCAGTGACTAATGACACCTACATTATAAATAGGGATAATTACCAAAAAAAAAAAAACCTGAGGTTTGGTCTAATTACAAAAAAGCCCAGAGATGTTTTGAAATTACAAAAAGCCTCCTCATGTTTGATTTGTCTTAAATTTAAGGGGGTAACTGTATTTTTCTATAAATATAAGGGGGTGTTTGAAATGTTTTTTGCTTTTGAAGGGAAAAATGGAAGACATAATTCAACTTCAAGGAGTTTTTTGTAATTTTCAAGAACCTCTGGAATTTTTTGTAACTAGAGCCCGAACCTCAGGGTGGTTTTTGGAAACCCCAGGTGAGTGGTGACTGACAAAACGAACTACAGTATCTCAGTGAGAGAATATCAGACAGTATATCAACTCTATCTGAGATGTGAGTTCATCAGTGATCAGACATATCATTCTCCATGATTCTTAAAATGGTACCTTTAGTATTATTATAAGTGGATTTATTTGATATCCCAGTTTGAATAAATGTATTCCTAACTGTTTTATAATAGCAACAACCATCCTTATAAATAAGGCTTCTCAAATGCAGAAAGAATGCCTGCTAAAAACTTTTTATACAAAGTCCCAACGCTATTGAAACTCTTAAGCCAGCAAGTATGTGTTAACAGCAAACAACTGAACTGCAGTAGTTTATTTGGTCGAAGTTGCAAGTTATGGAAATTATAACACAAATTCACACAACTGATACAGCAATCGTCTATTTCCATTCGGATATGAAATATTGCTAACAAGACCTCCTCAAGTAAATATTTACTATCATCGCATATATTTTGCATCAGTGCATTACATCCACTCCATCACTTCTAACGTGCCATTTGAAAGTAAAATTTTGATGTACAAAGAGTGATATTTATTTTTGACGTCTACCGAAATATGCAAGGGAGAAAAATACGAAGTAAGGAAAAGAGGATTGTATTTCTCACCAGGCGGCATCTGGGTTCTCATTTTCCTTGCAGAGAGGTGGAACTTTTTTTCGTCTGAGTTCATATATGTCATTTGTTTCTGGCTTTTGATATATCTTGACACCTATATCACTGATCTCATCGGTTTTATCAGCCAGGATGTTCCAACAAATCGATGCTGTCAGCTTGGAGAAAGCTGGAAAAGGAATATCATAGATGTACGTAAGATATCTATACATGGTGAACCAACTAAAAGTTCCATCAAATAATATTTGCAAATATGCCTAAGAAGTTGTGATATTAATTAAGAGAGCAGACCTTCTTCAGCTTCAATACTGTTATGCTTTGTTGAAAAATGAAATACCCTCCAGGCCTCAATAGCCTATTCATCTCGAGGATAAGCTTACCACCTGAAAATAATTCAAATTAATATATGGGATAATTACAAAAACACTCCTAAGCTTTTGACTAATTACCAAAAAAACCTAAAGATTTTCAAAATTACAAAAAAATACTCTGGTTAGATTCCGTCTTAAATTAAGGGGGTAACTGTAATATTTGTATAAATGGCAAGGGGTTTTATTGAAATGTTTTTGCTTATGAAGAGGAACGTGTAAGACGGAATCAAACCTCGAGGTTTTTTTTTACAATTTTCAAAAATCTCTGGATTTTTTCATAATTGGCCTGAACTTCAGGGTTTATTTTTTTGTTTTGTTCTTTTTTTTTTGGTAAATATCTCTTAATATATCTTCCTGAGTCTGGGCTTACAATATTGAAAACTAAAAAGCAAAGATGAATAACGAGAGAAAAACGACACTGACCGTTTGAATGCCATGATATACTGCATTCGCCACAATGGATTGCATCAAAGACTCCACTTGGAAATGGAAGCCTTCGATTTGCAAAAGGGCTAACTACTGCAGGAAAACCACGTTCAAGGGCAATTTGTGCTAGGTCAACTAAATCATCTTTCAAGCCAAGTGTCAGAGTAAACACATCCTTCTCAAGTAGAGAAGCCCCAAAGCTAGAATCTTTACATCCCATGTCGAGAACAATGCGAATGTTTTTTCCCCATTCAATGTCTGGCACCATCTAAAGTCCGCCAAATTCCGTCATTATCAAATATGCATAGATGCCATGTTTCAACAGGATGACTATCAGAACCACATATTGTAAAATGTAGAATATTCGAACAAATATGCATACAATGCACCACAATGAAACAACTTATTACTGAATTCGATAAAATCAAATTTGTCAACTTTCAAGACTATCCATTTTAAAAGAGTCCAAATGCTTACATGCATGTTTGGGAGCAATCATGTAAAAGTCTATTTAGAAAATGGACTTCTCAATAAGTGACATTTCAAAAAGTATCCAATTATGGCTTCTCTAGAATGGACTTTTTGGAGAAGTGACTTATCTAAAATTCCATTCCAAATTAATCACAAAACAACTATTATTATGGAAAATGGACTTTTAGATCCAAAAGTCCATTTGAAAAGTGCTCCCAAACAAGCTCTAAGATTAGCTCTGGTGAGTTCTTTTGCATCAAATTTTGCCGCCTTAGAAACATAAACACTATCCAGAATATATAAACTTTTACGCCTATGACCCAAAAAGTTATCTTACTACATGAAATAGCAAGGACGACTCACTTCTTCTATGGATTCTAGATAGTGCTGAATTCCACCCTTGAGCACAGACTGATTCTGAGGAAAAGTGAGATACTCTCCAGACTCCACCAACCAATCTTGTGACTTAATATACACACCTAATTTCGGATGCGCCACATTTTTATACAATATCTGCAAGAAACTTAGAATCAACAATACATGAGATGAGATATACACAAATATCCATATCCAAGATAAAACTATTAGAGTTTACCTTATATTTGCTTTCAGGCCAATGCACTGGATCCCCATAACCAACATGTGAAAACGGAACAAGACAAACGACAGCCAATTTAGGACAACTCCTCTCGTGATGTCTATAACTCTGCAACCTTCCTGTGGCAGTTTCAATGTCTATGCAAGGAATGTAATTATGCTTGCTTCTTGTGTTGCATAATTTCCAAGTATACTGTTTTTTGGAATCAAATAGTGTACCCAATTTCTTCTTATTTTGTTTTTTTGAGCCTCCATTATCTTCATCAACAATATCCTGATCCAAGTCTTCTGTATTAGCCAAATCAATATCTTTTTCTCCAGCTTCATTTAAATTGCCATCACTGTCCACATCTTCACCTTCTTTATCATTCCATTCATCATCATCCTTTCCCTTAATAATTACATCATCCACCCCAGATCCCTCATTTTCTTGATTTTTTTTCTTCTCACCTGCCCTTTTCAACAACTTCGAATTTCCATCACCATTTTTAATCCCATCTTTAGCATTTTCATTTTCTGGATTTTTTTCAGACTTCAATGGCACCGACCCATTGATGATTTTCTTGTCTATTTCATCCAATCCAGAGTTAAATCTGTGTTTATCACTTTCTTGACCTTTTTTCGGTTCTATATTGTTAGAATGAGTTTGAAAATCACTAACCTTGTTATTTGATGCAGATACTGGCTCAGCAATATCATCAAAAGTTTCCTTTGAGAAGTTACTGAAAAATTCGAAAATATAGACCATACAAATACAAAACACAGGCCCAAGATTACAACTGCTGAAAGCTTTACAAAGAACCCATATGACTGATAAGAGCGCTTTACTTGGCGCCCAAATCTTGCTATAGCCATATCTTTTTATCTCTATTCCCACAAATTTCTATCAACTTCAAATCAAATTTCAGCTAAAATTAAAAAAAAAAAAATATATATATATATATATATATATAAATAAATATAAACAGTACAAGATTAGCTTAGCTGAAGTAAGAATGCTTGGAGAAAAGTGGAGCAATAGCAAGATGATGAAGTTTTTTAACTGTAAAAGAGTAGAAGTGAAGGAAGATCCACTTTCTAATTTATTGAAATTAAATGATGTTAAATCTAGATCACCCTCTGAAGAATGAGAAAATTTCGATGAACCCATGATGGAATACAGTTTAAAAAGTGATCTTTGAGGGTTGTTTGGTAATTGAATGCCCCACTTCACCAAATCTGGAAAATATTTGGAAATTTTAGTTCATTTTTTTAGTCATCAAGAATTCAAAAGGGCGCAGATTTTTACTACTGTGGTCCTCAGGGCGGACAAGGAGAGAGAGAAGATACTGACAATTGTGTGCACGTCTCGCGATACCCGATTTATATTGATGGTTGTTGTTTTTAAACTGTTGTTCTCATGCATGGTTAGGCGTAAGCCTAAAAGCTGAATTATTAAAAAAACAAGACTTTTTTTTAACGGATCGATGCAAAAAACGGTTTATAATGTTGAGTTCTCATCTGTAATCAGACCAATAAAAATAATTGTTTGGCCGAGGTTTTTGCTGTTGATTGCGAACATTGTTAAGAGGGACGTCTTGAAGGTAGAAGTCTGTCGGAGTCCATGGCATGTTACTTGGATAAAAAAAATTAATAGAGAGTTTGATTGGGTTTGGATAATTGATTTAAGTACAAGGAAACAAAAAAAATAGCCAATGGGCCAATGTAATTTTCTTGCATAGGGAGCTAAGCTTATTTAAAAGTTTTTATAAGTTTATTAGGTAGTGATTGTTTCATTGGTAGCCGCTATTTGCACCCCATTTTCTTATAAATACACCCTCCCTATTTTTATAAAATTATAATGACTTAAAATGACTATTATGCCCATTTTCATTGGTAGCCGCTATTTGCACCCCATTTTCTTATAAATACACCCTCCCTATTTTTATAAAATTATAATGACTTAAAATGACTATTATGCCCATACTATCATAAAAATTTCTAAATACACCCTATCTTTTTTCTCTTCCAGAAAAAATTTCTTCTTCCGTAGGGCTGAAGAGTCAATTTTTCTTATCTTTTCACTATCGTGCTATTTGAATTGTAGCATTAACTGCCAAAATGTGTCATTTTTATGGATTGAAATTTTATAGGTTGGGTTTGAAATGATGTTACAAATTTTGGGTTTTTTTTTTCAAGTTCGTGCATTTTTTCGCCATGTTCAAATAGGGACGATGAATATTTTTTTCTGAGAAAAAGGTGGCACGATCGTGCCTTATTTTAAAGTGTGGCACGACAAAAAGAGGCATGATCATGTCGTGCCACACTTTAAAATAAGGCATGATCGTGCCACCATTTTTTCAGAAAAAAATGGCGATCATGCCACCCTTTTTTGAAGTACGATTGTGTCACACTTCAAAAAAAGGGTGGCAACAATCGTGCCATTATTTTTCAGTAAAATTGGCCATCGTGCCACCATTTTTTCTAGAAAAATATTACACATTATGCCAATTTGAACATGGCGAAAAAATGCACGAATTTGAAAAAAAAACTCAAAATTTGTAACACCATTTCGAACCCAAACTATAATACCTTCAATATATCAAAAATGACACATTTTTTATAAATGTTACAAGTAAAATAGCATGATAGCGAAAAACAAAAATTATCTCTTGAGCCCTTAGGGAAGAAGAAAATTTTCTGGAACAAAAAAAAAAAGATGGGGTATATTTGAAATTTTTTATGATAGTAAGGGCATAATAGTCATTTACATTATAATTTTGTAAAAATACGTAGGGGTGTATTTATAAGACAAATGAGTGCAAATAGCAGCCCCCATTTTCATTTTCATTCCATTAGAGAAATTGTTTTTACCCCAAAATATGAATGCTTATGAAAATTTTCAAAAATATATTATTTATTCACTTTCATTTTTTTTCTCCCATCAATCACTTCTAGGGTAATTTGCTTTAATATAACGAAAATGAAATGTATTTGTGAAAATATGGTAAAATTTGAGGGGATCGTGTTTTTGCTCATTGGCGCACATTGAAAATGCGCCAGAAGCCTTTTTTATTTTTTTTAATAGGCTGGCGCACATTGTATGTGCGCCAAAGATTATTTAAGGGTAGGGGTGGAGGTGCGAGGTGCGGGGTGGGGGTGGGGTGGAATGGGGTGGGTTAAGGGATTTAATGGGTGGCGCACCTCTGTTGTGCGCCACCCATGACAATGGGGGTGGGGGGTTTGGCTGCATGGGGTGGGTGGGTGGTGGGGGTTATTATTATTTATATAATAATGCATTAATATTTATCCTATGTAATTAGTTTGTATGTAACTTTTTGTTTTTATCCGTTTTAATGTGTAATATATCAAATTAATTATTTTTTTACTTATCTTGATTTGACATCCATATCGCATATTTTTGCAAGAAGAAAAATACATATGTATAAATTGGTCTCTATTTGAGAAGGTTATTCTTGCATGATACACGTGTTGTACTTAAAATCATTGTTCTAAAAATCTCCGCCTAGCTCCGATTAATCCCGTCTGCGCTAGCCCCCTTGTCCGCCTATGTTATTATTCGATTAGGCCCCCGCTAACCCCGCACATGTCCTGCGCTAACCCCGATTAGCCCGCGTCTAGGCGCTGGGCCCCAGTCTGCCGCCCGACTAGCGCCTAGCGCACGGACAAGGGGGGCCTAGCGCCTAGGCGGAGACTAATCGGGGTTAGGCGGAGATTTTTAGAACAATTATTTTAAGTACAATACGTGTATCATGCAAGAATAACCTTCTCAAATCGAGACCAATTTATATATATGTATTTTTCTTCTTGCAAAAATATGCAATATAGATGTCAAATTGAAGATCGTAAAAAAATAATTAATTTGATATATTACACGTTAAAAACAGATAAAAAAACAAAAAAATTACATACAAACTAATTTCATAGGATAAATATTAATGTATTATTATATAAATAATAATAACTCCCCACCACCCACCCACCCCATGCAGCCAACCCCACCCCACATTGTCTATGGGTGGCGCACAATAGAGGTGCGCCACCCATTAAATCCCTTTAACCCACCCCACCCCACCCCCACCCCGCACCTGCACCCCCTAACCCTAAATAATCTTTGGCGCACATACAATGTGCGCCAGCCTATTAAAAAAAATAAAAAAGGCTTCTGGCGCGTTTTCAATGTGCGCCAATGAGCAAAAACACGATCCCTTCAAATTTTACCATATTTTCACAAATACATTTCATTTTCACTATATTAAAGCAAATTACCCTCACTTCTACCTATTTTTTTTAAAAAAAAAAACATCAAATCATCAATCACTATTACACATCTTCCCACAAATTTACTATTTACCACTCACACATTTCTAACTACCAATCATATTCAATCATTATTTTGCTCTTTTATATCAAATCAACTTTCATCATTACTTTTTCATCTCATATCCAATCATAATATCAGAATTCATTTTTTTTTCTTCCAATTTTTTTCTACCGCTATTCTCCAGCAAAATAAAAAATTTCAAAATGAAAACATATTCAATCGCTACCTAAACTTCTATAGCTTATAAGATGTTAGAGTCTATCTTAATATTAAGTGGTCGAAATGTTAGGATAAAATAAGATGGTGGAGCTTGTAAGATGACAGTAATGACATTTTTATCATTATAAAAGCCAAAGTGAAAGGAGATTGCTAAAATAAGATTTTATTGAAAATAAGGTGGAATCCCCCTAGGGATGGCAATGGGCGGGGGGGCTGATATTAGACATACAATTCCCGTCCCAGAATCTCATCCCAGATACCATCCTCATAACATTTCCCGCTTTGGGTATCTGGTACGGGGATGGGGAATCCCCGTTCGGGGAGCGGGGTTCCCACGGGAAATCGGGTTTCCCATTTTGTATTTATTAATAATTTTTTTTAAAAAATAAATTATTTAAAATAACCAATAAATAAAATAAAATAAAATCCTAATTTCTAAAATAAAGAATGAGGACAAGTAAATTTATAAAGACTTAAGGGTTTAATTTTTATAATTAATAAAATAAAATATTATAAATAGAAGTAATATTAATAATATATAAATATAATATATAAATTCGGGAATGGAGATTTTGGGATCCCGTTTTATCTAAACGGGTCGGGGATGGGGACGGGGATGGGACGGGGATATAAATATCATTCTCATCCCTATCCCCACTTCTAGAGAATCGGGAAATCTCCATCCCCGTCCCATCCTCGAATTAATCGGGGATTTCCCGCCCCATTTTATTCGGGTACAAACGAGGATGGTTCCCCATGGAGAATTTGCCATCCCTAAATCCCCCATTTTTTAAGTATAAGCTCCTGAGTCCTAACATCTTATTTTGAGAGCTTATAAGATTTTTTTAATAAAATTTTACTAAACACTTTTAGATAGTTTATAAGCTCTCAAACACCTTATAAGATACTTTGAAGAGTTTACAAACTCAGCTACTTGATTGACACATTTCACACATATTAGAAAAAACAAAAAAAATGGTTTTTCTGCGTATCAAACACTCTCAAACATCTGTTATGCATTCGAGGCTGAATTAATGGCGGCCATATTGACCGTTTCTATTGCTTTTACTAAAGGTTGGCATCAGCTTTGGTTAGAATCGGATTCCACTTATGTGGTTGATCGTTTACGACTCAAGGTCAACTCCATTCCATGAGGACTTCTTAGCAGATGGAGATACACTTTACACTTGCTATCACACATGGATTTTGTCACTTCTCACATTTGTCGAGAAGTAAATAGGGTGGCAGACCAACTCAGCAAGTTCGATGGCCCATCCTCCTGGTGGAAGACTACTCTAGCGGACATCATTTCTTTACTCACTGATAACTATGTTGGTCGTTCACAATATAGATTTATTACTTAGTTTTGGCTTTGTTTTTCTAGATAGGGTTTTGAACTTTAGAGTTTTTATTTTGATTATGGAGCTACTCTTTTTCCTTCTAGGGATTTTTTCCCACAAGGGTGGGTTTTACTCTGGAAGGTTTTAACGAGCTACTCTTTTTCCTAGCCTTTTAGGGATTGTTCGCCACAAGGATGAGTTTTACCCTGTAAGGTTTTAACGAGCTACTCTTTTTCCTTCCAAGGATTTTTCCCCACAAGGCTCCAATATTTTGCTACCTGGTCTGCTTGTGATCAGGACTTTTCCTTTATTTATATATATTTTCATTTATTGCAAAAAAAAAAAAAACACTCTAAAACATCTAATTTAAGACAAGCCAAACACATTCCTAGAATTGTTAACTTATTTATGGGGGTGCCCCAACCATAGAATTTAATGGAATTTAAAATTCCATAATATTTCAGGTATCCTCAATTTGGATTTTTGTGGAATCCATTAAATCTTGAGGTCCTCAACTTGCATTTTAATGGATACCACGAAAATCCAGTATCCCCAAACATCCAAGGAATTCCATGGAATTCTTTTATAAATGAATTTTGGTGGATTCTTATGAAATTTTAAGCTAGATTTATGAAGGATAAATTCTCACCTTCCCCCCTCGGAATTCAAATTCCATTTTTCAATATAATAATAATAAATTTTGGCTATGGTATAAAAAAAAATTAAATAACATATTTTTCTCTCATATACATCTCCCCACGTATTGTCTTATAATCTCAACAATTCAATACGTTCTATCTCAATTTTGAATAATCACTCTAGAGTAACTAGAGTTGATTTGTCGTCTTATTTCGATTGCTAATATTTTTAATTTTATCAATAAATTAATAAGAAAAACTATTGTTATAATAATACTTTATTGGAATCATTGTTGATAAATTTTCATTCATTCATCTTGATAGACACATTGTTTTTGTGTTAGAAAATGTGGTTTTAAAATTATCTCAAGATTTTGGTCATCAATGTTGTTAATTGTTTGTTGAATAAATATTTTAAAATAGTTGTTTATGGAACTATTCCAAATTTTGACAATTTTAAATTATATTTTTGCAGAGTTTATGAAACAATTCTTTTTTTTTTTGCTAACGACTTTCTTTCAATATTTACGTTTCATATTTTTAATGATTATGATGTTATGCTACTAGTTTCATTAAAAAAAATTAATTATACTTTTTATAACATCCAACAAATTGTACTAACTCCATTAGAATCTACTGAAATTCATATGTAATCCATAGAATTCTCTTAAAATCTATAAAATTTCATAACTTAAAAAACCCTTGAAAATCCATGTTGGGGACACCCTCCTTAGCTTTTAACGTGTCTGAAATAAAACCCAGTCAATCTGAAAAATATATATATTCTTGGTGGTGATAAATTTGGGGGAAAACAAAAGCCAAGTTGAATTGATGCTCTCATATATGGCACAACCAAACTTTGGAAATGCAGTTCATAACAGCCTCGTTTGGATTCAGCAACTTAAAAACTACCCAACCCCAACCCCAACCAACCCCCCACCTAAGGTTGGCGCACAACCGAAATGCGCCAGCAACTTAAAAACTAAAAAAAAATATATATTTTTTATTGTTGGCGCACACACTAAGTGCGCCAACGAGCAATTTACCAATCTATCCCAAAATCACCTTCTCCTGATTTTTGCCTCACTTAGGCAATTTACCCGAAAACATGGATAAACAATTTTATCACAACGAAACCATTATTTGGCATCAGGTTTCATTTGGAATCATAGATTTAGGCTCCTGTTATTGTATATTATCCAACTAGTTTTGATTTGTCACTTTTGCCCCATTATTGTTTTCATGTTACATTTTTTTAAGGGTAACTTTCACTTTGCCCCCTAATACTTTCCTTGAAAATCACTTTACCCCCTCATACTCTTCATCGTATCACTTTACCCTTATACTCTTAATTAGTATCACTTTACCCCCTTATGCTTTTAAAATTTATTTTATACTCATACACTCAAAACAATGACTATTTTAGAACCCTTACCTATTAGTTTTATTAAAATAAAAAATTATTTGAAAAGAATTTAATATTAATAAACTTGTACTTATTTTATAAATTAACTTTCACAACTTGATTAATTAACGCTTAATATTAAATCTATTATATTTTACATTTAGTTGCTAATTATTTAACTTTAATATAGTCCCTATTAAATTAATATATAATAGGAATTTTCAATTAGCTAATACATTTATATTTTTAATTTATTATATACCTCACAAACTTAAAAACATTATAATATATAATATAATTTTATTAAAGATTTGACGTAATTTTTTAATTATTGATTGAATAATAAATTATGTTAAATGGGAAAAAATATTCATTTTAGTGATTAATTTTTTGAATATAAAATATTATTTTGAAATATAATGCATAATTTTAGATTTATTATGAAAACAAATGTATGAATTAGTTTACGATAATACCCTACAATAAAGTTATTTAATCGAAACAATATTAATTTCTAAAAATAGCAAATAGGTATTCCAACAAAAAAAATTTATATGTATTTGATTTCATTCTTAAATTAAAAAAATATTAGGGATAATTAAATCATTTAATAAAGGAATAAGAGAATTAAATGATATTTTAATTTGTATAAGGGGTAAAGTGATACAAATTGATAGTACAAAGAGGTAAAATGATACAATTAAAAGTACAAGGGGGTAAAGTGAGATTCAATGAGTATGGGTAAAGTGAGATTGACCCTTTTTTGTTTAAAAGTTCCTTGGGGGTATTTTAAGCATTTCAAACACACATTTTTAATCATCAATGCCATCCTACTCAAAAAAAGCAAATATCATAATCCTGCATCCCAAACACTTTTTAATTTTTTTTTTCTTTTATTATCAATGAATAGTGGAATCCTATTTAATCCAAATAATTATATCAATTCTATCAACAACAAAGGAGACCAACATTGATTCTTGATGAAAAAGCTTTACAGTGTAACTTCAAGCAAGTACACATAAGCACGTCTTAGCTGCTCAACGACTCAAACTTGTATCCGGCTAGGCTGGCTATTTACCTCTATAAAGTACTTTAAACGGAACTCTGATCTTCAGAGTCGATTCTAATATCACGTTTCTATGAATTAACAAAAAAGAACTACTGGAGATCATAGGACTGTTTTAAGCCTGTCTTTGGAAACTATGTGTGCTGAATATACCATTAGGTGCTATTGTAAGTACTGGAAACAACTGGTCGAAGAGGACTTGAAGCTGGAGGTAATGATTGAATAGAGTTCGACTCAGTAGCCTTATCGTGAGACGCATTCATGTTTATTTTTATCCTGCAACACAGAAACATCAATGATTTTCCACATTCCCTTTCGTATTATCACATTTTGGGTTAATTACAAAAACTGCCAATGAGATTTAACCTAATTAAAAAAAAGCTCAGTTATCTCTATCTCTATCTCTATCTCTACTATTCTAAAAGCATGAAAGTTTCTGCCAAATTTGGGATGGACTAAAACACCCTCTAATCTTTTAATTTCAAAGGCAAAAAAGTAGTTAACAAATTACAATAGCATTAATGCATTATGACACTTGAATAGAATTCCAATAGGCTTTATGGGAGTTGAAAAAAAATATTATGACACTTGAATAGAATTCCAACAGGCTTTATGGGAGTTGAATAAACATAGAATTCCAACATGCTTTATGGGAGTTGAATAAAAATGAACGGTTGCACATTCTTGCTTTCCATCTTTCTGGTAGTTAATAGCCTCAAGGGAAATAAGCCTACGAACAAGGAAAAATCAGCAACAATTCAGATATTACTTCGTAATATTACTTCTACTACATATATCTATTATCTATCGAGGAAGGAGTATAGATTTATGCGATTCAAAAATTTAAGCGATACCGCCCGAAACAGTTCTAAGATTGATCTCATCGGTCGATTTGTTGTTCAACAACACAGCGTAATCAGGTCTTTTTCTCTTTTAATATTTTATTTCTTATTTAGTTCTTGGATGAGTGTACTTTTTGCCTTCAAGGGTTGGATCGGATCCCCCTCCCCCTACCTTAATTCTTTTGATTTTATTTCTGTGTATTAGTGATTTAATTCTTTCAATCCTAAGGATTAGATTGAGAAAAATTCACTTTTGGTCCCATTAGAATTACCCCCTGATGATTTTAGTTCCATTAGACTCACTTTTAGTCCCAAATCGATATTTTTCACCAAAAACAGTTTCATAGGACTTGGAAACTGAAACTCCGTTAAAAAACTAACGGAAACCGTTACTAAAGATAAAAATGGTCCCATAGGACACCAAAGTTAGATTTTTAACAACAAAAATAGTCTCATAGGACACCAAAGTTAAATTTTTAACCAAAAATGATCTCATTATTCTTTTTTTTGGTTAAATTTAATATTTTGAGTTATTTATTTAAATTAATATTGTGAATGTCCCACTTGAAAACTAAAAAAAATCTCTGTCCTTCAAATATTTTTCTAAAAATATCATTTTCCAGTGCATTTTATTTCACTAAAACAAATTTTCTTACTTAAAATATTTAGAAAAACAAATAATTTTCCTATATTGTTTTAGTTTAAATCACTTCTTGATTTTGAAAATACAAATAATTACAAAAATCACATTTACGTATTGGAAATATGTAGTTCAACTATCAATAAAATAAAAAAGTTTACGATATTAAATAATTTCATAATTTTTAAATATAGGAATTATTTTTAAAAAAAGTTTAGAAAAATACTTTTAAAAATATTTTAGTATAGTTAAATTATAAATACTATTAAAATATTTTAGTAATGTTAACCTAGCTCACATTTTTTTTTTACTTTTTTATTTTCAAATATTATATTTTTATTTTTTTTTATTTTTAAATCACATATATACACATACATGCACTGTGTTATATATGCATGTATTTGATTTTTTTTTTCCATATTACACATTCAAAAAAACAAATTTAATTAACATCTACTTTTAAAATTTATT
Source organism: Rehmannia glutinosa (assembly GCA_016081115.2). Classification (NCBI taxonomy): domain Eukaryota; kingdom Viridiplantae; phylum Streptophyta; class Magnoliopsida; order Lamiales; family Orobanchaceae; genus Rehmannia; species Rehmannia glutinosa. The sequence continues at coordinate 25,931,480 of CM071928.1, read as the reverse complement.
TTTCAGAAAATTCAAATTTTATAACTTGAGTTATAAATTTTATCATTTATTTTACTTTGTTAATTTTCTAATTAAAATAAACGATACATGTATTTCATCTTTTTTTTATTACACATTCAAAAAAAAAAATTAATTAACATCTATTTATAAAAATTATTTCCAGAAAATTTATTTTATATAAGTTGAATTATAAATTTTATCATTTAATTTACTTGTCAATTTTTTAATTATAATAAATAAAAAAGTAACTAAAATAGTAATATATATTTTTAAAATAGATATTAGTTATATTTAGTTTTTAGAGAAAAATCACTTTTGGTCCCATTAGGGGCACCCTAATGATTTTAGTCCCATTGTTCTCACTTTTAGTCCCAAATCGTAGGTTTGATTTTTTAATTTGATAGGTTTGATCGTTAATTTTTAACGGTGGGACCATTAGTGAGACAAGAAAAATCTTATGGGACTATTTTCAAGACATGAGACTAAAATCATCAGGGGGTAAATCTAATGGGACCAAAAGTGAATTTTTCTCGATTAGATTGGTGATTCTAGGCATTGGTGATAATTTTGATTATCTTTTACTACTTCAATTATCTTTTACAACGTTCCCTCAGCAATGTTAGCAAATAAAATTTAGGGATAATTACAAAAGATTCCCTGAGTTTTGGGCTAATTACAAAAAAAAAAAAACAAATAAATTTTAAATTTACAATAAAACACCCTCATGTTTGATGATGCTTTAATTTTAAGGGGGTAATACTAATATTTGTAGAACTATTATGGGGATTTTTGAAATATTTTGGAGAAATATAAGCGAAATCAAACCTCAAGAGTTTTTTTTTTTTTTTTTTTGCAATTTTTAAAAACTTCCTCAATTTTTGGTAATTACCCTGGCCCGGGGTATTTTTGTAATTATCCCTAAAATTTATTTAATCTTTTTTTTTTCTTTTGTATTATAATATCTATAAATTAGAAAGACAACCACAATTAATAAATAATAATTAACTGCATGTGCTGCTACTTTTATGAGTTAATGCATTATATGAAAATTATAATTAAATTTGGTATGTATTAGTGATAAGTAACATGTTTTTTTTTTCGGTTGGTCTTTTTCATTTCGATTTTGTAAGTAATCGGTTGATGTCACAAAGGATAATAGCTTAAGGGAATTGAGATCTTCATAATGAAAAATATTACATGTTGATAAAGTAAGCAGTGTTAATGTTTGTAAGAAGAAAAACTTGATTATCGAGAGTTGAGAATGTTGGGAGTATGAATTCTTAATAATTTGGAAAAGTTGGATTTGAGCCGAATTAAACAAGAGCTTTCTTATTAACAATATTATCCAAATCCGTAACTGTGTATGTTAACAAAATCAGTCTTCTTGAGTTTGTGAGAGTAGTGAAGGCCAAAGAACAGTCCCAACTTACCCTGAAGGCAATTGATGGTAGCACCAAAGGTCTTTTTGATGCAAAATATGTTGCTTACAACTATTTAGCAATTGCAACCGTCTTCTGCCCCCTCCATAGTGAAATAAAATTTTGGATCTACATTTATTTATATTAGGTTGAGGAGTAAGACTAATTTGGGAAATAGACAAGTGCCTTTGAGGTTCTCAGTGAATGCTATTATAAAACCGAAATATTCGAGCTTCAACAAATTGAGAAATAACCGAATTACTTATGTTAAACATATATACAACAATATTATTTTTTGGAGAATGTGTCAAGTTTTAGATTTATTTTTTGTTGTCTTTTATTTATTTATTTATATGTTTACATTTATTATTACTATTATTTGGTAATTAAACTAAAATCCCATAAATGAAAATATAATTTTAACTTTTGTTGTAATATAAGTCATTGTATATAGTGTGAAGTTGTATTTTCTTAAAAATATCTTTTGTCGTGATTCAATTTTAGAGTCTTCAAAATATGAAAATGTTTGCGAAGATTGTCCACAATGAATCGAAAGCGAGATAAAATTGATTCAATATTAATTTTTTAGTATTTAAAATTATAAAACTTTCATTGTAATTATATTTAACTTTTCAATATATATGTATGACAATTGAAAAGCCTTTTATAAGTTTTTTTATGCATAACCTTTTGTAAGTTTTATGCTATAATAATAACGAGAGATGTATATTGACAAAGGAATCATGATATATAGAACTAAAAGAAAATATGGTAATCTTAGTATCGCACGATGACAAGAATATATTTATAATGTAAAGATAAAGAAGCATAAGAAGAAACAAAGTTTACAAGTTGTATGTCTTTTCAAAGATTAAATTCACTGTGAATCACAAGGTTAGTAATTCTAATTATTAGCTAATATAATATATTAAAATCAAGCTTCTTTTTTTTTTTTTTTTTTTAAATTGTTTAATCTATATTATTTTTTCCTTTTAGGTTCAATACTTTATTAGCCTTTATATGTTCAAAGATTCATGAACTAAAAAATATGCCTAATTTCATATATTGTGATGTTGTAAGATTTGAGCATGAGACTTCAACTTTTGGCTGTGACAATGGAATAATTAGATTTGCACCAAATGACGTATATTTATTTTAAACTAAATTGAATTAAATAATATTAACAATATATAATTATATTTAATAATTATATGGTTCACGTGCAACGCACGTGCACCTTACTAGTATTTTAAAATTATGAATACCTCTGACATTTGTTTTTAGCTTACAAAATTGCACCCTCAAGAGAGAGAGTATTTGTTAAGGTAAATACAGACCTCAAGATGATATTTGTAATTTGGAAAGATAACTGTGGTTTTTGTAATTAGGCTAAACCTCAGGGGCAGTTTTTGTACAGTTCCGTTTAGGAGTTGAGTTTTGCCTTACTCGACCAACTCTTTCATTAACAGAAATATTATCTCAAATTATTAACCAAGGTCTTCAACATTTGTAAGGATAAAAGACAGTTCTTTTTAGATCTCTGACTCACAGATTCATAGTTTAAGTTTATTTGAAGAGATTACGATGGAAAATATAACTTTACCTGTTGTGTATGTTCACATATTCATCGGTTTCATCCAGTATCTCCTCCTGTCAAAAGAAGTAGGACATGGGAATAGAAAAAGGTAAGCTCAAGCAAAGTAATGAGGAAACTAATTATGATTACTTCATGATCTTGGGTTTTAAACAGGAGCATAATAAACACAAACGAGGGCCAGAAGAAACAAAAGTGAGGTCAGTCCAACTGAACTATTTATGAGATTCTATGTAGTTGCGCATTGGGCTGATTGTTACTGAAAGCCAGCATATTTTAAAAACCGTGTCATTTTTTTAAGGGATAATTACAAATACTACCCTTGAAGTTAAGGCTAATTACAAAAAAACCCAGTTACCTTTCAAAATTACAAATAACCCTTGACATATGTTTCTATTTTAAATATTGCACCTATTGAGGGGGGTTTAATTTGCATAACAAATATAATCCTCAAGGGGGTATTTGTAATTTTTTTTGTAATTAGACTAAACCTCAGGGGTAGTTTTTGTAATTATCCCTTTGTTTCATGTTAAAGCTAAGAGTACCTGAAGAAGCTCCTCAATGACATCTTCCATGGTGATAACACCAACTACCACTTGATCGGGTGAGAACTCGGGAATTGGAGAGGTATCTAAATCTAAAATACAAAATGAACAACCCCTGTGTTTTTTCTTGAAAGCTGGAGTAGCCGGAGGGCTTTTCTTCAGTTGATCATCAGCCTTACTTAAGATATAGTCAGCATCATGTGTTACGGATTTTATGGCAAAGTTTTGATAATCTGCAATATAGGACATGACTTATCATGCTTTCTTAGACATCAATCAGGAAATCATGGATTTTCCAGCATGAAAACTTGGAATAAATATGCTAGTTGAATAGCAGTAGCTAAAAATGTCAAAATCTCAAGAGTCATTCATGTAGCATAAATGCAGCACAAGCTGATGTATTGGTGAGAAGAAATGCATTTCACCATTTAAGAAGCCAAAAAGGAGAGGCAAACAAATGACAGGAGATTCAAAACTCAAGTCCTACTTGATTAGAAGGAAATGCTGATGTCAGAATACTTTAAAGTCTTCTAAGTAGAAATCAGAAATAAATGCAACTTTTTTGTCAGTAAAATACTCAAAAGAGAAATAAATAACTTACTTTAATCCATACTGCAAAATGTAGTCAACCCACCCTCCCCGCAAATTTTTGTAAAAGGAAACAACAAAATAGAGCTGTTTAAGGATTCTCAATGTTTATACCTTCCTTGGCTTTCTGCAATGTCTCTTTTGTTTCTTTTGAATCCTTGTACACGACGGCAAGGTGGCTGTGGCCCTTCTGAAATTCATTCAGAATATCATAAAGGGGCATGTTTTCTGAGACGCTGAGAATTATACAAGGCAATTCAAGAAAATTAGCTACCTTCGGTTGGAGGGGGTGTGAAAGAACAAAAGAGGATGCAAATATTAAATGAGTCAGTGGGCATATTGTAAGCATATTAAGAACAGCTTATAATAGCAGAACCAGTTTTATTACTATTTCTATGTCATCTGAGAATAATATTCTCAATTGAAGCCATTTTCGCGTCCCGAAGTATCAAGGCCTTTTATGTTAAAAATAGGGGAATTGGGGATAAAGACTACAGTTTATCCTCACCGCGGAATTTTTCTAATTAACATTTTTCTCAGAGGTACTGAATCATCGGGATTAACACCCAGAAGATTTTTAACCTGCACATTAAAAAAAATGATATTATATTCAGTTACACAGAGCAGACCACTTGCGGTTCATATATGGAAGGGAAAAAGAGACAAGACAAATTATAATGACATCATCAACATTTTATGACAACTCCTTATATAACAAGAATGACACGGAAAATGCCATTAATGTGTTCGTAGACAAGAAGAATATACACTTACCACTATGAGTCCAATGATATTATTTGGGTTTTTATAGTAAACAGGAACTCTACTGTGGCCCATTGTCATTATAGCATTTAATGTCTCCCTGTGCAAGGATTAGAAACAGAGGAGAATATTATGAGACTGGAAAATAGGGCGTATTAAGTAAATCAGATAGCAAATGATAAACCCACAAATTAAGAGTTCCATCCAAATCAAGGGAAAATGCCTTCGTTATAGGTGTCATGGCATCTTTTGCAGTCTTCTCAGTCATTTCCAGTGCCCCAGCAATTATTGTTGTCTCATCATGTGTCAAGTCTCCACCTTTTCCAGCCTATCAACGCAAAAGTACATGCCAAATTTAACCTCCACATTAAGACTAACACATGATCTTCCACCGATAATTCATATTATCGGGTGACAGAAAAAAAAAAAAAAAAAAAGTGCCTTAGAGAAGGAGGAAATCAAATTGCAGAACTAACATCTTTTTGGGAAATGTGTGTGTTAATAGAGAAATGCATCGGGAAGCATAATGTAATATCTGGTTGGTGATTGGGGGAAGGAAATGGGCAAGTTGCCAAGTTGGCTTCTGGGAGAAGCCAACCAAACATACCCTAAATGATTCAATGCTTTACCTCATTGCCATGGAAATCAACAAAAGTTTTCAGCTCAGCTCTGCGCAATAGTGCAGCATGCCCCTTACCCAGCATCCAATCCAGAAACTACAAAAGAAAAGGTCCTTTTAACCAAAACGACATAATATATCATCTTTTTGTGATTCTTATGATCTGAGTAAAACAAATGAAGTTTCTGATTCATGCAGCATTGCTTTAAAAGACAATAACTTTCAAGGGCGTAGCCAGCACATTGGACTACCCCTAGCCAAACTATTTTTTTCCTTAGCCCAACTATTTTCCACTTAGAAAAAACTAAAATTTTTTATTTTTATTTTTATTTTTTCCCTTACAAAAAACATGATAAAAAAATTTGGGCTGCGCCGCGACCATGGAGGCCCCCCCCACCCAAATCCGCCCATGATAACTTCTCGTCCACTCAAGAAAAGAGTAAATTCCAACAACCTGATTACTAATAATAGATATAAGATACTTATAAATCCATCATTAATATTTGCAACATCTTGCAAATGGCTAAACAAAAGCAATAAATAAGTGGCGAACTTTTATTCCACATAAGAGGTATTATGTCCCTAATAACACATAACATAATAAAAATCAAAATTTTCACCTTACTAATTGGATAAGCGATAGGGAAAAACAGCCAAAGAAGAAGGCGAACAAAGGGTGCCACAGTTGCTCGACGGTTAATCCATAGCGAGTACAGATTGCTTGAGGTAATATCTTCAACAGGAAATTATAGGATGAGATAATGTCGCTAAAGTGAACACGCACAACATAATCCAAATCTTTCAGTTTAGCTGCGGATTAAGTACCTCACCAAACATGAGGATGAGTGTGACGGATACAAGAACTGCTGCCCACGGAGGCACAAGCTTGTCCAAGAATATGGGAAGTGACTACAAAGCAAAAGACAGTCAAACAACATAGAGATGTCGTCAAGCGTACGAATGCGACAAATAACTGATATTCCACATACCTCCATTGCTAAAGAGTTGCCAATCAAGAGTGTGCAAAGCAGAAGATGTTGATTTTTCACCACCGGAAGTATTTTAGCTGCCAAAAAATGAATAATTACTTGTATGCCCTTAAACTTACCAAAGATAAGAAAAGAATGTAAACGTAAACACCGGATCACTAATGCACACAGTCCACATCATAAAACTTCGTACGAACGAATTGTCACCGGTTACTAGAACAGCTCTCGCTGCTAGTCCCATTACACCCCACCGAATATCGCAATATAACTTTAGGGAACTATATAAAACCAAAGTAAAAGCTGGTCAAATAATATCATTTTTGGACCAAACGTTCAGAAGAAGAGAGAACAATAGAAAAAAAACATGACATAAATGACCAGGTGTTGAAGCAAAACTGATGTAAATGCACCCAGCCTTCCGAGCTTCCGAGTTCCGACCACTTTCAAAAGGAAAAATAGATTAGCAAATAAAAATCCATACTTACATCATAATATCATGACAGAAGGTGTAGGATACAATAGAAATCCAGCCAGCTAACAAATAGTAATGGGTGAAAAATTATATCAACTCAACCAATCAATAAAGGAGTCTGGAAAACTTTAACTAAAATCTTTCATCCTCCTGTACACAGCAGTACTCATACAAGCATGCAATAAATTACAATGAACACCATGTTCAAGAAAGGGCAACATCAACTGTATTCACATATCGAAAGTAAAAATCATTTAAAAAAACATCCAATCAATAAATTCCCAACATAATTACACACTTAACTTCAAGTGAATGATGAAACAGAACAGGCAACAAAGACCCAAATGGTAGATAAGACAAAATACCCAGAAAACCCAAATAATCAAACTCACAAACTCAACAAAAGCACCACCAAAACTAATAAAATTCTACACGCGCACACACACACACACACAAGAGAAAGAGAGTATACAGTACAGGCATGTAAACGATCTTGGGGGCGCCCCGATTTGCTAAGAACTTCAAGGTCTACAAGTCCAAGAGACATCAGCCCAAGAGTGAGACCAGCCATCAGCCCAGCAAAGACAACAAGCCCTATGATCACTACAACATACAGAAAAATTTGCCCTCACAACATGGCACGTCATCAGCCATCTCTGTCTTCTCCCTGCCACACACAGTGAGTGTGTCTGTGCGTGTTTTTGTGCACTCACTTCCTAAAAAAGAGTTTTTCAAGAAAATCTTGCTGTTTGTGCGGGTTTGCCTGTCTGTATTCAGTTCTAGTGTTTGTTTATTTATTCTTGATAAAGTTCAATAAGCCCATACGGAATCGAATCGTTATTGTGTGTGGGGGTGTTTTTTTTTTTTGGGGGTGGGGTGTGTGAATCAAAATGTTTGGTGATGGTCATTATGGAGCTGAGCTGGTGTTTTCTTCAGTTGAAGATTTTGAGCCGTCCATTTTGGATGGTACAATGATGTCTCTCCGTTGGATGATGCGAATTTGTTTTAATATCCAATATTTGATCCTTTTTCTTGATTTGTTCCTCGTTTCAATCACTTCCAAAGATTGATGTCCCAATTTAATGTTGTCGCCAATAGCTCAGCAAATTTTGAGTTGCATGTGATTGAAACACAGTTCAAGTTGAGGAATTATTATTAATAAATACTATCGAGTTATTACTAAAAAACTTTACTACTGTATTAATTAGTGAATTATTTTGTTTTGTCATATATATATTTTTGTGGCCCAATACTATTGTTTAGTTCTCGCCCATTAAAACTCATTTACTAACCCAAACGAGAAGGCCAGCCCCATTGCAATCGACCCACCACTCGGACCCGGGTTATGTTCCACGTTCACCGCACCATTCGACCCTCCTCTTCTCCGCCTGGAGCTTGAAGCTCGCGGTTTGTACGAGTCACTGTTGTGCGAATCACTGCTGCCCAAGAAAAGGTGATATCCTTCCTTTTCTACTTTTGCTTTCAGTCCTTTCCCTTTTCCCTTAAATCTGCACTTATTTCTGTCTCGTGTTATGGCAGCGGTTTGGGCCGGGAAAAAGGAAGCCATTTTTCCAGTCCGGCGGGTTTGGGCAGCGGTTCGAGGAGGTGCAGGGTGTTTTGGTATACTTTGTATTTCCAATTTCCTTTTCCTTTTCCTTTGGTCGGTTTGCTCTTGGATGGAGCGTGTAGCTCCGAGCATTCCCGCGGGTTATATTGTTAGGTCCTATAATTTATTTCTGTTATTTAGATTATTTGTAATCCCTAATCCCTATCCCGTAGGCTGAATACATTGTAATAGTTTATTAGTTAAATTATTGGAATCATTATTCGGCTATGGCGTACGGCTCGACAATGGGTCGATACCTAACATTGGTATCGAGCATCCCCGTTGTGGCGGTTAAACCCTTACCCTAGGGTTTCGCTCTCAGTAAAGAGGCTTTAACTCATCTTTTAACGCTTTTAGTAGTGTAGCCTGCCGCGGGTTTATCGCTTTCAGAGTGTAAATATCGCTTGCCGCGGTTTATTTGTTTAGTCTTTATTTGCCGATTCTGTGAACCCCATATCTCGCTCTTACGTGGTTGATCGCCTATACATGGTTGATCGTCTTTTCGGTTTTTTTAGTATTAAAGGAACTCCGAGTGTAAAAGTCGCTTGACCCTACACCGCGAGTGTAGTGGAATCCGTGGTGCGAGGGTTTCCTATCTGTGGCCATTATTTGTGCTTCTGTCAGTATTCTCGATTTTTTTCGTGTGTTTGTTGTTTGTTCTGTGATTATAACTTGCTTTGTGTGCCTTGTATTTTATGAAAACTGTTGTGTTTTTGTGAAAATGGTTGTGCCTAGTTATAATCTTGAACCGCTTAATGGAAAAACTATTTTTCGATTTGGCAACAAAAAATGAAAGGGATTTTAATCCAAAAAAAGGTTTATAAAAACATTCGGTGTTTATCTTGAAAAAGATACCGCCGAAAAGAAACTTGAAATTGATGAGTATGCTTATTCTTCTATTATTTTGAACCTTTCTCGACTCGTGTGCTTAGAAAAGTTGGTAAACTTGCTTCGCAAAAGCTTTGTGGGAAAAATTAGAAGAATTGTATCTCAAACTTCTTTGCCTAGTAAGTTGTTTTTGCTTGAAATTTTTTCATTTTAAACTTGACTTAAACAAAGAGATTGATGAAAATTTGGATGTGTTTACCAAATTAATTCAAGATATTAAGTTGACGGGTGATAAGAATATTGATGATTATACTTCGATTGTGCTTTTGAATGCTATTCCTGAATCTTATAGTGATGTTAAATCTGCTATTAAGTATGGTAGGGACACAATCACACTTGACACTGTTGTGAATGGCCTTAAAAGCAAGGAATTGGATTTAAAAGTCAATAGAAGTTCTAGGCAAAATTCTGGTGAGGTTATGCATGTGAGAGGACGTTCTCAAAACAGGTTTAATAAAACCGGTAATAATAACAACCAGAAATTTGCTAAGAAAAAAGGAAAGAGTAAGTCTAGGCCTAAAATTCGGAAGTGCTATGAATGTGGTCAAAGTGGTCATTATGTTAGGGAATGCCCTAATAAAAGAGGAAATCAGAATTTTAAACAAAATGAGCATGCTAATATGGCTTCTACGAGTGAAAATGTGCCTGATGTCTTTATGGTTTATGAAAATTGTCTTGATATGAATTACGTGCGTTCAAATTACGTGTGAAACTGAATGGCTTGTTGATTTGGGTTGCACTTTTCATATGACACCTTTTAAAAGATTGTTTTCTAATTATAAAGAAGTGTTGCATGGTTCGTGTCATTGGCTAATCAAAAACAATGTAATATTGTTGGTATTGGTGATGTATGTTTAAAATTTGATTAAACTATGTTTTGACTTTGAAAAATGTGAGGCATGTGCCCGATTTATGTAGCAATCTTATTTCGTGTGCTTCTCTTGAGGATGATGGTTTAGAGGGGAAATGGGGAAAAGGCTTAATGAAAATTTTAAAGGGTAACTTGGTAATTTTCAAAGTCATTAAAAGAAGAAATCGTATGTTTGCACTCAACCGAACTTGAATCTAGCCTGCAAAATTCTCAGAATCTTTGTTTGTGGCTCAAAATGACAAAAACCGATTTATGGCATAAACGTTTGGGTCATATGAGTGCTAAAGGTCTTGAGATTTTGCGAAAAAAATGGCTATTTTGGAAAAGATAAATTGTCTTGTTTGCCGTTTATGTGATTCATGTGTTCTTGCAAACATTCTAGAGTGAAATTTCTGTTTCCCCTCCCCATAATAAATCGGCCTCTTCAAATTCTTGAGTATTTGCATGCCGATGTGTGGGGTCCTGCGAGTGTTACTACGCATGGTGGTTCTAGGTATTTTCTTTCATATTGATGATTTTTCAAGAAAAGTTTGGGTGTTTTTGTTGAAAAACAAATCGATGTGTTTGATGTGTTTAAACAAAGGGAAAACTTTAATTGAAAATCAAACATGAAAGAAAATCGCATGATTTTGAACCTGTTTTGCACGAAAATCATGATGATGATGTTGTGCATGATGAAATACTTGATGAAAATGAACCGAAAATGAAAATCGCATGATTATCAACTTGTTAGAGATAGGGCAAGACGAAACATTATTAGTGCAACCTGCTAGGTTTGATGATTTTCATATGACTTCATTTGTTTTTAGTGTGTTTGACTCTATTGATAATTCCGAGCCTAAATCTTATGAAGAAGCTTTAAAATCTAAAAATTCTCACGAGTGGTTAAATGCTATGAATGAAGAATTGAATTCTTTGCATGTTAACAATACTTGGATTCTTGTGCCTAAACCTCGCAAATTGTTCTCATTGTGGATCAGAAATGGTTGTTTAAGGTGAAGAATGAATGTGAATCTGTTAGATTTAAAGCTAGGTTAGTGGCTAAGGGATTTACTCAAAAAGAGGGGATAGATTATACGAAATCTTTGCTCTGTTGTGAAGTTTACTACTTTTGTCCGAATTATGCTTGCATTATGTGCTCGATTTAATTGGGAATTAAAACAAATGGATGTCAAAACCATTTTTTGCATGGTGATTTGGATGAAAAAATCTATATGCGACGAAATTTATTGGTTTTGTTGATAAAATGAATCCTGATTTTGTTTGTTTGCTTAAAAAATCCTTGTATGGCTTGAAACAATCTCCTAGATGTTGGAACAAGAAATTTGATGATTGTATGATGTCTTTGAAATTTAAACGAAGTTCTTATGATCATTGTTTGTATTTTAAAGATGATGCTAAAGTGCCTGTTTTCTTGTTGATTTATGTTGATGACATGCTGTTAATAAGTCCCTGTGTTAAAACTGTGGAGCATGTTAAAAACTGTCTAAGTGCTAAGTTTGACATGAAATACTTGGGAGATGCTAAAAGGCTTTTAGGAATGAACATTTTTAGAGATAGAAAAAACTCTGTGATTTTTCTAAATCAGATTTCTTATGTTGAAAAGATTTGAGTAAATTTTCTATGGCTGATTCTAAACCTGTGAATGTTTCTTTGGCTGGTCATTTTCTGTTGAGTAAAGAATAATGTCCTAAAACAGACCATGATGTTAATTCTATGAAGAATGTGCCATATTCCAATGATATAGGTTCTGTCATGTATTTGATGGTTAGTAATAGGCCGGATATTGCTCATGCTGTGAGTTGTTTAAGTCGCTATATGTCTAACCCTGGTATGCCTCATTGGAATGCATTGAAATGGTTGTTAAGGTACTTGAAACATTCTGTGAATTTAGGGTGAAATTTACTAAATCTGTGGGTGTTAAATTGAATGGTTATGTTGATTCCACCTATGCTAATGATAGAGAGAAATGAAAATCAACAACTTCATATGTTTTTACTTTGTGTGGTTCTTGTGTGAGTTGAAATCTCGATTCTGACATATTGTTGCTTTGTCTACGATCAATCAATATGTTCTTCAGAATCGAGGCCTTAAAAGAAGCTATTTGGTTAAAGGGATTAATATCTCAAATTGGCTTTCTTGAAGGTGATGTTGTTGTGTTTTTCGATAGTCGATCTGAATTCAACCGTAAAAACCCCATTTTTCATGATAGGACTAAACATATTGATGTTAGATTTCATTATATTCGTGATATTGTTGCGAAGGGTATAGTCTGTCTTGAAAAGATACCGTCTGAATTTAATCTTGCTGATATGGGAATTAAATGTTTGCCTGTGAGTAAATTTCTAACATGTTTAAAAATTCTGAATTTTGATACAGGTGATTGAACAGTTCCTATACTTGCTGGCTTTGGAAATGACTTGCTGTGTGCTTGTTATTTCCAGTATTATTGTGTTGTGTGTGCAATATGGTTACTTTACCCTGTCCCTTCTGTGTTATAGTTTGCTTTGTGCTCACTATAATCAGATTCTTGCCGACCGTGTGTGCAAAGTGAGAAAAATCGGCGATGATGATAACTGTGTTTTTGTTACCCCTGTGTTTTTTGTTAAACCGGCATTGGGCCAAGGTGGAAAATGTTGTTTTGTGGCCCAATACTGTTGTTTAGTTCTGGCCCATTAAAACTCATTTATTAACCCAAACGAGAAGGCCAGCCCCATTGCAACCGACCCACCACTCGGACCCGGGTTATGTTCCACCCGACTTTGAGAAACCGCGGATCTTCTATAATTCATCTCGACCGTTCATTTGAGGGTTTTAATCTTGGCCTTTCATATCCCCAATAAATAGCCCTCAAATGAAAACCTACATCTGGACTGTAGCAATTCATACACCCTTGAATCTTCCAGCGGCTGAATTTGAGCTCTCTCTCTTTCTTCTCCTTCGATCACTTTGCTCTGGTTTTCTTTGTGATTTCCTGTGAGCCTTTTCGTTGTGAGTTGTGTGAGAAGGGGCGCTCGACTTTGTGTTGTTCGATCCCCCGTTGTGTGCGGTGTTCTCCGGGTTTTCTGGTTCTTACCGAGTGGCGTCCGAGGTGGTGGGTCTTTGGAGGCGTGGGGCTTTGGGTATCTCTTTCTGGGCTGCCCGTTGCTTGGTCCAAGCCCTGGTTTTCTTAAACATTGGTAGGGGAATCTTCAATTTTCTGAGCCGAAGGATTCGACCCTCCTCTTCTCCGCCCGGAGCTTGAAGCTCGCGGTTTGTACGAGTTACTGTTGTGCGAATCGCTGCTGCCCAAGAAAAGGTGATATCCTTCCTTTTCTACTTTTGCTTTCAGTCCTTTCCTTTTTCCCTTAAATCTGCACTTATTTCTGTCTCGTGTTGTGGCAGCGGTTTGGGCCGGGAAAAAGGAAGCCATTTTTCCAGTCCGGCGAGTTTGGCCAGCGGTTCGAGGAGGTGCAGGGTGTTTTGGTATACTTTGTATTTCCAGCTTCCTTTTCCTTTTCCTTTGGTCGGTTTGCTCTTGGATGGAGCGTGTAGCTCCGAGCATTCCCGCGGGTTATATTGTTAGGTCCTATAATTTATTTCTGTTATTTAGATTATTTGTAATCCCTAATCCCTATCCCGTAGGCTGAATATATTGTAATAGTTTATTAGTTAAATTATTGGAATCATTATTCGGCTATGGCGTACGGGCTCGACAACGGGGTCGATACCTAACAATTCTTTTATTTTATTTGTCTATAAAGTTATTAATAAAAAATTAAGGCCAGAAGAAGAGAATGATATCTATACAAACAAATAAAAATAATGACGAGATTTCCTAACAAATAATTACTCTCCCATCTATTAATTGAATTGCAATTAAACTCGATCCAATCTTTTAGAAGTGGAGCATTTATGGAAGGCGGACTACGAACTAGCGCCAAGGCCCAAGTGTAGTTATATTGAGAAGATTGCCAATTATACACGCGCACAAATACTTTTGAGAGGATGACAGAATGACCTACCTTCATCGAGATATAAATACACGATACTCTAGATAAGGACATTTTCATCCATAAAGTGTGAAAAATAACAATTTGGTCTCTTATGAGACCGTCTCACTGATCTAGATCCGTGAGACGGAGCCCCATACCCACGACCCGACCCACGCTCCAGGCCCAGGCAAAAAAAAAAAACGTGACTCCCGGCTCAAGCCCTACTAACAGACGTTGACTCTCCCAGCCCAATAACATAACTCCCAGCTCGCCGAATCACACAGAAAAACACGCAGAGAAAGAACGTTGATGCTGACACAAGCTCCTCCCATCTCCGGCGCTGAAGCACGAAGACACACCATCTCCGGCTACAACAATGCGGAATAGTGATGCTCGTGACGATGAATGGTAATATAATCTATTCATACAACAATACTATTTTGCGATTTTGAATGTTAACCACAATCTTGTCAAGCGTTTTAAAATGTAATTTTTTGTGTTTTGTAGATGAAGTTTTTGTTTTAGATACTAGTGGTGTACCAAATATTGATAAATCAAACGAAGGTAATGTGTTGCATATTTCATAATATAGTTTAAAGGTATTAATTTTACATTGAAAAGTATTACTTTTCCACCACGAAGTATTACTTTCTCCTGGAAAAGTATTACGTTTTCTGTGAAAAGTATCAATTCCAAAACATGTAGTTTTACATTCTCTTATGTGTATCTCTTTGGTTTTTGTAGATGAAATTCTTATTTTACCTACCAGTACTGCACCACAAACTGAAAAATCAAAGGAAGGTAATGTGTAGCATATTTGAAACTTAAGTTTTAAAAGTATTATTTTTACTGTAAAAAGTATTGCTTTTTGTATCAATAGTATCATATTTCGACATAATGTATCACATTTCAGTTGGAGCAATTGTTATTGATTCTAGTGATGAAACCGATGAAATTACTAGTTTTAAAGATGCAAGTGACATATTTCCCATCAAGATGAAGGTAATGGTTACTTATTGTTTGTTATTTTCAATATTAAGTACAAAAATGATTTTATAAAAATTATGCGAAAAACAATAGTGGTGGATTTGATGTGAGTGGTTCTTCTTTCTCCATTTAACACGACGAACAATCAAAGAAATGCATAAATTGTATTGTGATCATGCTCGTCTTTGTTGGGTTCGATGTACGGAAATCAACTACCGAAAGTCTACAGGTATTGCTTTACAACATAAAAGTATCACTTTGTGCATAATAAGTATCACTTTGTTAACATTTCTTCAAAGAAGTTTTTTTATTATTCAGCAAGAGTATTTCTTGCACATAACAAGTACCACTTTTATCAATAGAAGTATTATGTTTCCTATACAAAGTATCAGTTACATCTGTTTTGTTTGCATTTCAGATCAAGTGGGTGTTGTCATTGAGAAATATTTTGTATGTTCTGCTTCTGGATTTAAGGACACTGCTAGCACAACAAAAAAGAAGACTAATGTTACACGCACGGATGCGAGCTTCATTGCGTGTAAAATTAAATGGGGATGGACTTTATGAAGTTCTACAACATGTGACAGACCACAATCATCCACTAACTAGAAAGGAATGGAGTCATCTACATCGTTCGGAAAGGGTCATTACGAGTGAAAAAGGCAAAGCCATTGAAGATATGATAACTTGCGGAATGAGAGCTACTCGATCTTACGATATATGGTTCATGATGCGAGGAGGAGAAGAATCCATTGGCCATACTTTGAAAGATCACCCGAATTTTGTTAATCGTTTGAAAATGGATGCAATAGAAGGTGGCGATGCACAAACTTTGATTGACATATTATATCGAAAAGATACATAAGAACAAGACTTCTTTTTAGGGTGAAGTTGGATGATATGGGGAGATTAAGTAATGTATTTTGGAGGGATTCCATGATGAAGGAAGACTACAAGATATACGGTGACGTTATGGTATTTGACACGACATATCGCACGAATAAGTACAACTTGATTTGTGCTCCTTTTGTTGGGGTAAACAATCATTGGAAAAATGTAATGTTCGGTTGTGCTTTCTTATCCGATGAAAAGGCTGACTCATTTGAATGGTTGTTCCAAGTTTTTATGAAATCAATGGGTGGGAAATATCCTATAACTTTGTTCACTGATCAAGACCAAGCGATTAGCAATGCTATTGAAAAGGTGCGATATGCAGGAAGCAGAAGATATATACTTTTAGTAACAGATATGATACTTTACTTCATAAAACATATACTTTGCCTCAGAAAACAGAAGGGTTGTTTTTAAATTCTAATTTTTTCACTTTACTTTTATGTAGGTTTTCCTCAAACAAGGCATAGACTATGCTTGTGGCACCTTCACCAAAATGCCATAAGTCGATTTGACGGTGAAAAACAACAATTCTTTCAAGGAAATGTTCAACAAATATTTGATCGTTGCATTGATGAAAATGACTTTGAAAGTTGTTGGAAATCTATGATATTGCGATTTGAGTTGCAAGATGACTCTTGATTTAAACGTATGTATGATTTGAAGCGAAAATGGTGCACCGCGCTAAGCAAAGATTTCTTTTCTGCGGGAATATTATCTTCGCAAAGGAGTGAGAGTACGAACAATGCAATAGGATTCAATGCCAAGAAAACGACGACTTTAACTGAATTCTATGACATTTTCCAAGCGGCCATAAAGCGTTGGAGAAACACTGAGAAAGAAAATGAATTCCAATGCTCAAGATCAATTCCAAAATCGGTGTTACCATTGTCCGGATTGTTGAAGCATGTCTTTGCAGAGGTATATACACTAACAATTTTTAAGGATTTTGAGGCTGAGTTTATTAAAAGTATATCTACCAACTGCAGCACTGTTGAGGTTGAACAGAACTTAATGGTTTATGACATTTCATCAAATGGTGATAATTGTTGTCATCGTGTGGTGTATGATTGTTTGCATACTTTGATTAATTGTTCTTGTAAAAAGTACGAAGAGTGTGGTTTAATTTGTTCTCACAGCTTAAGAGTGCTACATATGCATTCTATATCCAAAATTCCGGATTGTTACATCGCTAAAAGATGGACAAAGTTTGCAAAAACTGAATTGTGGGAAAAGTTTGGTTCGAGGATTGAAAGTTTAGATAAGCCTAATGATTGCGTTCCTTGGAGACATGAAATGACACGCAAGTATTATAATCTTGTTTTGAAATGCCAATACAATGAGGATGCAAGAGCCATTTTAGAAGATGGCTACAACATGGATTTTATGGTTGTTGATGCGTTGATAGATATACCCGATTCAACAGAGCGCAATGATCTTTCAAGTTCTTCTACAAGCATTTTGGATCCGGCACGATCTGTTACAAAGGGGAGAAAACAAAGGATAAAAGGGCATTTCCAAAAAAACAAGAAAAAGAGAAGCGGTGAAACGTCCGACACACATCCATCAAAGGAGTTTGGTTCCAAAACTCCTAATCCTAGATTGTTTTAGTAATCGACTGAATACTTTTGTATCAAACTGATAATATTGTTTTGTAGTTTGTTTGGATTAATACTTTGACCATATTTATTTGTTGCTTTGTTAGTAAGAAAGGTAATACTTTATGAACAAAAACTGATACTTTGTTGATAAAAAGTGATACTTTGTTGGTGAAAAGTGATACTTTATGCATATATAACAGTGAAAATTTAAAGATATACTTTTCTGGTAAATGGTTATACTTTGTTGGTAAAAGGTGATACTTTGTTAATTAAGATCGATACTTTATTCATAAAAAGTGATACTTTGGATATTGTATTTTTGTTGTACAGGGAAGAATATGACTAAATGAATCATACATTTGGTTTATTTGTAATGAGCTCAAAGTAATCAAACATATCAATCGAGCGATGCAAACAAGCATTGGAGTATTGGAAACATATCGATATTTGGAACGGTAAAATTACACTTGAAAAAGTGACAAAATATAACCATTCGAGTTATACTTTGTTGGCAAATATTGATACTTTTGCGCATGAACTGATACTTTTAAATCAAGAAGTGATACTTTTCATTACATATAACAGAAACCATGCATCATTTCCATACAAGTACAAATACCCGTTACAGAGAACATAAAGCATGTTTTTCCTATACAGAATTTTACCCCAAAAAGCATAAGCCTAAAAATATCCCGAAAAACATCAAACTAATGCACGTCCAAAAAGTTATAATAAAACCTCAAAACATCCTTAAAAATTTCAAACTAATAACATCCAAGAAAACATCATAAAAGTATCATCAATTCTACATTGTAAATCAAAACATTCTTTTGTTCTTTTTCTCCTTCTTGGCTCAGAACAGCAAAACATCTTTCTCCATTTGAACCCTCATCTCATTCAAGCGGTGCAACACAATCCTTGAACAATACGACGCCCAAAGATACGTCGTTGTTGTGGCTACAATCACAAAGAAAAAAATTTAGTATACAAAGGATCTTTAAGACATTAAAACATCAAACACAAACAAAAAAATTCTTACTGACACAAATTAGGCTCGGTGTAAACACTCCCCCTGAAGTTTTCCATGTGATGCATTAGAAAAACACCACAATCGATGTTTTCCAAATTGCTCTGCCATGGAAAAGGGACATTATCAAACACATATCCCTCAACTTCTTCACCTTTGGGGTGTTCTTTGCTTCCTTCAGAAAATTGACATTTCTCTTTGCTAAAAGAAAAAAATGGTATATTAAATTTAAAACACTACTTACATTTTCAAAGATGTAATTAAGTGATGCGATGAGATAGAGTTATTTACCACCAATTTTGCCGATCCACATAATCAACAAAGAACATCTTCGTGGTGCACCATATTGTCAATGTAGTGCACCTTTCGATCCACAAAATTAATGACAAAGCGAGAAATAGTCTTGCACATAACAAATTGGTACAAAAATCGCACATAACAAGTAGATACTTAACGCTTCATATTAAAATGTAAATACAAAAAGGCAAACATAAATCAATCTTACAAAATCCACATTTCTCAAATCCTTGTAATTCCCGCACAATATCATGTTGTTCCAAAGAATCTCGACATTTTGTGAATTATCCTGGTCTCCAACTTTCTTAAACAAGTTCTCAAGATACAATCATTATAGAAGAATAAATTGATTAAAACAATAAAATGGTTTTTTAGCTTCAATGTCGTACTATTATATACAAAAGTAGTACTTACAGTGTTGGGCATTGAAATAGAAACAATTTGAGGCTCTACGGTCTTTGTTAAGCAATACACCCATACGTCTATAATGCTAACATGGATCAACTTCGATGAGTTCAATGTAGAAATCCCATCAAAGGCAATATAGTGAGACCCATCATGAGCAAAGGCATTTGAACTAAAGTTTGAAAAAAATAGAAAGGGGTCGAAATTCATAGTGATACTTTGTTGGGGAAAAATGATACTTTATGCACATAGAGTTATACTTCTAAATTCAAAACTAATACTCAAATCAAAATACTTTCAAAGATACTTACTCTATTATTTGTTTATGCGTGAAAAAGCAATAATCCACGATGTCTTTCTCCTTCCTGCTCATATGCTCAAGAGCATCTTTGTTTTTCTTCATGAATTGGCAATGGAAAATTGCTCCATCTTCAACAGGCCAGGGCTCACCCTTTTCCTCTGCCTCCCCAGACACTCTTTCATCACTCTCTCCAGAAACTCCTTCGTCTTGAGAAAAAAATTCTCTGTGAATTTCATCACCATATTTTTCAATGTCAGCCTCAGCGGCATCTTCAGGAGTAAGCAGCTCAAAGTTTGGCATCTCATCTGCCAGGTTTTTCATTCTTTCAAAGTTCTCCACGACTTTGTCAATGTATTCATGAAGTCTCACATCCGAAAAGAACTTCTGGCTCTCAGTCACTGGAGACTGTGAAGAACTTGCAGTTTTTTTCTCTTGCTTGCCTTCGTTCTTCAGGTTGTTAAACATCTCCATGTGATATCTGGTGAGAACATTGAAGTTCCTCCGAAATAGCAGGAATGCTTCATGGACACTCTACAATTATAAAAAATAAAATAGTAAGTGGAAAAGTTGTACTTTTAAGGTTAAAAGTGATACTTTTAGGGATGAAAGTGATACTACAATACTTGGCAGAAAGCATAAGCATATATGGTATACTTATATTAATAAAACTGATACTTTTACTCATAAAAATCATACTACTACAGTTAGAAGTGATACTCCATAATTGACAATCAGTAAAGAATATAAAATCATACATGTAATACTTTTATCCCTAAAAGTGATACTTTATGAGCCAAAAGTAATACTTTTATGGGTAACATCGATACTCTATACTTGAGAAATATAACCAAAAAGCATACTCATATATAGTATACTTATATTAATAAAACGATACTTTTACTCATAAAAATCATACTACTACATTAGAAGTGATACTCCATAATTGACAATCAAAAGAATATAAAATCATACATGTAATACTTTTATCCCTAAAAGTGATACTTTATGAGCCAAAAGTAATACTTTTATGGGTAACATTGATACTCATAACATACTATTATAAAAACTCGATACTTTTAGTAATAAAAAACATACTATTATAATTAAAAGTGATACTCCATAATTGAATCACTAAAGCATATACAACTTACATCTCTGGCCATTCTCAGGCACCTCGTCATTCGAAAGCTCATCGCCTCTCGGTAACTTCAGATTTATAAAATCGATGGATTCTCCATACCGTCATCGGGCTGCTCCTTCTCGGTTCCTTCCTTCTTTTTTTTTCATCCGACTCTTTCAATCTCTTCTTCATCGTCCTCATTTGATTCATCGATCTCTTTGTCGGGCTCTTTCTCACCACGCTTTTTCTCAAAGATCTACTTTATGTCGTGAGCTAACAGGGGTATGTGTCGGTGACCCACTCACCCCGCCCCACCCCACCAACCGAAATTTCTTCCTTCATCCTTTTTTTCAACTTTTTGGCATCCCAATGAGAAATTAAGGGTAGATCGCTTCGGTTCGGCGTTGCCTTGCCATTTCATTCTATGAAAGTATAGAATAAGCAACACAATAACACAACCACGACATATCTTGCGCTTGGATTCTCATTGTACTTATTAACCCCAACACACAATTTTTTTAAAATGTACGAACACCATCGTACTCTCCTATCCTATTCACATCACCAAACATTTTATACGATTCAAATCAACCTTCCTATTGCTCCTAGGTGTTAAAAATACGACAAACAAAATAACAAAAACTCTCTTGAAATCATCACCGCCATCCGATAACGTACTCAAAACAGTCCTTAAACTAGGCACTAAACTATCATTATCAATGCCGTAGTTGTTCTTCAACTCGTCCATAAAAACAATCGACTACCCGCTTAAGCTCTTCAACACGACACAATTACCCCTAGGTACTAAAAAACGTCCCGAATATCATCAACGATTCTGACAAAAGCAAAATTGTCGAATCTCAACATTCGATCGGTACCATTAAAACTTTTTATCGGTCTTCTAACCATATCCATGGGAATGATGACTCAATTGAAAACTTCAAAGCAGACCCCCAAACCCTATATTTACTACATCTTCCCCTTTGTCTATCACTTAAACAACCTATAACCTCAAACAACTCCTGAGGTTTACACTTTGAGAAATGAAATCCCCGAAATTAAATAAGATATTTTTCGAGAAAACAACTAATAATTAACAAACCAAATAATTGTTCATATAGAAAACAACTAATAATTAGCAAAAAAACTACATTTATACCTAGCTTTCTTCTTCTTATTCCCACCTTCAGCCTCATCCGCCACGATTTTTTTGTCTTCGCTGCAAAACAAACAAAAAACAATGTACAACTAATAATTAACAAAACCAAATCATTGTTTACATAGAAAACAACTAATAATTACCAAAAATTACATTTATACCTAGATATCTTCTTCTTCTTCCCACCTTCAGCCTCGTCACCACAATTTTTATGTCTTCACTGCAAACAAACATAAAATAATGTACAACTAATAATTAACAAACCAAATCACTATTCATATAGAAAACAACTAATAATTGACAAAAAATACATTTATACCTAGCCTTCTTCTTCTTCCCACCTTCAGCCTCGTCCGCCACAATTTTTTTGTCTTGGCTACAGAACAAACAAGAAACAACATTAACAGATAACACGACAAAAAAGATTATTACTAACGATACTATATATTACCTTTCTTCAGTCGTATCTTTAGTTACTTTCCCTGAAATCTTCACCTTCTTTACAACCTTCTGCTGCTCCTCATCAATTTCTTCTTTCTTTGGTGTTACATCCTCGTCCCGCTTTCCTTTTCCCCGCTCTTTTTTATCAACGGACCTCCGAGCTTTAGCTTTGAAATACCCTTTTTTCCTTGGTATATTCTGTGTTTTATCTCCCTCACCCGCAACAGAACTATTCTTTGCATCATCACCATTGCAATTGCCTACAAAAAAACATGTGGAGCAATATCTCACTTCAAATACATTGTGATACTTTTTAAATGGAAAGTTATACTTGTTATATAAAAACGATACTTGTTATATAAAAAGTAATACTTGTAAGTGAACATAAACACAATGGTACTTCGTATCGAATACAACTTAAAACACATGCTCAAAATAAAAACATGCTTAAGACATATGCGACACTATCATTACGAAACTCATTATACTTTTTGTATACAAAGTGATACTTCTTATATAAAAAGTTATACTTGTTGTATAAAATGTTATACTTGTTATATAAGAGGTGATACTTTTGATGGTGTTACACGTTATGTGAAGAGCCTTATAGAAAACACATGCAATACTTTCTTTACAACAACTCGATACTTTTAACACAAAAAGTAATACTTGTAAGGGCAAAAGTGATACTCAAAACTTACATACTAAATACATAAACCTGGAAAATACATAAACCTAAAAATACATCTAAACACATGCGTTGATTAACACCTATAGTCTATACTTCCCTTGAAAAAAACATACTAAACAAAACCCTAACAAACTAGGAACCGAAAATTAAACAAATCAAAATATAGAAATTAGCAGGGTTACCAAACCCTAAAACCTACAAAGAGAGGGACAATCGAACAAAAATTGAAAAGAAAACGAAATCGAAAGGAATACCTTGTTTTGCTTTCAAATATGTTGAATTCAAGATGTCGGTATGAAAAAACAAGCAGAGAAATAGATACTTCTACGGACGGTTTCGACTCGGTTTCGACTCGACGGTTTCACAGACGTGGGCGACGGTTGAGGAGGGGCGACGTTTCACAGACGTGGGCGACGGTTGAGGTGGTGGCTCCGTTTCTTTCTCGTGTAGTGAGAAAGGAACCCTAGTATGTGAGAAATAAACCCCGTCCGGAATCGAAGAGAGAGAGACAGTAGAGAGAAAAAATCAAAACAATGAAATGAAAAAACGCCTTTGGTTTCTTTGGGTATATCGACCCATTTGTTGCGGTCGCGGGTTGCGGGTCGCGGGTTTGGGGCTCCGTCTCACGGAACTAGATCCGTGAGACGGTCTCATATAAGTTTTTGTGAATAATATGGCAAATATATAATTTAAGGAGAAGAAAATGAAAGAGAGGAAATAGAAGGGTGTGTAGTGGATTAGTGGTTACTGGTTACAACTTACAAAGGCATGCTTTAGAAAGAAAAGTAATTGTTTTTCTATTGATGTATCATCATGTTTCACGTGTGTCTATGTGAGTTATCACATTTGAAATTTTAGCATCTATAAATTTTATTTTTTATGGTTGAAACGTTGATTTTTAAATTATGACGCATTTCCGTACGCATATCTTATCGTCGTGTCCCATACCTATATCTAAGGGTGTTCATATTTTGGTAAACCGATCGAACAAATTGAAACCGAAAATTCGCAATGTTCCAAAATTTAAAAATTTGGTTCGGTATTTGATTTTCATTTTTGCACAAACTCAGTATTTGGTTCAGTTTCGGTCTTTGGTTTTAGTTTAGCGAACCGTACTGAAACCCGAATTATTATTTTTTATATATTAGTATTTTATTTTAAGTATTATTTTATATGTATTTTTTATATTATTGTGTATTATTAACCTATTAAAATTAAAAATAAATAATAAATAATATAATTATATTTGTAATATTTATTTTTCTATTGTTTTTTTTTCAATTTTCTTTTAACAAAATACCAGGCCGAAATACCAAAAAAAAATCGGTAAAAATTGAACCGAACCAAACCGATTGGTTCATTATTTGGTATGCCATTTCAAATGGCGTACCGAATTTTTGGTATACTGAAATGTTGGTTCGTTGGGTTAAGTATGGTTTTATCGAATGAACACCCCTACCCGTATCAGTGTTACACAGATTAACAATCAATTTGAGTTGAATCCGAAGATGCTGGAATCAACCGAAACCTATATAAAAATAAAAATCCACGGATATATAAACTAGAAATTTTTAAACTCAATATTTCAATTTGATTAATTGGATTTCTTATTAATAAAGTATAAGTTTTAGTGTTTTGTTTCCAATATTTCTTTTCCAATGTGTAGAGATGTCAATAAGGGCCAGGCCCTAAGGGTGAGTCGCCCCCCTAGCCCGACCCTAAAAATCTAAGGGGCACCTATATTTCGTAAGCCCTTATAATATGAGGGCTTTTTAGCCCGATCCTAATTGGCCCTAGGGCCGTCTAGTAGCTAGGGTAGGGTTGACCATTAGGGTTTTTTCCGATAAGTTTTTTTTTTGTATTTTATATATTTATATTCAAAATTTATGCTTATAATACTATTAATCTATTATTTGATCTCATTTATCAATTACTATTTATCTTAACAAACTATTAAATTTGATATTTGATCTCATTTATAATTTAGTCTTACTAAATAACTTAGTAAATACAAAATTAAAGTTGGTATGCAATTGGTAATGATTATTTAGTACGTTAATAATTATAAAGAACTAAAATATATTTGGTATAGACTATGTGATTACTAAAATAAAAATGACAAATATTGAATATCCAAATGGAATCTAAGATTTACATGGTATTATTTTTATAAAATAAGAAATTCGCAAGTTAATTTTTCCATCATGATGCAATATTTTTATTTTGACGGAATAACTTTATCAAAAATGTAAAAACAATAGTCATAGGGCCGTTCCTGGCCCGACTCTAACCCTACAGGGCTAGGATCGGGCTTAGATTTTCAAGCCCTTATAAGTTTAGGGCTTTTTAGCCCTAGCCCTTAAGGGTTAGGGCCTCTTAGGGCTAGGTCAGGGCCGGGACGGGCCGGCCCTTATTGATATCTCTACCAATGTGTGGGGGTATACACAATATCTGTGGAGAATATTAAGCCCTGGGAATGTGCTGCTGTTTGTAATTGGGTGTATTATAGCATTTTTATTTTCCAGTTGACGTACAACTTGCTGTTTAAGAATAAACGATTGGATTTTAAGTCACAGAACGTAAAAGTTAAAAAAAAAAAAATTGATACTCAATGTAAAATTATCTGAATGTAATTTAATCAATCATTAAGTTTGACTATATTTTTCATTTAATTTAATAAGATTTACAGTTCGACCAAATTCACCAAACTCGATTAAAATAAGATAAAATATGCGTAAAAACTAGGTCCCTCAAGTTCATAAATTTGTCGAGCTTATTAAAACTCATTCAAGCTTGATCCGATAAACAATCAAGAAATCAAATCAAGTTCTGACAAAACCTTGGAAGCTCAATACGCTCGACGTGACTCACTTACACCCCTAACAAAATGCAAATAATTTTATATAATATGTATAATGTATAAACTGGACTCGATTGAATTTATATTAATATCATTTTTACATCTAATTTTAATATCTCAAGTAAATAGAAGCTTGGAGACAGTAAATAGGAATGGTCACTCAACCTTTGTTGAAACGGAGAAAATTTTAAATATATGCATTTAAACACCTATATATATAAAAAATACTCCAGTTTACCATTGAATCCTTATTTTAGTAAATTAAAGTTGAACATTTTGTCAAAGATAGTTTTAATTCGAAAGTGTTCACAATTCGATGAACCAACTGAATCAGAACGACATATAACTAAAACCACCTAATTGGACTACCAAATTTGGTTCCGCAATTGGTTTCAATTATTCTAGAAGTTCGATATTCGCTCGATGTTTATTTTTGCAACTGTATCGGATACCGAAGTAGAATTAACTAGTCAAAACCCGATGAAGTTTTTAACTACCAATCTGCTGCTGAGTTTCAATTAACTCGTATTTATTTTCCAGCCTTCAAGAACTAATCAAATGTATTCAAATTCAGGTAGCAAACATAACCAAATTATATTTTCAACAATCATTGTATGATTTTCATCTCATTGGAGTTTTCCCCACTATTTATTGTTTAAAATATATAAATCATATTTATTTTACTCAATCTTATTAGAAATTATTTATTTTTCAATTTTTTATTTTCAAATTTCAACCATATATTCTCAATTTTCGCACATATATGCTTAACTTTCAACCTATATTACTTCAGCGGGACCTTCTACAACCACAACACACTCAATGGGGTTGCTCATAAATTTTCAAAACCGTTAGCACCACACTGTTTATTGTGAGTTTTGATTAAAACCGCAAATTTTTGAATGAAAACCGCACCACCGTGTGGTTCGATTGTGGTTTTGGAAGTAAACTGTACTTCCACAACCGCACAACCCTTCTACAATTTTAGGGGTAAACTAAAAGATTTTTCTTACCTCTTTAGTTAGGGGTGATCATATTTTTTAAAAAACCGCCTGAATCATACCGTTCATAATAATTTATGACGAAAATCGTAATTTGAATTATTAAATAGAAACCGCACCGCTTTGTTGGTGCGGTTATTGTTTTAGATTTAAAAAAACCACCAAAACCGCACCTCTATAATTTATGGTAAAATAAAATATTATTTTTTATTCTTTAGTTAAATAGTTAGACAATAAATATATTAAGAACTAATTTTATGAATGACATATTCATATTCACACTTTGCATACTAAACATAGCATTTTACATTCTTTCAATGTTGCTAAAATGATTTATGTTTTGCATCAAAATAAAACAACATTACATTGCACCACATATTGAATGTAAGTGAAATAAATGAGAATGTAATTTGCATTTTATTTGCAAAATACATCTCGTTTACAAAAACACCTTTCAATTTTAATATTTGTTTTTGGCTTTTTATTAAATATCATAAAAGATTATATTAATTTATTAATTATATAATATTTTTGTTTATTAAAACCGCGAAACCGCCCACCACCGCCATCACAAAGACTAAAATCACACATTTGGTTTTACTTCATATTTAACCGAATCACATATAGCAATTCATTTAAAATTTACTCAAAAATCGCAAAGCCGCACACCGTGATTATCCCCATCTTTAGTTGAATAATTAGACAATAAATATATTAAAAAATTAATTCAGTGAGTAATAAGTTTATACTTGCATTTTGACTTCCAAATAAAATACATTTTACATGTTTTTTTAGGTGAATCTCACTTTGCCCCCTATACTCTCCTTGAACATCACTTTACCCCTTATACTCTTAGGCTTCGTTTGGTTAGGCTTTATGGGAGTGATATCACTCAATTTTATATTATTTCATTCCTATTGTTGTGTTTGGTTCAATTAGAGAGAGCCCGAAAATAGTCCGCCCAAGAATTTATCCACTCAATAAGGTAATCGGTATCCCATCCTCAAGGTGGGATGAGCAATATAGCCCATTATCAAGAATGCTGAAATTACCTAAACACTCCTTTTTTGTACAGCTGTCCAATTACTGAAGTTATGTAATTCACGAGTTTGAACCATTCTTCTGGACAAAACATTATCTCGAACCCTAGCCCAAAAGACGAAACTGAATATCGAGAGAGCTGGTGTGCGTCATGGTGGAGAAAATTTTTTATTTGTTTATTTTAAATTTCAGAATCGCATTTATATTCTCTTGGTTTTCTTCATTGTCCGTTCTGTTTTTTATTATTTTGCGAAGAGAAAACATCACGCTTGGGGGTGTATATAACGTCGATTCGAAAGAGGTTAGCGTATTTGAATTCGTTTTTTTGGATTATCTTTGCGAACCATTTCAATGTATTCACTTACCAGGTTAGTGATTTGAATGTTGTTATGTTTTGTCTGTAAGTCGGTTTTTTGGGTAGGACATTTGTATTGAATCTGAATAATGGGTGTTTTATCATTTTATTATTACTCTCTTTAATGAGCGTTGGATACACAATCCTATATAAATTGAAGTTTCACAGACAAATGCTATTTCTTAATCTTGGCTGTACCATTTAAAGCTAATATTTTCTCTTTGAAATGATGTATTAGAATCCAAAAGCTTCATATTCTGATATCATAAATCATTATGAATGAGATTTGCATACGTCAAAATGCTTATATATATCTGTATTGTATTACAGCTTTACCCTAGAATGATGTCTGAAATATCAAGAAGAAGAGCGGAGATCTTTCTTCTAATCGAAGAAATAATGTTAAAAAGTGTTTTTATACTTAATATGTTTGTAAGTACAACTCGCATGCGAGCTCGAAGGCAACTAAGAAATCGTAAACAAGGAACCACATATTATATGGGATATGATACCTGAACAAATAGAACATTTAGATGACTTGATTTTACGTAATGACATTGATTGTCTGGATGATTTAAGGATGATGTGGGGTGCCTTTGCTAGACTTTGCTACTTGTTAAAGCATGTGGGAGCCCTTAAAGATTCTAGATATGTGTCAATTAATGAGAAAGCCATACTATTTCTTTTTGTATTGACACATCATAAAAAAAAATCATATTGTGTGGTTTGATTTCAAGAGATCTGGACAAACGATAAGTAGACACTTCCATGATGTACTGAATGTTGTTTTGAGGCTTCACAATTTACTTCTTGTTAGTCCTTAACCAGTCGATGACAACTGCACAAATCCTAGATGGAGTTCGTTTAAGGTAAATTTATTGTAACATCAATAACTATTTTATATTGGCCACCGTATAATGTGACTTAATCTATTACCTATATAGGGTTGTCTAGGTGCATTAGATGGTACATATATCAAAGTCAAAGTTTCCGAGACAGATAATGCAAGATATAGAACAAGGAAAGGAGACATTGCAGTAAATGTACTTGGGGTGTGTGACCGAAATATGAATTTTATTTATTTGCTAACTGGTTGGGAAGGTCATGCGGCTGATTGTAGAGTTTTGAGTGATGCAATTCATAGGCTTAATGGTTTAAAAATCCCACAAGGTATTATTTCACGTATTACAATTGGATATTTTTCTATAAGTATGCAATGTCATCAATTAATAATCTCCTTAAATTGATGCATGTTTTCAAAATTCATTAAATGTGTTTACATGTAATTTTTATCTTTGTGACAATGGTTATACCAATGGTCAAGGATTCCTCACTCCATATAAAAGGGTTAGGTACCATCTCGACGAATGGGGTGAAGGAACTTCAATTCCGCAAAATCTGAAAGAGTACTTCAATATGACCCACTCAAAAGCTCGCAATGTCATTGAAAGAGCTTTCGGTCTTTTGAAAAACTGATGGGTTATACTACGGAGTCAAACCTTTTATGATATCAGAGTCCAAAATCGGATGATAATAGCGTGTGTACTTATTCATAACTTCATACGATTAGAGTTGCATGTTGATCCCATGGAAGAATTGCTGAGTGATGATGAAGAAGATGACCATGAAGGTAACGAAAATATGGACTTCATTGATCTTTGTAGAGCCATCACAAATTTGGACAAATTGGAGAGACAACTTAGCCCGATCTATGTTTAATGAGTTCGGAGGTGTAGGGTAGTCTAGAAGATATTAGTTAGATGGAATAGTGTTGTAACACAACTGACTTTAAATTCTGTTGTATTATTACTGTTGTAAGTGTTATTAGTAGTTTATAATTTATTTCTCGGCATGGATGCTTTTTGTGATACATAATTGAGAACATATGATGTAATTTGTTGGTGATTTGATTTCTCAATGAGCTAAATGGTGGATATTTTGCTTGGTTTACGATTAATGCTTTGCTTGGTTTACAATGGTGGATATTTTGCTTTGTCAATGAGCCCACTATGTTTAATCCTTTGCTTGGTTTATAATTTCTTGGTTCGTAATTGTTTGATGGATATTTTGGGATTTTTTTTTTTTGTTTGGTTTTTATAGTCCCATATGGTCATGGCTTGTGATGATTTGTTCATTTATCCATTACAACTAGCATTCTCAATATGATGATTTAATTGCAACTTATTCGCAGATTGCAATGGATGTGTCAAGTGGCAACCTCACTAAACCAAAGGGAAGAGGAAGAGGAGCGACAAGGGTAGAAGGAGTTGGAGTAGAGGGGAAGAAGAGACTTTGGTTGCGGCTCGAAAAGAGGTCATTGCAAATGGTTGGAAATCCGAAAATGGGTTCAAAATTGGCTATCTTCAAGCATTGGATCATGAAATGCAAAAGATGATACCTGAACAGATCTGAAAGGGATTCCACATATCAACTCGAAGATATACGTGTGGAAGAAGGATTATGGCGACCTTGTCATGATGTCGACACGTAGTGGAATAGGGTGGAATGTCACCACTAACATGATCGAGGCACCGATGATGCATAGGTTGAATATGTGAAGGTAATATGCACGCATATTTGTAATTACTTGTTTAATAAAGTCGCTTAATTAATCTTTGTCATTATTCCATTGTAGGTAGATGCAAATGCTCGTCTATTGAGGAACAAATCTTGGTCATTTTATAACAATTGGGTTATGATATTTGGGAAAGACCGAGCTCTTTCGGGAACACGCAGAAGACTTCACCGGGCATTGAACCATGTGCTTAATGGTACATCCATACCACAAGATGACTACCCTGTTAATTTAGAAAACTTGTCTGATAATTGTGAGTATGAAACGGAGACCGCCGTTTGTCAAGTCGAAAGCACCCCTCAAACGTCTGCATTGGGGAAGAAGGGTACGGGGCATAAAAGAAAGTCAATTGATGGTATTGATCCACTGTACGAAATAATGAAAACCTTCTGTCAAAGCACGGACGCAAGGTTGGGTGACATAGCCAAAAGAATTGGCTATGAATATGACATTTCATTGGCAAGGAAAGAGGCCTTTGGGGTTGTTGGAAACATACAAGGATTAAGTTTACACGATAAGCTGCTGATTTCGAAGCTTTTTGTCAAGAATACTGAAGACTTAGAATTATTTTTCAGTTTGCCGGACGAGGCCAGGACTGAGTTTGCCAGGATGAAGTTAGCAGGGAACTTATAAACAAGACTAGAAATCTAGAACAACATGGTGCATTACTTTTTGGCAGATTCGTTTTATAATATTTCGAATATTAGCTTGAAATGTGAAGTGTTTTGAGATAGTGAATTTGGAATTCACAAAACCACTTATTTTGAATATTAGCTTGAAATGTAAGGTGTGTTGAGTAACTGAATTTGTAATTCACAAAACCACATGTTTTGAACTTGACCCACTTGTAATTCATATGCGTATTATATCGCTATTAGTTGAGGACATGCCTATTTTGAAGGTGCATATTAAATTACTTGTTGAGGTCGATTGTCCGAATCATTAGTAATTGTTGTACTATTCTCTGTTAGTAGTTGTTTTTTCCTTCTCGGTTTAATTGTTTTTGCTTTGTGATAATGTCTGTTTTTTCCTTCTCGCCTTTAATTGTTTTTGGCTAGCGCGAAACAATGATCAATTCTTTACCTAGAACACTCATAAACATTAATAGCCGCAGAGCTTATATTCGATTTTTGACAATCAAATCGAGTGAAACCAACGGTTGGAAACAGGTTTCACTTTGGGGAACATACATATGAAGTAATCATATGGTGCATACAACTAGTAGCTTTGAAGGAAAGATACAACATGCTCTTCAATTTCTTGGAAAAGAACAAAACAAACCTAAAAGCACGACACAACTAGAAAATTAATAACCACAAACACAATTAAACACACCTAGACAAATTATGATAGTAGATAGGTTGAATTAAGATGCAGTCACAAACATATGATGTTAGAAACTACAATCACCAATCAATTCTTTTTCAAAGAATGAGTTCAAGCAGTTGAACTAGCGATTTGTGTGTCCGAATGTTGAAGCGGTGGCATGAGGAAAGCTTGTCCAAATATTTCATGAACTTGCACATGATCTCATCGATTGAGGACAATCTTGTTGGAGGATTTTATGGGTCCGATACCAAATAAGTTCATTCCAAAAGTTGTTATCTCAGTGTTGTCCGAATCGGTGAACAACATTGGTGACAACAGGATTGTCCGTCGGTGGCTCGGGGTCCTCATTGTTTTCATGATCACTAGAAATCTCAATAATCTCTTCTTTGAAATTAGCACTGTCACTATCCGGAGCTTCTTGAAAGATGCAACGAAGACCGTCAAAGCCTTTTTCCCCTTCTACCATGTAAGCCATTCCAAGTTTCTCTTCCTGTAAAGTTTAACAAGTATACATAAATATGAGAAAAACAATTCTTAAATATTTAGACAGTTGACAAACATATGGATAAATCATAGTATGAATCCTTACCCTACATATGTAGCCGCATATGTGTTGGTCACAGTCGACATCATGAGTGATAGGATTATGGACGACTCCACTTCGTTGAATTATCCAATTGAAGACCTTGTAGCGCTTGCAAAACTTTTTAGTCTGTTGAACACAATATGGATAATTAAAATTAGTGCCAAAAGTTAGGTTGAAGATAACTTGAGCAGACCTTATGGCACTCGGATTATGCATACTCAGATCAAAATTCCCTTTGATGGCCTGCTCAACAAGGAGACTGATAAATTTTTGATCGACTTCTTTGGTCCATTTGTCATTGTAGAACACTTTGGCCTGGGATATGTCACCTTTTGGACAATTTCTCTTTGGAGGCGTGGTGTATATTTTTCTTTGTAGATGTATTTGTCTATGAGTAGATATCTACTTCAAGTCCCACCCCTTAAATAGATTGGTTGCTCCTTCACAACACATAGGGTGGTGGATGCAAATGAGGCTATGGTGTTGCATGGAAACATAATCAAAACCAGATGTACACCTTGCAAAATGACAATCGATGGTGTTCTCGCATTCTGCATTGATGTATGTGTGTGTTCTTTGATCGTGTATTGTGAAGCACAAATTTGTGAAAACAAGATTCCAATTTTTACAAGATGAAAACGTCATACAAGATCAGTGATCCTTATTTTGGCAAGAAGGAATATATTCTCTATTGCATGTGAACAAAAATTGCAATCAATGTGGAAAAAAAAGTGAAGAGTTTTTGGCAGGAACAATGCTTTTCGTGAACAAGTATGCTAATAACTTAAAAAGTGAAGATTTGCATATCCTTATATCATTTTTACCAAGATATCCGTCAATAATTTTTCCAATAGGTAAAAAAATGAAGATTTGCATATCCGTGAACAATTTTTTCAATAGGTAAAAAAAAATGAATATTTGTATATCTTGTTCATTTTAATATCTTGTACATATCCTTTTCACTAACACCTTTATATCTGTGTACAATTTGTTAGATAAACGTTTTTATCAAGATTTTGATGATTTTGTTTAAATGAGTTTTTATACCAAAACAATGTTAATAAATATTGTCCAAATACTCCTAAATGATTTAAAATATTTTTAGCTATTTTTTGGAGTATTTCTAAGAATTTATTTTTCGATAAAAATGGACAACATTTTTGATGGTTTTGTTTAAATTGGTTTTTGCACCAAAACAATGTTTATAAAAGTTGTCCAAATACTCCCAAGTGATTTAAAATGTTTTTACTAATTTTTTGGAGTATTTCTTGAAGTTTATTTTTGATAAAAATCGGATAACATTTAAAATTGGAGGTCGACCTGGTGCCGCCCAAAATGTCGACCGGTACACGAAGAACTCAAAATTGAAACAGAACTCACTCGGGTCAAGAAAATTGAAGAGGAACGGAACCGGCCCAAAGAGGGCCGACACCACACCTTGGGCGACCGGCCGCACCCCACTGCCGATCGGACGACCCCCTTCGACCAGCACTGGATCGCACTATTTTTTCAAAACGCTTGAAATCTTATTACAGGCAAACCGGTCGCCCTATGTTATTGTTGACAACAAAAATTCCAACCATTGCAATCCTTATCAAAAAGATTTACTTTTC
This sequence comes from Rehmannia glutinosa, assembly GCA_016081115.2. Classification (NCBI taxonomy): domain Eukaryota; kingdom Viridiplantae; phylum Streptophyta; class Magnoliopsida; order Lamiales; family Orobanchaceae; genus Rehmannia; species Rehmannia glutinosa. The sequence continues at coordinate 25,896,874 of CM071928.1, read as the reverse complement.
ATTTTTGTATAATATTTCTACATCTTGTGATCCTCTTTTTGTAGACAAAAGTAAAGAATTGGGAGCCTATGTTGGTGAAGACTCTCCTATAAATAGAGGATGAATTGAAGACACAAGATACAACACATACAAGCGGAAATACACAACAAGAAATCAAAATTGTTCAAGCTTTCATTTTTATATTCTTGTTGTAATAGCCTAAGTACTTTCACTTGCACATCTTTGAGGTCTAGGCTTTTTGATTCTTGATTACACTTGCACTCAATCTTTGTATTAGTTTCATAGAGTTGTAATCTTGAATTTTGTCCATCATTCAACACAAGACATCCTTGTGAGTATTCTTGTGGTAAGAATACACTTGGGTGATCTAGGTGATAGGTGTTTGGAGAGTGTGGTACTCTTCAAAGGTGGTGAAGGAAGATTGTGGTAATCTTCTTGAAGGTGTTGTAAGAGGATTGTGGTAATCCTCAAGGTGTTGTATTAATTTTGGAAATTAATAAAATCCTTTTTCTTTTTTTGAAATCCATCCCTGAGATACTTTGGGGTGGTAGAGGATTAGGCCCTGGTGGGTTGAACTGTTGATACATGTTTTTATCTTAATTTTGATGATTTTATTTTGTCACCAAAACAATGCTTTTAAAGGTTGTCCAAATACTCCTAAATGATTTAAAATGGTTTTAATATTTTCCTGAGTATTTCCTCAAGTTTATTTTTTGGACAACACTTTTAATGATTTTATATCAATGGATTTTTTTCACTCCTAAACAAGGTTCCTAAATGTTGTCCTAATACTCCCGATCGGTTTAAAATGTTTTTACTAAATTTTCGGAGTATTTTTGAGTTTTATTTTCGACAAAAATTGGACAATATTTTTGTCTCGTGGTCGACCTGGCGCCCTATAGGGCAACCCGCACTGAAGATGTTTTTAGAAGAACAAAATGAGACGGAAGCAAAAACAAGCGGTCGACCCGATCATGCTTCGGGCGTCGATCAGCCCGGGCCGACCGGCCGCCTCCAGTGCGACCGACTCTGCAAAGTGTGTTTGAAACAGAACACTTGATCTTTGCAAAATCCATGAGGGGACCGGTTGGGGTGATGGTCGACCGGTCGAGGTAGACGTCGACCGGTTGCCACTGTGTTATTTTTCTTTGTGTATTTTTCCAACGTCTATTTACTCGTGCGGCCGGCCGCCTCTATCTTTTGACAAAGAAAATTATGACCGTTTGACAATGCAGACACATTTCCTTAAATTGTGGGATTGATTTCTAACACTATATTCTTGATTTTAATTGTATTTTTCTGTAGATTTTCAATCCCCAAGAGGAGCCTATGCTTGATCAATCATCTCCTATATAAATAGAGGAAGTTTTGGAGCAACCAAAAAAACAATTGAGATACAACACAACAAGATACACTTCAAGCAAACACTTGGTCTTTCATTGTTATTATTCTTGTTGTAAAATTGCCTACCTTATCACTTTCACATCTTTGAGGTCTAGGCTATTCTTGATTACACCTTGCACTCCATTGTATTATCAATTATCGAGTTGTAATCTTGAATTTGGGTAATCATTCAACACAAGATATCCTTGTGAGTGTTCTTGTGGTAAGAACACACTTGGGTGATCTAGGTGATAGGTGTAAGAAGATTGTGGTAATCTTCTTGTTGAGGTGTTGAAGAGTGTGGTGCTCTTCAAGGGTGAAGATTGTGGTAATCTTCACAAGGTGCCGTTGGAGATTGTGGTAATCTTCAAGGGAGATTGTGGTAATCTCCAAAGGTGGTGTTGAAGAAGAGTGTGGTGCTCTTCAAGGTGTTGTAAGTTGAATTTGTATTAATTTTGGTAATTAATAAAATTCTTTTTCTTTTTGAAATCCATCCCGGATATACTGGGGTGGTAGAGGATTAGGCCCTAGGTGGGTTGAACCTCTTTAAATCGACGCGTGTGTTGTTTACATTCCGCACCTTTATTATTTTGTTTGAGCATTCGATTGTTAAAAGAGGGCGAAATCGAAAGATGGAGATAATCTATTCACCCCCTCTAGATTATCGTAGCGCTGACTTACAAGTGGTATCAAAGCCAAACTCTTTGGCAAGCTCGTTTCACATCGCGAGTGAAGAGAAACGATCGACGGCTACGAAAAGAAGCTCATCTATCCGACCTCCACCACCAAGCCACCACTATTTGATTCCAAGAATTTTAAGTTTTGGAAAGAAAGAATGGAATGCTATCTACAAGGTTGCGGGTTCGACATTTGGAACACCGTCATTAATGGAGAATCCATTCCGACGAAAGATACACCATACACCTCAAAAGGCTTCAAAAAGCTCAATGATGAAGAAAAGAAAATCATCTCCTTAAACGGTAAGGCTTTAAATATTTTGTATTGTTCATTTACTAATTTAGAATATGAACATATTGTAGGAATAAAGTCGGCACATGAAGTATGGAAAAAATTAGAAGCCATCTATGGAGTATTTGCAAATGAAAGGAGTCAAACAAAAGCATCTACTTCCAATTATGAAGAAGTTGAATATTGTTTTATGGGCATCAATGAAGAAAATGAGGTATGTCTTAAACCCTCTACTTCCTATGATATTGTCATTCAAAATGATTATAGTGATTTACAAAATGATTATGATGAACTTCAAAATAAATTCCAAAGCTTACTTGTTAGATACAAAAATTTGAAAAAGGAATTCAATATTTTGAAAAATGATAAGGATAGTTTATTTACTTCTTATGAATCACTATCATGTGCTCACACCACCACACTTGACAAGGTTAGAAACCTTGAAAAAGAAAATAGTACTCTTGTTGAGAATATTGATTGCATGAAAAAGGATTTATTAAAATCCAACTTGAGTACCAATAAAATGTCCAATATCGTTGATATTCATAATTGTGATAAAGGACTTGATCATAAGCCTAATGTTGTTAATCATATGAAAAAGGATCAAGTCACTATGCATATTGGTCATTATGCTCCTAGAATTATTACTTGTTTTTATTGTGGCAAAAAGGGTCATACGGCTAATTCTTGTCGGGCTAAAAATAGCTCTAAAAATTGTTGGAGACCTAAAAGTCTCAAAGCTAATCTTAAAGGACCCAAACACATGAGGGTACCACAAAACAATGTGCTATTAGGTACCCGGCAAAGCAAAAATCGGAGAAAATTCATGCCACCAAGAAAACATCAAATGAACGTTTCATTTGATCAAAGAAGGAGAAACTACTCTCAACAAAGCCAATTTCAAGAAGAGCGTATAATCAAAAATGGGAAGAACACAACCCTTGAAATGGCAAAGACATCATCAACAAGATGATTTTCAAAGAAGAAGAAACCATCAACCATGGGAAGGTAACCAATCTTGGAAATGGAGAAGTCATCATCAACAAAGTGACTTCTCAATGGGAAGATATCATCAACAATGGGAAAGACACAACCCATGGAAACGGCGAATTGGTAAACCGTATCTCCCTTTTGTATATGCATTTTATTTTTAAATCTATGCATACTTTTAATTGTGTCTTAATTGCAAAATGAATCTTCAAGTATTTTTTTTGGTCTCTTATATATTTATGAGTTTCAAATTTTTTAAAAAAGAGACCTTGCATGATTTTCTAAAACTCTTGAGCATTTTATTAGACTTATGTGGCTTATTATCTCTTATGAAATCTTATAGCATAAGCTCTTTTTGATATCTCATATTACTTGCCTACACTTGTATTTTCTATGCAAATGTTGTCTAAGAATTGTGTAGGATACATATCTCATACTCATTGGCTATTACGTCATCAAGTTTCTTAAACCATCGAGGTATGTCTACTCGTATTTTTCTTTAAACTCGATTTTATGCTCTTGCACATATCTTTCAAGATATTTCATTTTAACCCCTTAAGTGCCCCCAAATGATTTTTGGCAAATACTTTCTTTAAAAAGAGGCACTACTTGTTAAGTCTCGATTTTCCCGAATATATGTTTTCCCGAAATCCATATTTATTGGATATAGTCCAAAATTATATTTTTGCAAAGTTTTAAAACTTTTGGGGTGAAAAATCGAATTTTGGAAAACTCAGGAGTAAGAAAAATCACCTGGGGCGGTCATAGCGGGGCGGCGGCCGCCACGCACCTCGACCGTCGCCCCATACCTCGACCGGTCGCCTGGCCAATTTTTCAGGTTTTAAACTTTCTGTCTTCGTTTCAAAACAGACGCAGATAAAATTCTCAAAACCCTTGTTCAAATGCATTTCACCCCTTTTCTTTAAAATCTTCAATTCTTCATCTTTTCTCACGATTCTTGTTGCTAATCTTCTTATTTTCACAAGAATCTTACATATATAGCTCCTCCAAGAAATTCCACCGATCAAAATCCCACTTCTAAGAGAAGAAAGGGCGGAGAGGGTACTTGAGAAATCGGCGAGACGAAGCCGAACAAAGGGATATTCGAGCCGCTCAAAGAAACGTGGCTCAAGAAGGTGATGATGTTCAAAATCCCATTCTCTCTCGGGCCCAAATTACCGAGCTTCATGGAACAATTTCGCTCGAAAATTGCCGTTGGGCGAAAGGTAAAAAATCTCTTGTTACTCAAGCTCCAAATTCTCGCAATGCTCTTAATTTCATCAATAAGTATGCGGAATGGTACTATGAGGATTCGGGGATGGGAGGTAAATCTATTGCTCGGACTAAAATGTGTCGTTTTAGTTCATTTACAAATGAGTATCCTACTATAAGAGGTTTTTTTTGAGGAGCAAGGTTGGATGTATTTATGGGAGCATGCTTATGTGTTGTATGATGATGATATTATCCAACTCTTTTATGCCAATATGTGGGTCGAATATGATAATGATAGAAGCCGATTGCCGTTAATTCGCTTATAAAGGGTCGTCATTTTAGATGGACTCCCAATGATATTTGCCGGCTTTTACATGTTAGAGAAGGTGGTTGGGATTATTTCTCTTGTGGGACTTGGAATGATGAAATGTTGGGGGTGTCGATGAAAGAAGTTAAGATGTATTTGGGAGTATGGCCAAAGTATTCTTTGTTGGCAATGACACTTGAGCATCGCATTTTATCGGTCATTGTCGCATATTGCATTTGTGGTAAGTCGGAAAGATGCCTAGCAATGTGGATTATTTTTGACTTATAAGATTGCTAGGAGGAACCACTTAACTTTGGTGCCATACTTATTCAATGTCTAATCGAGTCCATTACTCAAGGTAATAAGAAGTTGGTTATGGGAAATTGGATTTGTAAACTTCTTATTCAATCGGGACTACCTTCGTCGGAGTGTAACTCGGAGGTATTTCAAAACGACTTTGACATTGATAACATCACCCAAATGGTCACTATGCGCAAGAACATGGAAATCCGACCAACCAAAATGGCGAGAGGAAGAGGTCAAGAGTCTCCGATCCTAATGACTTCTTTGATGACATCGAGGCCGCAAGATTGGCGGAAGAGGGCGAACCGAGCAATCCGGAGGGTAATACCGGTGCTCAACCGCCTAGGAGGTATACTCAAGCCGAATTTGATGAGATGAGGGCTTTTCATGAGACGAGGTATGAGGCTTTGGAGCAAAAGACCTCCAAAATGCAAAAGTCTATCGTCAAGTTAAAGAAATTCATCAAGGACTTAATTCCCGGATCTTGCTTCTCCTCGGATGAGGAATGATGTTACCCCCTTTACCTTCTAGCTTTTTCATTTAAGTTGCTTTGTACTTTTATGAACTTTTGTAAAACTTATTTGTACTAATGATATTTGCTTGTTTTTCTTAAAGGGTTAAAATTGCAAGTTGATAATGACTTGTGAATGATCATGAGTTTGATGGAGTATTTGATGGTAAAAATACTCTAAAGCATTGTTTGATAATTGGTATGAAGTACTTGATGGTAAAAGTGCTTCTTTTATTGCTTTGTTCATTATGCTTAGTTGGATATGTTGGGACATTTGATACATGTATTGTTGAAAGCATGACTTATTACTTGTTGGATGCTCTAATTGTTGGCATTTGAAATGCCTTGATCATTCTTAGCTTATCTCAATTGGGTTGAACCCTTGAGAATCTACTTTGAGCCTCTTATTTGTTGAACAAATTGTTGCATATGGTGCATATGATCTTTTTTGAGATTTGGAATGAGGTTGATTGATGATATGAAAATTTTTGGCTTGAACCATTTACAAATGTTATATACAACCTCTTCTATTTTTAAAGCACACAAGGTGTTTGTTAAAATGTCACAATGAAAATTTCAACTTCTACATGATTCTCTCGCTTCCAAATGTCTTCAATACTCTTTGAGATCATGTTTTGGCAAATAAAACGAGCGTATGAACTCTTCATGATACATTTCTCCCTTTTTCCTTGGTTTTAAGCCTAAATTGCTCAATGGTTGATAAACCATTTCTTTGCGCACTTTGATATACTTCTATGATGTTTCTATCATCCTAACATTCTTTTTGATGATTCCAAAGGGGAGAAACATGATATTGGCTCATTAGCTCAAAGAAGCTAATAAAAAGCTCGTCATAAAAGCTATAAGCTATGGCTCATAAAAGCCATAAGTTGTGATTTGTTCTTAGTCCAATTGTTGCTTGATGGACTTATATTATTGTTTAATGTTGTTTTGTGACAGAGCTTATAAGCTCTTGAACAAATTGTAAAAGCTAAAGCTTTTAGCTTATGGATTATTGCTCTTACATTATTCTTGATGTGCTTGTTGATAGGGGAGCTTGTGCTTATTATTGAAAAATATTTACTCCTACTTGGTTGCTTTAATATTTTTGGAAATTTTGGTTGCTTCCAAACGGTCAAATGTTTTTACCGGAAAATCATTTCTAAAATTGCTCTCTTAGTTTGTGTAAAAATTGTTTTGGTTTGTAATCATCAAAAAGGGGAGATTGTTTGATACATGTTTTTATCTTAATTTTGATGATTTTATTTTGTCACCAAAACAATGCTTTTAAAGGTTGTCCAAATACTCCTAAATGATTTAAAATGGTTTTAATATTTTCCTGAGTATTTCCTCAAGTTTATTTTTTGGACAACACTTTTAATGATTTTATATCAATGGATTTTTCACTCCTAAACAAGGTTCCTAAATGTTGTCCTAATACTCCCGATCGGTTTAAAATGTTTTTACTAAATTTTCGGAGTATTTCTTGAGTTTTATTTTCGACAAAAATTGGACAATATTTACTGTCTCGTGGTCGACCGGCCGCCCCTATAGGCAACCCGTGCACGAAGATGTTTTTAGAAACAAAAATGAGACGGAAGCAAAAACAAGCAGTCGACCGTGCTCATCAAGGCGTCGACCGAGTCGGTCGGCCGGCCGCCAGTGCGACCGTACACTGCAAGTGTGTTTGAAACAGAACACTTGATCTTTGCAAAATCCATGAGGGGACGGTTGGGGTGATGGTCGACCGGTCGAGGTAGACGTCGGCCGTGCATCGCCTGTGTTATTTTCTTTGTGTATTTTTCCAACGTCTATTTACGTGCGACCGGTCGCTCTATCTTTGACAAAGAAAATTATGACCGTTTGACAAAGAAGACACATTTCCTTAAATTGTGGGATTGATTTCTAACAGCTATATTCTTGATTTTAATTGTATTTTTCTGTAGATTTTCAATCCCCAAGAGGAGCCTATGCTTGATCAATCATCTCCTATAAATAGAGGAAGTTTTGGAGCAACCAAAACAACAATTGAGATACAACACAACAAGATACACTTCAAGCAAACACTTGGTCTTTCATTGTTATTATTCTTGTTGTAAAATTGCCTAGCTTATCACTTTCACATCTTTGAGGTCTAGGCTATTCTTGATTACACCTTGCACTCCATTGTATTATCAATTATCGAGTTGTAATCTTGAATTTGGGTAATCATTCAACACAAGATATCCTTGTGAGTGTTCTTGTGGTAAGAACACACTTGGGTGATCTAGGTGATAGGTGTAAGAAGATTGTGGTAATCTTCTTGTTGAGGTGTTGAAGAGTGTGGTGCTCTTCAAGGGTGAAGATTGTGGTAATCTTCACAAGGTGCCGTTGGAGATTGTGGTAATCTTCAAGGAGATTGTGTAATCTCCAAAGGTGGTGTTGAAGAAGAGTGTGGTGCTCTTCAAGGTGTTGTAAGTTGAATTTGTATTAATTTTGGTAATTAATAAAATTCTTTTTCTTTTTGAAATCCATCCGGATATCTTGGGGTGGTAGAGGATTAGGCCCTAGGTGGGTTGAACCTCTTTAAATCGGCGTGTGTTGTTTACATTCCGCACCTTTATTATTTTGTTTGAGCATTCGATTGTTAAAAGAGGGCGAAATCGAAAAGATGGAGATAATCTATTCACCCCCTCTAGATTATCGTAGCGCTGGACTTACATGAACCTCTTTAAATCGACGAGTGTTGTTTAATTTCCGCACTTACATTCTTGTCATTTATTTGTTCATTTGAAAAAGAGGTGATTTACGAAAAATCGGCATAATCTATTCACCCCAATAGATTATCGTAGCCACTTGGACTAACAAGTGGTATCGAGCCAAACTCTTTGGCTAGCTCGTTCCAGTAAAGAGGAAAGATCCATGGCTACGAATGAAGCTTATCTCACCACCGCGCCTCCACCAACAAGCCACCACTATTCGACGCCAACAACTACGCATTTTGGAAAGACCGCATGGAGTGCTTTCTACAAGGGTGCGGATTTGATATTTGGAATGTGGTCATTGAAGGAGTTGCTCAACCAACAACAAAATTGGAGGATGGTACCACGACTCCCAAGCCATTCAAGGAGTACGATGAAAATGACAAGAAGGCTTTCTCTCTAAACGGTAAGGCCTTAAACATCTTACATTGCTCTCTTACCGCCACCGAATATAATCGCATAAGAGGCATACGGTCGGCACATGAAGTTTGGGAAAAATTAGAAACCATTTATGAGGGCACAAAGAAAGTGAAGCAACCAAGAAAAATAATTCTTGTGAAAGACTTTGAAAATTTCAATATGCATGATGGTGAAAGCATATCAAAAATGGTGGAAAGGCTTGACAACATTGTCAATCCTCTTGTGGCTCTTGGAAAGGTCATCTCCGAAGAAGACAAGGTGACCAAGGTATTGAACGCCCTTCCCGGCTCATGGTCCGAAAAGGTGACGACAATCACGGAAGCTCAAAATCTTGAGACACTCAAGTTTGATGAGCTCATTGGGAATCTCCTCATTTATGAAGTATATCTCAAGGAGAGGAAAAATTCTCAACCATCCACCTCTAAACCGATGCGCAAAATATTATTAAAGGCTTAACATCTTCTTCTAATAATGTTTATTATGCTAGTGATGAGGATGATGAAGAAACGGCGGCTCTTGTTAGAAAATTTGCAAAATTTGTAAACAAAAATAAAGCAAGAAAGCCTAGAGACAATTCTTGTTTCAAATGCAGAAAATTCGGGCACTACATAGCCGATTGCCCAAAATTAGCGGAAGAGGAACAAAAGAAGAAAAAGCCTTTTTCGAAAAAAGAAGCGTTAAATGTGGACATCAAAACTTGGGATGAATTACTTGAAACAACCGACGAGGAAGGAGAATCCGAACATGGTCTTATGGCCATAGACGATGAAAATACCGAGGTACACTCTAATGCTTCATCTTCTTCTCTAGTTGATGAATTACAATGTGATTTTGATGAATTGCAAAATAAGTTTCAAAATTTGATTGTTAAATACAAGAATTTGAAAAAGAAGCATAAAGAGCTTAAACTAGAAAAAATATAAATTATTTACTTCCTATGATTCTCTTGATAAGGCTCATGCTATTACTCTCACTATGGTCCGTACTCTTGAAACCGAAAAACAAACGCTCACAAATGATATTGAAAATTTGAAAAAGGATGTGCATCGATTCAATTTAAGTACGGATAAAGTCACAAAAATTTTAGATGCACAAAGAGGTGAGCATTCTAAATTAGGACTTGGTTACAAACCTTTTCAAAATGCTTTTAAGAAAAATGACCAAGGTCCAACCTTTGTACGTGCTAGTAGTCCTCGTATTATTACTTGTTTTTATTGTGGTAAGAATGGACACTATGCTAGCAATTGTAAATTGAAGAATAATTTTAGCTATTATTGGAGACCTAAAGGTCTCAAGGCTAACCCCCATGGACCCCAAAATTATAGGGTACCTAAAAATAATTCCTTTGTAGGTTATAGGGGCTATAACAACAATGGAAGATTCAAAATGGCTCGTGTCAGCGGATGTTCACGCCATATGACCGGAAAGAGAGAACTTTTTACCAACATCAAGCTCCAAGAAGAGGTATGGTCATGTTCGGCAATGGCAAAGGAAGAATTCTTGGAAATGGAGAAATTGGTAACTCTTCTTTCTCTCTTAGTAATTGTTGGGAAATTATTTTGTAGATTTTGATGAATGCCATGTAAAACTTAGAATAGGAAGTTGGCACCCCATTTTTGTTGTAAATTGCATTGTAATAGATAGGGATGGTCGAGCCGAGTTAAGTCGGCTATGCTGAACATGCAAGAAGACAACCGGGAGACTAGAAGGAAGACTCACCGTGAGGCGGTGAGTATGGCAAAGAAGAGAAGATAGGAACTCGATCAAGGTGCAACGAGATGCACTAAGTGAAGTATCGATCAAGTCAACTCAAGATAGCCAAGTCTCAAGTTGAAGTGACGGAAGAGTCATCCAATGATTGGAAGGCGACTCAAGTCACCTGGGGAAGGCAAGGAAATGCAAACAAGTCGAGATAATCGAAAGAGATCCGTTACGTAAATCAAGAGAATTACTTAAACAAGTAATACTTCCATACTACCTTTCTTGAAGTGGTCGGTTCGAGAAGTGTGCAAAAGGAATAAACCAACGGGAGGCACTCGCATCGTGTCGAACACCGAAAAGTCAAGAATCATTCATACGAGGAAATGGCAATTCCAAGAACTCGCAACAAGACAAGCCAGCGACCACAAGTGACTTTCAAAAATAAGCCTATCTCTTCAACGGCGATTTTTGAAAGATCACTATAAAAGCGAAGAGTTTATTTGAGAAAAGGTTACCTTGGTTACCTCAACCAAAACATTCAAGCAAACATTTGAACTCAGTAACCAAAAATATTCTCAAGTCATTCAAGATTAATCCTCAAGCCTATATTACGAAGGAAATCAATCCAACACTCACCGTGAAGGAAAGACAACTTCTATCGGTTGAAGAGGAACCATTTGAAGAATCAAAGGGTCTACATTCCACGAAGGATTGTAGAAAGGTTCAAGGTCGAACCAAGCTTAAGCTATTTGGAGGGCTTCGTGATCAAATCCAAGGAACTTAAGCAAGTGGGCTGTAGTAGCAAATGCACTAACCCGTGAAGAAGGCTCGAGTCGCACGAGAAGCCGATTGCGTGACAAGGCATCTCCAGATCGAGTCCCAAAGGATCAAGTCACCGTGTGTGATCAAGACTTGTATCCGGGATCATTAACCACTCGTATATTGATCAATACTTAGTGGATTCCTCCGGGAGTTGGAGAAGAGAGGAGTAGAAGAATTACCCCATCTTCGAACCTCTATAAAAACTTATTGTGTCATTTACATTTCAAAGACTTTAATTTCTCGCATCTTATTTTTTATATCTCGATAAATTTGCTATCCGATTGATAATCAACTCGAGTGCTAAAACCAAGTATTAAAACAAACTTAACCAAATTCAAGGGTGTTAAGTCTTCCAAAAAACAAATCACAATCGAGTTAAGTCTTTAGGAAAAACAAATGAGTTATTCTATCAACATTGATCAGTGCATTGAGTGACTAACTCGTTGATTAACTAACTTAGTTGTCCATCAAGGACACAAACCGTGAAGTATTAACTCTGAATATTTGAAAGAACTAATTTGAAAAGTTGGTAAGGTTTATTCAACCCCCCTTCTAAACCTTACACTCACACCCCTTGGGACCTACAAGTGGTATCAAAGCGGTTGGTTCATTGAGCCTTCCACACTTTAGTTCTTGAACTAGATCTCCAAATTTTCCAAAGCTTGTTTTAGTACTCAATCTTTCAAAACTCTTTTAATCAAAGAAAGTTATTATCATGGAAGCAAATTTGACACGCATCCCTATGTTCACTATTGAGGAATTTGATGATTGGAAAATTCGTATGCGTGCTCATCTATCAAAGATTACACGATGAAATGTGGATAGTGATAGAAGATGGGCCACAACAAATTTTAAAAGTGAATACAAACATGTAAGGAGAGTGCAAATTGGTGAAGGTGAAGAGGATGTTGCTCCCGGACCAGGCTATGGTTGAAAAACCGAGAGTGAATGGACAAATGATGACAGGAAAAGATATAACTTGGACAATGTGGCCAAGGGCATTCTTTACAAAACCTTGGACAAAGCTATGTTCAACAAAGTCAAATCATGCAAAACGGCTAAAGAAATGGGGACAAGCTAACATTGATTTGTGAAGGCTCGGAGCAAATCAAGGAAAATAAACTATCGGTTCTTTGTCTGAAATTTGAGAATTTTAAAATGCTCGCAGGGAGAGACTTGGATCAACTGGATGCTCGGTTCACGTAAATTACCAACGAGCTATCTCGCACTTGGAAAAGAATATACACGAAAGAAATGTGTATGAAAATTCTAAGAAGTCTCCCCTGAATGGGAAATAAAGGTCATGGCACCGAGACATTCCATGGACCTATCCAAGACATCCAACCATGAGCTATTCTCGGATCTCAAAGCCTACGAATTTGAGTGAGAAGAAAAAGACCGGGAGGAGACAAGCGTGCCCAAAACAATTGCTCTAATTGTTAAGGATGGCAAGAGAGTCCGAGGTCAAAGAAGTCATTAACCAAGAGGAAATAGCCCGATGGTTAAAAGGTTTAACAAGTTCTTCAATAAGAACGCAAGAGAGGCAAGGCGAATCCTCCGAAGACACTCGGCTCCCTACAAGTCAAGGGAAGATAGGTCAACCAAGAGAGCAGAGCATCAAAAAGTTGAATATCAAATGGTGACAATCCAAGAATGGAAAGAGATGATCAAAAGGTTGAAAATCTATCTTTGAACTATGAACAACCAGGTCACTATGCCATTGATTGCCCATATCCTGTAGTCAACAAATACAGGAATGAAGAGGAAAGAAAGGTCTTGAGAGAAAGAAGACAAGAAAAGAAAAAGGCAATGTTGGCCGCGAGATCTGGCCGAGACAACCAAGTCAAAAGACACAAATTGATTCGAGAGTAGTGAAGTGACTACTCAAGTGACTCGAAGAAGAAGCCTTGATCCGTTTAATGGCCAAGGAACAAGACCAACTCGACCAAGAAGATGAGGTACACTCTAATTCATCACACTCGATTCTAGTAATAGTGATATGTGACACACACACTTCATCACCCACTCGATCTTTATGATTCATTAGGCAAAATGATGAAAGACTTTGAACACATTAAATCCTCACACACACTACTAAATGAGGAAAACATGACCTACTCAAAAGCAAAAACTCTCGGTGACTAAGGAGAGCGAGTACTCTAAGTCAAATAGGCGATGAGAATAAAAGTCTAAAGGCTGAAAATGCTAAGTTAATAAGCGAGAAATAATCGCTATAGAAAAGAGGAGAATGACCTCAAAAATGTGATTGCCTCATTCACTAAGGCATCTAAATCCTTGGATGACCTTATTATGAGTCAAAGAGAATGTGGAGACAAGACATGCATAGGATCTAATTCCTGCAATGCTATGTCAAGCTCCAAAAGTGATTTTGGAAAAAGGATCTTCAAGTAATGAAGTATCTCAAAAATCCAAAACTCCAAATGGTACACACACATTTATTCCAAAGCACAATCACAAGCAAGCAAGCCTTGGTTATATAAAGGAAAAGGAAAGTTTGCCGATTGAGTGTCTTTGAGAGGACAAATTGAGAAGAAATCCGGCCGAGTTCCTCATCAAACTCCAAATAGGAAATACTGTAAAGAAGAAAGCAGAGCTACCAAAAGTCCCAGAAATTCTATAAAAGAAATATATATAATGGGAATGGTAGAAACTACCCAAGCCAAGCTGATTGGAATAATGTGAACTATCAGCAAAGATCTGTGGAATATAAACCTAAGTGGCAAAGGCCTAGAACTCAGCAAAAGCCATTCCAAAGAAATAAGGGCTTTTACCAACACACATATGCACCAAGGCACTACACTCAGAGATATCACAGCTACCCAAAAAAGGCAATTGCTAAAACACATACACAGGCATACAGACAAAAGAGACAACTGTATGAACCTAAAACCCCCAAGCAATTTGCCAAAATTAATTATGATTATGGCACTGATAGATGGCAACCCCTTAGATTCAAATCATTTGGTTATGGGTTGGTTGGATCATCTTATAATACTAACCCCTCAGGACCCAGGCAAGTATGGGTACCTAAAATCTAATTTCCTTGATTGCAGGTTCAAGGAACAGCCGAGTGCCAAGGAACCTGGTACATGGATAGTGGCTGTTCCAGGCACATGACAGGAAACAAGAAAAATCTATCAAAATTCAAGGAAGTCGAGGTGCAAAAGTCATATTTGGAGGAAATGAAGCTCGGGAGAAATAAGGGGCACTAGATCCATCAAGAAAAATGAATTAGAAATCTCGGATGTTGCATATGTTGAAGGACTCAACTTCAACTTGCTAAGTATCGACCAACTTTGTGACAAGGGTTATAATGTTGGATTCAACATGGTATATGCCAAATCAAGGACATCAATCCAATGAAGTTGTGTTGCAATGATGCGACAAAAAGAACATGTATGTGGTAGATTGGTCAACTGCAACACCAAGCACTTGTCTACTAGCAAAGAGCACAGCCGAATCAAGTTGGTTGTGGCACAAGAAGCTGAGTCACCTGAATTTCAAAACAATTAACAAGCTTGCCAGAAGCAGTCTTGTAGAAGGACTTCCAGACTCAGTATACAAGAAGGAAAGTGTATGTGATGCATGCCAGATGGGAAAGCAAATCAAATCATCATTCAAAGAAAAGACATGTCCATCTTCAACAAGAATATTGCACCTGCTACATATGGATCTATTTGGTCCAGTTGAACCAGCTAGCATAAGTGGGAAGAAATACACCTTGGTGGTAGTAGATGACTACTCAAGATATACATGGACAATATTCATGTGTAAGAAGAAAGAAACTCTGCAGAAACTACCACAACTGATGAAGAGAATCCAAAATGAGAAGAGTCAAACCATTATCAAAATAAGATCTGACAGAGGAACTGAGTTTGTCAATAGTATAATAACTCAGTATTGTGTTGAAAATGGTATTGGTCATGAATTATCAGCAGCAAGGACTCCACAACAAAATGGAGTTGCAGAAAGAAGAAATAGAACTCTCAAAGAAGCAGCAAGGACCATGTTAGCTGAAGCAGGGCTGCCTAAAAGATTTTGGGCTGAAGCAATAAACACAAAGCATGCTATACTACTAAATAGATGCATGATAAAAGACAAAACTAACAAAGACTCCTATGAAATTTGGACAGGGAGAAAGCCAAATGTTGCATATTTTAGAATATTTGGATGCAAATGCTTCATCTATAACAATGGCAAAGATAATTTAAAGGCTTTTGATGCTAAAGCTGATGAAGGTATCTTCTTGGGATACTCAGCTGAAAGCAAAGCCTATAGAGTACTCAACAAGAGGACTATGGTCACGAAAGAATCCATCCATGTGGTGTTTGATGAGCCAAATGTAAATGGAGAAGACATTGAAGAGTCACCGATAAGTCAATCAACCAACCATGCGAAAAAAGTCCCTATTTAGAAGTTCGAAACTGGAATTATAAACCCGGATGAAGATGAGATAGTTGAGTCTCAAAAACAGTGGAAAATTTGCATAAGTGATGATGAGAGAGCTGATCAAAACAACACACCGCAAGACGATCAATCCGGCTAACTTACTCCAACCTCGATGTAAGATGGGAGAGACCATCCACCAGAACTAGTCATTGGAGATGTAAGAGAAGGTGTCAAAACGAGATCCAGAACTCAACAAGAAGCAATGTTCACATGCTTCATCTCACAAATAGAGCCTAAAGATGTGTCACAAGCATTGGATGACACACATTGGATTTAAGCCATGCAAGAAGAGTCAATCGGTTTGAAAGAAATAAAGTATGGGAATTGGTTCAAAGACCTACCCATCAAAATGTTATTGGCACTAAATGGGTGTTCAGAAACAAGATGAACGAGGAAGGTTCTGTGGTAAGAAACAAAGCAAGATTGGTAGCCAAAGGGTATTGCCAAGAAGAAGGAATAGATTTTGATGAAACTTTTGCCCCTGTGGCAAGATTGGAAGCCATAAGGATGTTTATTGCCTATGCAGCTCACAAGAACTTTATTGTATATGAAATGGATGTGAAGAGTGCATTTCTTAATGGTTTATTGGAAGAAGAAGTGTATGTTGAACAACCTCCAGGATTTGAGCGAGAAGACTCTTGGAGATAAAGTATACAAACTCAAGAAAGCTCTATATGGGTTGAAACAGGCACCCAGAGCATGGTATGATACATTGTCACAATTCTTGACTGAGAACGGATTCACAAAAGGCAAAATGGACAGAACACTCTTCAGGATTCAAGATAGGAAGAGTATCTGCTTGTTCAAATATATGTGGATGACATCATTTTTGGATCCACAAACAAAGAGCTGGTGATAAATTTTCAAATCTCATGTAAAGCAAATTCGAAATGAGCATGATGGGAGAGCTGACATTCTTCCTTGGACTTCAAGTGAAACAAATGAAGGATGGAACCTTCATAAGTCGACAAAATACACCGAGATTTAATGAAGAAATTCGGTATGGAAGAGAAGTCTTACGTGAAAATACCAATGAATACATCGAAAAATGGATATGGATGCGGATGGCAAGCACTGTAGATCAAACAATATACTGAGCACTTATTGGATCATTGCTTTATCTCACAACAAGCGGGCCGGACATCACCTTTCTTTGTAGGTGTATGTGCAAGATTTCAATCGCTCCAAAAGAAAGCCACATGACTGCGGCCAAGAGGATCTTGAGATATTTGAAAGGAAGCCAAGAAGTTGGCTTATGGTATCCTAAGGAAGGTGGATTCAAGCTAATTGGTTATTCGGACTCTGACTATCTTTGGATGTAGAGTTGACGGGAAGAACACCTCGTGGCACATGTCAAATGCTTGAAATAGGCTAATTTCTGGTTTAGCAAAAAGCAAAATTCAATAGCCACCTCTACAAATGAAGCGAGAATACATAGTTGCGGGCAAATTGTTGTGCCCAAGTCTTATGGATGAGACAACAAAATGAGAGACTATGAAGTTGAAGAAAAGGAAATTCCAATCATGTGTGACAACACAAGTGCAATTGCAATCACTCAAAATCTGTGTTGCATTCAAGAACAAAGCACATTGATGTCGATATCACTTCATAAGAGACCATGTTGAAAAGAAGGACATCACCTTAGAATATATTTCAACCGATAAGCGGTTGGTGACATATTCACAAAACCATTATGTGAGTCAAGATTTGAAGAACTCAAGCATGAGTTAGGGTTAATTGAGTGAGTTGACACTCGGAAGACTCAAAGAAAAGAGATGAAACATGAAAAGAGGAAAAAGAGCTTGAATTAAGTAATTGAACTAAGTGAATCACCAGATCGGAAAGTCAAAGTCACCAGATCGAATTAGGACAAATGAGTCACTAGAGAGCAGCGATGAGAAGAAGGATTGAATCGGCTAAGGAGTAAGTCGAGTCATTTATGAGCAAAGTGACGAAAACACGGTCGTTTTACTAAGCGGGAATGTTTTTAAGAATGACGTCGGATAATTATGACGTGTACAGCAAAAGCCGCACACCAAGCTTATGATTGGATATAAATGTTTGTCGCATTAAATGCGAGACATTAAATGTAAATCGGCGTGCAAGATCTAAGCCGTTGATTTTGATCAAATTTCAAAAAACCTCCCGCACGCCCTTTCATGAACCATACTTAAACCATTTCGTCCGTTTCTCTCTCTTTTACCAAAAACTGTTCATCTCTCTCTCGAAAGTAAAAGCAAATTTTTTTCTCAAAACCCTATCAATCCTCAGTTCATTCCTTCAAGTTTCGTTCGGTAAAACATCTCGAAATGGCATCTACTCATGATTTTGTCAAGCTAGGAAAGCAAATACACACCGGTCTCTTGTGGACTTCGATGGTATGGTTAAACAAGGGTCCAACGACACCCTCGTGAAGAAGATTGGCGATAAGCTGGAAAAATCTGGATTAAAACCATTTTTGACGATGGAGTTCCCTATGACCTACGTAGAAGAGGTCGCACAGTTATATGTGAATGCTGAGGTTCACGATGAGGGCATCAAGTCCTCTGTTCATGGAAAAGAGTTCACCATCACTGCCAAGGATCTGGCAGAACACTGCTTATTGCCGGTGGAAGGAGTGCCGGAAATTTATGAAGCTGATGTCGACCTGGCTGCTGCTTGGAAGGAAGTAGCCAAGTCCGATCGTCTTTGCGAAAGTAGTCTATCTGACTAATAAAAGGCTACTGAAAGAGGACTACCACAAATTGTTGGACGTTGTTGCCAAGTGCATAGACATTAAATTTGGCAGCTTTGACCAGTTGTCCAAAGCAAAATTGATCGTGATGGCTGCGATCATTGAAGAGGAGAAAGTGAATTGGGCTGAGTTTGTATACAGCAGACTCTGCCAGAATATTGGGAACAAATCCTTCAAGGAGGATGGAACGTTTGGAGGTTCCCTAGGATACGGCCTGGTGATTGGCCGGATGATGGAAGTAAAGGGAGTACCTCTTCGACATGGAAAGGCGTTCCATGTGAACAAGAGGATGTTTCGATCAAACCTCTCTGGCGCACAGAAGAGAGCCTACGCTAAGAGAGCTGATACGAGTGAGGGGGAATCAGCTGACCCTGATGATACAGCTGTCTCCCCTCCTCAAAAGAAGGCTGCTCCTGCAGCTGCCAAGAAGATTGCTGCCCCTGCAACAAAGAAAAAGAAATCTGCTCCTGCCCCTGCAGCCGAGTCACCTGCCCCCGCAGCCGTGTCTCCTGCCCCTGCAGCCGCAATGGAGAAGGAACCATTAATCCCTTCTCCAGTGATCAAGAAGAAGAGGACTGCCACAACAAGGAAGGCATCTACCTCTAAGACATCTGCGAAGGCATTCACCTTCAATGAACCAGAGGAAGTGGAGCCAGATATCCCTCTGGTAAAAACAAAGAGAAGAAGAAGACTTTCCAAGCTCTCCGAGCTTGAGAAGACAGCTGAGTCTGTCACTCAGCTGGAGAAGATACCCGAGACTGCTGGAGAAGTAGAGTCTCCAGAAGTGATCGATGAAACGACCAAGTCTGCACGAGGCCGATCAACGAGGCAAGTCGAGGACCCAGTAAATGAATGCAGTTGAGAACAAGGAATGGCCGAGACAACCGAATCACCTTGATGGTTGTTTCTCCACCGTAATAGAGGCTACGAGGGTGTCGGCGGCAAAAGTCTGCTACCCTTAATCCCCGGAAACGAAGGCCGAAGAGAATGATGAAGACGATGTAATCATGTACTCTCCATTGTATCCGGACATCCAAAATCGTCTGCGAGAGTGGAGAAAATGGAAGTTCGAGCCTATCCAGTGCGGTTTGAAAGTCCGAGTTCATTCTTTGAGGAAGAAGAACTCTTCGAGGTTTCTTGAGGTGGACACAAAGATCTTTGCAAGCCCTTGACGAGATAATTGCATCAATATACCGCAGATTCGAAAAGAAAACGAATGGGCTAGAGCAAAATTGAAGACGCAGAGGCCGTGAGAGAGGCCAAAGATCCGCCCTCTCACCGCACCATCGATCATACACACCCTCACCTTGACGTTCTATCGAGAAAGTGATGAGGATCGGACCTGCTACTACGAGACGAGTTGCAAATGCGCAAGCAATGCAAGAATCGAGAATCCTTCATGAGCAAAGGATGATGGAGGGACCAGGAGAGTCCTCCAAATCACGCAGGAGATAGATCCTATGGGAGTGGTGCGAAGATATTGCCATTTGTTGTCGCGCCACCACTTCTCTAGCTCATTCGGAGGAAGGTGTTAAGGGAATCGGCGATGAAACGGGATTGTGGGGACCCCGGTCGAGCCAACCCCTAATAAAGGTGTCTCACCACCGCCCAACGATCGAATACTCGGTGGGAACAGCCGGAGTCCGGAGACGAGTGACCCCATTCCAAGTTACTCACCGGTGTGCCACCGGTGAAACTCCCTCCACCGCAGCAAGGTCGGAGAATGTTGCAAAATGTGACTCCACAATGAATCTCGGAGGCAAAGTGGAGAAGGAACGATCACGTAATACACAAACAAGTTGTCATCAACGAGGCTCGGGGCGATTGAGACTGTCTCACCGAGGTGCCAACTACTCTGCAGGCCAATGACGCCGGCTGGCGATGCGGTCGAGGCACATGAAGGAACCGCCCGGGAGTTAACACTGGCGATGAAAGTGCAATCCATGGAGTTGAGACTCCAATGGATGCCACCTCGAAAGACTCCAAGACAAAATGACACTCTCGAAAGGGATGTCCAGAGCCTCGCATTGCGATTGAGATCGCAGGAGGTAATGAAGGCCAACGGGAGGTTGAGACTTCCCTGGGGTAGAGAAATCGAAGCACAAAACATCCTTCCCGCTATCATTGATCCATCGAGAAAAAGAGATCGTGCTCTTCACGATTCCCGGATAATCCCGATATAACCTTTCGGGATCGGAAGGAGACGATGAAGCCGAGTCATCCCCGTGATCGATCCAAAAGACTCGGTGAGGATGTTCCAACCACGAGTAAGTCGACCTCAAGACTACTCGTCAAACATTCAACTTTGATGATGAGCCACCCATGGAAATCTCATCATCGTCCGATGACGCTTCGATAAAGGCCGAGGACCACCAACTCATTTGGAAAAACCAAATGAGACCGACGAAGCTGTTGAGACGGCCGAGGCTCGGCAAAGTCGTGTCGACTTCACAATGACCACACCAAACAGAGTCCACTGCGCAGGCTCCCCAAGTGCGCAGAGTTCGACTCCACAAGGGACTTCACGAGCACCAATTATCATTGAACGCATTCTAGTTTCCCGCCCATGATGATCCTTTTGTAGAATCGTTTCCCTTCTCTCTGGAGGTACCGACCTCCCGAAGAATCACTAAAGATCGTGAGCGCTTCCATGACTGACCTGTTATTCCATCGACACCATTGTTCCAGTGATTATGACTTTGACGCCGCTTGGCCATCACCAAACAGAGGAGAGACAATCTGCATCCGGGAAGTTTTCAAAGCCTTATTTGCTGAGATTGAAAAGATGGAGAGGCACCAGGCCTCACCGGACATGAGGCCGATAATACTGACGCCAACCTTACTGGCGATTTGCGTGGCATCATAGTCGAGGATCTGGGAGTGGTGGCAACAAAGATCAAACAATGCGTGTGGAACAAGCTCGATATTTCAGACATTGTTCAACAAGTTGTTAGTCCTGGCGGGCTAAGAATGCGATGCAAAGACAAAATTGCAAGAGCACATTGAACAAATGCATGAATCTCATACTACGAGATAAAGTTGCTTTGCGTGAACATAATAAGAACGAGCTCTGCGCGTGGAAGATAATATGGATCGAAAATTCAGTCTCCTTATGGCCGAGATGAAGTTGGTAGCAAGAACAATCCAATGCCACCCGCTCGAGTTCCGTGCGGATACTCCGCAGCAGATTGAAGCGAGAACTTCGGCTATCGCAGACTAGACTTCTTGCTTGCTAGCTTGTTTCAGGGTTCCTCTCTCTTTGATGATGCCAAAAAGGGGAAGAGGAATACCTAAAGGCGCTGAAGGGATCTGAAGTTGAGAAGGAGGAAGCAGCTGTGAAGGGAAAGACAGCTGAGGAAGTAATAAGAGAGAAGAAAGGGAAGTCTGTTGAGGGGGAAGGTTCGAAAGATGTGACCTTGATGATTGCTAAAACCATGTGACCTTGATGATTGCTAAAACCCCTCAACAAGGTCTTGTCACAGCTGATATTATCAGCAAACTCCCAGTGACTCTGCCACTCCAACACTCTGTTGTACCTATGGCTGAAAAGAGAAAGACAGTTGAAGCAGGGATGAAGGAAGTGGAAGGAAGGATGGATGCCCGAGTTATGGATATTCTAAACAACATGGAGACATTCCAACAGACAGAGACACCTATGCCATTTCAGATGCCGGAACCGAGCCAAGATCAGTTGATGAATTCAAGACGCTCGCATCTGAAGGATACTTCGCAAATATGTCCACGGCTCAAGCCTGGGATTTGTACTGGGAAAAGGGTCTCACACTATGTGAAGAAGGCGACAGCAAATGACAGGACTCGGCGGTCTCTCTCTTTGGTCACTCTGCTAGTCACTCAGTGGGAAAAAGAAGACCCCAAAGACAAAGACACGCCCGAGAGGAAGAGGAAGAAGCGGA
This sequence comes from Rehmannia glutinosa, assembly GCA_016081115.2. Classification (NCBI taxonomy): domain Eukaryota; kingdom Viridiplantae; phylum Streptophyta; class Magnoliopsida; order Lamiales; family Orobanchaceae; genus Rehmannia; species Rehmannia glutinosa. The sequence continues at coordinate 25,874,397 of CM071928.1, read as the reverse complement.
GGTGGAGGAAGAGGTTTCGACCTGGACCTCTGCCCAAAAATATTGAGTATATAGATCCGGGCAAGAAAGGAGGGATCTATTGGGCTGGTTTGACGAAGTAGCCAACCCGCAAGTGGCTAAGAACAATGCCGAGTATGTGAAGAGAATTGAAGAGGAAAATAAAAGACAAACTCAGCTATGGGAGGAAAGACAAGAAAGACGAGAAGAGATGAAGTCGCCGAGAAGGCGTATGAAAAGAAGAAGGCGGTGAAGATGAGAAAAAGAGAAGAAGATCGAGAAGATGACAGAGTCAAGATGATGAAAGAAGGAGGGCGAAGGAGATGAAGTGTTGTTGTCCACCCCTTCGTGTATTTTACTATGTAAATACATTTTTATGTAAGTCTTCTGTACATTGAATAAAATTGTACAATTTCTATACTTGTGGAGATATAGAACAGCATGGTTACTTTAAGGTCCATTTAAGCTCTGATACATTTTCTTTTGATTCAAGCTCTGATACACTTTGTAAACAGCTATGTAAAGAACAAGAATGTTATGATCAATAAAAGATCGATTCTAAGCATACATTCTGTGATTCTACATTTGCCTGTATGTATCTTTGCTGTTTAATTATTGATGTATGTTTTAAGTTTTGGCATCATCAAAAAGGGGGAAATTGTTGGGAAATTATTTTGTAGATTTTGATGAATGCCATGTAAAACTTAGAATAGGAAGTTGGCACCCCATTTTTGTTGTAAATTGCATTGTAATAGATAGGGCTGGTCGAACTGAGTTAAGTCCGCTATGCCCGAACATGAAAGAAGACAACTGGAGACTAGAAGGAAGACTCATTGTGAGGCAATGAGTATGGCAAAGAAGAGAAGATAGGAACTCGATCAAGGTGCAAATTGAGATGCGGCTAAGTGAAGTATCGATCAAGTCAACTCAAGATAGCCAAGTCTCAAGTTGAAGTGACAAGAGTCATCCAATGATTGGAAGTCGACTCAAGTCACCTGGGGAAGGCAAGGAAATGCGATCAAGTCGAGATAATCGAAGAGATCCGTTGCGTAAATCAAGAGAATTACTTAAACAAGTAATACTTCCATATTACCTTTCTTGAAGTGGTCAGTTCCAGAAGCGTGCAAAAGGAATAAACCAATGGGAGGCACTGCATCTGTGTCAGAACACTGAAAAGCTGAAGAATCATTCATACGAGGAAATGACAATTCCAAGAACTGCAACAAGACAAGCCAACGACCACAAGTGACTTTCAAAAGTAAGCCTATCTCTTCAACGAGCAGATTTTTGAAAGATCACTATAAAAGGCAGAGGAGTTTATTTGAGAAAAGGTTACCTTGGTTACCTGAACCAAAAACATTCAAGCAAACATTTGAACTGTAACCAAAAATATTCTCAAGTCATTCAAGATTAATCCTCAAGCCTATATTACGAAGGAAATCAATCCAACACTCACCTGTGAAGGAAAGACAACTTCTATCGTTGAAGAGGAACCATTTGAAGAATCAAGGGTCTACATTCCACGAAGGATTGTAGAAAGGTTCAAGATCGAACCAAGCTTAAGCTATTTGGAGGGCTTCGTGATCAAATCTAAGGAACTTAAGCAAGTGGGCTGTAGTAGCAAGGCAACCGCCTGTGAAGAAGGCGAGTCGTCGAGAAGCCACCGCGTGACCAAGGCATCTCGGATCGAGTCCCAAAGGATCAAGTCACCGTTGTGTGATCAAGACTTGTATCTAGGCTGATTAACCACTCGTATATTGATCAATACTTAGTGGATTCCTCCAGGAGTTGGAGAAGAGAGGAGTAGAAGAATTACCCCATCTTCGAACCTCTATAAAAACTTATTGTGTCATTTACATTTCAAACTTTAATTTTTGCATCTTATTTTTTATATCACGATAAATTTGTTATCCGATTGATAATCAACTCGAGTGCTAAAACCAAGTATTAAAACAAACTTAACCAAATTCAAGGGTGTTAAGTCTTCCAAAAAATAAATCACAATCGAGTTAAATCTTTAGCCAAAAAATTTGAGTTATTCTATCAACAGTTGATTGAGTCAGTGCATTGAGTGACTAACTCTGGCGATTAACTAACTTAGTCGTCCATCAAGGATACAAATTGTGAAGTATTAACTCAATATTTGAAAGAACTAATTTGAAAAGTTGGTAAGGTTTATTCAACCCCCTTCTAAACCTTACACTCACACCCCTCGGGACCTACAAAGAATGTTCTTTTAGTAGAAGGGCTTAAGTTCAATTTGATAAGTGTTAGCCAACTTTGTGATTCAAATTATAATGTTGTTTTTAATAAAGAAAAATGCCTTATTTCCAAAAATGATAAAATTATTTGTGAAGCAATTAGAAAAGGCGCTTTTACAAAATTTGTACAAGTGATTTGGTTAGTCAAAATGTTTCTTGTCTTGTCGCCAATAATGATTTAACTAGTTTATGGCATAGGCGACTTGGACATGTTGGATACAAAAATTTGCAAACTATTTACAAAAACCAACATGTAAAAGGACTACCCAAATTGAATTTTGAAAATATTGGCTTATGTGACACTTGTCAAAAGAACAAATTAGTTAAGAGTAGTTTTAAGCCCAAAATGAAATTTCCACAACCAAACCCCTACAAATGCTTCATCTTGATTTGTATGGGGATATTGGTACGGCAAGTCTAAGTGGAAAACATTACACTTTTGTTATAGTCGATGATTTTTCTAGATATACTTGGGCTCTATTTCTTACTAATAAAAGCGATGCCGTTAATGAGTTTGTTATGTGTAGACTTATTGAGAATGAAAAGAAAGATACTATTAAGTCTATTCGAAGTGATCGAGGTGGAGAATTTGACGGAGAATTTAGAGTCTTTTGTGAAACCAAGGGATATAGTCACAATTTTTCGGCTCCAAGGACACCTCAACAAAATGGAGTAGCCGAAAAGAAGAATCGGACACTTCAAGAAATGAGTCGGACCATACTCAATGAATTTTCACTTCCAAAATATTTTTGGGCCGAAGCCGTAAGTACCGCTTGCTATGTCATTAATCGAGTTTATATTCGTCCTAAAATGAATAAAACTCCATATGAGCTTTGGAAAGGAAGAACTCCAAATATTAGTTATTTCAAAATATTTGGATGTAAATGTTTTATTTTGAATACTAAGGATCAATTAGACAAACTTGATCCTAAGGCCGATGAAGGAATATTTATGGGGTATTCAACCAAGAGCAAAGCATATCGGGTTTACAATAAGACTAGTGGGGTTGTTGAAGAATCCATCCATGTCAAATTCAATGAAGCTTGGTGTTGAAAAGATACCCAATGATGAAAGTGATGAAGAGGATATTGTTGAACCCATTGTTCAAGATGATACTCAAAATGATCAACCTTCAAGCTCAAATGTTCCTCAAGAAGATAAAGGTGATACTTGAATCTTCCCGTAGCATTGAAATTTAAGGAGATCACCCAAAAGATCTTATTATTAGTGATCCCCTTGATAAAGTAATGACTCGAGGAAAATTTGCCGAGAAAGCTCTTATATCTCAAAAAGAGCCTAAAAATGCTAAGGAAGCCATTGAAGATGAGGATTGGTTTTTAGAAATGCAAGAGGAGTTGAATCAATTTGAAAGGAATGATGTATGGGAATTAGTACCTTGTCCTCCATCTCAAACCATTATTGGTACAAAATGGGTATTTCGAACAAGCTCGATGACCAAGGCAATATTGTTCAAACAAAGCAAGGTTAGTAGCTCAAGGTTATTGTCAAGAAGAAGGTATTGATTATGATGAAACATTTGCACCGTAGCACGTTTAGAAGCTATTCGTATTTTACTTGCCTATTCTTGTTTTAAAAATTTCAAGCTTTACCAAATGGATGTAAAATCCGCATTTTTAAATGGTATTATTCAAGAAGAAGTCTATGTAAAACAATCTCCGGGTTTGAAAATTTTTCTAGGCCTAATGATGTTTATAAACTTAAAAAGGCCTTGTATGGTTTGAAACAAGCACCCGTGCATGGTATGATAGACTTAGCTCTTTTCTTTTGCAAAATGGTTTTACAAGAGGTAAAGTTGATACTACTCTCTTTGTTTTTGAAAAAGGGCAAGATTGCTTATTAGTGCAAATTTATGTTGATGATATTATTTTTGGTGCTACTAATGAATCCTTGTGCAAGATATTTTCTAAGTTAATGCAAGGTGAATTTGAAATGAGCATGATGGGGAGCTCAACTTCTTCCTTGGACTTCAAATTAAGCAATGCCAAGAAGGAATATACATCTCACAATTCAAGTATACAAAAGAACTTTTGAAGAAGTTCGAATTGAAGAAGGAAGAACCATTTCTACCCCAATGGCAACAAACGTCAAGATTGACAAAGATGAAAAAGGCAAGCCGGTTGATGAATCCAAGTATCGAGGTATGATTGGTAGTTTACTTTATTTAACCGCAAGTAGACCGAACATTCTTCATGCCGTATGCCTATGTGCTCGTTTTCAAAGCAATCCCAAAGAATCTCATATGAGTGCCGTTAAAAGGATTTTTCGATATTTGAAAGGCACTATTCAATATGGTTTATTTTATCCAAAGAATGAAAATTTTTCTCTTAAAGGTTATAGTGATTCGGATTATGCGGGAAATATTGATGATCGGAAAAGTACTTCCGGATCATGTCAATTTTTAGGCGATTGCCTAGTTTCTTGGTTTTCAAAGAAGCAAAATTGTGTTTCACTTTCAACGGCCGAAGACGAATATATTTCCGCGGCTTTTTGTTGTACTCAATTACTTTGGATGAAACAAACTTTAGCGGATTATAAATGTTCTTTTGAAAGTGTTCCTATCTTTTGTGATAATATATCCGCTATAAATATTGCTCAAAACCCGGTTCATCATAACCGTACTAAATATATTGAGATTCGACATCATTTTCTAAGGGATTGTGTTTCAAAACGAAAAATTGAGATATCTTTTGTACCATCTCAAGATCAATTAGCAGACATTTTTACAAAACCGCTATCTTCCGAAACTTTTGCGTCAATACGAGCTCGGTTAGGCATAATGCATATTGAATGAGGTCTACGATTGCATTTTGCACATTTTTAAAACTTAGGGGCGAAAAATCGGATTTTTGGTTCAAAACTCGAATTTTCACAAAACAGAAAGAACCACTGGGCTAATTGGGGGAAGGCCGACCGTCGCCCATGATGTCGACCGCCCACCCCCCAACCGGTCGCCCATGCCCAAAATTTGGATAAAATCGTTTACATTCTCAACATTTGTCATTTTGGTTTGTTTTGTGTTTATTTTTCGTCCCCTTCGCCAATTGCACACAAATTTCACTTCAAATTTGTTTTATTGCATACATTTTATATTTTGGACTTCATGAGGCTCGATTATCATCATCGTTGTTCATCTTTACCGATTAAATGGTAAGAATTTCTCCTTTTAATCTCAATTGGGTTGAACCCTTGAGAATGTGCTTGTATCTTGATATCTTGTTGAAATTCTTGTATTAATATGTTGTTTATGATGATTGATGATGAATGAATATTATTGTATTGAAATTGGTGATGAATTTTTTGGGCTTAAACGAATCACAAAGGCGTTATATTTCTCTTGTTTTATTCAATGCACGCCAAGTGTTCGACAAAATGTTTCAATGAAAAACTCATCACCTACATGATTCTCTTGATTTGAAAAGTCTTATAAGTTTATAGAGATCGTGTTTTATCAATCAAATGAGCTTTTACAAATCAAATGAGCAATGTTTTCCCTTTTATTTGGAATTTAAGCTTATATGTTCAATATGCTCGATAAATCTATAAAATTGCGCACTTTGATTTAATTGTATGATGTTTTTATCGTGCTAACATTATTTTTGATGATTCCAAAGGGAGAGAAATAAGAAAAACGCTCATAAGCTCAAAGAAGCGCGCAAGAAAAGCTATAAGCTAAAGCTCTTAAAAGCCAAAAGCTATGGATAATACTTAGTCCATGTGAAGTATTATGGACTTTTATACTTGACTAATGATGCTTTTGTGACAGAGGGAGCTTTTAAGCTCATGAAATTCAAGCTTTTAGCTTGTAGTTGTTTGCTTCTACTTAATTGTGTTATGCATGTTGATAGGGGGAGCTTGTGCAAAAATGATTTTAAAAAAAATCTTTGCTCCTATCCTTGTGTGTTTGTACTTATGATAAATCTTGCTTGTAATGGTTTGATGTTTTAGACCGGAAAATTGGTTTTGTTTTAAAACTGACTTCCTAAAATTGTTTTGGTTTGTAATCATCAAAAAGGGGGAGTTTGTTAGATAAATGTTTTTATCAAGATTTTGATGATTTTGTTTAAATGAGTTTTTATACCAAAACAATGTTAATAAATGTTGTCCAAATACTCCTAAATGATTTAAAATGTTTTTAGCTATTTTTTGGAGTATTTCTAAGAATTTATTTTTCGATAAAAATGGACAACATTTTTGATGGTTTTGTTTAAATTGGTTTTTGCACCAAAACAATGTTTATAAAAGTTGTCCAAATACTCCCAAGTGATTTAAAATATTTTTACTAATTTTTTGGAGTATTTCTTGAAGTTTATTTTTGATAAAAATCGGACAACATTTAAAATTGGAGGTCGGTTCATCCAAACGTCAACCGGTACTGAAGAACTCAAAATTGAAACAAACTCACTTTGGGTCAAGAAAATTGAAGAGGGGGACGGTCCGGAGGGGCCGACGTCGCACCCTAGGCAGCGACGGTCACACCCCTGTCGATCGGCGACCTCCCTTCGACCAGCACTGGATCGCACTATTTTTTCAAAACGTCGAAATCTTATTACAGGGCAACCGTCGCCCTATGTTATTTTTGACAAAAAAATTCCAACCGTTTGCAATCCTTATCAACAAGATTTACTTTTCATTTTTGTACAATATTTCTACATCTTGTGATCCTCTTTTTGTAGACAAAAGTGAAGAAGAAGGAGCCTATGTTGGTGAAGACTCTCCTATAAATAGAGGATGAATTGAAGACACAAGATACAACACATACAAGCAAAATACACAACAAGAAATCTGCAAATTGTTCAAGCTTTCATTTTTACATTCTTGTTGTAATAGCTTAAGTACTTTCACTTGCACATCTTTGAGGTCTAGGCTTTTTGATTCTTGATTACACTTGCACTCAATCTTTGTATTGGTTTCATAGAGTTGTAATCTTGAATTTTGTCCATCATTCAACACAAGACATCCTTGTGAGTATTCTTGTGGTAAGAATACACTTGGGTGATCTAGGTGATAGGTGTTTGGAGAGTGTGGTACTCTTCAAAGGTGGTGAAGGAAGATTGTGGTAATCTTCTTGAAGGTGTTATAAGAGGATTGTGGTAATCCTCAAGGTGTTGTATTAATTTTGGAAATTAATAAAATCTTTTTTTCTTTTTTGAAATCCATCCCTGAGATATCTTTGGGGTGGTAGGATTAGGCCCTGGTGGGTTGAACCTCTTTAAATCGACGAGTATTGTTTAATTTCCGCACTTACATTCTTGTCATTTATTTGTTCATTCGAAAAAGAGGGCGATTTGCAAAAAATAGGCATAATCTATTTACCCCCCTCTAGATTATCGTAGCCACTTGGACTAACACAATCTTATCAATAGTGAAGATTTACATATCTTGTCATTTCCAAGTATTTGGCTTCTAGTTGTTTGGCATACTCGGAATCAAATAATTTTCTCGTATAGTGGCTGGCTTCCAGTTGTTTGGCATCCAGTTGTTTTACAAATTCTGAATCTTTAGTCATAAGTCTTATATTAGTCATATCTTGTTCGTTTCAAAACAACTAACATTAACATAACCAATCCCAAAATCATAAGTATTATATTAGTCACATATCCAATAAGTGCTATGATACTGTCTGTATTAATCACAAAATCATAAGTCATACATTAGTCAATTGATACAACCATATGATATTTCAAAGGAATCTGTAAAAAATGATGCTAATATACAAATGTGTACCGTCTTAATCAAGAACCCTAATTCGGCGTTCCTCTGCAAGAATAGGAGAGCAACAAATGTAGCCTTTAATCACCGATATGATCGGGGACCGTGGCAACGTTCAATGATGAGAGGAGGCGAGAGTCGGATAATCTTTCACTACTTGAACAGAGAAATATGGGAACGAGTTTACGTGAAATTGAGGAACGAGTTACGTGAAATTGAGGAATGAGTTTGCGTATTCGACTTACGAGAGGGGAGAGATGGTATAGGGTGATAATAGGAATATATGTATTATAAATTAAGGGCAATAAGGTAATACAATACTTGTTGGACTATTACTCTCGCTCTCTTGAACCAAACACTTTAATAGACAACCCTTACATTTCAACAACCCAATCACTCAATCAAATACATTATTGGACCTTATTACATCCATGGGATAAGGCCAATAAAGATGGTGAAAGTAATCAAGCCCATTCTAAAGTTTGAACCAAACGAAGCCTTAGTATCATTTTACCCCCTTATGCTTTTAGAATATTATTTTGTACTTATATATACTCAAAACAATGATCATTTTATCTTTACCTATTAGTTTTATTAAAATTAAAAAAATCATTTTAAAAGCATTTAATATTAATAAACTTGTACTTATTTTTAAATTAACTTTCACAACTTGATTAATTAACGCTAATATTAAATCTATTATATTTTCAATTTAGTTGCTAATTATTTAACTTTAATATAGTCCCTAATAAATTAATATATAATAGGATATTTCTATTAGCTAATACATTTATACTTTTAATTTATTGTCCATCACACTTAAAATTATATAATATAGATAATACAATTTTGTTAAAGATGTCATAATTTAATAAATAATTATGTTAAATATGAAAAATAGTCATTTTAGTGGTTAACTTTTTAATACAAAATATTATTTTACAGTATAATACATAATTTTTAGATTTATTATGAATAATTTTTAGATTTATTATGAAAAAGATGTATGAATATATTAATTCACAGAAAATAGCCTACAATATAGTTATTTAATAGGAATTGTATTAATTTTAATAACTAGCAAATAAGTTTTCCAAAAACAATTATTTGTATTTGATGCCATTGTTAAATTAAAATAATTGTAGGAATAATTTGGTCATTTAATAAAAGAATATGAGGATTAAATTACATTTAAATTCTATAAGGGGGTAAAGTAATACAAATTGATAGTACAAGGAGGTAAAATGATACAGTTGGAAGTGCATAGAGGTAAAGTGATATTCAGTGAGAATAGAGGGGGGATAAAGTGAGATTCACCTTTTTCATTTTCTTATTTCAAAAATATATTTTGTTTTGTTGTGAAAGTAAGATATTCTTAAAATGCATTATGTTTTTTAGTGTAGTTGAGTTAATATTTAATCCAAGTTGCATCTATTTGCAAAAAACTGTTTTTTTATAAATAATTTTTCAACTTTTTACATTTTTTGGGAATCTCTCTTTATGTCTTAAAAGAGATACATTATTTTATCAATCTTATGATATTTTCGTTTGTTAAAACCACCAAACCCCTTAAAACCGTACATTCGATTTTATTTAATAAAACCGCAATCTGAAATTATTTTTAAAAAAACTGCATAAGGTAATTTAGTTTGAAATTTATTGGAAAAACCGTAAAACCACACCGTGATCACCCATAAATTACTCAATATTAGCCTTATATTACATAAGTAGGACCCCTTGCATAAATTATCATTTTCAAATTAAATTTCCAATGTGGACCTCACCTTTTTATCAACTTTATCCAATTATATATTATTACTTTTATAACAAAAATCACTTAAGCAGTCTCCTCCACTTACAAATCATATATATAAATTATCATCTTATCACAACTTCCAATATATATATATATATATATATATATATATATATATAAAATGAGACCACATATTATAGTGAGACAATGTGAACTCATCTCAACCCTCCTTTAGTTATATCAATGACTAAGATAAATAAGGGTTATAATTACATTAAATATTTAATTAAATCAAAATAAGGGTATAGTAGTCAAATTACCCAAGTGGGGGACCATCTAAATATGGAATCGATTATTAGGAGAGAGAAAATCACGTGGGGAGAGAAAAATCGCGAGAAAATCGCTACCGGAGAGAAAATCACGCATGTGCTTTCGCCATGCAAGAGATATTTGTACACTTATCATATATTTGATGTATATTTAACACTATTTTATTGTATGTCTAGCATAATTTTACTGCATATTAAAATGGTCAAACAAAAATATGTGGGGACCGCGAATCAAGGAACCAGTTATATATAGAGAGAGAATCACGCTCATGAACATGTGGGGACCGGGGATTAATTAAATCAATTATAGAGAGAGAGAAAATCACGTTCATTATTGTGCTGTATATTTAGTATATATTTGATGTGCACTTAACACTATTTTGCTGTATGTTTAACATAATTTTACTACATATTAAAATGATCAAACAAAAATATGTGGGGAACGTCCCATTATGTAAATCAATTATAGAGAGAGAGAAAATCACGCTCATTAGTGATGTATATTTAACATATATTTGATGTATACTTAACACTATTTTGATGTATGTTTAACATAATTTTACTGCATATTACAATTGTCAAACAAAAATATAAGTATACAACAAAACACATATAAGTATACAACAAACCACATATAAATATACAATAAAAAAACATAAGTATACAACAACATAAATATATACATCAAAAATTAACTATTTATACAACAAAACACATCTAAGTATACATCGAAAAACATCTAAGTGTACAAAATCCTAACTGTCTCCTCATAGGCCCTCGTTTTCTCCACGTCAGCATCGTCTTCTTCACCAATCCTCCAATCCTATCCTTTATTCTGAAACCCCAAAAATATCTCTCGAACTCCGACGAAAAATAAACCTATTTGTGTGTGTAAATCAAATTAAAGTAACTTCATGGTACCACCGAACATCACCGCCATCTGAGGGGCTCCTGGTTTGGGCAAGGTATTTCTGCCTGCCCTCACACTGTTCAATCTTATTAGCCAACCTCCTTATATTCGACGGCGTATTCTTTAACATATCTGGTGAGGTTTGCTCCATCCCATCAGCGCCACTAGCCTCCATATCCCACGCATTCATCGCTTTCTACAAAACGGATTTTCTTCGTTTTCCTTTTTTCCTTCCGCAATTCAATAATATTCTTGGGAGTTTTAGACAATACAGAGATGAACTATACCATAACCAACGCCCTAGTAGATATTGGTGGAGGCAGTAATCAATTGGAACCGTAATTAAGATGAATTTGTAACAGAATACAAATTCAAGCAAATTTGAAGTTGCTTAAGCTATATTTAAATTCCAAAATTGAAAGGAGGGTCGAAAATCGAGAAGAGAGGCTCAAAGAAAGGAATTTTAAATGGAATCTTCTGGTGAACTCCCAGAATACTTTAGTGTTGTGGGAGATGACTTTCTTTGGTGATTATAAAAAAATGAAAATTAATTGAAAAATGAAGTACCTAGATCAAGACAGGTGTTGCGTGGGAGTTACAACTTTGATTTGTGATGACGTGGAAAGTGATTTGTGTAAATCAAATTTGACAGATTTTGATTTGGTGTAATTATACAATTACAATATTGTCCTTTTCAGATTTAAAATAAATTAGAAAATGCTATTAAATTGGGTAAATCTCAACCATCTAAAATTATAGATTTATGGACAGGATTAGTCCATACTGTCTCACTCTAATTATGTGGTCTCATTTGATCCAATCCATATATATATATATATATATATATATATATAAAACCCTGTAAACCAAACATATTTCCAGAATTGATAAATTTTTCATCAAAATTTCCAAAACCAAACATATTTTCACTTCTACTCAATTTTCAATAAAAATAGAAACTTCATCTCAATGGGATAAAAAATAACATTTGTTATTGAAACGAAGACCATACAACCCCACGGGGCCACGGGACCAATCTCAATGCAACAGAACACGCACAATAGTAACATGTGAAAGATAACAAGAAAAGCCTTAGAATTTAGAAGTACCATGTGCTGTACAAGTTGAAACGTTAGCTTAAAAAATGGAAGTGGGAACCACCATGAACAAGACATATTTTTTGAGATGGGTTCCAATTTCAGCCACTTTTTATCAACTAGTTAAAATAGACAGGTTAGAGAGGGAAAACAAACAAGAACCAGAGAGGGAAAAAAAGGGCTTTTCATATAAGGAGAGGATATGAATTGGTGGTAATCGTGGACTCTCTCATTACCTTCTCTTTCCTTTCAAACAAAAAAAAATAAAAGGTTTTAAGATATGCACCTGATCAGCACCTTTCTTAAGCGTTGGTTTTGTGGCTGGCTCTTTTCTTATCCCAACCAAACAATTTTCTCCTTCCCTCTCTACATCTATATAATAAGTAGATTCATCTCTTCATTTTTCTTCCCTTAGCATTACATGATATATTAGTCTTCTCAAAAAAATTAAATATGTCGAATCATGAAAATGGCTTTCCAGAAGACAAGCCTTGGCCAGAACTCAAGTTACCTGAATTGCTAAGTAGTGAGACTCTTAAAGCTCTTCATGCAGCCATTGAGCGTGATTGGGATTTGCTCCAGCGATCGGCATGCCAGACAGCGGCCGGACGAGCATTGTGGAAGCAGGTGATCAACGACCCGTTGGCGGAGCTGTTTGCGGGCGAGACGTACCTGAAAGCCATTTATGAAAAGATTAAGAAAGACAGGCTTAATAATGCTAAGGAGATTTCTGGGGTGATTCTTGCTGTTCGGACATTATGGTTCGATTCCAAACTTGAAGCGGCTCTGAGTTCGTTTGGTGGCGCAGGAGCACAGGTTGTTCTGCTAGGTGCAGGTAAGCATTTCATTTCAAATAGATAATTTCGTTGTGCGTCGAAAATTTTTAAGGAAAAGCAGAGGATATTATCTCCAAAGTTTGCCTTCAAGAGTAAAATGAACGGGAATAGGCAACATTACTGCAGTAAAAATAAATAAATAAATTAATAAACAAAATGAAACAATACTAACTGGGAAAGAAAATGATAGCTTATGAATGACACAAGTTTCACAGTAAGATTCAAGACAATGCGAATAAGGTATGTTCTCAGTGACCGACTTGAGATGATCATGCATTTTCAAAATATTGATCATTATTATATCCTATTATGTCATCGAAACATACCAATCAGTCTATACATAAAACAATCCTAGGATAGTAGCACTCCACATTCCTTTTTTTTTTTTTAATTTTGAATAATCAAACATAAGTATTGGAGGGGCGTGGCGTAACAAAACATAGAATTACGACAAATAGAGATTAGTGAAAGTGTTATCACAAACAACAGATAATTGAATTCATCAATTCCTTGGCCAGTTGGTATGTTACCGAAGGAGCGCTAGTTGGGCAGCTTATAGTCACCCCAGTGGGTAAAATACGTTAATACATGACAACTACAAACTTAAAACAGACATGATTTCGAAATTTGTAAAGAGTACATCCAAAATAATTTAAGCAACATTTACTCCCTAGTACAGAAACACCAATAAAAAGAAATCTTCCGAGGGATTTCTATCCCTTCACAATCCCTTCTTTTTGAATCACACACAAAAAGAAAAGCAGTGAATGAACAAAACTCCATGATATTTGTCTATCAATGAACCAAAGACCCAACCCTCTCCCAAGAACTTACTTTTTGTCTACATACTTATTACCATTAGTTTAATTTGACAAATGAAGTTTATGATTAAAATGACGGTAAAGTAAATATCATGAAAGTAACTTTCTATAAATTTCCTCATGAACATAAATGATTAAGAATTTGTAAGTCCATATAGTTTGATACTAGAATCTGCATCAACCTCTTGGAGGAACAAATTTGTCTTGCAACAGCCAGACAAATACTGGCTCAGTCTTGTTAGTATTTTCTTTTAAGCTCCTTCTGTTTATGGTATATTTTGAAAACCTTCTAGCTTTCAGTCTTAAGTGTTAACTGTTAAACCATATAAGCAAAGAAGTATCTGTTAGTTATATGGATCTATCATCAAACCTTTATTGACATTAAAAATTGTTAGATCCATTGTAATCTATAGGGGCTTGAAAAACTAGTTACCTCCTCTTCCCTACCGTTCCTCTACTTTTGTTAATTGGCTAGACAATATAGAGAAAAGCCCTATCAAATGAATATGCAACAAAAATCTAAAATGTCGAGAATAACAAATATAACCATCTACAAACGGCACAAACACCACTCTGATATATCTCTAATTTAGAACGATCGAGACGGAACTAAAAATTATAGTCAAATCAAGATAGTACGACAATAAAGTGAAGATTGAAGTACCAAACGAAATTTTGAGAAATTAAACTATCTCCTACCTGCAGGAATGGATGCAAGATCATATCGCCTAAGCTGCTTGAAAGAGATCAGTGTTTTTGAGGTTGATTTTGCTGAGGTTTTGCACGCAAAAGCCGCTATTCTAGAGGCAGCAGTAAATTCGAGAGACGAACATCATCATCCAATCATGACAGCAAAATCACTGACAAGAGTGGCGGCTGACCTGACAGAAGATGACTGGCTTGAAAAGCTCCAAATATCAGGATTTGAGCCAAAGAAGAGTACAGTATGGATTTTGGAGGGAATCCTGTACTACCTCTCCCACTCCAACGCCATGAAAGTACTTAACATCATTGCAGAAAAATGCAATCTTACCAACACAGTGCTCTTAGCAGACTTCATGAACAAACAAGCAACCAAATTATCCAGCTCCACCTTCCATTTCTATTGTGATTGGCCGGATCAACTACTGCCATCACTAGGGTTTTCCGATGTTAAGCTCTCACAGATTGGTGATCCAGATGCTCATTTTGGATTATTGCAAGATCCACTAAATTTGTTCAACAAGCTACGAACTTGCCTAGATCAGTTCAAACTCACCCAGACGATGGGACACCATGCGGTCGCTTGTATTTGTTGCAGGCTTCTGGTTCACCCAATCAAACTAGTTCATGAGGCCAAAGTTGCGGGTAGTATATGCTATACGTATCAGACTTTCAATTTTAAAGTATACAAATAGGCAATATTCTTGTTAGTATCAATTACAGGTCTAGTAAGTGACAAATTGCAGAGGCAACAGAACAATGTAGAGAAGTTAGGCTGGATCACATAATAAAGTTAATAATCATTCACTTGGAACTCCATCAGAAGATCAAATATGAGAAAAATTTCAGGAATGCTCGATGGGAAACACAGCAACATGCCTAACCCTTGGCATTACTTACAGATATTGCCAGTTCCCCTTAAGGTCCATGACCTCACCCAATTTTTGGCATGTGATCAAGTTTATTAGCAAGAGTTGAATAAAACATTCTCTAGCTGTAAATATTCCTTCGCAGTACAGAATACTAGACAGTTTTTTGGTAAATTTCCTTTGCTCCAATTTCTTGCATCTTAAAGCCGCCCCTTTTGGCATAATAGAAAATCATCATTATTAACAGAAAGAATGACGAAATGACATGGCTAACCAAAAACGATTATACTGTAAAGTATAAACACCACCAATCAATCATATCGTCATTAAAATTTCTGGTAATATTCGAACAAGACGCTCATTATTTCAGTTTGTTATTGAATATATTATCCGTTTTCTACAGTATACAGAACTGTAGAAAATCTGAACCTAATCTCCATGATTCTAGGAATTAATTAAGATAATCAGAATATTCTGGAGATATATTCTAGAGATCTGCTGATTGTGGTTTCCTAGTTTAGTGGAGGAGATCATGTCTATATTATGTACAATATCATTTCCTTTTATAGTGTAGGAAATCATGTATATATATTGACAATAGGTTGTACAATATTATGAAGTAATACACATTACAGAGAATAGTTTAATCAGTTTCTTTATTTCTTCATGGTATCAAAGCCCTAAGGCTAGGGTTCCTGGGAATTTCTGATCTGCCATTGGCCTTCATTGCCAGATTTGTTTGCTCTCATTTTTTTTTTGTAGTCCAACCTTAATTGCTGGAAATATCCTTGTTATTACTACTCTAAAATGACAGAAAAAACTTCCTCTACACCAATTTCTGATACAAACCCCACCACTGAAAATGAGCCACAAATGAAGAGCATCGGTGAACTCCAGAATATCCAGCCAGCTTACAGATTAAATGGGTGAAATTATCTGAAGTGGTCGCAATTAGTTCGAACCTTTTTGAAAGGAAAAGGAAAGTTGCAGCATTTGTTAGGCACGGGACCGAAAAGTGGAGAGGTTGGCTTCGAAGCATGGGATGAGGAGGATTCCATGATCATGTCATGGTTATGGAATTCAATGACCCCTGAAATTAGTGATACCTACATGTTTCTCCCTACAACAAAGGCGATCTGGGATGCATTACACCAGACATATTCCAAGGTGAATGATGCGGCTCTCATTTACGAGATCAAGACGAAAACTGCAGCAGCAAAACAAGGGAGCAGATCTGTGACAGAGTATGCAAATTTCCTACAGAATCAATGGCAAGAATTGGATTATTATAGAACAATTGATCTGAAATGCAGCGAGTGCGCAGTGGCTGTCAAAAACTTCATTGAACGCGATCGAGTCTATGATTTTCTTGCTGGATTAAATTCTGAGTTTGATTTGGTGCGCATTCAGATTTTAGGGAAACCTGATGTCCCATCTCTAAATGAAACTGTGTCTTTAATCCGAGCAGAGGAGAGTCGCCGGGGAGTCATGCTGGAATCTACACCAACAGATAGTTCAGCGCTTCTTACCACAAAAATAAAAATTTGCAGTTGGACAGATTCTCCAACGCCCAAAACAATCGCCTTGTCATAACAAAAGCTGTGAATAAAGATAACCTTTGGTGCACTTTCTGCCAGAAGCCAAGACATACTAAGGAAACTTGCTGGAAATTGCATGGAAAGCCCCTAGTCGTGAGTGGGGACCTAAAGGGAAGCATCCAAAACAGACGCAAGGGAAGGCTCACATGACCACACAGGAGGAAAATCAAACTCTTGGAGGGTTTGACCTTACAGAGATTGAAAAGCTAAAAATTTGTTGGGATCGCTTGAGAAACCCGAGGTAACCAAAGAAAGTTGCTCCTTAACCCTCTCTGGTGAGTCTCTAAACTCCTTTGGTTTAAATGCATCTGATAAAGCATTTGGGAATTCTTGGATCCTTGACTCTGGCGCCACAGACCATATGACACACACCTCAAAATATTTCAGTACTTATACACCTTGTCCAAGTAGTAGAAAAATAATGGTCGCCGATGGAACTACAACCACGGTGGCAGGAATAGGAGATATTCATGTTACACCTAATTTGATCCTTCGAAATGTCCTCCATGTCCCTCAATTATCAACTATCTTTTGCAATTAAAGAACTCTGACACATTCAATTATCTAGAGTGCTATTATTGGACAACATCCGCAGTGGTAGATGACTTTGACTAAAAAAAATCTATTTCGCAGCATATAGAGTAAATATTAATACTATTATATAGTTTACCAGAATAACTGAACATTCTAAAGTACCCTAAGGTTGCATTTGGACTGAACGATTTGGATTCGGGGAGAGGATTTGGGATAAGGATTTCAAATGACTCAATCTAAGATTAATTTGAAATCCTCCAAAATGACTCCAAAAATAGCTTTCAAGTATTTGAAATCCATTATAGAATGATTTCATCCAAACAACGTCAATGGATTTGTTATTATGATTTTAAAATCTTAGCTCAAAATCCTTCAACCAAAATGGACCTAAAGGAGTTTAATCGCATATGACTAGTTTTTGTCATAAAGCAAAGCCGATTATTCTCTACTTCATTCATGAAATCACTACTCCTATGCATATCATCTTCCCTAAAAGTTAGATTCAATTAAAAATGTGATTGTGATTGTAAGTAGTCATAAATAATATTAAGCATTAACACTATGATTGGTATGTGGGAAAGATGTGTTAATGAAATGGACGTTCTCATGTCTATTGCCAAATACATGATTGGTGCAATTTAATGTAAGGAATCTTCATTGCCTTAGGTATCATCATTCGTAAAAGCATGAGATTAGTCATCCCTCCCTCCCCAATGATTGTAACCATTTCTAATCACTTACGAATAAATCGATATTCGACAAAATGATCCTAATAAACATCACAAAATAGATGGAGAACACTCGGGGATGACACCGGATTGGGTTTAGATAGGTTTGCCAAAGCCAATGTCCGAACTGTCGAGATTTTATGGGCCCGCACTGCACCCAAACTCGTTTCAAATTGAGACCAATGGGTTAAACTCATTAAACCCACTTTATTTTTGAAACTACTAAATAAATTAATATGTGCAATATTTTAAAAACTCTGCAGTGTATGTCCTAAGATGGGATTAAAAATTAAAATTCAAGACTTGTTTGTAGTTTCAAAACCCGCCCTAATCCCATGCGAGGCGGGCCGAGTCACAATCTCATGATCTAAACCCATCCCTAATAAAACTAAATAAACACAAAAAGAAGTTCATCATTGTTATTTTTATTATATAATATATATATATAAGTGTTAGATATTTAGATTTATTTATCTGTAATATAGTTTACACCAAATAAAATCGTAATATACTAATTTATGCACAAATAATGAATAATATTTTCTTATGAAGATTTTATAGTAGATTCTGATAAATTAGTTAGAATAACAATGTTCCCTAGAACTCATTTCTAATTATCAATTATGATATTGGAATCAAGCAAGGAATTATTCCAATCCTTTCTCATTCTTTATACATACTGAACATATATTTGCTATACTGATATCACAGCACCATTCTATTCTTAAATCTCATTCCTAAATACATTCTATTCTTAAATGTCAATCACCCCACCCCACCCCCACACCCCACACCCAAGTGGGAGAGTGGAGTTATTGGAATGGCTCCCCATATATTCCATTTATCTACATGTATGGATTTATCGATGAGAGAGAATATATTTCTCCATTGCATGGACAGATAAATATAGTCTGCTTACCTTAATCTATAAGTACAAAATGTGGACGAATACCAAAAACTTTTATAGTCACAATAAAGCTGATTGTCTCGTCATCTTCTTATCAAGATCACTCGCATTTGCTGAAAATCAAAAAGTAGTGGTTAATATAAAAGGGGAATTTTCACAATCTAGTATAACTCAGTCATGATCCAGACATTTGAAAATCTTAAGCAATTAGCGGAATGAGCTTGGTAAAAAACATACAGAGGCCTATTTCAATAAACCAGTACATGTGATGCCAAATTTAGTACAAACAAAGAATTTCGACATATAGGTTAGAAAATGGTGCAGTCAACATAATGGAATTTAAAATCCCATGCTTTACACTACCAAGATAGTTTTAACTTCATAATTAGTCTCTGGTGATCCACAAATGTCCAAGCATTTGTTTGATCTTTAAAACAATGCACACAAGAGTGGTATTTAACAATGTTTGTGAAACTAATTATAAAGATGGCACCTATTACACAGTTCATTTGTTTACAGCTCGAAAGAGGTTGGTCAAAATATTTTGCCTGAATTGAAGTGATCAAACTTGGAGACAATCTTTGATACCCTGCTCAAAGTCGTTCAGTGAAGATATTGTATCTTTAAGTGCATCTGCAACTTTTTGCCTGCTGCACAAAGGATAATCAAACCACATCTGGAGTCAAAAAGCATATGTATAGATGATAAATTTCAATTACAAACTCTTGGCCAGTTTCATAAACATGAAATCTATTGCGGGAGGCATGATATACATTATCCTATTCAAATGCTTTTCGTACCTGTTTGAAGTAAGTTGAATACCTCTTTTCCCTTGCCATGCCATTAAGAGAAGAAAAAGATCTGCAATTAGCCAGGAAGACATTAGCCAATGGATCTGCTAAAACCATTTGTTCGCATGCAGTTCCCATCTCTCCCATTGAATGGGTGGTCACATGATTCAAAGTGTCTAACAACAACAGCAAGCTAGAGCCATTACCAAAGGAGACAAACCTTATGAGATCATCCAGCTTGGCTTCAGCTTCAAACTTTATTGGATCTCTATCATCAAGCAAAGACGATGCATTTTTCACAAGTAGCCGGAATGTGCAGACCTAAAAGATAGAATTCAGACTTCAGATAATAGTTTTACAAATAATTCTAAAACAAATAAACTTAACACACAATTTTCTTCTTTCTCCATTTACCTCCATTCAGCCACTTTTTCTCTACTAATTTGCTTTACTATTATGTAGACAGCGAATCAAATACAGCATAAAACCCAATGTGTATAATATGAAGTTGAATGATATAACTCCCTAATAAAATCTCAATCTTGTTCCAGATGTTTCAATTAAACCTCATACGTCTAGTACCCTTTTTCAAAACCCATTTTCTCATTTTATATAGTATCAAAATCATAAATCATACTTATCATGTTTGTTTAATCTATTTTCGAAAAAACAATGTCCCTTCTATATTCTCCTTTCCAACAAAAAATATTTTCTCATATTATATGAAACTCACCACCACAGCTACATCGACTTAATATGTTACTATTTTCAAATTACATAATTCTAATGGAGTCACCATCTATAGATTTTATAAATAAAGCATCATATTCAAATTAAATATTCAAAGTGAATCCCACCACTATCAATTACACAAATTAAATTCTAAAGATGATACTATAAAACACAAAAACAATTATTTTGTCGCTTTTGTATTTAAAATTCCCTTAGAACTACTCAAACATATTCTCATTTTGAACCTATATAAAAACACATTCTCATTCATTCATCTTAAGATAATTTCAGTTTTCATACAAAAAGCAATAAAAACCAAATTCTCAATATTTCTCATTGACATATAATTATATAGGGCAATGAGATCTTGGCAGACAGATCAATTTCAAATTCATAATGTTTTAGTACGTGACTACCCAAACAGCTTAATAGTATGTTTTGCATTTTAATATATTGTATAGAATGACAGCTTCTAATCTCTTTTTACCTTTGCCACGCTGAAACAACATGAAAGAGTCTAACAGAAACTTGACTATCTGTAAAAAACAAAATCTCTAACTGGGGGTTGAATTAACCCCTTCAAATCAGGAAGCACTAATTATCCTCCTCAGACAATATAAGCACACTTATAAAGTTAAGATTGTAATAACCCCAACAAAACTGCTGCAGTCAGAAATACAATGTCGAACATGGATAGCAAAGATATTTAGGCAATCTGATTCTATCATTCAAATTCCAAGCTAATTGCTATTGGATAAGTTAAAACTTCAAATACTAGAACTAGTGATGGATACCTCGACTCCAGTGTTGGCTTGTAACTCGACGAAAGAATTCCGGTCCTGAGGAACACAATCTCTAGCGGCAGACACTAACAATTTTTGAACTTCTTCCATGTCATTTTCACCAAACTCTGCTTCACTTTTCACTACATTACACAAATAGAGTGTATTATTCTCACAAAATTATGTACAAATGAAAAGTTAAAAAAGCATTGTTTAAGAAATAAAAGCAAGAAGTTACTCAGTAGGAGGTAGGCAGACTGAAGGATGTTGCGGGAGGCATCAACCGGAGCTAAGAGAAATTTGGCAGATTTTTTTCTTCTGCTCTTTCAGCCATTCCTTTGGTCCTGCTAATCACATTGCAAAACAAGAAGAAAAATTAAAATCAGATAAAAATTAGGAAAGGCGTCAAAGCACTGAGATGAGAGAGAGGCGAGTACAGATGCCGATTGAAAATGCGGAGGCGAGGGGTGGTTGGAGGAGGGGAATGATGATTGACGAGAGCAAAACGGCTGCGTTACGGCGGGAGATTGTGTTGATTTCGGCGGATGAGCGGTGGGGATATGGAGATTTGAGCGGTGGCTGAGCGGAAGGAGGGGCGGCGGGGGGAGAGGGGATTAGGGAGGCGATGAGCGGTGACATGGTGGTTGTGTGGCTTAACGGTAAAGAGCTACAAAAATCCGAAATCTTAAAATTGAAAAATGAAAAATCATTAAACAAATAATGAAAATGTTGAAGCGGAAAATCCAAAAAACATGGAGATGCGGGGGATCGAACCCCGTGCCTCTCGCATGCAAAGCGAGCGCTCTACCATTTGAGCTACATCCCCGGTTGTTAACGGTTTACTTTACCTTATATTTAACTAAACAGTAAAATAAAAATTTAAAAATATCAATATCAGAGCCAGGTTTCGATCCTGGGACCTGTGGGTTATGGGCCCACCACGCTTCCGCTGCGCCACTCTGATTTATTTATAAAAATTGGGATTGTAATATAATATAGTATTAAAAAAACTCTTAGGAGGAAAATATTGAAAGTCCTCGTGCGTTTGCAACTCCTTATCATGAAAAAAAAAAAGAAAAAAAAATGGAAGATGTTATCCGTGATAATGGCTTTGTTTAGAAAAATAAAATGCGTTTATATTTTGGCTTTTCTTTAATATATATTTGTCAATAATTTGTTAAGAAAAATCTAGTGGGCTGTAGAAGTAAGCCAATAATTTCAAATGATATTAATATTGGATGATTTCAAATCTATCAAAATAATTGAAACATAAATCAAAATTATTACTATTGAAATTAAAATTCAAAGTAATTGAATGTTATAAATGTAAACATCAAGAGACTTCTTATTACAAATTTGAAATAGCCAACAGGAAGCTCCTCAAATCCAAATGCAACTTAGTGATTTCTAAGGTACACTTTTCCAAATTAATTCCATAGCATCAAACGAAGATTGACGAAACATGAAAATTGATAAGTGAGATAAAGGTTATGACCTAAAGAAAATGATAATTTGAATCTCTACAGGGATGTATGGATGTGTTTCCAAGTCCAATTTCTAATTTTCAGTGTTGAAAAATAAATTTTCGTACTTTATTGGTTTTTGTGTGAAAAATGAAAATATGTTTGGTTAGTTGTCCGAATTTCATTTTCCATATAGGTTTACAAATGAAATTATATTTGGTTGAATGTTTTTATTTTCAATTTTGACATTGATAGTCGTGATAAAATTGAAAATGTGTTTGTTTTTGTTTCCAATATGCAATCTCTAAAACCTTTTCAAAAAATTGTTTCTTTTTTGTACAAATCACCCTGTTCAACGGATTAGACATGGCAAGCAATTTTTTTCCCTAAAGTAATTAGGTGTTTTGACATCTGACATAAATGAGAAGCAATAATAAAAGTGTAGTCTGACTCTTGTCAGCCTATTCCTTGAAAATTAGGCTTAAATTGGCTACAAGACCATTTTTTACACATTTTAAAAACTCAAACATCACCAATTTTTACTGGGAATGGACATGGCCGAACATGATCCAAGTTTTCAAAACAGTGTAAAACTAAAAAAAGTGGGTTGAAAACACAACCATACATAATCTATATCTTCTAAGACTACAATATTCATCTTAATTTATAATTACGACAATGATTGGTTGCAGCTCATTAATTGGTTAGTTGTTTCATGAACTAATCAATGGTGAAAACCAAGTTATTATTAAACTTAAATACGATGAGAACAGTTTAATTGATGTCAGTCTTATCTATATTTTTATCAAAATTGAGTAAGTTTAATACTTCATTTTTTTGTAATATATGCATGCACTATTTCATTAATACAATAAATATTTCTAATTTTGAGGGCGAAAAAATGTTTATGAGAACATATTGATCAATTTACGAGTTTTTTTTTTTGACGAAAAGAAGAAAATTTTATTAATACGAAATATCCGCAAACAATAAGTTTATAACGCAAGGAGGTGGAGAGTTCCACACTGATGGACTATCAAAGGAGAAAGATTCTTTTGCTAGTTCATGAGCAATCCCATTGCTATTACGGCGGGTAAACACTACCGATATAATCGAACACCATGCATGCTCGACATTTTTCTAAGATATTGTCATCCTCTGATTCCCCATTTTCTTCTTGACGATAAAACGTCGTCTACCACGTTTGTTGCATCTGTTTCTACCACCACTTGATTAACACCAAGGTCAGAAATCTACGATAAAGCTTCTCGAACGCCCATAGCTTGACTTCCTTTACCTCATATAAACTCGAAAATGTGATAGTCCTAGCAACAATAAAATCTCCGTTATCGTTCAATTACCATCCCAATACCGATCTTATTATTTATTCGGCACAATGTTGCATCTACATTACATTTCAGAAATGGGAAATCTGGTTTTATCCACCCTCCCACCATTATTGCTTGTTGGTTCTCAGTTTCATTTGATTCAAAACCAAGCTTGTTGTTACACCACTCATTCAAGAAGCATACATCATTATGAATCATCCCATCAGGAGATGTGTGAGATTTGTTCCAAACCTCATTATTTCTTTGCCTCCATAAGCTTCAAAAAATCATGACACATTTAGCAGCAATCCACCAATCTGACTCCCTGATACAAAAATCAACCAACTCCAAAAATAATTCAACTTTACTTGCCCAACTTTCCACCAACTCCTGTTATTTCCAAACAAAGATGACTGTATGGACAAGAAATAAATAAGTGTCAACATGTCTCCAAATTTTTTTGACAGAAAACACAACAACTCTCTAACTGGATATTTTTCTTAATAAGATTGCATCTGGTGGGAAGGCAATCTTGACATGCTCTCCAAATAAAATGCTTGACTTTAGATGGAATTTTCAGCTTCCAAATATTCCTCCACACCCCTAAATTTGCACCTGCATTTTCTTCGTTCATACCTTTTGCAACCTCATATCCTCTCTCCACCACATATTTCTCTTTTTATCATAATGCCAGATCTATTTGTCACCCCAACAACGCCACTCAAAGGAATATTAGAAATCAAGAACACCACTTTGTCACAAAATATTTTCTCTAGCAATTCAACATCCCACTGTCTTAAACCTGGGATAATAAGATCATTAACAAAAATTGTGATAAGTGGATTAATGGGAGTTGTAACAAAAAAATTGTGCTCATCCCTTAACCAATGATCTCCCCAAACTCGATTTTGCATCCATTGCCAACTCTCCAACGGATCCCCTTCAATAGCACCACTTGAGTACTCCAAATGCTTCTCCAAATGTAATTAGGATTAGAGACTAGCTTCGCATTTAAAAAATTCCCTCGAGGGAAATTTTTAGATTTGAAAATTTTGGTAACTAAAGCATCCTTCCCACCAAGAAATTCCATCATTGTTTCCCAAGTAAACATTAAAACAGAACAAATCTCTAAACCCGAGTCCACCATCTTCCTTTCCTTTACACATTTTATCCCACCTCATCCAGATGATGCCTTTTAATTTATCTTTATTAAAACCCCACCAATATGAGTTCATCATCTTCTCTAACTCTTCAAGTAATGAAACAGACAATAGAAATGTACTCATGAAATATGAGGGTATCAATTGGTTAACCGCCTTTAACAAAACTTCTTCCCCCCTCTTGACAACGACTTGCCCATCCAATGCTGAATATAATCCATACCTTATTTTTAATGTGTCCAAATATTTCTTCTTTTTTTGTCCAATAAGATATGGAAGTCCCAAGTATTTACCGGTGTTCAGTTACTGTCAAATACCCAAAATATGATAGATGTTTTCTTTCAGAACTGAGGAAATATTATTGCTAAAGAAAATACCCGATTTACCAAAATTCACCACTTGCCCCGATGCTTTTTTATACAACTCGAGGAACATTTTTAGTTGATGACATTCCTCAACCGACGCCCGAAAAATAATAAGTTATCATCCACAAAGAGAAGGTGCGAGACAGTTGGGGCTCTCCTACAAACCCGTGAAACGTGAATAAAGCCTTTTTCTTCTGCATCTCTTATCAAATTTGACAGTCCCTCGACACAAATAATAAAAATGTACGTCGACAAAGGATCACCTTGTCTCAATCCTCTCTTTGGTTGAATTGGACTAACAAACTCATTATTGACCCCAATAGAATACTTGGCTGTAGAGACACACATCATCACCCAATTAATCCAAGTTCGAGCAAAACCCATCTTCTGCATTATAGCTTCCAAAAACCTCCCATTCATACTGTCATAGGCTTTACTAAATCAATTTTTAAATCCACATCCCCTTCCTTGCGATGCAAATTCCTTTCAAATGCAATTTGAACATTATCAATGATGGATCTTCCAGGAACGAAAGCAGATTGATTAAAGGAAATTACCTTAGACAAATTTTTTTTTAATCTGTTCGCAAGAACCTTAGCAAGAATTTTGTAAATAGCATTACTAAGTGAAATAAGGCGTCAATCCTTCAGTGTGCATGTATTATTACATTTAGGAATCAATACCACATTTATGTTGTTCAGGCCCTCCGAAAATTGACCATTATGCAGCCACTCTTTACAAGCACAAAATATATCATCACCTATCTTATGCCAAAATTTTTAGTGAAAATCCGGGTTAAATCCATCAGGCCCTGGAGATTTATTCATATGCATTTGTTTAATGGCCCTTGTAAACTCAACCAAAGAAAACTGACTTGTAAGAACCAATACTGCTCTTCCGTAATACATGGTTTAACAACATCAATTACTAGTTCGAGTTGACACCCAACTTCTCCAAATAACCCCTCGTAGCATTTTTTCAAAATTTCACAGATTTTATCTGTATCCTCCTGCCACATGTCGGTATCATCTTGTATTTTTTCCATCCAGTTTCTTTTCGCCGGGCTGAAGCAAATATGTGGAAAAAAATGTGTATTACTATCTCCTTATTTAACCAATGAATTTTGGATCGCATTCTTCCAATATCTTTCTTCTTAGAGTAGTAAAGTATTTAACTTTAATCTCTCTTCTTCAAACCGCTTTCATATTATCCGCCAAAGATTGTATTTCTTAATCTCATTTCGAAACAACAAGTTCTGATTCTTTCCCCAAGCTGCCAATCATTCTGCACAACAATCCAATATGTTCTGGATATTCTGTCCAGCAGAGTAATCCCATGCATTTTGTACCACATCCTCTAATCCATCCACTTGTAACCGTCGATTTTCAAATTTAAATTTCCTGATGAATTTTTGTTTCACCGTAAAACATGTTTTAAGAAGGATAGGAGAATGGTCTGATATTGGCACAATTTTATTACTTAACGAAGCATCTGGAATAATTTGAAGCCAAGATGTTGTTACCAAGGCATGGTCAATTCTTTCCTCCACCGTAATTGTACCACATTTTTCGCTTCTCCATGTGAAATGGTACAAGGTATGTCTTGTAAATTGAACTCCATAATTACCTCCCTAAACCCCCAAAATAACCAATTCGGATGATCGACCCTTCCTTTTTTATCTTCCGGATGTAACATGTCATTAAAATCACCAATGCAACACCAATGCAAATCGATTGGGATTTGAGATTTCTTAATAAATTCCATGATTCACATCTTTTAGCTCTATCTGGAATTCCATAAAAACCAAATCAATCTCCAAACTCCCATTTGAGGATCCATAATCTCAACGTCAATGTGGTTAATGGAGTAAATCTTAACATTAAGGCAATTTACTCTTCTTTAGAGAATACAAACACCACTTCCCCTTCCCAATCTATCTACAACAAAGCAACTCTCAAAATTAATCTATCGTCGAACTTCATCTACTTTATTTGCATGAGCTAATGTTTCAAAAAGAAAAATAACATCGAAAAAGGAAACAAAACAAAGATAAAAACCTAAAACGCGCCGCTGAACATGACCATGTTCTTGAACACGGCCAGGCCGTGTTCCACACCGCCTCGAGCCAAAACTTGCGCAATGGTTAGCCACGACCATGCTTGTTGACACGGCCAGGCCGTGTTGGCCTCTGTTTCATCCATTTGAGTCTGAATTAGCTCATGAAGTATTATGAAAGTTGTATCCCTTTCTCTTAGCTTTCCATAACATCTTGAATCACCTCAATATCAGTTTTTTAGAGAAAGTTATGGCCAAAATAGTAAACCCTGCAAGTGCTGAAAACTGTTGACGCGCTTGGACGTTTTTGAACGCAACCTCTAGTTGTTTGATCATCAATGCTTCCTTTCAGCACATGATTAACTAACATGACTCTAGACTCAATATACTTGGCCTCTAACATCAAGTTGACCACTCAAATGACTCAAAACAACAAAAATCAACACCTAATCTATGATAAACAAATACAAGAACTCAAGAACTCATTACATAGTCTTCAAGAACTCGAGATAACTTGCATTTGGTGTTGCCCAGGCCCTCCGTGACTGGATTCACATCATTCCCCTCCTCTTGAAAGGGATTCGTCCTCGAATCCAGACGTTGGACCCAAAGGTTGAATGATCATGTCAATCCACCTGGATCAAAAACCAAACGACAAGTGCAATCATCTCTGCTTCCACAATTTTGTAGCCAAGAAAATATACAACTAGGCAAAACAAAATTAAATATGTTAGCACTTAAAAACTCGTTCCTAGATCCCTTCTCTTTTGCCATGAATATAGAGATTCCCTCGAATTTTACCGCAATGGCCATTACCCTCATGTTTACAGCCCACTCAAAATTATTATTGCACTTGTTTATGCATCATGTCTGAAGGAAAGATACAACCGTTGGATCTGACCAACAAATTACAGATGGAGGTAATTGAGGGTCTTATGAAGAAGATGATGTTAGAGATGTATGGGGAGCTGGGTGAATATAGTAGTACCCGAAAACAGGAGACCATTGTGCGAAGGCAAAGACATGTAGATTCGGTTGAGTTAGATGATGAATTTAATGAGTATATTGAGTGAGACTGGAATTATAGCCCAGGTAGAGGAAGACAAGCGGTTACTGATGTGAACCGTAGCAACGAACGTGCATATGACCCAAACAATAATATATTGTTAACCCAAGATCTTCATTAGTTCGGTTAAAGATGGTGAAAACCTCGACCCATTGCTTAGAAAAGTAAGAATCTTGGTATGCGTAGACGCCATAAACAAATGCGAAAGTTTGTTTGATAAGTCAAAATTCACAACAAGATGAACAACTTGAAGCTCTTGAAAAAACCCAAAGGTTTGAAGAGAAAATCTCAATTCAATATTCAATATCAAAGTTGTTGTGAAAAATAAACAAGTATTTGTCGTATATAGGCGACATAAAACAAACCCTAAACCAACTAGAAAACAACTTAAAAATTGAAAAAGGAAACAAAACAACATAAAACCCTAAAATGCGCCCGCTGAACATGGCCATGTTGCTGAACACGGCCAGGCTGTGTTCCACACTGTCTCGGAGCTAAAAACTTGTGCAGTCGAGCATGGCCAGGCTGTGTTGGCCTCTGTTTTGTTTGTTTGAGTTCGAATTAGCTCATGGAGTCTCATGAAAGTTGTAGCCCTTTCTCTTATCTTTCCATAATATCTTGAATCACCTCAATATCAATTTTGTAGAGAAAATTGTGGCCAAAATACTAAACCCTGCCAGTGCTGAAAACTGTTGACGCGCTTGGACGTATTTGAACGCAACCTCTAGTTGTTCGATCGTTATGATTGACTAACATGACTCTAGACTCAATATACTTGGCCTCTAACATCAACTTGGCCACTCAAATGACTCAAAACAACGGAAATCAACACCTAATCTACGATAAACAAATACAAGAACTCAAGAACTCAATTACATAGTCTTTAAGAACTCGAAAAAACTTGCATTTGGTGTTGCTCAGGCCCTCCGTGACTGGATTCACATCAATGTGGGCATTGTAAATTCCTAAAGGATAATCTAATTTCCAACTCAAATAATTTAGATTTCATGGGTCATAGAAAGTATTCAGCTCTTCCGAAAATAAGCTAATCGTTGAGCACTTTTAAGTAAAAGCAAGATTATCACTTCAAGAAAATTCAGCATTTTTTAAAAACACATTTATGTTTTGAATGTGTGGCATAGACACCTATTTTTGAATACAAATATCCCACCATAAATATTAAGATAAGCGCAATAAGATCAAAGAATGGCTATGCATGGTGTAATTCAATTTAATAACCTATTGCATGTAATTACTCCAAATAGCACATAATCATCAAAAGAGTATTCTGTCTCCTTGATTCAAGCACTATCTCAAATCACTATGTTTATGATTCTCATTTTTAGTAGAAACTAGCAAGCAACACTCAATTTATATGCATATGCACTAAAGAATATGGACCAAGAGTCAAACCATTTCTTCAAATCAGATTACTAGCATACACACTTTGACTTATCATTAGCTCATTTGAAAAAAGAATTATTTTAGAATTTCAAGCAGGGATTTCGCTAATTAGCCTAGTAGCAACAACAATAGGAAAAAATTATACTGGATAACATTCGAGGGATATAAATCATACTCAAGAATATCTTAAATGGTAAAACATACCATGTTTCTTTGTTTCCTTTCGAATCCTCATCGGGCCAAAGCAACATGACATGCCTGTTGGTTTGTGTTAAAATAGAAGAAGTGGGTTTTGTCCCACATTGCTTGTGAAACAAAAGGAATGGGAGCCTTAAGGTTATTTAAGAAACTCATGTGGTGTGTTTTCAAGTGCACCAATCAAATACATTATAGTCTTTGTATTTTGATTCTTCTAAATTCCTTTCTTGTATTCTCTTGTAGAGTTGGGAGAAGGGTGCAAGTTAGTAGGATTTATAACAATGTCGGAGTATTGGAGTCGGGAGTCGAGAGAGAGAATTTCTGTGTGATTGTATAAATTCTTCATACAGTAGAATTGCTCTGCAGGTCATGGTTTTTCTCTGGTTTTGGAGTTTCCACGTAAATCTTGTGTTGTAGTTTGTTGTTATTTTATTTTTCAGATATTTTTGCTTGTCCCTAGAAATGAATGGGGATCATTTTTCCCAACAAGGCCTAGGTGGCATTGACCTACACAAGGGTTAAGATGACATTGCACCACCAGGATCTTAGCCGACATCAACATCTCTTGACTCGACGTCAAACTCAGTGGGCCACGCCCGCTTTCTCCATCGCTACGCCAATTCGGGAAGCACGCAAAGCATGTGAGTTTCTTACATGTGATGTAGACATTAACAGATCTCCTAGGATATCGCTCTTTGACATTGCGAATGAGTGCGCGAGGTCGGTCGGGTTTACACCGTGCGAGATCTAAATTTACCTTTTCTGCCCTGACCTTCAAATTTTCCTTGGTATTCCTCTCTCAGTCGATTTGTTGAACACTTTTGAGGCAGTGTTTTGGGCAACAAGATTTTCAACATTTTGGGATACTCTACGGATCCTCATGACCCCCCCTTCATATTTTCATCTACAACTATCGTATCAAGTAAGGGTTCAACCATTTGACCTATGTTTGGAGAGTTAGCTGGACAACTCACTTGAATGCTCAAGGGTTTGAATGCTGTTTTTTTTCTCCCTTTTTTTTTCACATCTCAACTTGGAGGTCCAAGACAACCTCAAAAATTCTACGAAATCAAGGCTCTATCTCTCTTCTGCCTAATTCTCTTCACCTTGGAGTTGGACCCAACATCTGCTAACCAATCTATTGGATCCTCATCAAGAGTAGGGGTTACATAATTTGGCTTTAGTGGAGCGATTTCAACAATTCCAGCGACGATCATCTTCCATTCACTAGTTGCGATTAACTTACGAATACACCCATTGTCCGTCGAATAGCTTTCTCACATCTTAACTCAAATTTTCCCACAGATGGCGCCAATTGTTGGGGCGAGTAATTTACCAACCAAGAAAATCCAATCTCCGGTGTTTATCCGTCTTAAAGTCTGTATAACAACAGTGAGAAGGGGGCCAAAAGGTTTTTCTGGTGTACCCTCTCCGACGCTCTAGTCAAAATTCTATCAAAAGAGAATAATTAAATAATTTATGTGAAGAGGTAATGTAGAAAATAAGAGAATAATAATACTCTATTTTTTTTATGGAAAACCATCTTTATAAGAAGAGTAGTAATTAAGATAAGAATTCCACCTCAATTGTAGATAAGAATCATTTGGCCATCCAATTAGATATATTTGGTGTATTTATCATCTATTCTTTAATCTAAAATATTACCAATTATGGTCCTAATAGAGTTCGTATTCGTATTTGAGCCCATTTCTAATATTGAGGCCCAAATTATATTGATCCTATTTAATATGGCAAATCTAGGCCGTATCAAATATCATAAGTATATTTGACACGCTTTTATGGTATTAAACATTATTTAAAGTTGGAGATCCCAACAAAATATATAAATTGCATTCGGGGCCGTGCTTAACAAACCTGATGGGAACTACGAGTTTTGTAACCCTAAATTGCATTCAATGTTTAAAAGGATGTTGATCAGATTATAAATACTGAGTCTTTTAGATTTTTTGATCCCCTCTCCTCTGTTGGGCGCAACAAGAGCTGTCAAACGGATCGGGCTGGCCCAACTTTTTGGGCATGTCGGGCTGGGCTTTTGAGGACCGGTACTTTTCGGGCCTGGAATATTAGAGCCCAGTCCGGTGCTTTTGCCGGGCTGGTCGGGCTGGCCCACCGGGCTGGACCAAAATTGATAGCTCTAGGCTCAGTGGAGGCATGCCGTGATCGGAGATTTAGTTTATCTGGAATATCCGACAAATCACACCAACAAGATGATGACCAAAAAATAAATGACACCGACATAATATAAAATGCACACAGAGATTTTACGTGGTTCAAAACCCGCCTACGTCCATGAAGGTTTCATTATTTACTAATAAAGAATTTCCCGATACAAGAAAAATACACCCCTTGAGTTTTATGGACCAAAATCAAGAATAAAAGATTCTCGTACAACCACTTTACTAGCTATCAAAGAACACTCTCCCCAATCCCTTTGTATTACCCCCAAGAGAAAAATACCCCGAGTGTTTCCCACATCTATCACAACTTGAATAACCCAAATTGATCTCCCCAGATGTGTACACTCATTTTTCTCTTCATACCCAGTTGGATGGCCAAGCTCATCACTTGTTTGCCATAGTTTTGCATTTGTTCCCCCAAGCCTTTTATAGGCAAATTAAGAAGGGAAGAATTTTACAAATGCTGCAAAATCATTTGCAGTGAGAGAAAAAATCAAATGGAGTAGGCATCTCCACTTTCTTGAATTTCACAAGTCGGCACCCACCTATTTAGACTTTTCATTTCAACACATGTGTCAACGTATGTGGTGGATACACCTAACAATCTTCACCTTCACCACAAAACATTATCTCCCGCAAACCAGAACATTTGAAACACTATTGGGCCTTCAGTTCTCTGCACATGCCAAATCAGTAAGGTCCTAACTCCACCTGATTTAATCAGCCAATACACATGACAGTCCAGTCAACACCACTAGTTGACTGCCGATAGGGGCGACCTTAATCCATCCTCTCGCCCAACAGTATTTCCCTCACATCCATCTGCTCCCTGGAAGCTTTCAGGTGCACTCCACTTCCAGTAATCCTTTGAGGTCACCAGACGATACAAATTCCAAAACTTCTCTCCCACCATTAGGACAACTCCGCCACGTGCGACTTTTAAGACTCCACCTCCAGTTAAATACTCACAGCCTTCGGAATCCAGTTGGCTCAAGGAAAATAGATTCCTTCGCATCTTTGGGACATAGGCCACACCAACCAGAGCACAATCCACTCCATCACCCATTTTGATTTTCACCACTCTAAATCCCATGACTCTACAAGTAGAACCATCACCTAAGGACAAAGGTCATGTCCTATGCAATTGAAGTAAATCAAAATAATCCCTTCTGACACATGCATTACGCATCCCAAATCTAAAATCCATCAATCTCGAGAAGAAGTATGTATCATTGTGGAGACTGTGAGATATCTCCATCTTCCGCAGCTATCACCACCGACATCATCCTTCTTTCTCCGAGGACAATTCCTTTTTAATGTGACTCACCTTATGATAACAATAGCATACAATACCCTTTCCTTGGTTCTTGAATCGACCTGCTGGTCACAGATCCACCACCAGAGTTTCTCTCATTTCTGATTCATTCCCCGAGTAACCAAAGCATATTCGTGTCCCTCCTCCTGGTTTGCATGTTTTTTTTTATGGAACAACAATGTTAGGAATTTTATTGTTTAGATTTTGATGAATGCCATGTTAAACTTAGAATAGAAAGTTGGCACCCCAATTCTTGTTGTAAAATGCATTGTAATGAATAGAGTCCAAGCTGCCGAGTCAAGACATGACCTACGTCCTAACATGCAAGAAGACAAATCAAGATGGAAGGAAGACTCTGTGTGAGACAAATGAGTATGGCAAAGAAGAGTAGACGAACACTATCAAGAAGAAATGAGATACAAAGTGGAGCATCGACCAAGTCAACTCAAGAAAAGCCAAGTCTCAAGTTGAAGTGACAAGAGTCATCCACGATTGGAAGTCGACTCTAAGTCACCTGGGAAAGCAAGGAAATGCAAAGTCGAGATAATCGTAAAAGAACCGTTGCCGAAAATCAAGAGATTTACTTAAACAAGTAATATCTCCATACAACCTTTCTTGGAGTGCTCGGTCCCCGAAGCGTGCAAAAGGAATGAACCAATGGGAAGCACTACACCGTGTCGAACTCAAAAAGGTGAAAAGAATAATTCATACGAGGAAACGGCAATTCCAAGAACTCGCAAGCCAACGATCGCAAAATGACTTTCAAAAATAAGCTATCTCTTCAACGGGCAAATTTTTGAAAGTTCACTATAAAAGGCCGAGGAGTTAGTTTGAGAAAAAAATGCATGAATGACACATACGTGAGATATACAAGCACATTAGAAAAACTCAAACAATCTCAATCCTCAAGCCTACATTCCGAAGTACATCAATCCAACACTTACCCGTGAAGGAAAGAGAGCTTCAACCAGTTGAAGAGGAAACCTTGAAAACAAGGGGTCTACTTTCCGGAAGGATTGTAGAAAAGTTCAAAGTTGAACTAAGTCTTAAGCATTTGGAGGGCTTCGTGATCAAATCCAAAGAGCTTGAGCAAGTGAGTCAGTAGTAGCAAGCGCAAATGCCTTCATGTGAAGAAGAGTTTCGAGTCGAACGAGAAGCCACCGAGTGATCAAGGCGTCTCCGATCGAGTCCCAAAGGATCAAGTCGGCCGTTGTGATCAAGACTTGTATCCGGGACTGCTACCACTCAGAAACCGATCATTACTTAGTGGATTCCTCCAGAGTTGGAGAAGAGAGGAGTAGAAGAATTACCCCATCTTCGAACCTCTATAAAAACTTTATCTTGTGTCATTTACATTTCAAAGATTTAAATTCCTCGCACTTTTAATTGCTTATATCTCGATAAATTTGCTATCCATTTGATAATTTACAAGTACTAAATCAAGCTCTAATATCTTGCTTAATCAAACTTAAGGGTGTTAAGTCTTCCAATAAAATAAAACCACAAATGAGTTAAATTGTAGCCAACAAATGAGTTACTCCATCAATGCTCAAATTGAAATCATTGAAAGATTAACTCTACCGAGTGACTAATTCGATTGTCCATCAAGGACACAAATTTGTGTAGAATTAACTCTGAGATTTAAAAGGACTAAATCGAAAATTTGGTAAGGTTTATTCAACCCCCTTCTAAACCTTACACTTACACCCCTCGGGACCTACAAGTGGTATCGAGCGGTTGGTTCATTGAACCCTCCGCACCGTTCTTGAACTAGATCTCCAAATTTTTCAAAGTCTCCGCTTTAGTACTTAAACTTTCAAAACTCCTTTTATTAAAAGTCATTATCATGGAAGCAAATCTAACACGCATCCCTATGTTCACCATTGAAGAATTTGATGATTGGAAAATTCGTATGCAGGCTCATCTATCAAAGATTACATGATGAGATGTGGATAGTGATAGAAGATGGGCCTCTACAAATATTAAAGGTGAACACAAATGCACGAAGAGTTGCAAAATTGGGTGAAGGAGAAGAAGATCTGTCAAGCTCCCGGACTACCATGGTTGAAAAACCAAGAACCGAGTGGACAAATGATGACAAAAAGATACAACCTGGATAATGTAGCCAAGGACATCCTCTACAAAACCTTGGACAAAGCCATGTTCAACAAAGTCAAATCATGCAAAACGGCTAAAGAAATGGGGACAAGTTTCGACATTGATTTGTGAAGGCTCGGAGAGCAAATCAAAGAAAACAAATTATCTCAGAGTCGTACGTAAGTTTGAAAATTTCAAAATGATCTCGGGAGAGAATCTGATCAACCGACGCCGGTTTACGTAAATCACAAATGAGTCAGTTTATACTTGGAAAGGAATATACACGTATGAAATGTGTATGAAGATCCTAAAAGTCTTCCACCGAATGGGAAATGAAGGTCATGGCACCGAGACATTCCATGGACCTATCAAAGACATCCAACCATGAACTATTCTCGGACCTCAAAGCCTATGAGTTTGAGCCGAGAAGAAAAGACCAGAAGAGACAAATTGTACCTAAAACAAATTGCTCTAATTGTCAAAGATGGGAAGAGAGTGAGGTCAAAGAGGCAATTGACCCGGAAAGAAATAGCCCGATGGTTAAAAGATTTAACAAGTTCTTTAACAAGAACTACAAGAGAGGAAAGGGTGAATCTTCCG
This sequence comes from Rehmannia glutinosa, assembly GCA_016081115.2. Classification (NCBI taxonomy): domain Eukaryota; kingdom Viridiplantae; phylum Streptophyta; class Magnoliopsida; order Lamiales; family Orobanchaceae; genus Rehmannia; species Rehmannia glutinosa. Next base: position 25,837,768 of record CM071928.1, on the reverse strand, counting down.
TAAGACACTCGGCTCCTCCAAATCAAGGGATGATAGGCCAACCAAGAGAATGCAGTTATCAACAAGTTGAGTATCAAAGGATCGACAACTCAAGAGTAGAAAGAGTCGATCAAAAGGTCAATATCTATGTTGGAATTGTAGACAACCAGTCACTATGCCATTGATCGCTCATATCCTCGTAGTCAACAAGTACAGAATGAAGAAGAAAGAAAGGTCTTGAGAAAGAAGACAAGAAAAGAAAAAGGCAATGATGGCTGCAGAGATCTGACCGAGATGCCAAGTCAAGAGAGACAAACATTGAGAGCAAGAAGCCGACTACTCGAGTGACTCAAGAAGAAGCCTTGATCCGCTTAATGGCCAAAGAACAAGATCAAGAAGATGAGGTACAATCTAATTCAACAAGCTCGGACACTAGTGATAGTGATCGTGACACACACACTTCATCACCTACTGATCTTTATGATTCATTAGGCAAAATGATGAAAGATTTTGAGCACATTAAATCCTCACACACAATATTGAATGAGGAAAACAAACTTTAAAAGTCAAAACTCAAAGTCGACTAAGGAGCCGAGTACTCTAAGTCAAATAGTTTGTTGAAAATGAAAGTTTAAAGGTCGAAAATGCTAAATTAGTAGCGTAAATTGCCGCTATAGAAAAGAGGAGAATGACCTCAAAATGTTATTGCCTCATTCACTAAGGCATCTAAATCATTGGATGATCTTATTATGAGTCAAAGAGAATGTGGAGACAAGACAAAGCTTAGGATTTAATTCCTTTGTGCCATGTCAAACCTCAAGAGTAATTTTGGAAAAAGGATCTTCAAGTCATGAAGAGTCCGAAAAACCCAAAACTCTAAATGTTGCACACACATTCACTCCAAAGCACAATACTAAGCAAACTGGCCTTGGTTACAAAGGAAAAGGAAAATGTAACCGATTGAGTATGCCGAAGATAAATGAGAAGAGATTCACCAGTCCTCAAAGAAACTCCTAATGTAAAATACTCAAAGAAGAAACAGAGCTACCAAAAATTCCGAAGAAAATCCATAAAAGAAATACATATGATGGGAATGGTAGAAAATATCCAAGCCAAGTGATTGGAACAATGTGAACTATCAAAGATAGACTTATGGAATATAAGCCCAGTGGCAAAGGCCTAGAACTCAACAAAGGCCATTCCAAAAGTATAAGAGCTTTCATCAAGACACACATGCACCTGGGCACTACACTCAAAAGCACCACAATTACCCAAGGAAGGCAATTGCTAAAACACATATGCATACATACACAAAAGAGACAAATTGTATGAACCTAGAATCCCCAAGCAATTTGCCGAATTAATTATGATTATGGCACTCGATAGATGGCAACCCCTTAGAGTCAAATCATTTGGCTATAGGTTGGTTGGATCATCTTACAATTCTAACCCCTCAGACCTGCACAAGTATGGGTACCTAAAACTTAATTTCCTTGATTGCGGGTTCAAGGAATGTAATGAAAGTGCCAAGGAACCTGGTACATGGATAGTGGTCGTTCCCAGGACATATGACAGAAATAAGAGAAATCACAAAATTCAAGGAAGTCAAAGGAGCCAAAGTCATATTTGGAGGAAATGAAGCTCCTGGTGAAATAAGAGGCATTGATCCATCAAGAGGAATGGATTAGAAATCACGATGTTGCATATGTTGAAGGACTCAACTTCAACCTCATCGAGTATCGCCGGCTGTGACAAGGGCTACAATGTTGGATTCAACATGGGTGTATGCCAAATCAAGGATATTGAATCAAATGAAGTTGTCTTTGCAAGGAAATAGACAGAAGAATATGTATGTAGTGGATTGGTCAACCGCAACACCCAAAGACTGTCTCTAGCAAAGACCACAAATTTGAATCAAATTGGTTTGTGGCACAAAAAAGCCGAGTCACCCGAATTTCAAAACAATTAACAAGCTAGCAAGAAGTCATCTTGTAGAAGGACTTCCGCACTCAGATACAAGAAGGAGAGTATATGTGATGCATGTCGAAGGAAAACAAATCAAGTCGTCATTCAAAGAAAAGACATGCCCATCCTCAACAAGAATATTGCATCTACTTCATATGGATCTATTTGGCCCAAAGGGAACCAAACAAAGATAAGTGGAAAGAAATACACCTTGGTGGTAGTAGATGACTACTCAAGATATACATGGACAATATTCATGTGCAAGAAGAAAGAAACCCTACAAAAACTACCACAAATGATGAAGAGAATTCAAAATGAGAAGAGTCAAACCATTATCAAAATAAGATCGATAGAGGAACCGAGTTTGTCAATGGAATAATAACTCAATATTGTATTGAGAATGGTATTGGTCATGAACTATCGCAGCAAGGACTCCACAAAGAGAATGGAGTTGCGTAAAGAAGAATGAACCCTCAAAGAAGAAGAAGACCATGTTAGTCAAGCGGGGTTACCAAAAAGATTTTGGGTCAAGCAATTAACACAAACTTGCTACACCCAAAACAGATGTATGATAAATAGACAAATGACAAAGACTCCTATGAGATCCGGATCGAAGAAAACCAAGTGTTGCATATTTCGAATATTTGGATGTAAATGCTTCATCCACAACAATGGCAAAGACAACCTAAAGGCTTTTGATGCTAAGGCCGATGAAGGTATCTTCTTAGATACTCACCAAAGCAAAGCCTACTGCATACTCAATAAAAGAACTATGGTTACAGAGGAATCCATTCATGTAGTATTCGATGAGCCAAATGTAAATGGAGAAGACATTGAAGAGTCACCGATAAGTTGAAACATCCAATCATACGTAAGAGTCCCTACGCCGAAGCCAAGCCGGGATTATCAACTCGTAAGAAGATGAGATAGTCAATCTCAAAAGCAAACTGAAAATTTGCAGCTAAGTGACCACGAAAGAGTCGACCACAAAGAACACAACGCAAGTCGATCAATCCACTAACTTACTCCAACCTCGATGTAAGATGGCCGAGAGACCATCCACCGAACTTGTCATTGGAGATATGAGAGAAGGTGTCAAAACAAGATCCAGAACTCAACAAGAAGCTATGTTCACATGCTTCATTTCACAAATAGAGCCAAAAGATGTGTCACAAGCATTGATGACACACATTGGATTCAAGCTATGCAAGAAGAGTCAATCAGTTTGAGAGAAATAAAGTATGGGAACTAGTGCAAAGACCCATACATCAAAATGTTATTGGAACCAAATGGGTATTCGTAAATAAGATGAACGAGGAAGGCTCTGTGGTAAGAAATAAAGCAAGACTAGTAGCCAAAGGATATTGCCAAGAAGAAGGGATAGATTTTGATGAAACATTTGCCCCTGTAGCAAGATTGGAAGCTATAAGGATGTTTCTTGCCTATGCAGCTCACAAGAATTTCATTGTATATCAGATGGATGTAAAAAGTGCATTCCTAAACGGTTTATTGGAAGAAGAAGTATATGTTGAACAACCTCCAGGATTTGAGCAGAAGACTCTTGGAGACAAGGTATACAAACTCAAGAAAGCCTTGTATGGATTGAAACAGGCACCCAGCATGGTATGATACCCTGTCACAATTCCTAACCGAGAATGGATTCACAAAAGGAAAAGTAGATAGAACACTTTTCGAATTCAAGACAAGAAGAGTATACTTGCTTGTTCAAATATATGTGGATGACATCATTTTTGGATCCACTAACAAAGAGTCGTGTGAAAAATTCTCAAACCTCATGCAAAGCAAATTTGAAATGAGCATGATGGGAGAGTCGACATTTTCCTTGACTTCAAGTGAAACAAATGAAGGATGGAACCTTCATAAGTCAAACAAAATATACCAGAGATTTAATGAAGAAATTTGGTATGGAAGAAAAGTCTTCCGAAAAATACCAATGAACACATCACCAAAATGGACATGGATGCAGATGGCAAGCCTCAGAGATCAAACAAGATACTGAGCACTTATTGGATCATTGCTCTATCTCACAAAGAAGCGTGCCGGACATCACCTTTGTTTGTAGGTGTATGTGCAAGATTTCAATCTGCTCCAAAAGAGAGCCATATGACAAAGAATGCTAAGAGAATATTGAGATACTTGAAAGGAAGCCAAGAAGTAGGCCTATGGTATCCAAAGGAAGGTGGATTCAAGCTAATTGGCTATTCGACTCGACTACGCTGGATGCAGTGGGACAGAAGAGCACTTCGTGCACCTGTCAAATGCTAGGAAACAGACTAATTTCCTGGTTTAGCAAGAAACAAAACTCAATAGCCACCTCTACAAATGAGGCGAATACATAGTCAAGGGCAAACATTTGTTGTGCCCAAGTCCTATGGATGAGACAACAAAGAGAGACTATGAAGTCAAGAAAAAGAAATTCCAATCATGTGTGATAACACAAGTGCCATTGCAATCACTCAAAATCCTGTTTGCCGCACTCAAGAACAAAACATATAGATGTCGAGATATCATTTCATAAGAGATCATGTTGAAAAGAAGGACATTATCTTGGAATACATCTCAACCGATAAACAACTAGTCCGACATCTTCACAAAACCATTATGTGAGTCAAGATTTGAAGAACTCAAGCATGAGTTGGGGTTAATTGAGTGAGTGACACTCGCACAAATCAAAGAAGAGTATTAGAACAAAAAAGAAGTGAAAAAGAGCCGAAAACAAAAATCAACTTAGTAAATCACCAGATCGGAAAAAGACAATTTACACCGAGTCACCGATAAATTTGAGTCACCAAGAGAATCTATGAGGAGTAGAGTTAAATCGCCTACGAGATAAGTGAATAACTTATGAGCAAAGTGACAAAAACGCATCGTTTTAACTTAGCGAATGTTTTAAGGAACACGTCAAAGATAATGATGATGTGTACGGACATAAAGCCGCACACTAAGCTTATGATTGGATATAAATGCTTTGCCGCATTAAATACGAGACGTGAAATGCTCAATAGGCGTGCGAAATCCAAGCCGTTGATTTCGATCACAATTCAAAACCGTCTGGCACGCCCTTCCATAAACCATATTTAAACCATTTTCGCCTGCTTTCTCTCTCACACTTCTAAAAACCGCTCATCTTTTTCTCTCAAAAGCAAAGGCAAACTACTCTCGAAACCCTATCAACATTCAAATCAATTTCTCGAGACTTCTCTTGATATAATTAAAAATGACACCAACTTACGACTTTACTAAGTTAGGAAAGCAAATCCACACCGGTTCGACGGTGGATTTTGACTTTAATGGTGAAGCGGGGTCCGACGACACCCTGGTAAAGAAAATTGCTTTGAAAAGTTGGAAACGCCCGGACTAAAACCGCTTTCTACGCTGGAATATCCTATGACCTATGTGGAGGAGGTCGCATAATTCTACGTGAATGCCGAGATTCACGACGAAGGAATCAAGTCATCCGCTCACGGAAGCAACACTATTACGCCAAGGATTTGGTGAATATTGCTCACTACCCGCGAAGGAGCAAATCAAATTAAGGAAGCTGATGTAAACTTGGGTGACGATGGAAAGAAATAGCCAAGTCCGACCTTGCCGATAAAATTATATACACAAAAAACAAGAGATCGGCTCAAGGAGGATTATCACAAATTGTTGGACATAGTTGCCAAATGTATCGACATCAAATTTGGCAACTTTGACCAACTATCAAAGGCAAAGCCGATTGTGATGGCTGCAATCATCGAAGAAAAGAAGATAAATTGGGCTGAGTTTATCTACAGCAGACTCTGCCGAACGTGGGGAACAAGTCCTTCAAAGAAGATGGCACATTTGGAGGATCCCGGGATATGGCCTAGTGATTGGCCTTTCCGCTATTGGAGGTGAAAGGAGTCCCTCTTGACATGGGAAGGCCTTCCATGTCAACAAGAGGATGTTCGAGCTAACCTCTCCGGTGTTCGGCGAGCTTATGCCAAGAGAGTCGACACGATGAGGGGGAATCACCACCAAGATACAAACTGCTTCCTCTCCAAAAGAAAGAAAGTCGCCCCTGCACGTGCTAAGAAGATCGCGCCCCCTGCAAAGAAAGAAAACCAAACATGCTCCCGCCCAAAGAAATAGTGTCACCCGCCCCCGCAGAGGTCGAGAAGGACTCACAAATACCTTCTCCGATCGTCAAAAGGAGGAGAACCGACAAGCCCAGGCGGCGGCTCCTCGAAACAAACACCAAAGACCCCCCGCCCAAGACTCGAGAGGACACCGCCTCAACTGAAATTCCCTGGTACAAACCAGAGACGAAGAAGACTCGTCAAGCGATCCGACAGAGAAACCAAATGAGTCGGGTTACTCGGCTAGCACAAATACGGAGACTACCCGGGAGAAGTAGAGTCTCCGGATGTAGTTGATGAAATGACCCAAGTCTGGCTGGAGGCGACCAGCAGAGGCAACTCAAGACACAACAGTAGCTCACACAACAAGCTAAGCACAAGAAAGAACCACCCAAGCGAGATAGTGATGTAATGATCCTATCTCCACCTTACCCGACATCCAAAATCGTCACGTGAGTGGAGAAAATGGAAGTTGAGCAAGTCAAGGGGAACAGTTCCAACGGCCCGAGTTCATAGAAGAAGAAGAGGAATCGCTAAATTTCCTTGGACTAACTCTCGTGCTCCCAAGACTTGATGAGGACAACTGCTTAGACATCCTGCAGATCTACAAGGACAGGGAGAGAGCAAAGCAAGTCAAGAAGCCGAAGACGTGAGAAGGCAAGATCGCCCTATCTTGCACCACGAACACTTCCATCCTCTTCTTGATGTCTTCTCCGAAAGTGACGAGGAACCAGAGAATGTCACGCTACGTAAGAGTTACAAATGCAAAGCAAGCATTGCATGAATCAAGAATCCTTCACGAGCAAAGACCGATGGAGGGACCAGGAGAGTCCTCCGAACACAAATGAAATCGATCCAATGGGAGTGGTTCAAAAATAGCCACCGATGTTCTTCTACCACTTCCCCACTCACTCAAAGAAGGCAATAAGGAAATGGCGATGAAATCGGGCTAGTGGGGACCCCAATCGAGCCAACCCCTATTGAAGGTGTGCTACCACCGCCCCAACTGGTGAACCATCGGTTGCAACAATGCCGTCCGAGACGAGTGACCCCACTCCAAGTCACTCACCGGTGCGCCGAGGGGAAACTCCTCCACCGCAGCGGCAAGGTCGGAGGATGCTTTGCAGATGACTCCACAAAGAAGCAAGGAGGCGAAGAAGAAATTACAATCACAAGAAGAACAACAAGTTGCCATCAACGGCTCGGGCAGTTGAGATCGTCTCACCGAGGTGCCAACTAACTCTGAAGGCTAATGACGCTGCCGATGCGATGAGGCACGAGAAGAAACGAATGTACTCGGGAGTTAACACTGGGCGATGAAAGTGCAATCCATGGGGTTGAGACTCCAATGGATGCCATCAGTAGAAGACCCTAAGACAGTGACACTTTGTCGAAAGGGAGGACCAGCCTCGCAGAAAGAGAGACTCGCCGGAGGAAATGAAGGCCCACGGGAGGTTGAGACTTCCCGGGGTAAAAAGGCCAAGAGAGAACATCCCTCCTACAATCATCGACCCATCCGAGAAGGAGATCGGCGCACTTCATGATTCCCGGACAACCCCGATGTCACTTTTCCTCGGGGATCAAGACGGAAGTTTGAGTCAACCCCATGACAAATCCAAAAGACTCACCGCGGGTGTTCCAAGCACGAGTAAGTCGATCCCAAGACTACTCACAAACTTTTAACTTTGATGATGAGCCACCACTAGAAATCTCATCATCGTCCGATGACGCCACTGATAAAGGCCGAGGACAAGTCAATCGAAAAGGAAAAATCACCGAGACCAACGGTTTAAGACAAAGAGGCGAGTGAGAATGGCCGGGTCTATTTCACAACCAAACCCAAAACCAACCAAAGAACCACTTCTCCGGCTCCTCAAGCCACAATGGATCGATTCCCAAAAGAACTCCACGCGCACCGCTCATCATTGAACATCCCACCGGCGGTGATGAATCTTTTGTAGAATCTTTCCCTTTCTCACTGGAGATACCGAACTCCACGAAGAGTCGAAAAATGAGCAAGCACGATATCACGACCACCTCCTCGCTTTTTCACTCAGGCACCATTGTTCCAGCCGATTTTGATTTCGACAGTATGGGCCATCACCGCAAATGAAGAATCACCAAGTTCGAGAAGTGTTCAAGGCACTCTTTGCTCAAGTTGAAAAGATGGAGAGGCATCGCCTCTTTGGATATGCGCTGGACAACAGAGATGCCAACCTTACGGTGACTTGAGAGGCATCACAACGGGATAAGGGAATGGTGGCAACAAAGAAAGAATCAATGCGTGTGGAACAGTGAGATACTTCGAACCTTGTTTAACAAGTCAGCTGGTGTGGAGAGCCGAGAATGTTGATGCAAAAACGAAGCCGAGGGAACACATTGAGCATATGCATGAAGCTCACACCGCCGAGATCAAGTCTGCCGCGTGAGCGAAATGCAAATGATATACGGCGTTTGGAAGAACACATGACGAGAAAATTCAGCCTTCTCATGGCCGAGATGAAGCCGATTTCAAGAATCCAACGCTACTCGGCTCAATTCCGTCCGCATACAACGCAGACTTGAAGCAAAATTCAACCATCGAGACTCGACTTCATGCTTGCCAAGATATGTTCCCCCGGGTTCCTCTATCCTTTGATGATGCCAAAAGGGGAAGAGGAATACCTTAAAGCGAAAAATCAAGTCGAAAAGAAAGGAGCAGAAATGAGAAGGGAGCAAAATGAGAAGGGAAAATCACCGAGGAAAATTTGAAATCAAGAAAGGAAAATCTGCTGAGGGGGAAGGATCAAAAGATATGACCTTGATGATTGCACAAACCCCAACAGGTCCTCACACAAATGACATTATAAGCAAAGAACTCCGTGACTCTGCCACTCCAAGACTACTTGTATCTATATCTATGCCGAGAAGAGAAAAGAAATTGAAGCAGGGGATGAAGGAAGTGGAAGGAAGAATGGATGCCAGGGTGATGAACATCTTGAAAGAACATGAAGGCATTCCGGTTAGACAGAGACACGTATGCCATTTCGGATGTCGGGACAGAGCCAAGATCGATTGACGAATTCAAAACGCTCGAATCAAGGATATTTTGCAAATATGTCCATGGCTCAAGCCTGGACTTGTCTGGGAAAAGGGTCTCACATTGTGTGAAGAAGTCGACAGACAAATAGACTTCCTAATCGCTCTGTCTGGTCACTCGCTAGTCAATCACCAAAGAAGAAGAAGACCAAGATAAAGATACGCCTGTGAGGCGAAGGAAGAAGCGGCGTGGAGGAGGAAGAAGCTTGGACCTGAGGCCTCGCCCAAGAATATCGAATACGTAGATCCCGGAAAGAAAAGAGGGATCTACTGGGTCACTTGACCAAGTGGCAAATTTGCGAGTGGCTAAAACTAACGCCGAGTATGCAAAGAGAATAGAAGAAAAAACAAAAGACAAACTCAGCTATGGCGGGAGAGAGACAGAAAGACTAAGGAAAGATGAAGCCGCCAGGAAGGCATATGAGAAGAAAAAGAAGGCGGTGACGACGAGAAAAAGAGAAGAAGAGAAGAAGATCTTTGATCAAGATGAAAGAAGGAGACATCGAAGGAGATGAAGTGTTCTTTGTCAACCCTTCATGTAGTTTATTATGTAAATACATACAATGTAAGTCTTCGTAATAGAGTTATAAATTTTTTTGTGAAGACAATTATATACTCGATACACCTTGTAAACAAATAGTGTTAAGTACAAGAATGATATGATCAATAAAAAGATTGATTATGCGCATACATTCTATGTCAATACACTATCTCAGTATGTATCTTTATTATTTACATATTTGTATGATCTAAGTTTTGGCATCATCAAAAAGGGGGAAATTGTTAGAAATTTTATTGTTTAGATTTTGATGAATGCCATGTTAAACTTAGAATAGAAAGTTGGCACCCCAATTCTTGTTGTAAAATGCATTGTAATGAATAGAGTGCCAAAGCTGAGTCAAGACAACTACGTCCTAACATGCAAGAAGACAATCAAGATGGAAGGAAGACTCACTGTGAGACAAATTTGAGTATGGCAAAGAAGAGTAGACGGAACACTATCAAGAAGAGATGCAACAGTGGAGCATCATCAAGTCAACTCAAGAAAAGCCAAGTCTCAAGTTGAAGTGAAAGAGTCATCCAATGATTGGAAGTCGACTCTAAGTCACCTGGGGAAAGCAAGGAAATGCAATCAAGTCGAGATAATCAGAAAAAGAACCGTTGCACGAAATCAAGAGATTTACTTAAACAAGTAATATCTCCATACAACCTTTCTTGGAGTGCTTAGTCCCGAAGCGTGCAAAAGGAATGAACCAATGGGAAGCACTACACCGTGTCGAACTCGAAGGTGAAAAGAATAATTCATACGAGGAAACGGCAATTCCAAGAACTCGCAAGCCAACGATCGCAAAGTGACTTTCAAAAATAAGCCTATCTCTTCAACGGGCAAATTTTTGAAAGTTCACTATAAAAGGCCGAGGAGTTAGTTTGAGAAAAAAATGCATGAATGACACATACGTGAGATATACAAGCACATTAGAAAAATCAAACAATCTCAATCCTCAAGCCTACATTCCGAAGTACATCAATCCAACACTTACCCGTGAAGGAAAGAGAGCTTCAACCAAATTGAAGAGAAACCTTTGAAAACAAGGGGTCTACTTTCCAGGAAGGATTGTAGAAAAGTTCAAAGTTGAACTAAGTCTTAAGCATTTGGAGGGCTTCGTGATCAAATCCAAAGAGCTTGAGCAAGTGAGTCAGTAGTAGCAAAGCGATTGCCCTGTGAAGAAGCCGAGTCGAACGAGAAGCCACCGAGTGATCAAGGCGTCTCAGGATCGAGTCCCAAAGGATCAAGTCGGCCGTTGTGATCAAGACTTGTATCCGGGACTGCACCACTCAAACCGATCATTACTTAGTGGATTCCTCCGAGTTGGAGAAGAGAGGAGTAGAAGAATTACCCCATCTTCGAACCTCTATAAAAACTTTATTGTGTCATTTACATTTCAAAGATTTAAATTCCTCGCACTTTTAATTGCTTATATCTCATTGATAAATTTGCTATCCATTTGATAATTTACAAGTACTAAATCAAGCTCTAATATCTTGCTTAATCAAACTTAAGGGTGTTAAGTCTTCCAATGAAAATAAAACCACAAATTGAGTTAAATTGTAGCCAACAAATTTGAGTTACTCCATCAATAAAATTTCACCAAATCATTGAAAGATTAACTCTACCGAGTGACTAATTCGATCCCATCAAGGACACAAAATGTAGAATTAACTCAGAGATTTAAAAGGACTAAATCGAAAATTTGGTAAGGTTTATTCAACCCCCTTCTAAACCTTACACTTACACCCCTTGGGACCTACAAACAATAATGATTTTATATATGCTCTTAGTCCAGTGTGTCTTTCCTATATATCAACGTCGTCATCAGACTAACATATCTGGGATATAGGTAAGATGTAAAAGGGTTTATCTTCTTCCTCAACATTTTCATCAACTTTCCGCAGTTGATCCAGATTTTTTCCCACTGTGCATCTTTCATATCTGTCAATTTTTCCTCATTTTCCTTCAACTCCATGTTGAACTAGGAGATACTTCACCCTTTGTTGCCGAAGAATGAAATTCCCTTTGCCGTCAAATTATTGCACCTTGAATGGATTTGCCATTGCCACAGTAACCATCTGGAAAATTTTAAATATCAATTTTCTACCTTGCCCAAGTTACCAAGTGGCTCTGATACCACTTGTTGGGTGTAGTGGATGCGTGTTGTGATCCGAGATTTGGTTTATCCAGAATATCCGACAAATCACACCAAAAAGATGATGACCAAAAACTAAATGACACCAACATCATATAAAATGCACACATAGATTTTACGTGGTTCCGAAAAACCTGCCTACGTCTATGAGAGTTTCCGTTCTTTACTATTAAGAATTTTCCGATACAAGATAAATACACCCCTTGAGTTTTATAGACCAAACCCAAGAATAAAAGATTCTCTTACAACAACTTTACTAGCTATCAAAGAACACTCTCCCCAACCCCTTTGTATTACCCTAAGAGAAAAATACCTCGAGTGTTTCCTCGCATCTATCACAATTTGAATTACCCAAATTGATTTCCTCAGATGTATACACTCATCTTTCTCTCCATACCCAGTTGGATGGCCAAGCTCATCACTTGCTTGCCATAGTTATCCATCTGCTCCCCCAAGCCTTTTATAGACAAATTAAGAAGGAAAGAATTGTACAAAATACTGCAAAACCATTTGCAGTGTGCCAAAAAGTCAAATGGAGTAGGAACCTCCATTTTCTTTAATTTCACAAGTCGGCACCCACCTATTTAGATTTTTCATTTCAACACATGGATCAACATTTGTGGTGGATACATCTAACATTCTCCACTCCTCCTAACTTATTAAAAAAAAGAAAAAAAAAACTAATGGAAGTATTAGTAACCTCTCCATGGATTCAAGTCCCAAAGCTTGACCTTCTATTTGGTCATTGGATTTAAATAAAATAATAATAAAAAATATTTTTTTTAATTTTTGAGTACATTAGGAGATAGTAGGGGAAGGAACCCACGCACTTATATGAAATCAAACTCGGACCAATCGTCCTCATAACACAAACTTTTACCATTAAATCACAAGGTTGTCCCGATTGAAAAAAATAGTATTCACTCAAACGCTTGACTAAAAGGAATTAGTGCAAAAATCATGTGTTATATAAGATAAGTAGATGAGGCCCCTATGCGATGTATAGTCTATTCTAATAACCAATAGAACTGTCAAATAGGCCGATAAGTGCTGGTTCGTTGGTAAAGTGAAAATTTGGGTCGGACCGGTCGAAATTCCATTGAGCAGCTATTTTGAGACCCAAACCATGAAAAATACACATGAAATTATCGGGTCAGCCATATTTTTGGGCCACATAGGTGTAATCTTTTCGGGCCTCCAAAATTACAACCTAGCCCCTCGGATCAAGCCCATTTTGACACCTCTAATAATTAGATACTTATATGCGTATCAACTCGTACTGAATAACCTACAATGATGGTGATCAGTTCCACAAAAAGTTGCATTATCAATAATGGATGAGTTGTATTGACGCTAGACGTGAGATTATTTCTGCATATATAGATTTGAATATAACATAAACATTGAACACATTAAGATATACTGACTCATTATAATTTTCAAATATAATAACTCATTAATATACTTTATATATTAGTACACGCCGGACATATTTTTCCAGTTTTAAATAGCATTATATTATCTTTTGGTCATATATTATGAATAAAATCTTATCAAATTGATAGTCTGAAAAGAGATAAAATTGTATATTACAATTACGAAGATTGAGTAAGTAATGCAGATTCGTTTTCATATTTTTGTTTATATCTTTTGTTTATGGGTTGAAAAGAGGACAAATTTTTTGTTTTGTTATTAATTTCCTAAGATGCAGAAATAATTTTTATGACAGAAAAAATTACCAAAATTATGCAAAATCTACAAATTTAGAAACTTAGCATTGAATATTGAATTTATGTACCAAAGTTTACCAAATTTGAATCAATAATCTAGATAGAAATTATGATATAAACATTGAATAGATTACTATTTTTATCAAAATATTTTAGGCGGGAAAATATTTTTAAAAATAGGTTTGTTATTATATATATATATATATATTATAGATTCTTTTAACATCCAAATTGGATCAGAAATGTATTAACATTTTTAATGAAAATAAGAGAAAGGAAAGAATGTGTACCCCAAAACCAACATAAATCGATAGGTAGAGAATTAGACGACTTCTTTTTTTTACTTTGTCTTTTTGTTCCTTCACCAAAAATCAAGGTTCAAAACAGAAGCAAATTGGTCACTTTTTTTGTTTTGAGATAAAAGCAAATTGGTCACTTAGTAACATCTTTAAACACATTTTCTTTCTATACCAATAACTTTATATACACTATGACTATATTTGGTTGTTCTTTATGGGTGTAATATCACACCACTTTGCACTATTTGTTTCTATTATTTTGCTTGCTTTAAGAGAGGCAGACCCATGATAAGCTCAAGACTCAATTTCTCATCAAGTCTCCAAAGTAATAAAAGGTTCTAGAATTTATCCCATTTTCTTGTATCCAAAATTTACCAAAATACCCACAAGCAACCCTGAAATTGAAAACTTTTTTTCTAAATAAAGTGCACAATGTTATAGAATGAACTAATTTAAGAACACAAGAGAACTAGTATTTATATTGATATTATATAACTACCAAAGCATAAATAATAGATAGAGAATAATTTAGAGAGAAAATAATTCTTTCTATATATCTCTTGATCTTGTGTATCAATTTATAATCAAGATTATGCCTATTTATAAGCATATCACCACATAATACTATAACTGGCTTAGGTAATATAGTAGTGTATTTGGTAGAGTGGAGTAGTTAGATATCCACTAAATGTTATGACATATTGTAACACTCCCCCTTGGATGTTTCACTATTGGATGAGTATGCTTCGTTAAAAACCTTGAGCCGGAAAAACCCTGTTGGGAAAAAATCGAACATAAGGGAAAAAGAGTACATTCTCAAATCCAGACCTTGTGCATCAGCTGCCTCGTTAAAAACTTAAGCTGGAAAAACCCAATGGGATAAAAAACCGCATAAAAAGGAAAAAGAGTACAACGCACAATATATTCGCTCCCCCTGAAATGTAGGATACTGGTTGTATAACTTGATCTAATAATCTTGCTTCATATTGACTCTTCTCATTCTGATGCCGTAAACCAGTTTCTCGAATGTATTCGTAGGCAAAGATTTTGTAAGCAACTCAACAAGATTGTGACAGGAGCGGATCTGTTGAACATTTACCTCTCCATTTTTCTGGAGCTCATGTGTATGGAAAAACTTTGGTGAAATATGTTTGGTCCTATCACTTTTTATATAATCCCTTTTTACTTGAGCTATACGTGCTGCATTATCCTTATAAATAATAGTAGTGATATCTGTAATTGGCTTCAATTGACAACTATTTTGAATATGAGATATAACAAATCTTAACCAAACACATTCTTTTCGCGCTTCATGAAGCGCAATTATCTCAGAGTGATTAGAAGAAGTAGCCACTAATGTTTGTTTGGTAGATCGCCATGATATAATTGTACCATTATAGAAAAATACATAACCAGATTGAGATCGAGGTTTGTGCGGATCAGATCTATATCCCGATCATCATAATCAACTAATCCAGAGTTAGTGGATTCTTTGGAGTAGAATAACCCCAAATCTATAGTACAACTGAGGTATCTAAAAATGTGTTTAATACCATTTCAGTGTCTTCGAGTTGGCTCAGAGTTATATCGCATAAATAGATTGACAGCAAAAGCGATATCTGACATGGTGCATTGTGCTAAATACATTAATGCTCCAATAACATTGAGATAAGGTACTTTAGGACCCAAAATCTCTTCATCGGACTCCTTTGGTCGAAATGGATCTTTATTGGGATCTAAGCTTCATACGACCATAGGAGTACTCAAGGAATGAGTATTTTCCATATTAAACCATTTGAGCAATCTTTTTGTATAAGCAGATTGGTGGACAAGTATTCCGTTATCTTTATGATCTAGTTCAAGACCAAGACATAGTTTGGTTTTCCCAAGATCTTTAACCTCAAATGCCTTCTTTAGATATTCAACAGCATTTGATAATTCTTTAGGGGTGGCAATTAAATTCATGTCATCGACATATACAATAATGATAACAAATTTGGTATCTGATCTTTTAATAAAAAGGCATGGGCAAATAGGATTGTTTTTGTAACCTTCCCTAGAAATTTATTCATTCAACTTATGGTACCACATGCGACCAAATTGCTTTAATCCGTACAACGATCTTTATGGTTTGATCGAGTAGAGTTCACGAGGAGTGTCTGATTTTGGTATTTTATATCCATCAGGGATTTTCATATAAATATCATAATCAAGTGAACCATATAGATATGTTGTTACCACGTCCATTAAGAGCATATTTATATTCTCGTGGACAACCATACTAATGAGAAATCGAAATATGATAGTATCCATCACAGGTGAATATATTTCATCATAGTCAATCCCAGGTCTTTGGGAGAATCCTTGAGCCACGAGTCGAGCTTTATATCTCACAACCTCATTTTTCTTATTTCTTTTCCGAACAAATACCCACTTGTACCCAATGGATTTTACATTATCTGGAGTTCGAGTAATTTTCCCCAATACATTTTGTTTCTCTAGGGAGGCTAATTTAGATTTTATCGCTTCCTTCCACATATGCCAGTCAGGCCTTTGACGGCATTCTATTATAGAATGTGGTTCACTATCATAATCATCATTAATGATATCTTGCAACCGAGAATGCAAAATTATCATTAATAATTATTTCATTTCAATCCCATATCTCATTACAATAACTCATGGGATTCTCGGTGCTATCGAGGATTTTTGATTTGAATATTTTTTGAGATATTAGGCTCTCTGAAATCATCCGGAGCATGCTTACTAAGTATCAATTTTCCCCTTTCTTTTTCGAGGAACAGTATCTTTTGAGCCAATATGTCTGTCACGTTTTTGTCATGGGACATTATCATTCATTTTGTTATGTTCTTCAGGAACAATAATCCTAGGAACATTCACAAATTTAATATGAGACTTTGTGACTTTGTTAGCATCATTAAATGCATCGAAGTCTATTGGCAATATTCTCAGAAATGAATGATTCTACTCACCTCATTTTCACATTTAGAAACAAGATGAATGAAGAGGGATCTATAGTGAGAAACAAAGCAAGATTGGTAGCCAAAGGGTATTACCAAGAAGAAGGCATAGATTTTGATGAAACCTTTGCACCTGTTGAAAGATTAGAAGCTATAAGGATGTTTCTTGTTTATGCTGCACACAAGAACTTCATTGTCTATCAAATGGATGTGAAGAGTGCATTTTTTAATGGAATTTTGGAAGAAAGAGTCTATGTAGAGCAACCTCCAGCACCACAAGAAAACAACGAAATAGCGACAGAAATTTCCGTCGCTAACCAAAGAAAAATCTGTCACTAAACAAAATAGCGACGGATTAGCGACGGATAACTGTCATCGCTAAAATATGGGTCGGCAAACCAATAACGACGACTGAACTTATCCGTCGCTAATTAGCGACGGAAATAGTCGTCGCTAAAATAGTTAATAGCGTCGCTAAAAAGTATCTTTTTGCGACAACAATGTCACCATTTAGCGACGGATTTTATCCATCGCTAAAATAGCGACGGATTTTATCCGTTGCCAATTAATGGTAATTAATATAAAAACAAATTAAATTGAAACCATAGCGACGGAATGTTCTCTCGCTAATTGTAGAAATATTTTTAAAAACTTAGCTTTAGCGACGGAATATTCCGTCGCTAATTTTGAAAATATTTTCTACAATTAGCGATGGAATATTCCATCGCTATTTTTGAAAATATTTTCTACAATTAGCGACGGAATATTCCGCCGCTATGTTAATTTTTTTAATATATATTTTTTTATTTATATAATCCTGTAAAACCTGTATTCACACAATAAACTTTTGATTACAAAATATTTGCACAAAATATTTAATACATTACAGAACACACGTTCGAATAAAATGTGTAATACAAAACATACGCCGCAATAATAGTAATAAAAGTATATAATATCTATATCCAAAAAATGCTACGAAACATGAAATACAAATGTCTATCATCTGTCGAGTAGGTGCTATCAAGGAGGCGTCTATCCCTGGCGGCGTATATCCATCATCATACGCGCCATCTTCTGTACTTGTGACTGCAACTGAGAATAATCTTGACGATCTTTATCCCGCTGCTCATGTAACCTAGCCCGCTCAAGACGATCCTCCTCCATCTGTGCATGCATCTGAGCACGCTCCTCCTCCATCTGTGCATGCATCTGAGCACGCTCCTCACGCTCCATGTCCAGCTGTTCTTGCAAAGTTGCCATCTGCACATTCACTTGCTCAGACACCTGTCTCCTCAATGTATCCTCATCGATCTGTGGAGCGCTAGGAGAGGCCCTGCCGGGACCACTAGTGGTGGTGTACAAACACGCCTGACTCCCAAGGCCGAAGATCCCCTGCTTATTCATCGTGCTGAGCTCTAGAAATATCTGGGTCACGTCAGCGGATCCCTATCCTCTAGCCTCCTCTATAGCTTCTATACGTGCTTTGACATCCTCCTACAAAAAAGATTAACATAAATTACAAATGACTCTATGAATAAAAGTATATAGTGAAAACGTAAAGTATTTTGAAGTTATACTTACACCTATCTGCCTAGCCTTTTCATGGACATATGTACCATCATTCTTCATATGCGTACGCAAAAATATTTCGTATGCTTAAGGTTCTCGCCCTTTCTCGATTCGCTGCATCCATAAAACAAGTATTAAAAATAACTTATAATTGTTTTGAAAAAACTTCAAGTAAATAAAAATTTACTTACGAGAACATTAGTATACCAATACACACATGCAGTATATATAAATACGTATCTTTATACATACATTCAATTTTAGATGTTACCTTAAAACGAGGAAGGCAACAACTAAAATGCTCGACAGAGGGAGCTCTAATCTCTCAATCAACAAGCTGTCAATAACCTGCAAAGTTGGATCATGGTATCCAACAAATGAGATTTTAAAAATAAAATAGGACCAAATTAGATGTTAGGATTTGATAAGATGTCTAAAATCGTTTAAAAAGCGAAATGATAAGAAATACCCCGTAGGGTTTCTGCAAATTTTAAAAAAAAAACTCTAGTTTTTTTTGTAATTAGCCCAAACTTAGGGGGATTTTGTAATTATCCATAAAACATAAGACATTTAGAAAGAGGTTCTACACCAATTGTTTGTGTCTGTTTGTGTATACATATTAACAATGTACTTGAAAATTAATATATAATATAAGCAAAACACCAGAAGAAATACAAGAATGTACTAGGACATGTAGGTTTGAGACTAGTGCTACTGCAACTATGATCAGAACAAAGATAAATGGATTTTTATATATTAGCTTAATTAAACTGAGAAACACTAAGTTAAATATGTGATCATTATTACCCAACATTATTATCAAACATTTGGAAGATGAGAACAAATAATTTAAAAGAATTGAACGAAACTATAAGTCCATTTAGATAAATTAATTAAATAGGCCATTCTCAGTCACTTACCCTGCAATTTTAAAATTAGTGCAAATAAAGACAATCAAGAAATGAACATACACAGTTCTCAGTACTTACTCTGCACTTTCCCAAGGTAAAAACTCAGTGCGCAGAAAGAAAGGGATCTATGAACATTAACAAAAACATGAACATTTAGACAACAGTTATGCTCCAAGCAAAGCCCATCATCAAGAAAAACTTATTCAGGAGAAAAATAATACATCTTTAGGTTAGATTAGAACACTTTTCTCTTTCTGCAAAGTTACCATCACTTTATCTTTTCCCAGACCAATATTCAACTTTTTAATTTATTTTTCCCTTTCAGAACACATTTTTTTCCTTGATACCATCAAACTATAGAATTGGAATGGATAATACTCAACATACATAAAACCTACCTCTATCAAGAGATCCTTTTGAGCTTTTCTTTGAAACTGGTTCCGGGACCTCTGCAACATATGGAAATAAATACAATTTAAATTCACAAAGTCTTGAACAAACATTTGAAAATTAACCTCAATTAAAGATTAATACATCATTAATGGATAAACAAACATTTCAAACCATTATTAGTTCATTACAAAATTACCTATCTAAGAACTTCATGATGATCAACAGTTTATCAATGTCAGCATACAAAACCATGAAGAACTTATCCCAGCCAGAAAAAGAGATCATGATCATACAGCTTTTAGAACCAAAATTATTAGTTCAATTTCACAAAGTATTCCAATTAAACATGTATCTCTTTTTTTTATTAAAATTTTTTATAAAAAGAACCATTCGAAAGAAATTGAATGTCAGAAAGTTCAAACACCAATTGTGGAACTAAACGAAGTCACATCTCGAAAAACAACTGACCTCGTAGTTCAACATAAATCCAAGTAACATTGACTGTCATCTTCAAATTATTAATCACTGTGATAAGGAATGAACAATTTTGGTGGGTCTAATAATGTCTTTCTGACAAACATCAATAACAAGATTCAATTATTTTAATCTCTTAAACCTGATGATTAATGTTGTTGTGACTGAATTTGACAAACAATAATTCATGGAACTTCAAAAAGAACAAAACACTACAAACTGCTTGAAAACAAAAAGAAAGCTACATAATGTAACAAATAAATGTCAAACGCAAACCTTTTGGAACCAAATTCCCAACATATTGTTCCCAACATCAATGATATTAATCGCTGTGTGTAGAAGAAGCGGCTGAACCGATATATTGTGGGTGGGAGAAACAATACCTGGAGAGCAAAGACAAGTTGCCGAATAACATGCGGTGGCGCAGCGAGGCTCCGGGAGCGACGGCGTTCCGGTGGTGGGTGATCGAGAAAAGGGATTTGGTGCAAAAAAGAGGGAAAGAAAATGTGGGAAGAAGAAGATGGGGAGAAAAAAATAGGCTTGTCCCGTTATGCATAACCCTAACAAATAGCGACGACTTTTCATGTTTTTAGCAACGGATTGCTTCTGTCGCAAAGGTTTTTCCCCAGTTTTTTAATATTAAAATTCATTTATATATTTTCGATGTATAGTATTCGTCGCTAAATTGAATATGTTAATTTTAAAAAATTGGGTTAATAATTTAGCAACGGATTTTATCCGTCGCAAATTTTTTTCCCCAATTTTTAAATATTAAAATTCATTTATAGATTTATCCGTCGCTAAAGTGAATATGTTATTTGACTTAATGATTTAGCGACGGATTTTATCCGTCGCAAAATATTTTTCCTAGTTTTTTAATATTAAATCCATTTATAGATTAGCGACGGATAATATCCGTCGCAAATTATTTTCTCTAGTTTTTAATTTAAAATTCATTCATTTATAGTTTAAATAGAATATGTTAAAGATTTAGCGATGAAGTTTTGGCCGTCGCTAAATATTTGCCAATTTTTATATTAAAATTCATGTTTATATTTGCGACGGATAGTATCCGCCGCTAATTTGAATATGTTAATAATTTGGCTTACTAATTAGCGACGGATATTTATCCGTCGCAAATATTTTCTTCCCAGTTTTTTATACTAAATCCATTTAATGATTTAGCGATGGATATTATCCGTCGCTAAATATTTTTCTCATTTTAAACACTATTTTAGCGACGGATTTAATATTCGTCGCTAATATCCGTCTGTGATTCATTAAATTAGCTACGGATTAACGACAGATAGTCATCCGTTCGCAATTCCATTGTTAGTCCATCGCTATTCAATTGCTATATAGTGAAAAAAATTAAAATTATTTTTGAAAGAAATCCGGCGTTATTCTGTCGCAAAGTCGTCGCTATTAGCGACGGATTCGGTCCGTTGCTAATTTTCGTCGCTATTTTGCTATTTTCTTGTAGTGCAGGTTTTGAGCAAAAAACTATTGGAGAAGTCTACAAGCTCAAAAAGGCATTATATGGTTTGAAATAAGCACCAAGAGTCGGATATGACACATTGTCACAGTTTCTTATTGACAATGGATTCACCAAAGGCAAGGTTAATAGGACACTCTTCAGATTCAAGATGGGGATAGTATATTGCTTGTTCAAATATATGTGGATGCCATTATCATTGGATCCACAAACAAAGAGCTGTGTGACAAATTCTCAAATCTTATGCAAGGGAAATTTGAGATGAGTATGATGGGAGAGTTGACTTTCTTTCTAGGTCTTCAAGTCAAGCAAATGAAGGATGGAACCTTCATACGTCAAACCAAATATATCAGAGATTTAATGAAGAAATTTGGTATGGAAGAGAAGTCATCAGTGAAGATTCCCATGAATACTTCAGTCAAGATGGACATGGATGCAGAAGGCAAAGTTGTTGATCAAACAATATATAGAGCTCTCATTGGATCTTTGCTCTATTTGACGACAAGTAGGCTAGACATCACCTTTGATGTAGGTGTATGTGCCATATTTCAATCTGCTTCAAAGAAAAGTCATATGACTGCAACCAAGAGAATCCTAAGGTATTTAAAGGGATGCCAGGAAGTTGGCTTATGGTATCCAAAGAAAGGATAATTCAAGTTAGTTGGCTACTCAAACTCAGACTATGTTGGATGTAGAGTTGACAGGAAAAGTACATCAGGTACCTGTCAAATGCTTGGTAATATGTTGGTTTCTTGGTTCAGCAAGAAACAAAATTCAATAGCTACATCCACATCTGAAGCAGAGTATATTGATGCAGGCAGCTGTTGTGCCCAAGTCTTATGGATGAGGGAACAACGGAGAGATTATGATATAGAAGAAAGAGAGATTCCAATAATTTGTGATAACATAAATGCCATTATAATCACTCAGAATCCACTATTGCACTCAAGAACCAAGTGCATTGATGTCAAATATCATTTTATCAGAGATCATGTTGAAAAGAAAGTCATCATATTGAAATACATATCAACTGATAAACAGTTAGCTGATATATTCACATATCCATTATGTGAATCAAGATTTGAAGAGCGTAAGAATGAGCTTGAATTGATTGGGTTGAGTTAGGAATCTTAGAAGACTCAATCAGTAGGGTTAAAGAAGAGAGAAATGAAATTCAACAAAATTTGACTTAACAGCCAAGTGAAACAGCTATGATGGCTAGTTAGCTGCATAGCCGAGTGGATACTCAGTCAAGAGAGAAGTAGAGTCAAGTCATAAATGAAGATAACTGAGTTATTTATGAGCTAAGTGACAAAACACGATCGTTTTCTGCAAGGGGGAATATTTTTAGGCTCGACGTCAGCAATAATTATGATGTCAGTAAAAAGTCTGCGCCTGTTTACCCATGATTGGATATAAATGCTTCTATATTTAATGCGGAGAAATTAATGCAGTTTTCAAAACGTGATCTCAACCGTTGATCAGTTTTCATATTTTTGAATTCTAAGAATCGTCCTCTCATGTCCCATATATAGAGAAATTCAATTTTCTCTCTCCTCACATACATTATTGCGCTCAAAGAAAACTCAAGCATTTTCTCTCTGCAAACAAAATTCAAATCCTAGCTCTTTTCTCCGTTCGAATCTTAAACTAAGGACAAAAATGGCACCATCGTACGATTATGCAAAGCTTGCTGAGAAGATCCACATCGGAGCAACTGTGGATTTCGAAGGCCTTGTCAAATAGGGCGTGGACAAGGTTTTAGCCAAGAAGATCGCTAAAAAACTTGAGAATGTTGGTTTCAAGAAATTTCTATCTATGGAGTTTTCCTACACTTACCTCAAGGAGGTCGCTATGTATTACGTGAATGCTCAGGTTAATGACGATGAGATCCACTCATCGGTCCACAACAAAGAGTTTAAGCTAACAACTGCTGACTTAGCTGACCATTGTTATCTCCCAACCAAAGGGATGAAAAAGATAACTGAGAAGGACATAGATTTGGCTGCTTCCTGGAAGGAGATAGCCAAACCTGAGGCTGCTGCGAAGCCTAACTACACTGCCTTAAAGAAGCTGATCAAAGAAGACTACCACAAGCCGATGGATGTGGTAGCTAAATGCATGGATATGAAGTTTGGATCATTCAATCAGCTCTCTCAGACTAAGCTGATTGTCATGGCGGCGATCATGGAAGAGAAGCAAGTTAACTGGGCAGAGTTCATCTTTGGCAAGCTGTGCCAGAACGTGATGAACATGACTGTCAGAGAAGATGGAATGTTTTGAAGTTCTCTTGGTTATGGCCTAATCTTAGGCCACTTGATGGAGGTGAAGGGTGTTCCTCTCCGAAATGAAAAACCCTTCCATGTCAATAAGAAGATGTTTTGGTCAAACCTGTCTGGTGCCCAAGGGCAAGCTCATGCAAAGAAGACAGCTACTAGCGAGGGGGAATCAGCTGAGACCGTCCCCGTGGACACAACTGCTTCTGCTAAAGCCTCCTCCCCTAAGCCTGCACCGAAGAAGAAAGCTCCTGCCACTACAGCCAAAAAATCACCTGCCCCCTCAGCCAAGAAAGCCCCTACTCTAGCTTCCTCTTCAGTAGTCAGGAAGAAGCGAACAATTGTGCCTCGCAAGCCAGCTGCAACCAAGAAGCAAATATTGGGAGAGACAAATTTCACTATTGAAGAACCAGAAAATGTGGAACCTTATGTTCCATTGAAAAAGAAGACCAGAAGAAGACTGGTAAAACATTCTGACTTAGCTACTGAGCCAGCAGAGTCTAGGACAACTGAAGGAGTTGAGAAGGCTGCTGAGGATGAACAACAGATTTCAGAAGAAGGAAATGGTGTGGAAGCCACTGAGGAACAAGAGACAGTTGTTAGGAAAACATTTTTAGTGTGAGTTTTGCATGTATTTTGGGCATGATTTTGGTTATAATGAGTTGTTAAACATGCATTAACTTAGTAAAATGGGTCGTGTTCTCACATTGTGGAAAAGATATTATGCTTTGCTCGTTTTGCAGGAAAATAAAGATGTTTGGAGTACTTTTGTGGCAATTTGAAGCATTGCAGTATATGACCATTAAGAATCGAGCAATTACGCAAAGTTTGGAGCTGAACCGAGAAGAAATCAGAGGAACCGAGTGAAATAGGAACACGCACGAGCAGCCTGTGTGTGAACCATTCAACAGGATTGAACTTTTGACTTGACGCACGGGCTGGTCGTGCCTATACGCACGGCCCGTGCGTCTGCTCAAGCAAAAAACTAAAGTTTTGACTTGACGCATGGGCTGGTCGTGCGTAAGTGCACGACCCATGCATCTGTGCGGGTTTTGACAGTTTTGAGCTGAGTCAACTTAGGTTTGATCCAACGGGAGTATAAATTGAAAGGAGGCGGACCCAAAAGAGGACACACATACTTTTACCCTAAAAAGCAGAGAAAAGAGCATTCTTCTGCCGGAGGAATCGAAAAAAAGGTCGAGATCACATCCACACTTGAGGATTGAAGATTGATTGAGAGATCATCGATATCCCTGAGTTTTTCTTACTTCATTGTATTCTTATTTTTATCTAGTTTGATATGGATCTAAACAATTTGTCTATGAATTATTCATTTCCCATGTCCGGCTAAATATCTTGTGATTCCGGGGTTTGGGGTTAGGTTAATTAACTCTTGTTTGATGCTTAATTTTAATTGAAGTTATTATTTTGAACCCTATTCGAGTACTTTGCTTTATTACTTATTTTATCATATGGCCAATGGTTTAACATGCTTGATGTGTTGATTCATAATTCGAGAGATGAGTTTCAATACTAGATCTTGAGTACTTGACATGAATACTTTGCATGATTGAGAAGTCTGTAAGTATTTGTGAGGATTGCTGATCTTATATGCTTTTGGGAGTTGTTTATCTTATGTTGAGTAGAGATGCTAGCATAGATAATTCAACCAACGCATTTATTGTGTCTCGAGAGAGAGGATAAATTACTTTTGTGATCGTCTTTAGGAAGATAGATAATAACTTTGGTTTGATTAATCGATAACAAGAGGAGATAAACGAAATCATAATCCTGAATCCATCCATCTATTTGATCTTTTCAATCGTAACTCTTTTTGCTTTGTTATTTTTATGATAAAATATTTTCTTAGTTTTATAAAATAACAATCACATTTTGATCATCTAAATAAAAACAAACGCTATTCCAATCTCAATAATTAGTGCATTAATTTATTAGTCTCTCAAGGGATCTACCTTGCTTACCCTATCTATTAATTACTCCGTTAACTTGCGGTGAAGCTAAGAAATAAGGTGAACAAAACAACCGAGGAATCGAGCTAACACGGTGACCCGTCAAGGAGAGTTAGTTTCGCAAATTCCCCTCAGGCAAATGCGATGGTTGTTGAGGAAGAAATGGCTCTTCTTGAGCCCATGTAGGAGGATGATGATCTCCAAATATTATCTCCTGCCTACCCTGACATACAAGAGAGGCTACAGATTTGGAGAGTCCGGAAGGCGAGTTTGGCAAGGTCTCAATTCCAAAGTCCGAAATTTATTGAGGAGGAAGAATACCTCCTGGAAATTTTGGGAAATGTTGGTGTTCAAACAGCGCTGGATGAAGATAGCTGCACCAATATCCTTTTCGACATAAAGGAGAATGAAAAAGTCAAGGCAATAGAGAAAGCCAAGGCGGTTGAGGAGTCTAAAAGCCTCACACTTGCACTTCCATGGAAGCCCCCGAAAGTGCCTTATAGCCACCACCAACAAAAATAGTGATGTCGAAGAGCTGGAGGTTGCTAATCCAGTGGAGAAGGCTGAGCTGAAGCAAGCCTTAAGAGAATCTAAGGAGATGCATGATCAAACCTTGCGAAGGGCCTTGGAGAGTCTTCATCCGTGAAAATCTCTCCCACCCCGATATATTGGAAATGATGAGGACCATTGATGCCTCAACCCCACATGTGCACTCCGAAGGACAAACCAGGAAATTGGCGATGAAGCTAAGTCGGAGAAGTAGAGGCACCTTAGCTGAGCTAACCCATGCTATAGTGGTTGAGATAACTACCCAGACGGCTGATCACTCAGAAGGAAACTACCGAATCTCAAATGTCCAGTGACCCCACTGACCGTGAATCACCTGGTGCGCTAGCTTAGGGGAAACTGTACATACCACAACTGGGTTGGAGGAGGTTATGGGAGACTTCACTATCTTGAAGCTTGGAGGCGATGGTGAGACTGAAACCGAACAACATAGTGGGGTTGACGAGGCTCAGTCAGTTTAGACTGTCTCAGCTGAAATCACAACTGCGTTGTAGACCAATGAAGCTGCTGTTGTAGCTAAGGCAAAGGATGGACAAGAGACCATGGCAGTTAAGATTGTTGGTCATGAAAGCATAATCCAAGAGGTTGAGACCTCAAAGGATGCCACTGAAGACTCCAATGCAGCTTCGTCTGTTGAAAGGAATGTCCAAGACCCTGCTGCAGCTGAGTCTGCTAAAGGGAATGTAGAAGGCCCCACAGTGGTTGAGACTGTTGTTGAGGGTAATGAAGGCCCAAAGTGATGAGAATCCATGGACAAAAGACCCAGTAACAGTTCCAGTTGGTCCGGTGACGAGGGCTTGAGCAAGAAAGTTCAAGGAAACACTCAATGGGTTGATTCAAGTCATTCAAAAGAAGACAGATAGTGTGTTGCCGATGGAGGAAGATGTTCGGGTGTTCCAGTTGATTTGCATCATCAATGTTCAAGAGTCCACCTCAGTCTGAGCAAGTGAAGGATGCCATGAATACAAGTCATTTTGCGTCTTAAAGACTTTGTAATCAAGTTCTCAACAGTGTCTTGTATTTGTCTATCTTAGTTAGTCATAGTTTGATTTGTTGTGAGTCATTTTGATGTTTTGGAGGCCAAATAAACTTTTAAGGTCGCGTCTTAAGTTGATATTTCGAGTTTGGGATGAGCAGGGGTTAATTTCGAAGACAAAGTCAAATATGGTGTTCGACTTGACACACGGGCAGCCCGTGCATATGCGCACGACCCTTATCCCTATGTGGACAAAAAACAGGGTCTTCGACTTGATGCACGGGAAACCTGTGCATATGCGCACGGCCCGTGCGTCTGTGCGAGTTTTTTTTCTTTTCAATTTTTAAGTTATTTCCTAGTAGAGTTAGGGTTTTGGATCCCATATAAGGGTGAACACTTATTCTTTTTCATTGGTGATCAATTGAATTCAAATTTTTACTCTCAAATTGAGTGTTTTTCTAGGTGCTTCAAGATTTATGTTTCTTGTTGCAATTATCGACTTATCAGGCAATAATACATAATTTCTTGTGGCGTCTTCGCATACCGAGGTTCTTGCTTTGCTAAGCAATGTGTCGAGGTTATTCCACCATCGTTAATCGAACTAGTGAAGTTCTTGGGTTAGTAACACATTGTTGTTTGGGTCGTATGCACGTTCGTTGCTATGGTTCACATCAGTTGGTAATCAGAGCCATCTAGCAAGGTTAAATCTATCATTGTTTTCTTTAACCCTTGTTATTTTCCAGATTTTCTTGTAAATCCTAGTTCTTCAAGGGTACAAAACAAAAAAGAGAAATTCGAAATTTGCACAGAAAAATCAACGGGTAAAGAATCGTAATCCGAGTGCACAAAAAAAAGAAATTTGAAAATTCTGGAAAATCGGGATTTACATACCATAGTCTTCAAATTTCATCTTGTCAAGATCCATTATTTTCTTGGCGATTGTCTTGGTTTGTGGAGTCATACTTGCGATTGTCTGATTGGTTTATAATCGTAACAAGTGCGGGTACTTGGAAATTGTGAGTTACGTAATACACAAGCGTATACACGTGAGGGAGTGAATCAACCATGTCCGAGGAAAACTGACAATCGTTGGATTTAGGTAATAAGTTGCATATGGAGGCACTTGCAACCCTCATGAAGAAAGTGATGATCGAGACATATGGGGATCCCAGTGAGGGGCCAAAAATAGAGAAGCCTGTTACTAGGGCAGGAGGCCTACGAGGTTCGAACTGGATGAATGGGCGGATGAGATGGATGATTTTGATTCCTAAAGGGAGCAAAATTATAATTTGGGCAGAGGTCGGCGTGGAAATAGGGGTAATAGGGGACGTGAGGATGGCAATTTGAGTAACATCAAAATGCAAATTCCATTGTTCCGTGAAAAGAGTGATCCGGACGCCTATTTGGACTGGGAGAGAAAAATCGAGAATGTATTTGAGTGATAGAATTACTCCAAGTTGAAAAAGGTGAAACTGGCATCAATTAAATTCTCGGACCACGCAAGTATTTGGTGGGATCAATAAATGGTCTCGAGGAGGAGAAGCGGCGAGCAGCCTGTTTCCACATGGGAGGAGATGAGGAGTTTGATGCGACGTCATTTTGTACCAAATCATTATTATCGAGGCGTCTATCAAAGGTTGCAGATCTTGACAGAAGGGTCTAAGAGCGCAGATGATTATCATAAAGAGATGGAGATACTAATGGCAAAGGCTAATATAGAAGAGGATCAGGAGGCTACAATGGCAAGATTTATCACAGGGTTGAATACTCCTATAGCAGATGCCGTCGATTTACATCATTGTGTCGATCTTGAGGAGATGGTGCACATGGCGGTGAAAGTTGAGCAGCAACTCAAGAGGAGGGATTTCAACCGACTTGCATCGAGTTCTAACTCCAATGCATGGAAGTCGAACACTAACATAAAAGAGGAGCAGAGTTCGAAACAACAGAGCAAAGGGGGAGGGCGATCGAACCTAAACTCGCATGTAAATTTGAACCCTCTACTACTCGAACGAGGGATATTAAATACTTTAAGTGTCACGGGCCTGGGCATATTTCTAGTCAATGTCCAAATAAAAGGGTGTTGGTGTTGCGTGACAATGGGGAATTGGAGTTGAAAAGTGAGGGAGAGTTGGATTATAGTGATATGCCAGAGTTGGAGGATGTTACGGAGATAGTAGAGCTGGCGAGGGGGGTTGCGTTGTCTTTAGTGTCCCGGAGGGTGCTGAGTATTCATTCTAAGTCAGATGAGGGAGTCCAGCGAGAAAACATCTTTCATACAAGGTGTTTTGTCAATGGAAAGATGTGTAGTGTCATTATAGACGGTGGTAGTTGCACTAATGTAGCTAGCACGAAGTTGGTAGAGAAACTGGAGATTCCAACGATGAAACACCCACAATCGTATAAATTGCAGTGGTTAAGTGATTGTGGGGAGATGCGAATTACTAAGCAGGCAAGAGTAACATTCCAAATAGGGGGATATAAGGATGAGGTGTTGTGCTGATGCAGGCAGGGCACATCTTGTTGGGTAGGCCGTGGCAGTTTGATAGGAGAGTACCTCATGACGGTTACACCAACCAGTATACTCTTGTCCATAACCAAAGGCGTTTTGTACTTGTGCCTTTGACTCGGAAAGAAATTTATGAGGATCAAATAAAATCGAGAGCAGGAGAGGTAAAAAAAAAGAGTTCGGCTAGTGAGAAGAAAAATCAAAATAAAGCCGAGAAAAAGGAGAGCTTGAGGGAAAACAAGGTGAGGGTCCGGCTAAGGGTAGAAGTGAGGCAAGAGAGATAGCTGGGAAAAAGGAGGGTAACATTAATGAGAGGGCCTAAAAACAAAAGGAGGGGATGAATGGCCTTGAGGTACGGAACGAGGGAAAAATAAATTTAATGGCAAAAATGAGTGACCTTAGGAAAGCCACAACGAGTGGTTGTTCGATGATACTCTTGGTTTACAAGGGCACTTATTTATTTACTAACAGACTTAACCCCAATTTGCCTAGTTCTGTGTTGTCTTTGTTGCAAATATTCGAGGATGTGTTTCCAGACGAAATGCTGGATGGGTTACCGCCTATTCGGGGGATTGAGCACCAGATTGAATTCATTCCGGAGGCGTCTTTACCGAACCGATCGGTGTACAAGTCCAACCCGGAGAAGACCAAGGAATTGCATCGTTAAGTTGATGAATTTCTAAGTAAGAAACTCATTCGGGAGGGTTTGAGTCCGTGTGCAGTTCCGGTGTTACTAGTTCCAAAAAAAGATGGGTTTAGGATGTGTGTGGACTGTCGGGCATCAATAACATCACTATTAAGTACCGACACCCCACACCTTGCTTGGATGATATGTTGGACGAGCTTCATGGGTCTAGCATCTTCTCCAAGATATATTTAAGGAGCGGATACCATTCGATTCGGATGCGGGAAGAAGATGAGTGGAAAGCGGCTTTTAAGACCAAACATGGTTTGTATAAGTGGTTAGTTATGCCGTTTGGGATAACTAATGCACCGAAACACATTTATGAGATTGATGAACCATGTTTTGAGGGCTTTTATTGGGAAGTTTGTCGTGGTTTACTTTGATGATATCCTCATCTATAGTAAATCATTGTACGAACATGCGCAGATCACTTATGAGCCATATTAGAAGTGTTAAGGAAAGAGCAACTATATGTAAATATCAAGAAATGCACATTTTGTTCTGAGCAATTGATTTTCTTAGGATTTATAGTGAGCTCGAGGGGAATCACGGTGGGCGAGGAGAAAAATAAGGCTATTCAGTGGGATTGTGAGTTTTTATTGGAGGTTTGTACGAGATTTTAGCACTATCGCAATGCCATTGACGAGAGACAATTAAAAATAGTCTTTGCGTTTGATGGGGTGAAGCCCAAGACAAGCATTCGAGTTGCTTAAAGAAAGGCTGACACATGCACCTTTGCTAGCATTCAAGGATTTCACCAAGGTTTTCGAGATCGAGTGTGATGCATTGGGAGTTGGGATTGGAGCCGTATTGATGCAAGAGGGGCGACCAAACAATTTTTTAGTGAAAAATTGAGCGGCGACCTTAAACTATCCGACGTACGACAAGGAGGTATATGCTCTAGTACGAGCCTTGAAAACGTTGCAGCATTATCTATGGCCAAAGGAATTCATAATTCACACTGATCACGAGTCATTAAAGTATCTCAAGGGGCATCAAAAGTTGAACAAGTGACACGCACGCTGACTTGAGTTCATTGAGACATTTCCTTACGTCATCCGGTACAAGCAAGGTAAGACTAATGTTGTAGCAGGCGCACTATCTTGGAGGTACCTCTTATCTCTACTTTAGATGCTAAAATTCTTGGGTTTGAACATATTAAAGAGTTTTACTCGCATGATCTTGATTTTGCTGAGTCATTTGTTGCATGCGAAAAAGTGCGGTGGATAAATTCTATCGGCATAATGGTTTT
Organism: Rehmannia glutinosa; assembly: GCA_016081115.2. NCBI lineage: Eukaryota > Viridiplantae > Streptophyta > Magnoliopsida > Lamiales > Orobanchaceae > Rehmannia > Rehmannia glutinosa. The sequence goes on along the minus strand of CM071928.1, from coordinate 25,805,827 downwards.
CTATTTCGAGAGGATAAATTGTGCATTCCTGAATGTTCATTGAGGGACTTACTAGTGAGGGAATCACATGGTGGGGGTCTTATGGGATATTTTGGGGTAGCCAAAACCTTAGCACTCTTGCAAGAGCATTTCTATTGGCCACATATGAAACGTGATGTTGAATGTATTTGTAGTAGATGTGTTACTTGTAGGAAAACTAAATATCGAGTTCAAAACCAGGGTCTTTACGCGCCCTTACCCATACCGACAACACATTGGGTTGATATTTCTATGGACTTTGTTTTAGGACTTCCGAGAACTAAACATGGGTCCGATTCTATATTTGTTGTCGTAGATCATTTTTCAAAGATGGCACATTTTATTCCTTGTCATAAAACTGATAATGCATCTTTGATTGCTAACTTGTTCTTTAGAGAAGTTGTGAGATTTCATAGTATGCTTAGGACCATTGTTTCAGATAGGGATGCTAAGTTCTTAAGTTACTTTTGGAAAACCTTGTGGGGAAAACTGGGAACTAAATTGTTATTTTCTACTACGTGCCATCCCCAAATGGACAGTCAAACTGAAGCAGTAAATAGAACTTTGTCCATGTTGTTAAGGGCTATCATTAAAAAAATAAATTAAAATGTGGGAAGAGCGTTTATTGCATGTTGAGTTTGCTTATAATCGTGTTGTTCATTCTGCATCGAAGTTTTCACCATTTGAACTTGTTTATGGCTTTAATCCGCTACCCCATTGGATTTCTCACCTTTACTTGTTTCTGAGCATGTTAACTTAGATGGCAGAAGAAAGCTGATTTTGTGAAACAGTTACATGAGAAAGCAAGGCTCAATATTGAAGGGCGAACAGAGCAGTACACATCACAGGCTAACAAGCATCGTAAGAAGATGGCGTTTGAGCCGGGTGATTGGGTTTGGATACATATGCACCCCGAACAATTCCCGGCCTAGCGAAAGTCCAAATTGCAGCCTCGTGGAGATGGTCCATTCCAAGTGCTTGATCGGATCAATGATAATGCTTACAAGATTGACTTGCGGGGCGAGTATGGGATTAGTACTTCTTTTAATATTGATGATCTTAGTCCATTTGATGCAAATTCGAATTTGAGGACAAATCATTCTCAAGAGGAGTGGAATGATGAGAATCCATGGACGAAAGACCCAGTAACAGTGACAGTTGGTCCGGGGCTCGAGGAAGAAAGTTCAAGGAAGCACTCAATGGGTTGATTCAAGTCATTCAAAAAGAGACCGGGAGTGTGTTGCTGATGGAGGAAGATGTTCGAGTGGTCCAGTTGATTCGCGTCATCAACGTTCAAGAGTCCACCTCAGACTGAGCAAGTGACGGATGCCATGAATACAAGTCATTTTGCATCTTGAAGACTTTGTAATCAAGTTCTCAATAGTGTCTTGTATTCGTCTATATTATTTAGTCATAGTTTGATTTGTTTTGAGTCGTTTTGATGTTTTGGAGGCCAAATAAACCTTTAAGGACGCGTCTTAAGTTGATATTTCGAGTTTGGGATGAGTCAGGGTCAATTTCGAAGACAAAGTCGAATAGGGTGTTCGACTTGATGCACGGGCAGCCCGTGCGTATACGCACAACCCATGCGCCTATGTGGACGAAAAATAGGGTCTTCGACTTGACGCACAGGCAACTCATGCGTACGCGCATGACCCGTGCGTCTGTGCGTTTTTTTTTCCTTTTCAATTTTTAAGTTATTTCCTAGTAGGATTGGGGTTTTGGATCCCATATAAGGGTGCATACTTATTCTTTTTCTGATCAATTGAATTCAAATTTTTACTCTCAAATTGAGTATTTTTCCAAGTGCTTCAAGATTTACGTTTCTTGTTGCAATTATCGACTTATCAGGCAATAATCCATAATTGCTTGTGGCATCTTTGCATACCGAGGTTCTTGCTTTGCTAAACAATGGGTCGAGGTTATTCTAACATCTTTAACCGAACTAGTGAAGATCTTGGGTTAATAACACATTGTTGTTTGGGTCGTATGCACATTCGTTGCTACGGTTCACATCACAAATGAGGTTGAGACTTTCTTGGGTAAAGTGGTCAAAGAAGAAAACAAATGCCAGCTCCTCACCCAGAGTCAACGGAGATGGAAGAAATAAGTGCACTACATGACTCTGAGGAAGAAAATGTCTTTGTAGAATTTCTTGATCTGACGGTTGAGAATCCGCTCACAAAAAAAAAAAAAAAAACAATGAGGATCAAGAAATCGAGGAGGCTGTGGCAAAAATGAGGAAGGCAATCGAGAAAACTGCTATCGCAAAGTTTGTTTTGGTTGATGGCCCACCCCATATGGTGCCATCACCAACCCATGGCGTTGCTGAGGTAGGTGAGGCACATGTTACTCAAAAGGAAACATCAACTGAGTACAATGAAGTCATTAAGCGATTGAGGATCACGACTTCCCAGTTACCACAATTGCGATCGCGATGATCTTTGAAATAAATTGAGGCACATAGAGTTGGCCAATGATCAATGGCAAAGGAAAGGCTCCTGAAGGAGGAGTGGGAGAAATTCCTTTCATCCTAGATGATTTATTCTCAGACTACTTCGCCATTTGTAGCTAAGGTACCCCTCGAGATCGAGTCCGCTGCTGAAAGTGCCAAGTACACCATGGAAATCCACCCTGAAGACTTTGAAGCTCCAGATGATCTCTGAGTAGTGTCATTTGGATTTGAGTTCGATGCAGTATGGCCAAAAGAGCAGTCCACTGACGCAATAGACTTTCGAAAGCCTTCAAGGCTTCCTACTCAGAAATAAAAAACATGGAGAAGGGTTTTGCTGCTCTTAACCAATAGCTTGATAATCACGATGCAACCATCTCTGGAGACATTCGAGGCACAGATCTGAGAATCAGGGAATGGACCGCTCAAACAAAGGCACTCAGAAGGGAACAATTCAGCTACTTCAAATCCCTGTTTGCAAAGTTGTTGATTTGGAGTGCTGAAAATGCTAAGTTTAGCAGAGGTAGAGGACCATATTTTCATAATAGACTAGGCGCATAAATCAGATATGGAGTTGCTGAAAGCTCAACATAAGCAAGACCTTCTTAAGACTGAAGCCAATCTGCGGACAGAGATGATGGTCATGAACGTAGAGATGAAGATCATGGCTGCAGAAATGAAGGCTCTGCGATTAGAATACATAACAACTCTCTCCGAAACTCATGAAAAGCTGGATCTTATTATGTTAAAATCTTCTCAGAAAACTCTCCCTGGTGATAATACCAAAAGGGGAAAAATAGTAAAAGGGAAAGAAGTTGAATTGAGGGGAATGATCCCTTAAAAACCTTGAAGATAGTGCTTGCAAAACCCCAACAAGGCTCATCCACCAACTCACTCCTCTCACAACTGCCTCAGGACTTATCAGCCGAAGAAAAAGCTGAGTTAGCTTTCAAGAAGACTAAAGAAGCCATCGAAGCTGACTTTGCTAAAGTGGATGAAAGGCAGCATGGTACCGTAGAAGGATTAAAAGCCAAGTTCGACGGTCCCCCAACAGGGTTACTTAAAGACTCTCCAAAAAGAAAGCTCCTCAAGAGCTTGCTCATGCTCCTGATGCAGCATCTGAGCCAAGATCGCTAGAGGAATTCCAGACGCTTAAATTTGAAGGAATGACTCACGAAGCGAGCTTGGATTTGTTTGGGAAAAAGGTTTGGAACTATGTCAATCAGCCGAGAAGCAGCAGACTCAAGAAAGCAGTCAACAGACTTCAAGGGCTCAACCTGTACAGTACACTCCCAGAGGAGGAGCTGACTCTGGAAGAGAAAAGGAAGTATTGGTGGAAGAGGAAGAGGCACTCCACCAGCAAGGCCTAAAGATGTTCAATACATTAATCCCCAGAAGAAAGGCTTGTTGTACTGGGCAGGACTGGACGGACTTGAAAATAGAGAAGTGACCAGGAGGAATGAGGAGATGGCCAGGAGGCAAGAAGAAGAAAATAAAAGGCTGGATCGTGAATAAGAAGAAAGACAAAGAAGAGAATACCCAGCTGCGAAAAGAGCCTATGAGAGGAAGAAGAGGGAAGAAGAAGAAAAGAAAAGAAAGAGAGCTGAAGAAGATAGGCGAAGAACTGAAGATGAAACTGAGAGAAGAAGGAAGCAGCAGAGGCGTTGAAGACTGCTGAAAACCCCTTCAAGTTGTATTTTTACTTCAATGTAAATACACAGACATTTGTAAGTACCTCATATCCTCTTTTTCATTGTACTTTGTAAAGCTTTGTAAAGTACAACAATGATATGTTTAATAAAACGACATATTCATACAATTATTCTCTATTTATGCGCTATTTACTATGTTAAGTTTTATTTAAGTTTTGGCATCATCAAAAAGAGGAAAATTATTGTGAAATTTATGTATTAGATTTTGATGATACCATATAAAACTTAGATTAGGAAGTTGGCACCTCAATTCTACTGTAAATCAACTTGTAATATATATGGTTCGATAAGCTGAGTAGAAGCAGCCAAGTTGAAGAATGCAGGACTTGACTGAAGACCGAAGAGAAGAATCAACTGTGTGGAAGCTGAGTGAAGTGAAGTGAAGTGAAGTATCAGTCAAGTGACAGAAAAGCTATTTGAGTCAGCAGACTGACAGCTGAGTCACTCCAAGATAAGTGCAATTGACTGTCAAAGGGGTTTTGCAACAGAAAGGATCAAAGAAAGCTGAAGAGATCCATTGTCAAAACAAAGTCAATTGTTTGCTGAAAATAGGCATGTGTCAGACTGCCTACCTTAAAGCTGTTTTGCTGAAAGAGTGCAAAAAGCAAGGAGCCAATGAAATGTACCTGAAAACCTGCAGAGTTTAAGGAAAGGAAGCAAAGCATTAAATTCAAGGATCAGTCTACATCAAAGCTGCAAGACAAGCCAAACCAACAACCTCAAAGTGCAGTTTGAAAAATACATCTATCTCTTCAACGGATATATTTTTCAATCAAGCACTATAGAAGGGCTGAGGAATACAAGAGAGAAGACACTTATGCAATCTAAGACACACAAGAGAAATCAAACAAATAAAGCATAAATCTCTCAACCATTTTATTCAAATCCTCAAGCCTAAATTTGAAGGAAATCAATCCAACACACTCAGTGAAGGAAAGACAACTTCAAACAGTTGAAGAGGAAAATCTTGTTTCAAAGAACAAGGGGTTTACACTCCAAGATTGAAGGAGGTGTAGTAAGGTTCCAGTTTGAACCAAGGGCTTTAGACTCATTGTTTGAGCTGTTTGAACAAATCCAAGAGTTTGAAGGAGTTGACGTAGCAAGACAGCTGTTTTGTGAAGAAGCTGAGTCCTTGAAGCTGAGCCAGCTGTGTGATCAAGGTCAAAGCTTGGACTGTCACTATTTTGTAACAAAGTCACAGTTACATTAATGGATTCCTCCAGGAGTTGGAGAAGAGTGGATTAGAGAAATTACCCCATCGAACCACTATAAAATTGCTTGTGTCATACACATTCAACACACTTTTATTCTTGCATACTTGTACCGCTGTTCGTTAAATTTGCTAAGTCAACTGATAATAACTAAGCTTAAAACAAGTGTTGAAACATATATTTCAAACAAGGGTGAAAGTATTCCACTGTAAAAACCAAGTCTACTGAATATTTAAAGAGTTAACTGAATCAGCTGAGTTATACACTTATACTAACTTTGATGTGCAAGTAAACTAAGTTGTCCATCAAGGACCCAACTGACTTGAAACAACTCTGAATTTAAAAAGGACTGAATCGAAAATTTGGTAAAGTCTATTCAACCCCTCTTTTAGACTTTACTCTATCACACCTTGGGACCTACAGAAGAAATTTTAAATATCATGGAATTATACTCACTTACAGATTTGAAATCTTGAAACCTCAATTTTATCCAATCATATCGGGCCTTTGGAAGTATAACCATCTTCAGGTGGTCATACCTTTCATCATTTCCTTCAAATTTTTCCAAAGGACGTATGGATCTTTTACCGTAAGGTATTCAATTTTTAAATTTTCATCCAAATGACGATGAAGAAAAATCATAGCCTTAACTTTATCTTGTGCAGAGATGCATTATTTCCTTCTTTAATAGTATCACCAAAACCTTTAGCGTTTAGATGAATTTCAGCATCTAAAGCCCATAACATATAATTTTTCTTAGCAATATCAAGAGCAACAAAAGCAAGTTTTGCGAGGTTAGCCATAAGGATATTTCAAATGAAGAAATGAATAAAACTTACCGTAACTTACCAAAAGTATTGAAAAATTGGCTAGAGACTCGTGCTGATAACGTGTTATAGAATGAACTAATTTAAGAATACAAGAGAACTAGTATTTATATTGATATTATATAACTACCAAAGCATAAATAATAGAGAGAGAATAATTTAGAGAGAAAGTAATTCTTTCTATATATCTCTCGATCTTGTGTATCAATTTACAATCAAGATTATGCCTATTTATAGGCATAACACCACATAATACTACAATTGGCTTATGTAATAATAGTAGTGTATTTGGTAGAGTGAAGTGGTTAGACATCCACTAAATGTTATGATATATTATAACACACAAAAGTAATGGACCATTATTATCCACCAACAACCAAACAAATAATCAATAAATCCACACATATCCCGCAACCCAAATTCATTAAACAAACAAGTTATTAGGCTTTATTGTATCAATTGAATAAAGTCAGAAAATATTGTGGAAATTAATTAATTACACAAATAAAACCAAACGTAAGCCGTGTGTAATTCCACACACAGCCCCAAATTACAAGAAAAAGTATCAAAGTTCATTAATAAAACATTTAGAATCGAATTGATCCACTGGTGGACCGTGTCGGCCCAACTTTTTCCTCACAGAGTCTACTGTTCCATTGGGCTGAAACCCTGAAACCCAACTAGTGTGAAATTTTATTTAATATATCCTTTCATATTGGGCCATCCCATGATCCCATCCATTTTGTCACGTGACGAATAAATTTGAGAACACAAAACGAACAAAAGTAATTTTATCTACTTTGTTGGATAAAATAAATAAATGAAAATATATTTTTCCAGGCAGGAAAAAAGCCTGTAGTCGCCATCCATTACCCCACTTGCGCTAAAATACGCCGAGGCGTCTTCCTCACTCCTCTTCTTCTCCACCTCCAACTGTCAATTTTTCCGTTACTGCTGCAAAAATCATCACAGAAAACTGCTTTCAAAAAAATTATCACAGAAAAACGTTCACTAGAAATTAAACTCAGAATAAAGCCAAAAAACCGTCAACAACCGCCAGCTCAACAGTTCACGTTTGTTACGCCACCACCGTTAGCAGCACCTCGCTCCGACTCCACGTGGCGCGAACCCATTTTCAAGCTGTTGGGAATTCGAATTTGATTCCTTGGAACCGGAATGGGATACGTTAAATGCTCCGCACTTTCGTATAAAAGTACAAATTGGTGGGTGAGGGCTGAACCGAGGGCAAATTGTGGGTATTAATGCCTCCGTCACAGTTTCAGCAGAAACGAGGGGTATCGGGTTCGATTTTTGGTTGGCAATTGGTGCTGGTGCTTGAAATTCCTTCTCTTATATTGGGAAATGGCTATATAATACGAAGATGCGTATCGCCAAGGGACGCTCACTTTCATATTGCGTCTCTTTATTTTCCTTCCGCTCCTCTTCCCAATTTCCTTCGAGGATTTTGCATTTTCATTCCCGAGTTTTTAGTTCTTCGATCTCCGATCAGTTTCCGAGTAGAAGGAAGGTTTTTCATATCAGAGGTTTGTTTTTGCTCGATTGATCTTGAATGTGCGCGCCTCCTCTGTTTATTTATTTTATGATTCTTGGGTGAGTTTTGAGCACTAAGTTACTCTGACTCATTTTCAGGGTTTATGACTACTAGTGAATGGGTGGGGTGAAAAGAATTCTTTCATTCTTCATTATTAATTTGGTGTTCTGATCAAATTCTACTCTGCATACCATCTTGCTTCATTGGTTTTTAACATGTGCGATTGATTCTTGGGCAAATCTTTAACTTTGAAATCCTGGACTGCAAGATTTATTTCTTCTTTCCTTGGATACCTCCATTTCTTTGCTTCGTAGATATGGACGGTGAAGTTGAATGGTCAGAGAGAGAGAGAGAGAGGAGATGGTTAATGACTTAATTCAATTTGGGACTGCCAGCTATTCTTGAACGGTTTGATATATAGATAGACTCCCTGCAATCCTTCTTATGGCGCTGAACTTTCTGATGATAGATAGACAGACAGATTCCCACCAATCATTCTTATATCCTTAAATTTCCTATTGAGATCTTTATTCACAACAGCGATAGATAGATAGATACACTAACTCCCAGCCATCATTCTTTTCCATTAATTGCCAATAGAATCATACCACCTTCTAATTTCCTTGAAATTCTTGAACTTTCCGTAATCACCAACAAAACTATCCAATCTATCTGTTTTAATTTCCTTGAACTTTTTGGACTTTTTGAGGTCTTTAACATTAACAAGCTAACTATTACGTTTCCATTGAGAGTTGAGACTGCAAAACTGCCTCTAGAAAGGTTCATTAAAAAGGACGCTAGGGTTTGTTTGAGAAATTCAACTTTAATAAAAGAGGTGTCACTTTCCATTTCTTGCTCTCTCTTTAAAAAGGCAGTTTTCTCCAACTTCCTGTGCTCTGGAAGAATCTTTCTTTGTCTTTAAAAAGGACGCTAGGGTTTGTTTGAGGAATTCAACTGTTAATAATGGAATTTTAGTTTGGTGAAATCTTGGTATGCTGTGGAAAATAGGAAATGACATCAAATGTTGCTGTCTGATTGCCTTTTACATTATCTTTATAAATAAGTTAGTCAACTCCTGTGTTTAGGGAACCGAGTGTGTTTAGCTGCTAGATTATTTACTTTCCCTCTTCTTAAGTTGTTTCCATTTTTCAGTTTTCTTTTATTGTGAATTGATATCAATGAAAAAGGTTGTCGTCTTCATTTCTACATGCATTCCATCATATCTTGCTGTATATGCCTAGATATGGGTTTAGACTACTAACAGAACGATGCTCTTCAGTTTGGCTGCTTGAATTAAGTCTTTCTTTCCTTCTTGTGCCTTTTAGCTTTTGCATGCGGTTATTATTCCTTCAATTGGACATTGAATTTGTGCTGCGGAATCACTTAAGGTGTGATCTTTCTTAGGCTCCCTGGATGAAGTTCATTTAATACAGGGGGAGTATCGGAAAGATAGAATAACTCCTTAAAGATAGAACTCCTTAGTTTTGTGCTGACATTTTCTTTATGTATTGAAAAATTCTATTCATGAAGTTTCTTTACTTGTTGAAAAATTCTTTTGCATGTAATGTAAATCTCGTAAATTTCCAAGGAATTTCACCACTTTGGCTTTTCCTTCAAGTTTCTATAATCTACATGCAATGCAATTTGTGCTATTACATTGGCTGTGTTGCAATAGTGTTAGTGTGTTTTTGCTATTTGGGACTTCTTGTCCCAGTGTAATTCTCTCTCTCTCTCTCTCTCTCTCTCTCTCTCTCTCTCTCTCTCTCTCTCTCTCTCTCTCTCTCTCTCTTAATAAGAGTGCAGCATATATTTCCATCATTACAGCTTGTGCTGATTGTCTAATTTAACATTTTTGGAATACCAGTAATTTGGTATGTTCTGGATGATTTATTGTTATATGTGTACATATTGTTGATGGGAGTGGATTACAGTCGTGTGGTTTTGACACTATTTTTAATTACAGTCTGTTTTCTTTTTGTTGAACAGAGTCGAGTAATAATCAACTTCATACTAGTAATATCATGGATAGCAAAACAATGCAGTTTGAGAGGGCTAGCTGCAGTGAGGGTGATAAACATCTTTGTGTGTGGTCATCTCCAGAAGGAGGACAAAAGATTGATATAGGAAAACAGATCTTCTGCAATAGATCTCTAAACATGAGAAATATTGTTGCTGTCGGATTTGACATGGATTATACTTTGGCACAATACAAACCAGAGACGTTTGAATCACTTGCCTATGAAGGCACTGTTAAAAAGCTGGTTAATGATTTGGGATACCCTACAGAGGTTTGTCTTTTTCTTTCTTTTGATTGATCATACACTTTTCTAGCAGAAGGGATTTGGAAAATGGAAGCAATTGATTTCAGTCTTGCGATTATTAGTTATTGATATATATGGTTAAGTATGTTGAGATATTATAATAGACTAGTGCTTTAACTTTAGGGTAGTGCCCTATTTTGGGGATTTATGTTTTCTTTCTTTTCCTTAATTTGTGGGTTGATTAGAGTAACTTTTTTGCCTATATAATGTATGCATTCTCTTCATGTTTGAATACAAGAAATACAATCATTTTCACATGGTATCATAGAGCAAGGTTCCTAAACCCTAGTTCTTTTTTTTTTTTTCCAGAAATCTTACCTTGTTTGTTTATGTTTCCAATGGTCTCTTTCCAATTTCCAACTATACATAAAAGTGGAATCATGTTTGTTCATAAAATTTCCAATGGAAATCATCATTTTCATTTTCTATTTTTCACATAAAACAACATCTCAAACCTATAATTTCTATTCTCAAACCTATACACTACCCTACATCACTCATCATTACTTATCAATCACTATTTTCATATTTTAACCCAATTATATATATGGGACCCACCATTATCAATTTTATCTATTTAAAATATTACTATTTTTAAACTATAACTATCTAATGGGACCCACCAACTATAATCTTACAAATATAATATTATATATTCAAATTAAAATATTGAAATGGACCCCACCATTACCAACTTTTCAATTATTATATACATAAAATAATATTTCAAAACTACTCAAACCAAACACAATCTCATTTTCAACCCTACATAAAACACATTTCAATTCATTCATCCAAACACAATCCCAATTTCCACACGAAAACCAATAAATTCTCAAAATTCTATTTCCAACTCCAGAAACTGGAAATGGACCATGGAAACATAAACAAACAGGCCCTTAGTTTCCATTTTCAGTTTCCAGATTCCAGAAATTCCAATTTCCAGATTCCAGTTTCAGTTTTTCCCGGAAATTCTGCTGGAACACTATTCACCGGAACACTGTTCACGCAATTACACTGTTCACATCGAGTACTGTTCACCAAAAACAATGTTCATACCGGAATTACTGTTCACATCCGAGGAAAAAAAAATATTTCATCGGGACACTGTTCACGGTCAGAAAATATTATTCTGCTCGGAAATATCTTTCAGTTCGGAAAATATTGTTCTCTTAAAATATTTTTGGCGCTTGAGACAACTTTCACGCCTGTTTAATCAAGTCATCATGTCGATCCTTCTTTCAAAACAACGGGTCTAGTCTCGTTAAGCCTTTCAAGGGTCCACAACCATTACAACCGACATATTGAATGGTGCGAACTTCTTAAAATCTGATTGCGAGTTTATTTTATCTTGAATATAAAAAGTTTTACGGCTAAAGCATAATAGGCAACCTCTTGGCCGCTATAGCTCACTGCGATAATTCTACGGTTTGTTTCTCTCACTCTGATACATGGGATGGGTTTTGGATTCTTTGATCACGTGTAGGTAATTCCTCATATTCTCGTAAATATCACAGACCAAATATCCTCATTATGTTCTTTGTTGCGGATGGAGTTCCAGGCCACTGAGTTGGGCGGGTTTCACCAACTCCCTCAATTCCATTGAGTTGATCTTATTGGTTCTTAATTGTCCTTTTAATTTGATATCCATAAGTAAATTAACTTGTTCTTTAAATTGCACCATAACTTTCACTTCGATTCTTTTTGATCTACAAGATGCGATCTGACGATTGGTGCGGGATCTGAATCTCGTGGTCTCTACTACCTTCAACCAACAATATCCACTCTATGTGCCGCTCATCTTGCATCCCCGATCTTCTTCATCGTCGTTTGGGTCACCCAGTCTACCCAAATTAAAAACAATGGTACCCGATCTTTCACAGTTGGAGTCTTTAAATTGTGAGTCTTGTCAATTAGGTAAACATGTTCGTGCTTCTTTTTCTAATCGTATTAATAACAAAGCTTCATCTCTCTTTGATATTGTTCATTCTGATGTTTGGGGTCCAAGTCGTGTTCCGTCTATCTTAGGTTATCGGTATTATGTCACTTTCATTGATGATTTCTCCGGTGTACTTGGGTATTTCTAATGAAAGATCGTTACAATTGTTTGGTATTTTTGAAACTTTTTGCTCGAGAAATTAAGACTAATTTGGTAAAATGATTCGTGTCTTGCGTAGTGATAATGCAAAAGAATATTTCTCTGATCGTTTCAATTCCTTTACACGTTCCAACGGCATTATACATCAATCGAGTTGTCCCCATACACCTCAACAAAATGGGGTAGCTGAACGAAAACATAGACACATTGTTGACACAGCTCGCACCTTGTTGATATATGCCATTTGATAAATCGAATGCCATCCTCTGTGTTGAATGGTCAGGTTCCTTACTCTATTTTGCACCCTACAAACCCTTTATATGTTGTTCCTCCTCGTATTTTTGGTTGTACTTGTTTTGTTCATGATCTATCTTCGAGCCGTGATAAATTGTCTGCTCGGTCTGTTAAGTGTATTTTCCTTGGTTACTCCCGTTCTCAGAAGGGTTACCGCTGCTACTCTCCTCCTACAAACCGTTTCTACATTTCCGCCGATGTTACTTTCTTCGAGGACATATCATACTTTGCTGCAACTACTATCCCTTCTCATGACTTGGATCAGGTTTTGCCTATACCCTACTTAGAGTTCATTCGACCAACTCATGAGCCTTCTGTTTCCCAAAGACCCGATGCTCCATCATCTCCACCACAGTCTCCTCCACCTATTAATCGGTTTGGCATTACTTATGAAAGACGGTCCGAGCCACGAGCTTCAGATCCTGTTCCAGAGGTCTCTATCCCTGCACCCGATCCACCTGTTTCACCTGATTTGCCTATCGCCATCCGCAAAGGTATACGCTCTACCCGTAACCCTTATCCTATCTACAATTTTCTATCTTACCATCGTTTGTCTCCTACATATTGTGCTTTTGTTTCTACACTCTCTTCTATTTCTATTCCTAAGACAGTTTTCGAAGCACTATCCCATCCAGGATGGAAACAAGCCATGATTGATGAAATGTCAGCTTTGGATTGCAACCATACTTGGCAGCTTGTTCCTCTTCCTTCTGGAAAATCTGTTGTTGGTTGTCGTTGGGTGTTTAATGTTAAGATTGGCCCCGATGGACAAGTCGATCGCTTGAAAGCCCGCCCTTTGGTAGCCAGGATATACGCAAGTCTATGGTCAGGATTACACTGATACTTTTTCTCCGGTTGCAAAGATGTCTTCAGTTCGTTTATTCCTCGCTATGGCTGCTATGAAACATTGGCCCCTCTTTCAGTTAGATATCAAGAATGCCTTTTTGCATGGTGATTTGGAAGAAGAGATTTATATGGAGCAACCCCTGGGTTTGTTGCTCGGGGAGTATGGTTTGGTATGCAAGTTGCAAAAAGTCTTTATATGGTTTAAAACAATCACCTCGGGCTTGGTTTGGCCGATTCAAAAAAACTCTTCAACAATTTGGGATGATTCGCTGCGAAGGAGATCATTTTGTCTTCTTTCGATGCTCCTCGACAAATAGATATATCTACCTTGTGGTCTATGTTGATGACATTATAATTATCAAGGCGATGATTGTGAAGGTATCAAGCATTAAAACAACACTTATTTCACAATTTTCAAACGAAGGACTGGAGTCCTCTTCGTTCTTTCTTGGGATTGAAGTAGCTCAATCAAAGTCGGGTATTCCAATTTCTCAAAGGAAATATGCTTTTGATATCCTAGAAGAAACGGGTCTTACAGTTGTTGTAAACCAATTTCTACTCCAATGGACCCTAATGTAAAACTCCTTCCTAATCGGGGGCCCTATCCCGATCCGGGAAGATACCGAAGGCTAGTTGGGAAAGCGAATTATCTCACCATGACTAGACTGGACATATCTTTTCCAAAGTAAGTATAGTAAGTCGGTTTCTCAACTCTCCTTGTGATAGCCATTGGAATGCAGTTATTCGAATTGTCAAGTACATTAAAGGGTCACCTGGAAAGGACTTGTGTTCACCGATAGAGCCACACTAATATCATTGGGTATTCGGATCTTGATTAGGCGGGAGATGAGAATGATCAAGATCTACTTACAGTTCTTGTATATTCATAGGAGGAAACATGATTTCATGGAAGAGTAAGAAGCAAACCGTTGTTGCTCGGTCAAGTACGGAAGCCGAGTATCGGGCTATGGCTCATGCAACATGTGAACTTTTGTGGCTAAAACATTTATTGCAAGAATTACATTTCTGTGATGTTGGTTCTATGGAGCTCGTGTGTGATAATCAGTCAGCTCTGCATCTCTCCTCCAATCCAGTTTTTCACGAGAGGGCCGAAACATATAGAAGTCGATTGCCATTTCCTTCGAGAAAAGATTATCTCTGGAATCATCAAGACCTCCTTTGTCAACTCTAGAGATCAACTTGCTGATATATTTACTAAATCTCTACGGGGTCCTCGGATAACTTATATATGTGACAAGATGGATGCATATGATGTATATGCTCCACCTTGAGGGGGAGTGTTGAGATATTATAATAGACTAGTGCTTTAACTTTAGGGTAGTGCCCTATTTTGGGGATTTATGTTTTCTTTCTTTTCCTTAATTTGTGGGTTGATTAGAGTAGCTTTTTGCCTATATAATGTATGCATTCTCTTCATGTTTGAATACAAGAAATACAATCATTTTCACAAAGTAAATGAGAAAAATTCTTTTAGTTGCACCTTCGTAGAATTTGAATCTATCCTTCCCAGCCCCATCTCCAGCCTCCAAGCTGATCAAAGATTTGCAAACAAAATTTAAAAGGACTCTGCATCATGGTTTGAGAATGATGTTCCTTGCAGACAAATTGTGCTTTGCTTTTGTTTCGATCTGAGGATTTTAACATTTTAACGCGACTGGCTTCATGTAGTTGCTGGAGTGGTCGTTTGATTGGACTTACATGGTCAGAGGGCTCGTTCTAGATAAAAAGAGAGGCAATATATTGAAGGTTTGTGTTCCTCATTTACAAACACGATGAGTTTTCAATATTATTTCAGGAAATCCTCTGTGGTTTTGTTCTTTGCCAGTTGGATTCTGCTTTCATTTATTTGTGTTATTTTCAATTGGCTGTAATTCACAGATGGATCGACACAAATATGTGAAAGTGGCTTATCATGGATTCAGAGAGCTGTCGAAGGAAGACAAAGTTGCCACATATGGAAGTACATTGATCCGCGATGCATTTGATGAGCCTGAATATGCTCTAATTGATACCCTTTTCTCTCTGGCTGAGGCTTACTTATTTGCACAACTTGTTGACTTCAAGGATAACAATCCGGGAAAAATTCCAGCAGAGTAAGAGAATACTGTCGGGATAATTATAAACGTTACCCTTGGGGTTTAGACTAATTACAAAAAAACCCAATTATCGTTCAAAGTTACAAATACCCCCAACATATGTTTTGATTTTACAAATTGCATCTATTGAGGGAGGGTGTTTGTAAAACAAACACAAACCTCAAGGAGGTATTTGTAATTTTAAAAGATAACTGGATTTTTTTGTAATTAGACTGAATACCAGGGATATTTTTGCAATTATCCCTTATTTATCTTAAGCATTGGTTGCAGTAGCTAGTTCCCTTGCTTCTCTCAATTTTACAATGATGTAACAAAGTGCATTTGTATATGCACCAATCTGTTGATTTCAATGATAACAGTCTGGAACAGTTTCAACAGAGTAAGAGTATTGTTTTTCGTTTGAAGCATTGGTTGGTAGCATCTTTCTTGTTTCTTTCAATCAAATCATACTGTATTCTCTTACTTCCAAAAAAGTTCTTAATATTTTGTGAATTCGTGTAACCTAATGCAGAGTCTTTTGGTTGTTAGATATACGTGTAACCTAACTTAATATTTATTGTATTTCATAATACTCCATCCTCTTAACAATTTCTGAACTTATATGAATGGTTACAATAATCATTTGATAATTTCCTCCCCATGTTGAATGTACTTTCGCTTGGTCATGGTCAACCTTTAACACCAGCTTTGGGTGCTGTCTTACTTGGAATTTTTTTCTTCATAAAGTAATGTAGCAGTGTTTGGCAACCTTTCTGTCTTATTTGGAATATTTTTGTTTATATTCTCTCAAAAGTAATGTGGCATTGTTATACAACTACATCTCCTCATGAGGGTTCTTTTCGGTGTTTGAAGGTCAGAAGCAAAGCCCAAGCTTCTCTAATTTTGAATTATTACTTATACATATAAAAGAAAAGAAAGACGAAGTTGTAGTTGCCTGTAGTTGTCGCAGGAAAACTATCCAATTTAGTCCTCACAAGTCACATCATACCTTTCCCACTCCGAGTTTCTTGGAAGAACTGTTCATTTTTTTTTTCTTCTTTTTTTTGCCCGGTCCCAACCAAGCTATAGACAGATGATTGAATGCTGGCCGTTTTTGACTGCTGATCACTTTTGGATTGGGACGGGCATGTATGTAAGGAGGATAATCTGTAGCTCCTGCTGTTTGGCTTACCAATTAGGTTAAACCATTTAAACTGAATCAATGAGTGGATCTTTGGTTCCTCTGGAATTGACAAAAACATGTTCAATAAGGTCAACAGTGTCAGACTTTGTCCAAGATTACATTTTTTTTCCATTGATCAACTTTAGTTTCATGTAAGATTGAGCATTCTACTTCAGATCATTCATCTTCTTTGTCGCAGAGATGACATGAGGAAAATATCCTAAATTGGTCTGATTATCCCAAAGAACCTTATTCTCTTGAATGTTACTAGGTATTGGCTATGGTTTTCAAGGGATCATATCCATTTTAAGGTTCGTACAATGGTATGATGTAGTTACATAATGTAAATAGAAGGGATAACTTAAAGCAAATCGAAAAGTCTGAGCAACACAATTTCTTATCAGGAAAAAGAGCGTCGCTGAAATTTCTGTGTTATCTATACTATTTAATGAAGCAGTAATATATGACAAATATGGTTTATTAATTCCTATATTTACTTAAATTTGATATAATCAGTTCAGGATTATTCCTTTTCTGTTCTTCCATTGTGTTTCTTTGCATTTGAACTGTGAAAAAGATTTGTAGAGCAAGTCCTCATTGTAAATAGCCACAGGTCGTGAAAAATTGTCTTTTGTTTAATGCTTGGGTTCGTAAGATATGGAAGAAAGTTTCTGCCGTCATACCAGTTAGGGGATATTGCTCAAATTCTTTTAAATTAATGCCAAGAAGAAAAATGTTCGAGCTTTTGCAAGCGGCTTCCACAGTATAAAGAGCCGAACTTAGAGACCTTGAAAAATTACAATGATTAAATTCATCTCGTTGATCCTAAAATGTTGTATATTTTGTTGGTCGTTTCGATTATCATAATGTGAAATACAATGGTGGCAACATAAAGAGCAAAATCATGAACATAAGAAACTATCTAGCTAAAAAATTAGCTATTTGCGGATGCTGAATATGAACGTTTGTTTAAACTTTGATAGAGTTAGCGATTCTGATTGAGGTCAATCTATTCTGATCCTTGCACAAAATGATGTTGCAGCTACTCTCGTATGTATAAAGATGTTCGAGCTGCAGTTGATTTGTGCCATCGTGATGGGACATTAAAGAAGATGGTTGCAAAGGATCCTAAAAGGTACTGAAAAGTTCATGCAATTGCTTTCAAAATGCAAAGTACCGAATGGTTTAGTCTCTTCGAACTAGACCTTAAAAATCTCAACTGAACTGCCAAGATATTTGGCCCAATATGCTAATATTCTTAATATTACGAGGTTTCTTCTTTCAAATACTTACTTTTGTTATGCGTTTCTCCAATGGTTTACCTTTTTATTACTCAGAACTTTTTTCATAAGATTATTAATGGATGCTTCAAGCTGTGAGCTATTATCTACCACAAATGCAGCAATCTTGCTGCTATCAATCTCCTTTTTGTACAAATAAATTATGCAGAACTAAAACCCATTATTAATCTTTACCTTATTTAGAGTTCGAACTTTATTCTGGGTACTTCTTGGCGTGCCGTATAACTTACCTACAAAAACTACCTTCTGAGTTTTAGAAATCTTGTATTTTCTATATCCTATAGCGGCGGAGCGCAAAGGCCATGTTCCGTAAAAACTTCTTTCGTGGAATGGGCCAAACGGTTTTTTTCTAATAACATACTTGCATTCAAATTTAATCAACAATCGAAGTCATATTCAAGCACATGTATACTGACTTCACTAAATTCTTAAATTAACTTATCCAGAATAACATTATTTTTACCAAGTCATATCTTGGGCATTGCTGTGCTGAATGTCCAGTGACATGCTACTAGCTGATAGATATCATATGTAGTCTTTACAGAATATAAAATGGCACTATCACCTGTAACTGCAAGCTGCAATCTATATCAACTTTATTAATTTTCCGGAATGCCTAGGTTTTTTAGCCATTCCTTTCAAATCAAAATGCTTTTTAGCCGTCTTTTTGAAACACATGTTTTTCAGCCATTTTGACACGTGAAATTCCAAAATCGCCCCTTAAGCCAATTTACACCCTTTCGAGCACACACACATCCTCATAACTCCACAATCAAAATTTGGGAACAAAATCCTATTCCGGCGACTTGCAAAAATGGATTCTATGGCGACTGTATCTCTCACTTCATTCAATTCCTTTAATTTCATAATTCTTGTTGATTTAGTTAGTTTATAGTTGTTTAGGTTATGATTTGTTGTTAGATTTGTAGAATTTTTAGGGTATAGACAATTTAGGTTTGTGTTGAAAACCTGGATGCTTCGTTAATGGTGTTTGGGGTGAATGTAGATGACGACGAGGGTTTCAATTATGTAACTCGATATCCAGTTACATAACTCGATATCGAGATATTGTACTGAATATCGAGTTAGCCTAGTAAAATAATAAAAAAGAAAATCTATGTTGAGGTAACTCGATATCCAGTTATGTAACTCTATATCAAGTTACATAACCGGATATCGAGTAACCATAACTGGATCTCGAGTTATGTAACTGGATATCCAGTTACATTTAACTCGATATATTTCAGTCTACTCTCACAACCCATTTATTTTGTTTTTCTCCAAAAAACTTTTAATTCACATAACTTTTACGTTTCAAATCAATTTTGCATGTATAATATATAAAATTAATCCTCTTTCCGATATCTACAATTCAACACCAATATTGCATATACAAAAACGAAAAATACAGATTCGAATTTTTAAGAAGTTTGAAAGAGAGAGTAAGAGGATATAGAGACATATAAGTGAAACAGAGAGAAATAAACCAAATATCAAACAAACTTAGAAGGGTATAAATGACTTTTGTTCTGCCAAAATGGCTAAAAAACATTTGTTTTCAAAAGATGGCTAGTTTTCATTTTTTCGTTATAGAAGTGGTTATTTTGGCCCATTACCACAATTTTCCGGGTAAACAATAAAAACTAACTTTTTGAGGTTCAGTCCTATTACAAAAACTTTATAGAAGTTGCAGTTACTTTTTAAAATTAGTAATACCCCCTTAACATTTGTTTCGATTTTTTACAAATTGCACCGGTTGAGGGGGGTATTTGTGAAACAAATACACACTTTAAGGGCGCATTTGCAATTCTGATATATAAGTGGGTGTTTTTTTTTTTTTTTTTTTTAAAATTAGGTTAAAATTTCAATGGTAGTTTTTGTAGTTTACCGTAATTTTCCTAATCATTGAATCGGAATGCTATCACCCGACATGATGAGAGGATAATATTACGACATTATCCAAACAGTAAAGTAATCGACGGGGAAGCCTTTCTTTAATTAGACCCAGGGGTCCAAACTTTGGATAACCATTGTTGAGGAATCTTTCACGTGTCACATCATACCTAAATCTACTTATGCGACTTCTCACTTATAGATATGTATAAATACCTGGATTAACTAATAACTAGGGAAAATGGTAGCGTAGCTATGAATTCTTACCGGAGATGCTAGATAAGACTGAAGTTATTATCATCATGTTATTTGTATATTGTAAAATTTATAAATTACTTTTTCGGGGTGTGTCATGGTCACGCAACAAAAGATAAACCTAGTATTTTATCATCTAAAGGACTTTGGTGTCTATAAACAGACGAATTGTGGATGTTAGCGTTTGTAGGTAGGGATTTTTATGTAGGGTTGATGATTACTTCCATATTTGAAGTTCTTATTTAAATCATTCCCTTGCCATTTCATTTGATAGGCTAGTAAATGTGTTTATTGTAAGTGAAATAAATGCCAAACAGAGTTGAACTTGGTGTGAATCAGATCTTAATTGAGTTAGGCTAAGTATAATGAGTGTGCTCATGATTGATTAAAATAAAACTCAGTGTGTTTCCAATTATAGGAAGTACAAAACTTTTGACTTGCTAGTTGTCTTTTGGTTATAAATCACATCATGTCTTCTACTTATGCTGGATACTTCAATATTCATTGCTAGCCCTGGTTGCAAACTGTTCTTAGCAAGAGCTATGAAATTGTCTTTATAACAGATCTGTTATAAATACTTTTCAAGTTACCCTGTTAATGCTTGCATGAATTTAATAGATTTGAAGGTTCTCATAATTTACATGTGGTTATTGTTTAGTAATCCCTGTGTACGATTTAAACATATTTGTGCTTGGGCTTTTACTCATCTCTTAAGCATTATAGCACATAGTAATTTCTTTTTTAATGTTGAGTGCTATATTTTTCAACCATAAATATTAACTTTCCAAAGCTTATCTCATCAGGTATATCAATGAGGACTCCTCGATTGTTCCCATGCTGAAGATGCTTAGAGATTCTGGCCGTGCTACATTTCTGGTGACCAACAGGTAATGAAACATTTGGCTAAAATTTTGTAAGACACAAATGATATATGTATGAAATTTTATGTTGCGAATAGTTCAATCCAAATTTATATGGAAAGTCATTGTGATAGTCTTTCCAACGTTTGCTACCATGACTATGCAATTTTCTTAAGAGTGAACTATTATTTCTCTTTGAATAAGTAAATGGGAAAATTGAGAGCTTCAAGTATTCTGTCATCACTCTTCAGTATGAAATAACCATACCCATGTGGAAAGCCTTTCAATGTGCTTGTCTAATATTTTATAGTCAATGTCTGCTGTGAACATTTCAACTCTTCTCCAAGTCGCACAATAAAATTAACGCTTTAGGCACATGGATTAAAACTTGACACATACAAGTGAGAGTTAGGACTTACCAATGAGACTTACTCATATCAACATATATATGTGTGTATGTATACATGTATTTGCATATATATATATGTGTGTGTGTATGTCATATTTCTGTAGATGCTCTTGCACACAGAATTATTAATTTTGATGCCCTCCCTAACCAGCACCCTCCAATGCACTTGCTCTCACTTTATGTGACTTAGATAAATCTGAAAGATTTACCTTGGTCCTTAGCGATGCTGTGGAGTGCCCGTTGTGGGACATCTACGGTGCGGATGGTAGACACTGCACTTGACAAATGGAAATGAAAAATAATGATGTTAGATGACTTAACTTCTGAAGTTTTCAAATGTTAATGAATTTCCACTCAAGTAATGCTTTTATTGAGAGTAGTGTCTGTTTATTCATGGACCATAAGCTTTTTCAATGGTTTAAATGTTCCGAAATCTTAAAACCTCCCCTCGTTTTGACTGTACAAGTGTGTGATTGAAATGAAGCTGCCATACCATTTCATTTTGTGTTGAGGTCTAATTAAGAACTTCTTTTGTTTCTGGTGCAGCCTATGGGATTATACAAATATCGTGATGAACTTCCTCTGTGGGCCAAGAGCAGTGGACGGTTCCTCTGCTTTGAATTTTGATTGGCTTCGGTATTTCGATGTGGTTATTACTGGCAGGTCATAAGCTTTTCTTGATACTTGAAAGCCTTTTGACACAAGTTTCCATAGTTTATTACTGAGCCACATTCAGAAGGAAGAAGTAGACACATGAGCGAACACTATATTTTGATCTTCCTGTTTCTAGTGTCACTAACTTAACTGAAAGGCACTAAGTTCATAAAATTCAGAGTGATATTTTTTCATCCTTCTTTTGGATAATTTTGATGTCATCATTTAAGGTAGCAGTGTGGGGGATTAGGATGCACTTTGTCTTCCTTCATTGGCTCTCTTAAACTTTCTATCATGTCATAAAATGCTTTTTTTTTTTTTATTATGTAAAAATGAGTAAGTGATTGAAGTGCACACATAAATCTTACTGACATGTCTTAACCCTTCAAAATTGAGCTGAACTCTCTGGTGACTGATAAATGAGCAAATTGGTCTCTTGGCTATTCTGTGAAATATTCTTCTGATAAATTACATGTTATGTTCGTTTTAAACAGTGCAAAACCAAGTTTTTTCCATGATGAAAACCGTGCTAATCTTTTTCAAGTTGATCCTGAGTCGGGTATGCTGCTTAATACGGATAATGGAACTCCTATGCCTCAGGTTAGTTTACATCTCTTATGGTCTTTCAAAATGGGACATAGTAAACTGCTCCTCGGCAAATCTTGTTGACGTTTCTGTTGTTGAGTAACCAGGTAGATACCTCTCTAAGGTTGCCATTGAAGAGCCTAGACAAAAGTTGCCAAGTTTTCCAGGTATGCCTATAACCTACCGTCAACAGACATTTATACTGTTCAGTGAAAGAAAGAAGCTCATAAGTTTTGTTTTTATCTTCTGATTGTTGATTTTGTAGTCAATTCCCATCAACGTGTTGATTACCTTTGTGAAATTACATTTTCAGGGAGGAAATGTTGGCCATCTGCATAAATTACTCTCCATAGAGTCAAGCTCCCAGGTATTCTTTGCTCTTCAGCAGGGACGTCCTTTTCTTTCTGGCCCTTTTTTTGGGTTTTATTGGTTTGTAGGTCAAACTTATCTATCGTAGTGGATTACGTGCAAAGTACAAATGCTATTTGAAATACTGATGAAAGCAAGTGGCAACATTTGCCATTTCCTGAAATTGTGGGCCAAAAAAAAGTTTACTAGCTTAGTTTAAGTTAATATGCAGACACAAGCTTTTTGTACAATTTGAATGATACGTTAGGTTCATTGTGGAAGTCATTAATACTCCCTCTTTCCCCATTGTTTTTGTCACTTAAGTTTTTGCCATTTCAAGGTGAGAACCTTCTGAGAAGAATTGAATTGATTTTTTCCCAACATTCCATGCATATCTTCGAGTTCGACTAAAATCCTAGTCAAGTTAGAAAATAAATGAGCAACAAGATTACTCTTCACTCTTTAAATTATAAAATAAATGTGCTTCATGAAGGCTAAGTTTGTTATTAACTCTGAAAACTCCCAAGGAACTTTGCATGAAGTAAAGTTTAGTTTTGTGAAACGGAATATAATGGGTGGACAGAATAATAAATTGTTGTGTTGTGGTCCTTGGGTTTTCCATGGTTTTGATTGGCTGGAAATTGCAACAATTTTTCGTTTTTTAGGTACTTTACGTTGGCGATCACATCTATGGAGATATTTTACGCAGCAAGAAAGTTCTAGGTATGTCTTCATGAATATATTCATTTTGTGCCTATTTAGGTGTTCTTATTCATAATGACTGCATTTGCAGTCTTGAATGTTCACAAAAGGGGTAAAAGAAACATCAAAACTTAAAATTACACAAGATTGTAACAGCATTTTGTGTGAATCTTAAAGTGTTGTGATTCATTTTTACATCAAACGCAAGTTTTATTTGATTGTTCTCTGACTATTGGTACTTCCTGTACTTCCAGATCCAGTTTTAAGAAATTGTTTCTTACTGACATTAGTATCCAGCTAGGAGATAGAGAATATTCTCCTCAAGTAAATTAGGACTGAGAAATTGCTTAGGGCAGCCTGAATTGAATGGCAACTTGTGTAGAACTAAATTGGAAATAGGGTTTTGGTGTGGATGGTATTCCTATCGTCTCCAGAGGATTATGGTTTAGTTTCATAATTCTGTCATATTTGTATCATGATGAGCTTCTTGTATTCTTCAGATTCTGAGATATTGTGTTTATTTTTGAAGTCTGATTCAAGATCATGTCATTTTCTCTAGGTTGGAGAACAATGCTTGTTGTTCCGGAGCTTGAGAAGGAAGTTGAGCTTCTCTGGACATTAAGGGATACCCGCAAGGTATAATTACTACTACTGGTTTTGACATATATTATAGCTGCATTAATTTGTCAGAAGGATAGTCGACTACTATGATAACCATAGCAGTACATTGGTATAAATGCCTTGACTATCTTTTGATCTGTAAACAATCTATAGATCAATCTATAGATCAAGGGCTGGCAGACTATCATGAAATACATGATCTCTTTTTCGGATGATGCCATTTATTTTGTGTAAAATATGTTCAAATTTCGGAGAGAATCCTCTAATCAATTGCTTATAGAAGTTTCATGTTGATGAAGTGCCACACGGTCTTCTTTTCTTTATTCCAGAAACTGTTATATCATTATCCTCTATTAGTAGAATTCATTGGGTTGGAGTATGATTTACAATTGTCCATCTCCCTTTACTTGAGATGTAATTGTTAAGCTTCCAGACAAATTCTTTTAGGACCTTGTATTTCCAAGTTTCATGCTACATTGATTGAATCTGCATTAATTGGAGTAATTTTGCTTTGGGAAAGTGGTTGCTGAATATTTTGATAATTTCGTTCTATTTCCGTTACCTACATTCTTGATTTAATTTTTGACATTTATCAAATCCCTGTTTAATCTCTCTAGGGACTTCAGTTATTGAGGAATGAGCGTGACCATATCGAAGACAAGATACATCATCTGAAGTGGTCTCTCAGGTAGCTCACTGCCCTTTGTTTTCAGATTTTACTGTAGAGATATTTGGTATTTGGAATGTACTTTCAGTTGTATTGATCATTCGGGGCATACTGTCTAGGGGATTAGGGATTCCCCACTACAATCCCATACCCACCCGTACTAGATCAAATGAAGCCACAAATAATTATAACTGTCCTCTTTTATGTAAAATCTTACCTTTGATTGAAGATTTAGTTCTCAAAGCAAATATGTACAGCATTTGGTTTGGTGAGGTACCTTCTCTCATGCTATCGATTGTCAGGTTTGATGGTGTGAATGTCGTGAACAAGGAAGAGGTACTTGCCGAGCTTGATAAATTGCAGGTTAGTATATTTTACTGAGTTTATCTGCCTAACCAATTCACTTGACATTGGTACTTTTAAGTCTTCACATGTAGACAGTGTTAACAGAAGTACTAGAACTGAGTTATGACCATCAGTTCAAGCCAGTAGCTTGATGTTTAACATTTGTTCACGTCTAGGGTTGTCAACTTCACAAAAGTATTTCTACTTTCAGCTTTTACTTGCTTGTTGGGCTCTTTTGTTTTTTCTAAAATGTTTTAAAGCTGACTGAAAGTATGTCTATGTTTGGCTATTCTTAAATGGTTTATCAGCTGTGAGTTCTGAAAATATATTTAGTGAATCTTATGTACGACTGCTGTCATGTCAGCCTCAGCAGGAGGTGGCGCGGCTGAGTCATCAAGAAGCGCAGCGAGAATGCCATCGAAAGGTAAGAATTGGTCATCGACGACAATCACAATAATGATGCTATTATAGAAAATCATCCATTTTAGGATCTCACTTTTATTTATTGCATTACAACAAAACAACTAAGCCTATAACCACTGTGTGGGGACGGCTATGAATATGGATCATATATTCATATCACGGTATCGTTTATGGTCAAAAGCCATATTTCCATTCCTAGTGATTGCATCACTGCTAAGTTTTTATATTTTGTCAAATATTTCCAGTTCCATGTGGTATGGGGACAGCTGATGAAGACCGGCTATCAGAATTCTCGCTTCGCACATCAGGTGAGGCGAGAAAATCAAGGCAACTGTAAATGTGATAAAAAAGACTGGTTTTGAGTTTCTTTCCTAGTTTTTGATTTTCATGAATTGTTTGTTGTTTTGCAATTGTCAGGTGGAAAGATTTGCTTGCCTTTATACTAGCCAGGTGTCCAATTTGAGCCTCTATTCCCCTGACAAATACTACAGACCAAGTGAAGATTTCATGCCCCATGAATTTGATATCCTTGCTTTATGAAGATATATCTTGTATGTTATGTGTGTGACACATTTTGAGGAAGGCTAATAATGTGTGATATTTTGAGGATGGGTATATTAGCCTGATGTTCTTTCTGGAAACATGAAATTGAGTTGTATGACAATGGCCATTGTAGAATATTCTCCATCTGAAATTGTAAATCATATGATAAATGCTGTTCAAGTTAGTTTGAGGTTAGAATATTCTCTTTCAATCAAGGGAAGCAAAATGTCTATGTTTCTGAGCTTTTTTCTTTCATTCTTTTTCTTTCTTTGGGTATTAATACTTCATTTTTGTACTGCTACATTTGGAATAAAAGTATTCACCAAGGAAAAGAAAATCAATATTGACCCATTGAAAGATTATTCAAATAAATCAAAAGATCACCACATGAAAGCAAAACAGAGCCATCACAGAAACAAAAATAAAATAGAGGTAATTTTAATTTGCCCCCTCAAACTAGGCATGTTTTTCTACTTTGTCTACTTAATTTGAATTGTTATATTTTACCCCAATTGTTGCACTTAACCTATAATTTCTAAATTTACCCCTCATTGTTAGTGGATTGTCTGTATCTATTACCTCTCGAACAACTATTCGGATCAATTTTCTCTTAAACAACCTAGGTTAAGGGGTAAATTTAGAAATTATAAGCTAATTGCAACAATTTGCAAAGTTCAAGGATAAAATAAAATAATTCAAAGTTAAGTGGGTAAAATAGAAAAACTCTCATTGTTTTGGAGGTAAATTAAAATTACCTCAATAAAATATGCTGCCACCATTCAATGGCTCTATGAAACTCAAAAATAGGGCAATCAAATGCAAGATTTTCTTGGGTCAAACTTCAAAGTAATCTTCCAACCTTCAAAATGATATTGATATTTGTTACAAGTAAAACATCCAATATTGAATATTGCGCCCGCCCCTTCACAAAATTACAATTGTGATTGTGCAATTACAGTGAAATACAAACCATCCACAGAACAAAACTATAGACAACTTGTTTCTTTCTTTCTTTCATTTTTTTGAAAGGAGCATAAGCCAACCCTAATAAACTTCTTTCAGCTCATCAAATTTCTTACAACTTTAACTATTCCAAAGACATGCATAAGCCAACCCCTGATCATATTCTTCGGTGTAAATAACTCGAGAAATAAAACGTACGAAAACAATACAAAAGCACACTCTCAGCAGATACCATCCTGTCTATCTACATCTTGCATCTCGACAGGTTCGGGAAAAACATCACTGGACGATCTTTTATGCGAAGATGAATAGTCATTGGCTCCACTACCACGAGACCCTGTTCTCTCGGACTGTCTTAAACCGCCGATAATTTCTCTATGGCACGAGATATTAGAACTATCCGATGAACTATGATGCCAACTACCGAAAAACGCAGCCGTCCAAGATTGCCTTGACGAAACTGTTCTCAGCCTCCCCGAACTGAAATTTTCGTCCCTTACAACCTTAAAAGGGTTTTCTAACGCTTTGAGTACGTGTCTCATCGAAGGACGTCTAGAAGCTTTAGGGTTGAGACATGACTTGGCCACGATTGCAACGGCCCATACCTCTTCGAGAAGATCTTCGTCTATTATGAGCGATTGGTCAACAATTTTTGTCACGAGTTCCTTTTCATGTATACTTATAAAATGTAAATTGCTGTCCAACCATTGATTTGCGCTAGCATCGTTTAGTCTGCTGATTCCAAGCTTCCCGGTTACAAGCTCGAGTAAGACTTTCCCGAAACAGTACACGTCGTAGGCACAAGTAATGGATGATGATCCTGGCAATTTTTGGAACAATATGCAACTTATCAGCACGACTAATGTTCGGCTGGAGATTCGAAAATCCCCAATGTTTTGCATTCACGTGAGATTTTCCGAGCAATTTCAAAAGTTTCAGCACATTGAGGACTAAATCCGAGAGTTTTTTTAAAGATATAGGGTGATTTAAGCCAAACGAAATTTTAAAGGGACTAATTTTACTACATCCCTTATAGTTACAGGACTAATATTCCAATTTACCGTATAAAGTATAAGTTGATTTTCTTGCAGTAGAGAACTCTTACCAGAATGTCTTCTTCCAGAAGTCCTGCACATTTTCGAGGAAAAAAAAAGGTGTTGAGACTTTCAAATAAAAGTATTTAAGACAAAGTTTCAAGGTAATTAAAATTAAATCTTGAACAATTTTCTGAAGGAAAAGTACATAATCTAAATAAAAGAAAAGATATTTAAGTTCTACAAGTTATAAAGTAGACATCAATACAAGAGTAAAGTTTATCACTAAAAGGAAGAGTATACTTCAACTCTGTAGAAGTTAGAAGATGAGTATGTGGTGTTTCATAAAAAAACCGCGTTATCAATAAAACCTTTCTTTTGGGGCAAAGCACAGACTTAAGATTATACAATAACTTGTAATCACATAGGAAATAAATAACTTACTGTGGTGTCCGAAGAAACCTTGAAATTATATTCTGATGATTATTAGCTTCTGGAGCACAAACTTCACTGAGACTTCCAAGCCGAACCTCATATTTGTCATCGAGAAGGATACTGCTAGCTTGAATATCTCTTCATAAGGCAACAAAACTGAAGTTAATGAATCATTGAAGATGATCTTAGTCCAGAAAACAACTTGAGACTGTTTTTGCTTTTAATGCAATCAGATTATTGCAAAGATGCTGCCAAATCAACTTATTACAGACTGAGAGAATATTATGCAGAGCCAAAGGAAAGAAACATGACCTAAAGATGCATTTTTCATGTTGCAACATTTTGAATCTCGGTGCTTGTTTTACGTGTGAAGTCTACTTGAATTTCAGTAAGAATCATTTTATTTTCTCTTTCACTATGTCTTGATACAGGTTATGTAATTCCTGGACATACAGTAACAAAATGAATAGTTCTCCAATTCGGAGACTTGTCTAACTTACATGACTGATTATTGAAGAAATTTAACTTCAGGCTTTCTTTTTTCTAATCTTCCTAATTGATTAACTAAAGTCATTTACATTCTTTGCAGAATCAGTGCTGAACGAGATAGTGGGAGTGTTTGCAATCACTAAAAAAAAAAGTGTTTCTCAACTTTTGGCTGAAAAAAAATCATTTTTTTAATAACAAAATTTCTAATTTTGCTTATGGTTTGACTTTTACAAAGAAATAAGCACTTTTACAACTTTTCACCAAACACTCTCAACTTTTAATTCTCAAATTCTGATTTTATTTGAAAACACTACTAACTTCTGATTCTCAATTATAATAAACCACATCTTCCAAAAGCAAAGGTTTTTGCAAACACTCCCAATATAAGCATTCAAATACACAACTATATATATGTATATGTTATGTAATATACCTGTGGACAACAGGAGGAGTGCATTCATGGTGTAAGTACGATAAGGCCTCAGCAGCTCCTATCGCAATTTTCAATCTCGTGATCCAATCCAAAGACTGTAAATTGTCGTCTCCATCTGTCACTCTATATAAAGCATTCGACAAATCTCCGTTCGGCATGTACTTATAAACCAAAAACTTCTCATATTCCTCCTCTAAGCAGTGTCCCACAAGAGGAACCAACCTCGGGTGCATCACCTTTCCAAATAAATCCAACTCCAACATGAACGATTCGTTTCTGACCGAACGTAAATCGACTCTCTTGACAACTACAGTAGGCCCACCCTCCAATATCCCCCGAAAAATGTCTCCAGAATGACCCTGCTTAATAAGGTTCTCAGTACTGAAATTGCACGTTGCTACGAGCATCTGCTCGTACATGAATGATTCTCCTATATTAGACAAATCAATGGAAACCTTAGCATTTGGCTCAACGGGTCCCACATTTGGATTCCGTTTTTGATGATTTGTACTTCTAACATTGCATGCTTTCAGAAGCAAGAATGTTCCTGTTAGAACCATGATAAATCCAAGCCCACCAAAAACTCCAACCACAAC
The DNA here is from genome assembly GCA_016081115.2 of Rehmannia glutinosa. Classification (NCBI taxonomy): domain Eukaryota; kingdom Viridiplantae; phylum Streptophyta; class Magnoliopsida; order Lamiales; family Orobanchaceae; genus Rehmannia; species Rehmannia glutinosa. The sequence continues at coordinate 25,775,661 of CM071928.1, read as the reverse complement.
GTACGCCAGTCTTTTTACGCCCCTGCGCGGTTTTATCAATCGAGGTTCAGGTGGCTCATTACCAAAAGATATACCTCTTTCTGAATAAAACTTCCTACATGCCTCGATATCCCTCTGACCTGGCACACTCGAAAAGCAATTATTCGTGAGGATAATGCTTATTCCGGAATCATTAGGAGCCGAGCCTTCAAAGTAATTGTTCGACACATCCATTATACGAAACTCTCCAATCCCAGAATTTAGATTTCCGTAAAACAGATTGCTAGAAAAATTGAAGACTGCACCGGTGACATTGAAATAAGTAATAACATTCGGTAGAACACCAGTGAGATTATTCACAGAGACATCTAAGTACTTCAAACGGGCCATTGACCGTAGATCATTTGGAAGTACGCCAACAAAATAATTTCTTGAAAGAATTAAATATTCCAATCGAGTGAGTTTTTGAAACAAGCCGTCTAACAATGAACCCTCCAGCTTATTATTCCCAATCGATATTTTCCTCAAACTTCTCAATCCTCCTAGTTCGTTAGGCAACGACCCGAACAAAGAATTGTATCCAAGATCAAGTTCTACCAATTGGGAAAGATTTCCAAGCTGAGCAGGAATAGAAGCACTCAGACTATTATTACTCAAATTTAACAACTTAAGACTAGAAAACGAACCAAACTCAATCGGAATCCCTCCCGATAAAAAATTCGAAGACAAATCAAGTTTACTAAGATTCCCAAGAACTGAAATCTCCCTTGGAATTTCCCCTGTCAATAAATTCTGAGAAAGATCAAGAACTAATAATGAAAATAAATTCTCCAATGCAGTTGGCATATTCCCAGTAATCGAATTATTCGATAAATACAAATAACTAAGCCTACTCAAGCTTCCAATTGATGATGGAATTGAACCATAAATTGAACTAGACCTGAGATCAAGAACTTCAAGATTACTTAGCCTTTGGCCTAACCATTCCGGAATTGGGCCACGTAGCAAAAACCCAGATGAATTGAAAGATGATAAGAAAGGTAAATTAGGTAAAGAATCAATAGCAAACCCCGGATTAAGTTTTCCTTCACGAGTTCTCCTTAACCCGGATAAATTTATCCCAGTGACATGACCATTTTTGCACTCTATTCCTGTCCAATCCAAACAGGGATAAGCTTTTTTATGCCAATCTCTAGCTCTGATTCCGAGGGATGACCGGAGGTCCATTAAAGCCCGCCACTCGGTTTGAGAACTCAGCCGCGGCACAGGCTGAGCCACCACCGAGCTGATAAAAACAAAAAATGTGAATAAAATGAAAATCTCGAGGTGGGCTCCCATGAAAACAAACATATACTCTGTTTCTGAACTATAGGGTACTCTATGAACATAGTAGCTCTAGCATTACGATATATTCAGCTCGCATTGCTGGGTTTTCTCTGCAGAAATGGAAAATTAGGCATAGAAATTAAATACGAAAGTGACAACACAAAGTATGAAGGGAAGCATATATACAAGCGTGTTGATGTAAATATGCATACCTCGATGCTCACGAGCTTTGGTTCTTCATTTCAATGCAAACCCGCGCAGCAACATAAAATTAAAACAGAGTTTGTGTTTGTGTGAGATATTATTATTATTATTTTTTTTTGGGGAGGGGCGTGGTAATAAAAGCAGAGGGACGATTTGTATTGTGTATTAATGGCGAAAAGGGTACTCTTCAACGGCCACAACTGTGCAAAACAAATGTTGTTTTCATGGCAGAGATATTAATGAAGGAATAGAGACTGAATTGACCCGGTGGGGCTTTGGGTTATGTGGCGGTGGTGGTCTTGGGAAGTGGGAACATATGTATGGTGGCTCCGGCGAGCGGTGGTGGCAGTTCAGCTGTCAAAGCTTTTCTTGAAAATGGCGGATATAATTTGCAAGTCTGTAAATATATTTTTAGTAGTAGTATTGCAATTTGCGTGAAAGTTTGAATAATTGAGATAGACCCCTCCCAAAAATATTTATATAGGGAGACCAAAATTTCCTAGCCTAACATATATAAAATTATTAATCATTGATAAAAAGGTAATGACCCAAAAATGAGAACCAAAGGTCAACTTTTATCTATATCTATATATATATATATTTAATTACATGGAGAATATTTTAATTTAACACATGATAAAAGAAACTATGTAGTTTTGAAAACTTGAAAGATAAAATTTTAATTTAATACCATTTTCAAAGTTCTCTTTAAATGAATATTCTAGAGAATAATCAAACCAAAATATTTTTTATTTTTAATTACTATAAAAAAATAATATTTTTTTTGACAAATAAAATATAATACTTTTAGTATGAGAAAAAAGTGTATAACGTAACACCTTGAAAATGCATAATATTTTGAAAGAAAGTAAAAGATCACATCTAAAGCCATTTTCAATAGAAAAAAGAAAGCATAAAGTAACTTTTGTGTATATGAAATACGCATAATTTGTGAAATATTAAGCCATGACATCTCTTAGATACACGATTCTAATAGAAAATGTGAGATGAAGGATAAAGTTCTTCTTCTTTGATTGCTTCTTTCATTATAACTTGTTACGAAATTTGAGTCACCATTTTACTTTGAAAACTATGGTATTAGAAAAAGGGATAATTACAAAAAATACCCTTGAGACTTGACCTAATTACAAAAAAAACTCAGCTAACTTTTTAAATTACAAAAAGTACCCATGAGGTTTGATTTTGTGTTAAAATTAAGGGGTTAACTGTAATATTTTTATAAATAGGAGGGGTATTTTGAAATATTTTTTACTTATGAAGGGGTAAATGTTAGACACAATAAAATCTCAGGGATATTTTTTGTAATTTTGAAAGTTAACTGGGTTTTTTTGTAATTAGGTCAAACCTCAAAGATACATTTTGTAATTAACCCTTAGAAAAATGTAAACCATTTACAATTATGAAAATTATTATAACTTTTATGTATAAAAATAAACATGTCTCCAAGTCTCTTTATGTCACTGAAAAGAGTTTGATATTGATATTTATGTCACTTATTATTTTTTCCATAAAAGATTATGTGATATTTTGAAAATTATGCTTTTCCCCCCACAAAAATATAATAAAAATACAAACATAAGTCATCTCCCTGAGAGGTTGAGAGATTAGGCGTTCGAGCTCCCCAAGTACCATAGTGGAACAATTAATTAATAACACCTTAAATATCTATAGTTCTGTACAGTTGCCTTTGAATAATGCATTGGAATTATGGAAGTAAGAAGTGATGTGTGCAGACAATGATTGCAAAAGTGCAAATTAGTTATAAGTTCGAGTTAAAAAGGAATAAGGGCTTGGTTTTTTTTTCCTCAAACGATAGTTTTTTTATTAGAACAATTTAAGAACGAGACTACAACGACAATCGTAACCAACTAGTTATGGGCGATTTGACTAACTAGAAATCAAGTGGGGAATTGACAAAATCAATTCAAATCCAAATCACAATCCAAAACTAGACCACTCCAACGCTAGGAGATTTCAGCACTCCTCAAAGGAAACTACAAAACACGGAACACTCGGGCACAAGCAATCATCACGCACTGCAAAATATACATAACTGACCTGCCTACAGATTTCCCTTCAACCGAAAAAAGGAAACAAAAAAAAAAAAATAGAAAAACAAAAAAAATAAAACAAAACAACAACCAAGCAATCAAACTAAAATGCGAGAAAAAATATATGACAAAATAAAAATAACTCCATACGAAGAAAAAGGGTTCTCTCCCTCCCCCAAATCCACAGCCACCTCTAGACTCCACCGCTCCCCACAAATCTACTGCCGTGCACTAAGCCCGCCACCACGAATAAACACTCAAAGCCCAAATCCTGAATCAGAGAAGAAAAACATCGTACAAGGGGTTCTAGCCGAACCGACCTTCGTGGTGGTACATCACATGATCAGACATTTGTGGATGCAATTATAGCTTCTATTCTCTAAAGAGAAGAAAACAACTTAGAAGGGAGAAGGGGGATGGACGGCTGGTGGGGAGGGAAAAGAAGAAAAAGAATTAAGGTTTTGAGTTTTTTAGAGAGAAGAGCGAGAGAAAAGGTAGAGAGAGAAGGGGGGCTGCACATCAATTTGATAAGGGCTTGAGTTAAAAAATGAGGGGATGCATTGGAACCTATTTATTAGAGAATTTCCAAATTTTTTACCGTTTGAGATATGCCAATCATGTTTATTTTACTCAATGACAATTTGATTAGAAATATTTTATTTTCAACTTCTCATTTATAATTCAAACTCTATATCGTAAATTCTCACATCTATATACTTAATTTTCAACCTATATTGCATCAGTGAGAACCACTATACCACTACATACTCAATTTTAACATTATATTACATAAGTGGGACTTAATCCTACAATCCACATCCATATAAATTATAATTTACAAATTAAATTTTCAATGTGGCTCCACCACTATTAATTTCATCTAATTATATCATATTACTTTTACAACACCACTCAAGCGGGTCACACCACTTTACCCTAATTATATAAATCATCATCTCACCTTTTAATATTTTAAACCAAACATATTTCCAAATTTTCACTCTCTAAATTCTACATCAATTTTTTTTATCACCAAATATATTTTTACTTTCCCACAATTTTCAATAAAAAAATTGAGAATTTATCTCAACTAGATTGTAAATGACTTTTCTCATTAGAATGAAACCATAAAACCATTGAGGTCCCCCCATTGGGTAATCCACAAGTTTATTAATTTGTTTTTCAACCAATAGAATATAAAAAATAAATTTAACTTAAGATTTTACTTTTCTTGGATATTATTTTTTCAATCCGTATACTTTCAATTAATGTTTTATTTTAATTTTACCCATATAGTCTTATTGTCTCATTATAACTTAATCAATTTTTTATTCTAAAATAAGTATTTATGATATTTTATATATTTTTAATTTAATTAATTAGTAATTGTAACTAAAATCATTTAAAATTTATTTTACTTAAAACAGGCCACTGGGTTTGGTTAACTCGACTTTTTATTATTTCTAATCTATGGAATTATTTTTAATTTCAAAAATCAATTATTTAATTGTTTCATCAATGAAAAATAATAATTATTGTTATTGTCAAAGTATTTTTAAGGAGTGAGACGTAGTTCATTAAGAGGTCCACATAACCAATTATTATTTACATTGTGGAAGACCTTAGATAGACTTTTTGCTTTTTCGACTCCAAGATTAGGATTGTGACCTAAAAAGATAACTTATCATCCTTGTTAAACAATTCATCTATATTCATTTGTAAGTAATATGAAAATAATTACTTAATTAATTCATTTGCTCACGCCTCAAGAAAAGACCATAATCTATTCATCGAAGGTAACACTTAGGCGCTTTTTTGAAGTCAATGTTTTGTAGTGGGACGAGGCATGAATCCTAATAGTTTTGTTGACACAAAAGGATGTCGGGGCGAGTAATGGATATTGTAGACCTCCAACTAAAGAACGATATTGATTGCATCATCCGAGTAGTACCATCATTTAGAAGAGGAACTAATTTTGTGATTGAGTCCCAACCTCATTAGCATCATTTTTGTATTTAGGATATATTTCCGAGGATAAAATAAACCACTAATCTTTTGAAAGGACTTCTATATAAGATAATCCACCTAAATCTTTAATTGAGAATTGGTCTTTACACAAACTTGGCAAGAAAAATATCAAACCATTAAGTATAAGATCATCTACATAAATGAGCAAATACATTGTTATCCCCGGAATTTGTCCATAAACATGAAGATTTCTATTTGGAGTTGACAAAACCTATTCCACGAAGTGTTTTAACTTTACCAGTGCAAAAAGCTTGTTTAAGTTGTATATACTTTTTTTAACTTACACACATAGTGAGGATTTTCTTTGTCAATGAAACCACTTGATAGAACATGTACATTTGATGATGCATGGCCATATAGATTAAATAATGTTGTTCAGTCAAGTTGTCGTAGAGACCAACCACGAGATTATACTCGGAATTTATATAATGGTTCATTTGTTTTACCACTGTGTTGTCTCCCGAAAGTGATTTAGTTGATGGAATCCCTTAGCAACTTGTAAAATTGGACATGGTTTTCTTTTAATTGAAAAATCCATTTGCAACCAATTATATTTTTATACTTAAATCCCAATGTCCCATTACATAAGTGTAATTCTTCCCGAATAGCTGAGACATTTTGATCCTTCAAAGCTTGATAAAGAACCACAATGATCGTTTGACATTGAAATAAAATGAAAGAGTATTTAGTAGAAGGAACTCAATGTTGTTTTTAATCGATGATCATGGGATATTTAACAAAATGTGGTATAAATCCAACGGTACTATTGGAAAATAAAACTTGTTTATTATTATTATTTTTGCAATCTTAATCATTATATAATAATCTATATGGAGAGTTGAAAATGGTGAGCATTCCATCCCACGGGAAAACGTTGAAATAGAAGTTCCAATTTTTCTCTTTGTTATTTTCCACTTTTGTCAATGAAATGGATGCTTTGGGGTTTATTCAATGAATAAATGGAAAGATGACCTGTTTTCATTGTCCCGTACGTCTATAACTTCATATGTCATATATTAGACAAGATATCTTAATACGTACGATCTAATTGGTTATGCGGTGGAATCAATTAAGCTCGAAGTTTTTGAGAATGGAAAAATGGATTCCACAAAAAAACTTAATTATATTTCTCTTGGTAGTTCGATTACTAAACAAAGATACGACTTTGAGTTAATGAATATCCTAAAAAGACACAAAGTGGATCGTGACTCCATTTTATTGGTTTTGTATGGTCGTAGCCAAGGATAACATAGACCCAAAAGTGCGTAATTTGTTCAGGTTTGGAGACCAAAGAGGACTTCATACGAGGATTTGAACGACAAATTTACTTTTGGCATTCTGTTAATGAGATAGACTGCGATTGAAAAAGCTTGTGGCGGAAGGAGAGGGGAATAGAAGCATGATGAAGTAGTGTGAGACTTGTTTCAAGAATGTCTTGATGACGACGTTCGGCATAACCATTGTGCTCGTCGGGAGTATGAGGTGGAGTTGTGAGACGTGTGATGCCATTTTCAAAAGAAATTCTTGTAAATGACTTTTCTCATTAGAATGAAACCATAAAACCATTGAGGTCCCCCCATTGGGTAATCCACAAGTTTATTAATTTGTTTTTCAACCAATAGAATATAATTATGGTAAATTTAACCTTACCTATTTTACTTTTGTTGGATATTATTTTTTGCCTCCGTATACTTTCAATTAATGTTTTATTTTAATCTTACCCATCATAGTCTTATTGTCTCACTTTACCGATTGTTTTTTTCATTCTAAAATAAGTATAAGTGTATTTTATATATTTTTAATTTAATTAATTAGTAATTGTACTAAAATCATTTAAAATTTATTTTACTTAAAACAGATGGGTAAACTCGACTTTTTATTATTTCTAATCTATGGAATTATTTTTAATTTCAAAAATCAATTATTTAATTGTCATCATTAATAATTATTGTTGGGCCAAAGTATTATTAAGTGACGCATGAGGTCCACATTATTGGTTACAACCCATGAGGCCTAACTCATTAGATCAAGCCGATTAGGCTTATCATCCTAAGTATAAACAATTCATCTATATTCATTTGTAAGTAATATGAAAATAATTACTTAATTAATTCATTTGCTCGCGGATTATTCATCGTACACTTGTTGACTTAAGCATCATATGAGCTTTCTTGGGACAAGGCCATAGCCATCCTAATCTTTTGTGTTGCAGGTAGGGATGTCAGCGGAATGGGTAAATACAGTTACCTACCATTCAGACCCTAATGAGATGAGTATGAGTAGTTATTTTTGTATTTAGGATATGTATGAGATGAAAAATTACTACCCATTTATATATATATATATACGTATGGTTTGGTTTTACCTCATTTATCCCTTAGTAACCTTCACCAATTTCTCCACTTGGCATGATAGATTTCTACTTGGATGCCCGATATGAATTTTCATTTTGTGCAAAAAGGTACGAAGTTGTTACTTTTTTTGAATTTGTGATTGTATCAACTCTTTTTTATCTTGTCAAGCTTGATAGAACTCTACATTTGATGATGCAATTATATAGATTAAATAATGTATTAGTGTTGATTCTGCAATTTTAAGGAATTTATATAGTGCATTTGTATTTGTGTTGCTTGTGATTTAGTTGATGAATGATGATAGCTGACTTGTAAAATTGGACATGGTTAATAGTTGAAATAATATAAACTATAAGTATACTTAATTGAGAATGAGAGTACATGTGTAATTAAAGTGAGACAAAAATGAGAGTAAAAAGGGGATAAAGAACCACAATGAGAGCACAATGAAATAAAATGAGAGTACAATATGGCGAAGTGAACCAATTAAGAGTATAATGATGTAAAATGATATTTAACAAGAGTATAAGAGGGTAAAATAAAACTTACCTTTATTATTATTATTTTTGCAATATTAATCAAAATATAATAATAATATGGAGACCATCACGTGGAAAATGGTGGTACATATGTAACATATCCCACGGGAAAACGTTGAAATAGAAGTTCCAATTTTTCTCTTTGTTATTTTCCACTTTATAGCTTCAATGAAATGGATGCTTTGTGGCAAGTAGGCTACCTAAATTCCAATGAATAAATACATCCACTTAGATGACCTAGTTTTCAATTGTCCCGCACGTCTATAACTTCATATGTCATATATTAGACAAGATATCTTAATACGTACGATCTAATTGGTTATGCGGTGGAATCAATTAAGGAAGTTGTAGAACCAGAAACATTCTTCATAGAAAACTTAATTATATTTCCCTAAGGGGTAATTACTAAAGACCCCCTAAGTTTTGGCCTAATTACAAAAAAAACCACACATGTTTTAAAATCACAAAAATCCTCAATATCACCTTTTTTTTGAAATATTTTTTGCTTATGAAGGAGAAAAATGTAAGACACATCAAACTCAAGGTTTTTTTTTTTTTTTTTTGTAATTTTCAAAAATCTTTGGTTTTTTTTTGTAATTAATCCGAACCTCATGGAGTTTTTTTTGTAATTATCCCTTTTTCCTAATTTATATGTTAATGATATAGTCGAGGCTTCGAGGCTGATCAGGTCTTTGATTCGGATCCATATTGAGTGATTTGTAATAATGTTGTGGGGAAATTGATTTCATAGTTTTCCATAATTTTATTTGTCAGTAAATTTTAGAACTACAAATAAGAGGGAATCTTCTCCTCTAAATTATTGTTATCATTTGTGGGCAAAATTAATGAATTGTTTATGGTCAAAGGTCATGACCTTATCCTAATCTCGTGAGTCATTGGGCAGGAGGATTAAGTAATAAATTCAATTGTTCAAATTAAGGTTGTAAATTTTAATAGAAACAAGGTTAGATAGACCAATGGACAAGTGAAGAGGAAAGAATAAAGAGTGGACTAAAACTCCAACGCCGCCAACTTTTCAACGTCTTATCCGTCCACGGCCGACAATATCTAGCCCCCCTCCCTCAACTACTTTTTTTTTTCATTTTTTTAATGTTTATTTTCCTTTGTCAAAATTGAAATGATCATGTTGAAAATTATATTAGAACTTTATTAGGTAAAACCTGTTAGTTAAAACTCTCTATTATATCTAGGAGCGTCAATCTGTGACGCGACACCTAACATAAATTTAACAGGAATATGTACAATCTTTGCAGGTTTGAGTCAAATTCGAGTCGGACACAAGTAACACGGAAAACAAATGTCAAGTTAGGCCGACCCGTGTATCAAGATGATTAATCTATTTGAGTCATTTAGTTATAAAGTGAACATGTTATTTTCGTATTTTGTGATATTTTAGTTGGTTATATAATGTTAGACATATTACTGAATGCATTTTCTAGTAATTTAATGTATTTTATTTTTTTAAATAAATGAAAATATATAAAAAAAGGAAAAAGGTCCCGATCACAAATTCAATGTATTTTGTTTGTATTTTAGCTTTTTCTTTCTTTTATTTTTTATTTTTTAATATCAAGCTTTAAATTATATATGTATTTCTTATTGTATGGGGTTACATGTGTCATAAACAGATCGTGTTAGATCGTCTTATAGGTGTATTGATAATAACTTGACACAATTAAATAAATAACCCGTGTCTTGTGTTTTTGGGTTCATGTAAAATGTGTAATAAAAATAAGGCTTGTGTTATAACACGACCTTGACCCTATTCTATAAAATACACCGACACGAAACACGACCTTCATGTAAAATGTGTAATACTTGTGTTATAACACATCCACCTACTTATTATATCCATATGTTAGTTGTATAGTAGGCTGTAATTTAAAAATACTCCAATTTTTCATATTCTGAAACGTAGTGTAATATTCCAGAACTCTGAAATGAAACATTAACTACACGTATTATACTTAATGATATAATTATTGTTAGAATATAATTGTACATTAATCGGAATGAATATGAGATGATTAAGTGCATGTTTGGTGAAATTTATTTTTAAAAAGCGATTTAGAAAGAGAAGTTACAAAAATTGATTATGGTGAGGTTAATAGTGAAAATTCATCACATCATCAGCATCAACTGCATCTTATCCTACCGTGTGGGATCGGTGGCGTGAAGTTTATAGTATTAATTAATTGTCTAGAATTAGTTATTGCTATAAATTCTTGCAAAAATCAAAGTGGCAAAACTTTACGCCGAATGTCTTTCTAGAAGCCCTTCATACGAAGGAGAATGAGATGAAATTCCAAAACCACCATAATCATAGGTTTTTCCACTTGCATGGAAAATATAATGAGATGACGATGAGTTGAGATAGTTGCTCTAGTCACAGACGGATCCACATACCCACTTATGGGGGCACGTGCCCCCATAGCCTTTTTCTTTTATTTTCTATTTTCCTTCTTTTTTTGCTATTTATTATTTCTCTATTTATTTTTTACTATTTATTATTAATCTTTTCTTTTTATTATTTATTTTTTTATTTTGTACATTTATTATTTTTCTTTCTTATCAATTATTATATTTTCTTTTTTTCACTATTTATTATTTATTTTTTAATAACTACAATATATTCTTTATGTTAATAATAACAAAGTGTGCCCCTATTGTGGAAAATTTCTGGATCCGTTCCTGGCTCAAGTCATGTCCCATTACATGATTGATACTATAAAAACAATATGTAGATCCTGGAACATGACCCTACCTAATAGTGAAAATTCATATAGAAAGAAAACAATAAAATAGAAAAATGCAATTTTATTGTAATACCTAAAAGTGGGGGAAATGGTTATCAGAAGCCACATTTTCTCACTTTTCTATAATAAACTTACCATAACGTAACTCATGTACTTTAAAAATCCATCCAATATAAATCACCAAACAACTCAAAAGACCTCAAATTAAAATTCCATTCTTCCGAACATGTTCAAATTATTTTCTACTGAATCTTTAACTTTTCTTGTGCATTTCCATTAACTTCATATTTTCCATCTAGCCCCTAACATATGATAGAAAGGGCCCATAAATCCATAAATTTTCCATAGAATAAGAGTGTGATTGGGATATTTCTGTGAGATTTTTGTGGTTTGACTGGGTCTCATGCCATTGGATTCCTGCTGAATTATTGGCAGTTTTGATTGAAACCAATGATTAAGGGACAAATCACATCTTTGATTTATACTTTGACAAACCAAAAGTAGCCTTGTCCGAAAGGAACTCTCTTCAGAAAAAGGTTCATTTTTCACAGTCAAGGTGTAGCCCTGCTGGCAACTTGGTTATGGATGCTAGTTTTATTGAAGTTTGATTTGAAAAAAAAGAAAAAAAAAGAAAAACCACAAGTCAGTCAAGAATCTTGGAAGTGTGTTCAAATGAGAAACCTTTTTTTGTTTATGAATTTACTTTGCAAAATATCTGCTAGAATTTTTTTATTTTTATTTTTATTTTATCCCAACATACAATTTTGTGATATTGAATTAGAATGATTCTGAAAACGTGTATCAGTAATTGTTGAGTAATTCATCATACCCAGCCCAGTAGAGTCTCCCCTTCTTTCCGAGATCTACATATTCGATATTCTTGGGTCTTGGACGAGGTCGAGAATCTCTTCCTCCACCACTTCTTCCTCCTCCTCTGGGTGTGTACTGCACCGGAGTCTTCTGCTTACCAGCTGAATAGCTGCTGGTAGTCAGCTGCTTATCAGCTTCTTCGCACAATTTAAGACCCTTCTCCCAATACAGATCCCAAGCTTGGGCTAGTGACATCTTTTGGAAATAGCCTTCGGATTCGAGCGTCTTGAATTCTTCAACTGATCTTGGCTCGGATCCGTTGTCAGGAATGGCATCTTGATCCTTCCCTGCTGAAATGCCGCCGAATTGTTTCAACACTTCTTTGATGCTTGCATCCATTTTCTTGTCGAACCCCACCATCCCTGCTTCTACGATTCGTCTTTTCTCCGACATTGGCATAGCAGTGTTCGATCGGCAGAGTCACTGGAAGTTTGCTGATAATTGAAGCCGTAACATGACCCTGCTGAGGGGTTTTAGCAATCATTAATGTCAAGTCCTTCGAATGTTCCACCTCAGCTGCTTTTCCCTTCTTCTTCTCAGCTATCATCATCTTGACTTCAGACTCTTTCAACTTTTCTTCTTTTAAACTCCTTAGGGACTCCTCTTCCCCCTTTTTGGCATCATCAAAGGAAAGAGGGACCCCATGGAACATGCCTGCGAGCATAAAGTCGAGTCTGCTGAGAGTCGAGTTCTGTTTGGAGTCTGCTGCGGCATAAGCTGTCCGAAATTCTGAACTAGTGGCTTTGGACTTGGCTGCCACCAATTTCATTTCAGCCATTAGAAGGCTGAATTTTGCATTCATGGTCTCCTCAAGGTGCATAACTTATTTTCTCTGAAATTCATGCAGAAGCTCCATTTCTGTTTTGTGAGAGGCATGCAACCTCTCAATATATTCTTGCATTTTGTGCCTATTCGAGGTGTTGTCAGCACTCCAAACAAGCATTTTATTTTATAGTACCTTGAAATAGAGAACTTGCTCGTATCGCATGGCACTTTGTTGTTGAGACCACTCCCTGATCCTTACCATGATCCCTCTTAAATCTGCTGTGAGGGTGACATCTCTATTGTCCAGTCAGAAGTCTAGTGAGGCTTGGTGCCGTTCGATCTTCTCAATCTCCACACAGATCTTCTTGAAGACTTCACGAATCTCATCTGTCTCATTTGATTCAGCTGCCGGCCATTCTGCATCGAAATTAAAATCTGCTGGAACAATAGAGTCAGTAGGGATTACAGGATCTTCTCGTACAGTGAACCGTCATTTATCTTTAGCGGTTTCTTCCTCTAGCTCAGGCAAGTCTATAGAAAATGGAAACACTTGTTCAAAAGCATCATCGCGCACATATGGGATGGTCTGTGCGGTTTGTGCCTGTGATGTCGCAACTTGATTGATCTAAGTTCTAGTGGCTTCTCTCGATCTGTCACACAAAACCGGGAGCCTGTGATGGTCTTTGGTGGAGTCATTCTTCTTCGTGGGAGCTGCACATATGACTTGGTTTTAGCTGGGGCTTTTGGAATGTGTTGCCCAGCTGACTGAGCTTCAACTGTCTTAATAGCTTCTTCGGTCTCAGTAGATTTCTCTAAATGAATTACCTAATCCTCTGCTGCATCATTAGCGTCATCGGATGATGATGAGATTTTCGGAGTTGGTTCTGTTAGATAAATGTTTTTATCAAGATTTTGATGATTATGTTTAAATGAGTTATTATACCAAAACAATGTTTATAAATGTTGTCCAAATACTCCTAAATGATTTAAAATGTTTTTACTAATTTTTGGAGTATTTCTTAGAGTTTTTAATTTGATAAAAATTGGACAATACTTTTAATGGTTTTGTTTAAATTGGTTTTTACACCAAAACTATGTTTATAAATGTTGTCCAAATACTCCCAAATGATTTAAAATGTTTTTACTAATTTTTTGGAGTATTTCTTGAAGTTAATTTTTGAAAAAAATCGGAGAACATTTCAAAGGGGAGGTCGACCGGTCGCCCAAAGTGGTCGACCGGTACCTGAAGATAAGAAACTCGAAACAGAACATGCAGGTTTGAAAAAAAAGGGAGAGGGGGACCGGTCCAGGGGAGGGCCGACCGATCGTACCCCTGGGCGACCGGTCGAACCCCCCGCGCAACCCCTGCAACCCCTACCGGATCGCACTATTTTTTTCAAACGGTCGAAATCTTCAACAGGCAACCGGTCGCCTTATGTTATTTTTTGACAAAGAAATTCCAACCGTTGCAACTGTGATGACAAGATTTGCTTTTCAATTTTGTACAATATTTCTACATCTTGTGATCTTCTTTTTGTAGACAAAAGTGAAGATAGAGGAGCCTATGTTGGGAGCCTATGTTAGTGAAGACTTCCCTATAAATAGAGGATGAATTGAAGACACAAGATACAACAACACAAGCAAATACACAACAAGAAATCTGCAAATTTCCAAGCTTTCATATTCAACACTCTTGTTGTATTTATAGCCTAAGTATTTCACTTTCACATCTTGAGGTCTAGGCTTTATTTCTTGATTACACTTTTCACTCAAATTGTAATATTCATTATTGAGTTGTAATCTTGATTTTTGGTTATCATTCAAACACAAGATATCCTTGTGAGTGTTCTTGTGGTAAGAACACACTTGGATGATCTAAGTGATAGGTGCAAGAAGATTGTGGTGATCTTCTTATTGAGGTGTTGAAGAATTTGGTATTCTTCAAGGTTGAAGATTGTGGTAATCTTCACAAGGTGCCGTTGAAGGAAGATTGTGGTAATCTTCAAAGGGAGATTGTGGTAATCTCCAAAGGTGGTGTTGAAGAAGAGTGTGGTGCTCTTCAAGGTGTTGTAAGTTGAATTTGTATTAATTGTGGTAATTAATAAAATTCTTTTTCTTTTTGAAATCCATCCCGGATATACTGGGGTGGTAGAGGATTAGGCCCTAGGTGGGTTGAACCTCTTTAAATCGACGCGTGTTGTTTACTTCCCGCACCTTTATTATTGTCTTGGCGTAATTGTTTCAAAAAAGAGGGCATAATCGAAAAGATGGAGATAATCTATTCACCCCCTCTAGATTATCGTAGCCGCTTGGACTTACAAGTGGTATCAAAGCCAAACTCTTTGGTAAGCTCGTTCCATATCGCGAGTAAAGAGGAACGATCATCGGCTACAAATGAAGTCTACATTACCGGCGCCTCCACCACCAAGCCACCACTATTCGATTCCAAAAATTTTACATTTTGGAAAGAAAGAATGGAATGCTATCTACAAAGTTGCGGGTTCGATATTTGGAACATGGTCGTAAATGAAGAATCCATTCCAATGATGGACACACTACACAAAGGCCTCAAAGAGCTCAATGATGAAGAGAAGAAAAGCATCTCCTTAAATGGTAAAGCTCTTAATATTATTTATTGTTCACTTACCATTTTGGAATATGATCATCTTGTAGGAATTAAATCGGCTCATGAAGTATGGAGAAAATTATAAGAAGTATATGCAAATGAAAGGAGCCACTCAAAAGCATCTACTTCTCAAATGGATACAAACCCAACATGGGATGAGCTTCCTACAACTTCCGGCGTCGATAAAAACGAACGATGTCTTATGAGCTTCGAAGAAGAAAACGAGGTAAGTTCTAAACCCTCCACTTCTTATGATAATGAATTACAAAATGTTTATAGTGATTTGCAAAATGATTTTGATGAACTTCAAAATGAATTCCAAAGCTTACTTGTTAAATACAAAAATTTGAAAAAGGAATTCAATATTTTGAAAATTGATAAGGATAATTTATTTTCCTCTTATGAATCACTTTCATGTGATCACACCACCACACTTGACAAGGTTAGAAATCTTGAAAAAGAAAATAGTACTCTTGTTGAGGATATTAATTGCATGAAAAATGATTTATCAAAATCCAACTTGAGTACCGATAAAATGACCGATATTATTGATGTTCATAGTTGTGATAAATTGAAACAAGGACTTGATCATAAGCCTAATGTTGTTAATCATATGAAAAGGAATCAAGTCTATAAACATGTTGGTCATTATGCTCCTAGAATTATTACTTGCTTTTATTGCGGTAAAAAGGGTCATACGGTTAATACTTGTCGGGCTAGAAATAGCTCTAATTTCTATTGAGACCTAAAAATCTCAAAGCTAATCCCCAAGGACCCAAACACTTGAGGGTACCACAAAATAATGTCATATTAGGTACCCGGCGTAATAATAAAGGAAAATTCATACCGCTTAAGAAGATATCAAATGCCCGTGTCATTTGATCAAAGGAGAATACACCATCACGATAAATTTCCAAGAGAGGATATAATCAAAAATGGGAAGTACACAATCTTTGGAAATGGCAAAGTCATCATCAACAAGATGATTCTCAAAGAGGAAGACACCATCAAAAATGGGAAGGACAAAACTCGAGAAATGGGCAAAATTGGAGAAGACATCATCAACAAAATAATTTCTCAAGAGAAAGATACTATCTACAAAGGGAGAGACATAACCAAAGGAAATGGCGAAATTGGTAAATCGTATCTCTCCTTTTAAATATGCATTTTATTTTGTTATTATGCATGTTTTTATTTGTGTCTTAATTGCAAATGAGTTTTCAAATATTTTTTTAAAATTAAGGTCTTCAATGTATATTTGTGTTTTTAAAATATTTTGAAAAGGAGACCTTGTATGATGCTTATATAAACTCTTGTGCATTTACTATGACTAAAAATTTGATTTATTATCTCTTATGGATTTATATAAAGATAAGCATACTTGTGATATACCTTATTGCTTTAGCCTACACCTCCATTACTATGTTTTGTGCTAGTCTTGTTTTAAGAATTGTGTAGGATTCATGTATCCTCACCGATGGCTATTTATGTCATAATGTGTTAAGAGGACCATAAACTATCGAGGCACGCTTCTCATCGGTATTCATCTTATGACTCGATATTATGTTTGCCATATGCCTATGTGCTTGATTTTCAAGATATTTCATAGTATTTCACATAAGTGCCATTAAGAGGATGTTTTGATTTTTGAAAGGCATTATTTGACTTAGCTTGTTTTATCCGAGATTAGTAAGGGATTATACTTTATTTTGATAAGACATTTGATTTTTATCCCTCTCTTAGTTATGCATTTTATTGCTCATATAAATGTCATTATTCTTGGTTGCTTTGTCAAAGCTCTTGATCATATGCTTCTTATAAATGAAGTCTCAACTATATGCAATCGGATTTTCAAATTTCAAAAGAGACCTTTTGTAGCTTTCTTAAGCTTATTTGAACTTGCATGACTTATTAAAATCTTAATGATATTCTAAATGCATAGTATGCGTTTCTTGCTTCATGGTCTATATATATAGTGTCTATTCCTACTATGCTCTTTTGCAAGATATTTTGTGATTGATGATTGAGGCATGTTTTTTTTTACTTGGGCTATTTTTTTTAAGCGATGCCGTTAATGAGTTTGTTAAGTTGTGTAGATGAGAAATGAAGTACTCCAACTATTAGTTACCTCAAAATATTTGGATGTAAATATTCTACTATGAACACCTTAGATCAATTGGATGCCCTATGATGATAGTGATGAAGAAGACAAAAAGGGTATTCCGGAACAAACTCGATGATCAAGGCAACATTGGTCGAACTAAGACGAGGTTAGTAGCTCGAAGGTATTTTCAAGAAGAAGGTACTTGATTTTGGTGTAACATTTGCACTCATAGCACATTTTGTAGCTATTTGCATTTTACTTGCCCATTCTTGCTTTAAGAAAATTTCAAGCTTTACCAAATGGATGTTGAATCCAATTTTCTAAATGGTTTTATTCAAGTAGAAGTCTATCGGGGTTTAAATTTTTCTAGGCCAAATGATCTTTATAAAAGGCCTTGTATGGTTTCAAACAAGCACCCCGTGCATGGTATGATAGACTTAGCTCTTTTCTTTTGCAAAATAGTTTTACAAGTGACACTACTCTCTTTGTTTTTGAAAAAGGGCAAGATTGCTTATTAGTGCAAATTTATGTTGATGATATTATTTTTGGTGCTACTAATGAATCCTTGTGCAAGAAATTTTCTAAGTTAATGCAAGGTGAATTTGAAATGAGCATGATGGGGGAGCTCAACTTCTTCCTTGGACTTCAAATTAAGCAATGCCAAGAAGGAATTTATATTTCTCAATCAAAATATACAAAGGAACTTTTGAAGAAATTTGGCATTGAAGAAGGAAGAACCGTCTCTACCCCAATGGCAACAAACGTCAAGATTGACAAAGATGAAAAAGGCAAGTCGGTTGATGAATCCAAATATAGAGGTATGATTGGTAGTTTACTTTATTTAACCGCAAGTAGACCGGACATTCTTCATGCCGTATGCCTATGCACTCGTTTTCAAAGCAATTCCAAAGAATCTTATTTAAGTGCCGTTAAAAGGATTTTTCGATATTTGAAAGGCACTATTCAATATGGTTTATTTTATCCAAAGAATGAAAATTTTTCTCTTAAAGGTTATAGTGATTCGACTATGCGGAAATATTGATGATCGGAAAAGTACTTCCGGATCATGTCAATTTTTAGGCTATTGCATAGTATCTTGGTTTTCAAAGAAGCAAAATTGTGTTTCACTTTCAACGGCCGGGCCGAATATATTTCCGAAAGATTTTGTTGTACTCAACTTTTTTGGATGAAACAAACTTTAGCGGATTATAAATGTTCTTTTGAAAATGTTTCTATCTTTTGTGATAACATATCCACTATAAATATTTCTCAAAACCCGGTTCATCATAACCATACTAAACATATTGAGATTCAACATCATTTTCTAAGGGATTGTGTCTCAAAACGAAAAATTGAGATATCTTTTGTACCATCTCAAGATCAATTAGCGGACATTTTTACTAAACCGCTAACTTCCGAGACTTTTGCATCAATACGAGCTCGGTTAGGCATAATGCATATTGAATGAGGTTTATGATTGCATTTTGCACGTTTTAAAATTTAGGGGCGAAAAATCGGATTTTTGGTTGAAAATTCGGATTTTGGAAATTTTATCAAAACAAAAATGGTCAAGAGGTTGAGGGCAACCGTCGCCCTCAACGCCGACCGGCCGCCCTCAACAATGACCGATCGCCCAAACAAATTTTGGTTAAATTCGGTTCTGTCTTGATTTCGCCATTGTGGCTTATTTTGTCTATTTTTCGTCCCCTTCGCCAAATACACTAAAATTTCACTCCAAATGTATTTTCTTGTATATGTTTCATTTTTTGGACTTCATTAAGCTCGATTATCATCATCATTGCTCATCTTTACCGAATAAATGGTAAGAATTCTACTCCATTTGCTCAATTGGGTTGAACCCTTGAGATTTTGACTTATTTGCAAAATTCTTGATGCTAGTTTCATATGAATGTGATGAGCTTAATATTTATAATGTATTGAATGTTGTTTGAACTGAATTGGTGATGAAAATTTTTGGCTTAAATGAATTTCAAAGGCGTTATATACATCTAGTTTTATTCGACGCACGCCAAGTGTTCGACAAAATGTTTCAATGAAAAATTCATCACCTACGTGATTCTCTCGATTTGAAAAGTCATATAAGTTTATAGAGATCATGTTTTATCAATCAAATGAGCTTTTGCAAGTCAATTGATCAACTTTTCCCTTTTATTTGGAATTTAAGCTTCAATTTTCAATAAGCTCGATAAATCGATGAATTTGCGCACTTTGATATGAATATATGATGTTTTTATCGTGCTAACATTCTTTTTGATGATTCCAAAGGGGAGAAACAGGAAAAATGCTCATACGCTCAAAGAAGCTAAAATAAGCTTGCAAGAAAAGCTATAAGCTAGGGATCTTGAAAGCCATAAGTCAGAACAATGCTTAGTCCATTTGATGTATTGTGGACTTTTATGCTTGACTAATGATGTTTTGTGACAGGGGAGCTTATAAGCTCATGGAATTCAAGCTTAATTTGTGAAAGCTAAGCTTTTAGCTTTTAGTTGTTGCTTGTATACTTGTTCTTGATATCCATATTGATAGGGGAGCTTGTGCAAAAATAATTTTGAAAAATCTTTGCTCCTATCCTTGTGTGTTTGTACTTATGATGAATCTTGCTTGTAATGGATTGTTGTTTTAAGACCGGAAAATTTGTTTTGTTTTAAAATCGACCTTCTAAAATTGTTTTGGTTTGTAATCATCAAAAATGGGGAGTTTGTTAGATAAATGTTTTTATCAAGATTTTGATGATTATGTTTAAATGAGTTATTATACCAAAACAATGTTTATAAATGTTGTCCAAATACTCCTAAATGATTTAAAATGTTTTTACTAATTTTTGGAGTATTTCTTAGAGTTTTTAATTTGATAAAAATTGGACAACACTTTTAATGGTTTTGTTTAAATTGGTTTTTACACCAAAACTATGTTTATAAATGTTGTCCAAATACTCCCAAATGATTTAAAATGTTTTTACTAATTTTTTGGAGTATTTCTTGAAGTTAATTTTTGAAAAAAATCGGAGAACATTTCAAAGGGGAGGTCGACCGGTCGCCCAAAGTGGTCGACCGGTACCTGAAGATAAGAAACTCGAAATAGAACATGCAGGTTTGAAAAAAAAAAGGAGAGGGGACCGGTCCGGGGAGGCCGACCAGTCGCACCCACTGGGCGGCCGAACCCCTCCCGGACCGTCGCACCCCCGCAACCCCTACTGGATCGCACTATTTTTTTCAAACGGTCGAAATCTTCAACAGGGGCAACCGGTCGCCCTATGTTATTTTTTGACAAAGAAAATTCCAGTTGCAATAACTGTGACAGCAAGATTTGCTTTTCAATTTTGTACAATATTTCTACATCTTGTGATCTTCTTTTTGTAGACAAAAGTGAAGATAGAGGAGCCTATGTTGGGAGCCTATGTTAGTGAAGACTTCCCTATAAATAGAGGATGAATTGAAGACACAAGATACAACAACACAAGCAAATACACAACAAGAAATCTGCAAATTTCCAAGCTTTCATATTCAACACTCTTGTTGTATTTATAGCCTAAGTATTTCACTTTCACATCTTGAGGTCTAGGCTTTATTTCTTGATTACACTTTGCACTCAAATTGTAATATTCATTATTGAGTTGTAATCTTGATTTTTGGTTATCATTCAAACACAAGATATCCTTGTGAGTGTTCTTGTGGTAAGAACACACTTGGATGATCTAGGTGATAGGTGCAAGAAGATTGTGGTGATCTTCTTATTGAGGTGTTGAAGAATTTGGTATTCTTCAAGGTTGAAGATTGTGGTAATCTTCACAAGGTGCCGTTGAAGGAAGATTGTGGTAATCTTCAAAGGGAGATTGTGGTAATCTCCAAAGGTGGTGTTGAAGAAGAGTGTGGTGCTCTTCAAGGTGTTGTAAGTTGAATTTGTATTAATTGTGGTAATTAATAAAATTCTTTTTCTTTTTGAAATCCATCCCGGATATACTGGGGTGGTAGAGGATTAGGCCCTAGGTGGGTTGAACCTCTTTAAATCGACGCGTGTTGTTTACTTCCCGCACCTTTATTATTGTCTTGGCGTAATTGTTTCAAAAAAGAGGGCATAATCGAAAAGATGGAGATAATCTATTCACCCCCCCTCTAGATTATCGTAGCCGCTTGGACTTACAAGTTCATCATCGAAGTTAAATTTTTGACGAACAACTTTATCACTTGGCTGACTCGTAGTGTTGAGAGCATCCTCAGCTGGGTCCATTTGATCTGCAATGGGGGTGGACTCAGCTTCATATTCCCAAGAATGATGTGTCTAAGTTCTCCTAGGAGTCATGAAGTGCACTTATCTCCTCTTCTATTTAGTGCTTTGAACAGGAGGAATGTTCTGTGTCTCTTGAGATTTACCCAGGGAAGTCTCAACCTCCCTTGGGCCTTCACTACCTCCAGCAGTCTCAACTGCAGCGAGGCCTTCATTATTCCCTTCGACAGTCGCAACTATCTTAGGGTCTTGGACCATGGCATCCATAGGAGTCTCAACCCCTAGGATTGCACTTTCACTGCCCAGAGTGTTAACTCCCGGGGCATCTCCATCCTATGCCTCGACTGTAGGAACAGTGTCATCAGCCTTCAAAGCAGCTAATATTTCAACTGGGACAGACTCAACTGTCCGAGCTTCATCAATATCAATCTGTTGTGGTTCTTTCTCAGTTTCCACTTCGCCTCCTTGCTTCAAGTTAGAGTCTTCTGCAGCATCCTCTGACCCTACTGCAGTGGAGAGAGTTTCCCCCTCAGCTGGCACACCAATTAAGTGACTGATGATGGGGTCACTCTGCTCCTGACTCGCGGCGGTTTCTTTTGAATGCTCAGCCGCTGGGGCATGTGGTAAAACACCTTCGGCAGGGGTTGGCCCAACTTGGGTGCCCAAAATCCCAGTTTCATTGCCAATTCCCTTGGACTCATCCTCTGAAAGTACCGGGGACGTAGCTGCAGCGATGTCTGTGGCACTCTGTTGCACTACTCCCAAAGGGTCGATCTGCAGGACAGATTGAGACGACTCTCCTGGTCCTTCAAATAGTTGTTGCTCATGCAACTGCCTGGATTCTCTCATTGCTTGCTGCATGTCTAACTTCTCGGCTGCAGTAGTGGGATCCATATTCTCATCACTGTCTGTGTACTCAACAAGAGTTTCATGAGTATGCTCGTGAGTACCAGTGAACATGCACATCTTGGACTTTTCTAGTGCACGTGCTTCCTCGACTGCCTTTTCTTTCTCTTCTTTCTTGATGATTCGAAGAATATCCATGCAGTTTTCTTCATCAAGGGCCTGTCGTATCGTGACAGCACCGAGAAATCGCAGCAATTCCTCTTCTTCTTCGATATACTCAGGGTGAGCCAACTGCGCCCTTGAGTGATCAAGTTTCCATGCTCTCCATTCCCTGAGACGGCGCTGAATGTCTGGATATACTGGAGAGTACATGATTATATCATCTCTATCATCTTCTTCTTGTCCTTCCTTTTCTGGGATTGAAGGCAAGATACTCTGCTGCTCCTCTCCTTCAGCAACATCAGTAGCAGGTGGAGAGACAACTTTTTCAACAGGATGTTCTGTTGTCTCAGCTGCTTTGCTTCCCTCAGCTGTCTGACGCCCAGTTAAGTCTTCAAAGGGACTCTGCTGATGACCTTCAGCACAAATTCATCAATAACTTCAGGAGACTGCACTTCCTGAGTTTCGGATGTCTCGGAAGCTTTCTCCAGCTGAGTGGCAGATTCAACTGTCTTCTCCAATTCAGAGTTTCTTACCAGTCTCCTTTTTCTTGGACGAACTAGAGGGAGTTCTGGTTTTGATTCAGTGGTTTCATCACCGGCGGGAACCTGGGAATTCTTCTTTGAGGGAGCTGCCTTCCTGGACATGGCAGTCCTCTTCTTCCGGATGGCTGGAGAAGGGATTTAGAGTTCCTTCTCAGCCTCGGCTACAGGGGCAGGAGACACGACTGCACGGGTGCTGCTGGGGCAACTTTCTTCTTTGGAGGAGGGGTAGTGATTGAAATGTATTTTGCATGTATTTTGGGCTTAATCTTGGCTAGAATGTATTGATATGCATGCATTATATGAATAAATAGGGTTATATTCCTATTTTGTGGAAAAGGATTACGCTTTGCTCGTTTTGTAGGAAATTATCGATAATTATAGCATTTTGGCAACAATTCGGAGCATTGCAACCGCCAATAATTGATGTGACGTACGAAGTTTGGAGTCGAGTCGAGAAGAAGTCGGACGAACCGGGCAAAAAATGGAAGAAATCAGCCGAGTACGAGTTGCTATAGGTGAGCACAAGCAGGGCGTGCTCCCTAGCACGGCCCGTGCTCAATCTATAACTGAAGGATCTTTGTTCGACATGTAGCACGGGCAACCCATGCCAAAGAGCACGGCCCGTGCTCCCATCTGTGGTCTGAACAAGTTGTGCGGCTACCAGCATGGGCTGGGCATGCCGTATGGCACGACCCATGCTCCTCTGCGGGAAAAACAAAGTTTGATTCATTTTCAACTAGGTTTCGACCCAAACGAAGTACAAATAGACCCGGGGTGGCCACAAACAGAGACACACTAATTTTTGCCCTAGAAACCAGAGAGAAGAGCAGTTTTCCACTAGAAACTTCGAGAGATCGATCAAGACTGCAACCACACCTTCGAGGATTGAAGATAGATCGAGAGATCATCATCGTCCCCGAGTTCACTCATTCCATCGTATCATTATTTCAATTAGTTAGATTTTGATTATGAATAATTTGTCTATGAATTGTTTATCTTCGATGTCTGGCTAAACACTTTGTGATTCCCGGGTTTGGGAGTAGGTTAATGAACACTTTTATTTGATGATTAATGATAATTGAAGTTTATGTTTTCTTCCTCTATTCAAGTACTTTGCGTTAATTCCTGTTTTATCAAAAGGCCATTGATTTAAACTTGTTTAATGTATTGATTCATAATTCTAACCGATGAGTTTCAATACTAGATCTTGAGTACTTGACACAAATAGCTTGCATGATTGAGAAGTCTGTGAATATTTGTGAGACCTTATAATCTTTTGATCTTTTGGGAGTTGGATATCTCATGTTGAGTAGAGATGCTAGCATATATATTCCAATCAACGCTTTTACATACATCTCGAGAGAGAGGGTAAATTACTTTGGTGATTGGTCTATAGAGAAGAATACATTTAACCTTGGTTTGATTAATCTGATAATAAAAGGGGATATTAACTGAAACCATAACCCAGAATCCATCCATCCATACTTGATCTTTCAATCAATCTTTGCTTTGTTATTTTAGGATTAATTTCTGCTTTAGTATTAACAAAACCAATCCATCACAGTTCGATCGTTTAGATAAAAATAAGGCTATTATAATCCAATACTTAGTACATTCATTTATTAATCCCTGTGGATTCGACCTTGCTAACCCTATTCTATATAATGCGCCGTACACTTGTGGTGAAGCTAAAAAAATAGGCGAACAAGTTTTTGGCGCCGTTGCCGGGGATTAATCAAATTTTTAGTACTAATATTGCGATAAATAGAATTATTCTTAATCTAAACATTTTTTCTTTTCTTTTTAGTTTGTTGTTTAATTCTACTTTTACTGTGGTTGACTTGTTTTCTTTAGTTGGTTCAGATAGTGCATGATCACTCGCTCGAAGCAAGGAGAATTAGCACCGTTCATACCGGAGGTTGAGGCTTTTGCTAGGCGGAATAGTGCGGCTACTAAACGGGCAGAAAAACAAATCATAGACTATGACAGGCATAGAAGGTAACAACGGAGGCAATAATGGGGGCGAAAACGGAGGTAACAACCGGGCCAATAGGGTCAATGTCGAGTTACCGCAGACGAGGTTCCAGGTGGCTCCGGCAAATTCCAACAAAGAAGCGATTCACGATTACTTTCGCCAATCAATCGCAACTATGGTGGAATTGCCAATGTCCCAATCAATGCGAATAATTTTGAGCTGAAGCCAACACTGATATCGATGGTGCAGCAGAATCTGTTTGGGGGTTTCCCATCTGAAGATCCCAACTCTCATCTTGCGAATTTCATACAGATTTGCAATACTATCAAGATGAATGGGGTGACTGATGATGCTATACGTCTTCGCCTATTCCCTTTCTCTTTAAGGGATAAGGCTAGGAACTGGCTAGGCACCCTAACTCAGGGGAGTGTAAACAATTGGGATGAGTTGAGTCAGAGGTTTTTGTTCAAATATTTCCCACCAAGCAAGACACTACAGCTTAAAAGCGAGATCACTCGATTCGAGCGGTTTGACTGAGCCTTTGTACGAGGCCTAGGAGAGATTCCGAGATTTGCTGAGGAGGTGCCCGCAGCACGGATTTCCTGAAGATCATCATCTCTGCTTCTTTTACAATGGGTTGATGGGGCAGACTAGATCATTTGTGGATGGTGCAACAGGGGCGCACTACTCGCGAGGTTTCCGAAGGATGCGTTCAACTTATTGGAGGAGATGGCCATGAATAGCTATCAGTGGCCCTCCGAGAGGACTAATGTGAAAAGGGTAGCCGAAGTGTTTGATTCGGACCCAATTAAGGAGTTGATGTACCCGATGGTCGTCTTGAACCAATTAAGTGCTTTGACAAAGGCAAATGAGGGAAACGCGGGTGCTAGTAATGGGGGAGTTCCTCTAGATCTGATAGAGAAAGCAAATTATGTGAATAACCGGAATTTCAACAATTTTCGGAACAATCAAACTCCTACCTATTACCATCTGGGCTTGAGAAACCACGAGAACTTCTCCTACACGAACTCGAAGAACGTGATGCAACCACTGCCGAGGTTTAATGTGACAAACGGTGTTATTACTGCAGAGCCTAAGCCAACCATGGAGGATATGTTCACCTCGTTTATGGGTGAGACGAGGAACATATTCAATAAGGACGAGGCAAAGATAGATAAAATTGAAAACCAAGTCACACAATTGGGATCTCAAGTCGCACAATTGGGGTCCCAAATGAAAAGTATAGAAACCCAAATTGGTCAAATAGCTACAATTATTAGTGGGTAGCATCAGAAAGGCCAGTTTCTGAGCAACACTGAGGTTAATCCAAAAGAGCAGTGTAAAGCCATTCGTCTGAGGAGTGGAACGGAATACGAGGGGCCAAAAATACCGGAAGATTATGAAAAATTGCAGGACGGCACGACCCGTGCGCTACCACACGGCAGCCCGTGCGCCCTGCTGGAGCGGCGATTGACATGCCGGAAGGTGCGGAAACTGAAGCAAATGGCGAGGTTGAGGCCAAGGAAGGAGTAGAGGACCATCGTGTTGAACAAAAAGGGGCTGAGAAGCTTAAATCTTCCTTTAACCCTGATATTCCTAAACTTAATGTTCCCCTTCCTTTTCCCCAACGTTTTCAAAAGAAAAAATTAGATGCACAATTTGCTAAGTTTTTAGATATTTTTAAGAAACTGCATATTAACATTCCATTCGCAGACGCATTGGAGCAGATGCCCAATTACGCTAAGTTCTTGAAGGATGTTATGTCAAAGAAGCGAAAGATGACTGGTTTCGAGACAATCAATCTAACAGAAGAGTGCAGTGCAATAATCCAAAGGAAACTACCACATAAGTTAAAAGATCCAGGGAGTTTCACTATCCCTTGTGCTATTGGTGATGTTTTCTTTAAGAAAGCACTATGTGATTTAGGAGCGAGTATTAACTTGATGTCTTTGTCAATTTTCAGGCAACTTGGATTGGGAGAGGTGAAGCCATCTACGGTCACCTTACAACTCGCGGACCGATCACTCACGTATCCGAAGGGAATCATTGAGGATGTGCTTGTCAAAGTAGATAAATTCATATTCCCTGTGGATTTTTGGTGCTGGATATGGAGGAGGATAAAGACGTCCCTTTGATACTTGGGCGTCCATTCCTAGCTACGGGGAAGGCCTTAATAGATGTGCAAAAGGGAGAGCTCACATTACGGGTTAATGATGAGCATGTTTTATTTACTATCTATAAGGCACTTCAATTTCATGATGGTGTTGAGACTTGTAATTTCATAGACGTAGTTGAATATTGCATCGATGAGTGTGCAGATCATACATTGTTTAGGGATGATTTAGAGTTTGGGTTGACACATTCGTGTTCAACTTCAAACATGATGATTGATTATGATAACCAAGACTTGTATGATTGCGTTTGTGCTTTAGATAACATGCAGGAACTACCGAGGAGCGCAAGAGGCGCGCACACGCAGAAAAACGTGCGGGAGTCCGTTCTACAGAGCGCACGACCCGTGCTCTAGAGCACGTCCAGGCCGTGCTCATGGCCGAAGAAAACACTGAAAAAATCGACGACCGCATGGCCCGTGCCATTGAGCACGGTCAGCCCATGCCTATGATCGAAGAAAAAGACAAAAAAACTGAAGACGACACGACCCATGCTCCTGAGCACGGGCAGCCCGTGCCTGTAGTCGAGAGGAAGAATGGGAAGTCTGAAGATGGCACGGCCCGTGCACCAGAGCACGGGCAGCCCATGCGTCCATCCGACGAGACCAATTCGAACCCAGAACTCAAACCCTTGCCCGAGCATCTCAAATATGCATTCCTTGGAGCGAATAACACGAGTCCGGTAATGTATCATCTCTTTTAACTTCAGTTTAACTCGATAAATTGCTTAGGGTGTTAAGAAAACATAAGTCGGTGATAGGTTGGTCAATCTTTGATTTGAAAGGCATCAGTCCATCGATTGTAATGCATAAGATTAGAATGGAAGATGTCTATAAACCTTCGGTGCAAAATCAAAGAAGATTAAACCCTATAATGCAAGAAGTCGTTAGAAAAGAAGTTTTAAAATGGTTAGATGCTGGAATTATATATGCTATTTCTGACAGTGCTTGGGTAAGTCCGGTGCAAGTGGTACCGAAGAAAGGGGGGATGACGGTAGTTAGAAACGAAAGTGATGAACTGATTTCCACTAGAGTAGTTACTGGGTGGCGTATTTGCATTGATTATAGGAAGTTAAATGATGCTACTCACAAAGATCACTTTCCCCTCCCCTTTATTGATATGATGCTTGATCGTTTGGCGGGATATGATTACTACTATTTTCTCGATGGTTACTCCGGGTATAATCAGATCATGATTGCCCCAGAGGACCAAGAGAAGACGACCTTTACATGTCCCTATGGTACATTTGCATTTCGCAGAATGCCATTCGGATTATGTAACGCACCCGCAACTTTTCAGCGATGCATGATGGCTATCTTCCATGATTTCATTGAGAAAATAATGGAGGTTTTTATGGATGATTTTTCTGTGTTTGGAGACTCATATGATCATTGCTTGGATAACCTTTCTCTAGTTTTGCAGAGATGCGAAGAGACTAACCTTGTTTTAAATTGGGAAAAGTGCCATTTCATGGTACAAGATGGCATTGTTTTAGGCCACCGGGTCTCTTCTGCAGGTTTGGAAGTTGATTGAGCGAAGGTCGTGGCAATTGAAAAACTCCCACCTCCAACAAACGAGAAAGCCATTCGAAGCTTTTTGGGGCACACCGGATTCTACAGAAGGTTTATCCGTGACTTTTCTAAAATCACTATACCTTTAAGTCAGTTATTAGAAAAAGATACTGCTTTCAATTTTTCCGATGATTGTTTGCAGGCTTTTGAGATTCTGAAGAAGGCTTTGGTGACAACACCAATTCTAGTAGTTCCGATTGGAGTCAGCCCTTCGAGCTAATGTGTGATGCCAACGACTTTGCGGTTGGGGGCTGTTTTTTGGGTCGAAAAGAGACAAGATGTTCGAGCCATATACTATGCGAAAGAGAACTTTAGACGCGCCAAAGAAACTACACCACCACCGAAAAGAAAATGCTGGCAATAGTGTTTGCATTTGACAAGTTCCGGTCTTACTTGATTGGAACTAAGACGATAGTCCACACTGACCACGCGGCGATCAAATATCTATTCGACAAGAAGGATGCCAAACCAAGACTGATTCGGTGGATCCTTTTGTTACAGGAATTCGATGTGGAGATTCGGGATAGAAACGGCTGCGAGAATGTAGTAGCGGATCACTTGTCCAGACTGGAATACAAGAAGGAGGAGAAAGAAGGCACAGAGGCAATTAAGGAGGAGTTCCCCGATGAGCAACTTCTGATGCTACAAGCTAAATTCCCATGGTATGCAGATTTTGTTAATTATTTGGTTGCAGGGGTCGTGCCTCCGGATTTATCATCTTATCAAAAGAAGAAATTCCTCCATGATGTCAAGTTCTACATGTGGGACGACCCCTTGCTCTTTAAGAGGTGCGCCGACACTATCATTCGACGATGTGTGCCTCAAAAAGAGTGGGAGGGAGTTCTATAACAGTGCCATTCTTCACCTTCCGGGGAACACTTCGGTCCGACACGTACGGCGGCTAAGGTATTGCAAAGTGGTTTATACTGGCCTACGTTATCTAATGATTGCTATCTATTTGTACAGCAGTGTGATAAGTGCCAGCGGATGGGGAATATCTCGAGACGACATGAGATGCCCATGACCAATGTGATGGAGGTCGAGCTCTTCGATGTGTGGGGGATCGACTTCATGGGCCCCTTCCCATCTTCATCGGGTTATCAATACATTCTACTTGCAGTGGAGTACGTATCTCGATGGGTTGAGGCAATACCGGCACAGACCAATGATGCGCGAGTAGTGCTCAAATTCCTAAAGAAAAATATATTCACTCGGTTTGGAACCCCGAGAGCTTTGATTAGCGATGGGGGGTCACACTTTGTGAATAAATTAATGAGCACTTTACTTGCGAAGTATGGGGTCAAGCACAAGGTGACATTAGCATACCATCCGCAAGCAAACGGGCAAGCAGAGGTAGCCAATCGCGAGATTAAGCAGATTTTGGAGAAGACGGTAAATATAAATCGCAAGGATTGGGCCATGAAGCTAGATGATGCGTTATGGGCATATCGTACTGCATACAAGATACCATTGGGCACATCACCGTATCAGTTAGTATTCGAGAAATCGTGTCACTTGCCCGTCGAATTGGAGTATAAGGCGTTTTGGGCTGTGAAGAAGTTAAATTTTGACTTCCAAGCAGCGGGTGAGAAGAGGCTCTTGCACTTAAATGAGATGGAGGAATTCCGGGATGAAGCTTATGAAAATTCTCGGATTTACAAAGAGCGAACCAAAAGATGGCACGATCGAATGATAAAGAAGAGGGAGTTTTTACCGGGTGAACAAGTCCTTTTGTTTAACTCGCGTCTTAAACTCTTTCTGGGAAAACTTAAGTCTAGATGGTCGGGGCCATTTGTGATAAAGAAGGTGTTAAATCCTCTGGGAATAGTGGAGTTGTTGAGCCGAGATGGGGAGACGTTCATGGTGTATGGCCAGAGGATCAAGCATTACTTGAGCCGGGATCAAAAGGAAGAGGTCACACGCCTCACTTTGCTAGAACCATGATCGAGTAAACAGGCGTCAAGCTATAGACGTTAAATTTAGCGCTTGTTGGGAGGCAACCCAATGGTTTTGCTATTTTATTTCTTCCCATGTTTTCTTGGTTTGTTTTTTCCCTTTTCTAAGTTAGGATTTATTTGCTTTCATAGGTTAGAATTTTTCCTTATTTTTCAAAAAAAAAAAAAATTTGAAAAATCGAACACAAGGTGCGGTACCTAGCACGAGCAGCCCGTGCGCCATGCGCACGGCCCGTGCTGTCCCCGCACCTGAGGAGTCTTTTGTTCGGCCCCTAGCACGGGCCACCCGTGCCATTTGGCACGACCCGTGCTCTTTCTAGAATTGGGGCTCGATTGTTCGGCCCGTAGCACGGGCCACCCGTGCCAAAGGGCCCGTGCCCTTACACGCTGAGACAGGCATAAGTCGGGCAGAGGCTCAGTTTTTTCACCAAAACTTCTCCCCCTTGCGCGAACAAGAACACAAATCGATCCCCCCTAATATTTTTTCGAAAATCTCTCTTGATTATCACCACTACTCACCTCCCACACTACTCTAAACACAAATTACACTTGTGAAATTGCTTTGAAGCAAGGATTTGGAGTAGAAAGCACCTAGGGTTTCAAAATTCAACTCTTTTCAAATTCTCGGGTTTTAAGGTATGAATTGCACTTTTTATGTCGAATTTCTTGAGGATTATGGATTAGGGTTGCTATATGATGCTTGTTTGATATTTTTGCCATGTATTTGATTGACATTTTCTATTGGGCATTTTATCGAACACCTTGTGGGTTGGTGAATTATGATGATTGTGGTTGATTGCAAGATGAATTATACTTGAGCTCGATTGTTTAGGGTGTTAGTGACTAGGATTCTCTGCAATTATATTGTTTGGGCTTGGAAGCTTAATTGTGAATTGAATTGTTGAGATGAGACACTATGCCTTATGTTAATTGTTGTATGTAATTCATCGTTTGTTTTACTTGGCTTGTACGGATTCTCACGATTGTTTTGCCAGGTACTCATTCGAAAAAAATGGCAGAACCACAGAACCAAAGAGGTCGGGTTGGACGTCTAAGGAGACCCACTCGGGAGATTGATCTAAATAGCCCCTTAGCTTATGGACTCACCTTCACAAAGCCAGAATTGATGGAAAAATGGAACCGGCTGATCACTCGTACATTCACACCTTCACGCTATGCCGACGATGAGTGTACCCGAGCTCTCGGGATACATGAGGAGGTGTGGCAAATGTTTGAACGAGTAGGATGGACCACCTTCATGCAGGGGCGGTGGCCGACATTCAAAGCACTCGCCCTCGAGTTCTTGAGCACAATGTACGTTACGGAGACGCGAGTAAGGAATGAACCTCAAAAAACCAGTTTCAGATTGGGCAACGTTTGGAGGAACGTCACCATTGCCGAACTGACCAGATTTTTGGGGTACCATCAAACGCCCCGTACCAGCCTGTCGCAAATTACAACTCGTGAGAATTCTGGCGAATGTTGACTGAAACCCCAGAAACCGACCTAATGCAATACGCGGCGTGCTAATCCAAGGCCTCGTCACTCCGCAACCCCGTATTCCACTACATTCAAAAAGTGACGACCCATTCCGTGTATGCAAGCGAGAGAGCTATACCTACTTTGGTGTATGCTCACCCGCACCCCTTATAATATGGCGGCAAACTTTGTGGACCATGCCGTTTATATTTCTCAGTAGAACACGGGGATAATATTAATTGGGGGAATGATCACCCCCATTGCTCGACATTTTGGGGTTGACATGAGCCACATGGAGCCTATAGATGGCAGTCGCAGCGTCAACATGCAAACCCTCCGCACCATGAAGATTATCACTAAGAGGAGCATATCCTCTATTTTCAACAAAAAGTCGGGTCTGCTTTCCCTCTCCCTAACCCACAACTCACTGCTGTGGTGGACAATCAAATTAATTGGCTCCTGCACTCTGAGGCTCATATCAGGGTCATGGATGGCCTAACTGCACGAAAAAAGAGAAGGGTAGCCGGGTTACCCGATGAAGAGGACTTGGTGATGGAGGCGCAAGAGTATGATAGGCACGAGAGGGGATTCGAGCAGGGCTTCCAGAAGGAGGGCTCAAGCAGGGCGGCCCACAGAGGCGGCCCGATATTCTAGAGAGCTCCCACCAAGGTGAGGAGCGTGGGGGACAGTACGATCATGACAGATTCTATGCTTTTGAGGAAAGCTTGCACCAGCATAGGGATGACTTCAGTGCTTTCCGAGCAGAGCAAGAACAAAGGTACCAAGTCCAAGAACAAAGGTACCAAATTCAGGAACAAAGGTACCAAGCTCAGGACTTGTGGTACCAAGCCCAAGAGCAGCGGGAGTTGGAGATATTGCAGATGTTGCATCAAATTCAAAATTGGCATATCTCCCAGGGCCACTTTCCGCCGCCACCCCCACAGTAATCCAGGTCCTATCCACACTTTTCTTTGAAATTCTACCTTCTCTTTTATGCGCTATAATTTCATTCAAGTTTGGGGGGGTGAGGTAATAATTTTTTTGAAGGGTGTGGCGTTTTGCATTCATGTAGTTGCATTTAGAGCATGTAGTTGCATTGCATTAGTTGTTTTTGATTATTTTAGCACGTTTATTGCTTTAGCACATTTATTGCTTTCTTAGTTGTTTAGGGATTGAGTTGACCGCTATTGTGTGTTTGTTGATCTTGGGAGCATGTGTTGAGCAGTTTATGTTATTTTGAATGGGGTGTCGAGCGTGAGTTGACCGGGTTGAGAATAATTAATATGGAGCATGTGATTATTGGGATCATGGTGAATATACTTTGAATTATGCATGTACAAGCCTGTGAGCTTTTGAGCCTTTACTGCTTTCATTTTATGCAGTCTTGTTTGTGATTGAGTGTGTCATTCATGTTGAATTGAATTCTAGAACTTGCTCTGGTATCTCCATCAAGGTCACATGTTGTATGCATTCACGAAAATGATTTTAGGCCATTTTTGTTAAACCTTTTCAAGCCTTTTTGCCTACCTTGATAATTGATTTCCCTAGTTATCCAATTTGAGCCTATTGCCTGATTTTTGATAGCCACATTTCAAGCCTTAAGCCGTAAAATGATATATCTGTTATCCTAAACTTGAGCGTATAACATTGAGTAATGGATAGAATAAAGGATTGAATGAAGGGGTATCGAGAAGTTAGAAAATAGTTTATATGTTGGGTGATTGGGAATAAAAGAAGAAAAGGACAAAAAGGGAGGATACTCACAAAAGAGTCGAAAAACTAGAAAGAAATTTCGAAAAAGAAAAAACGACTGAAAAAGCGAGTCGGCAGTACGAGAAATAGGCTGGAAATTATGATGTAAGGCGAAGGAGAATGATTTGTATGAAAAAGAAGGGAGAAATAGAGAGGTGATGAGATATAAGGCGATTGGGAGTACATAATTGGTTGATACTAGAGTAACTGTTAGAGAAAAACGATGTGCTTACCAATTTATACGCTTGAGTTGAGTCACTTTATCCATATTTCCCTACCTTAACCAAAGAGCCTTCACTACAACCATAAACTAAGTCCTTTCTGATTTGTGAATTGCATACAAATGAGTGGCGGAGATGTGAGACGATTTGCAAGCATATGATAATTCTTCAACATTGATTTGACTTGAGCGAATACACGTCCTTTATTATTCTAGTGAGTAGAGGATACACTTTATCCCTGAGAGGCGTGATTTGAAGTGTTTGACCATGATTTTAATAGACTTGTGCTCCGTGTTAGATATTTGAAACTTGGTTGGTTTGTGCTTGATATCTATGGATAAATGACAGGAATTGTGATACGGTGTTCTTGAGTTGCTCTTCCTTACCCCATTTGTGTTGTCTTGTTATAAAGTGTTGACCGGGACTATCAACAGTTTAAGTTTGGGGGTTTGATTGACATGTATTTTGCATGCATTTTGGGCTTAATCTTGGCTAGAATGTGTTGATATGCATGCATTATATGAATAAATAGGGTTATATTCCTGTTTTGTGGAAAAAGATTACGCTTTGCTCGTTTTGTAGGAAATTATCAATAATTATAGCATTTTGGCAACAATTCGGAGCATTGCAACCGCCAATAATTGATGTGAAGTACGAAGTTTGGAGTCGAGTCGAGAAGAAGTCGGACAAACCGGGCGAAAAATGGAAGAAATCAACCGAGTACGAGTTGCTACAGGTGAGCACGGGCAGGGCGTGCTCCATAGCACGACCCGTGCTCAATCTATAACTGAAGGATCTTTGTTCGACATGTAGCACGGGCAACCCGTGCCAAAGAGCACGGCCCGTGCTCCCATCTGTGGTCTGAACAAGTTGTGCGGCTACCAAAGACGGGGCAAGGCGTGCCGTATGGCACGCACGCCGTGCTCCTCTCAAGGGAAAACAGAGTTTGATTCGTTTTCAACTAGGTTTCGACCCAAACAAAGTACAAATAGACCCGGGGTGCCCACAAACAGAGACACGCTGATTTTTGTCCTAGAAACCAGAGAGGAGCAGTTTTCCATCGGAAACTTCGAGAGATCGATCAAGACCGCAACCACACCTTCGAGGATTGAAGATAGATCGAGAGATCGTCATCGTCCCCGAGTTCACTCATTCCATCGTATCGTTATTTCAATTAGTTAGATTTTGATTATGAATAATTTGTCTATGAATTGTTTATCTTCGATGTCTGGCTAAACACTTTGTGATTCCCGGGTTTGGGAGTAGGTTAATGAACACTTTTATTTGATGATTAATGATAATTGAAGTTAATGTTTTCTTCCTCTATTCAAGTACTTTGCTTTAATTCCTGTTTTATCAAAAGGCCATTGATTTAAACTTGTTTGATGTATTAATTCATAATTCTAACCGATGAGATTCAATACTAGATCTTGAGTACTTGACACAAATAGCTTGCATGATTGAGAAGTCTGTGAATATTTGTGAGACCTTATAATCTTTTGATCTTTTGGGAGTTGGATATCTCATGTTGAGTAGAGATGCTAGCATAGATATTCCAACCAACGCTTTTACATACATCTCGAGAGAGAGGGTAAATTACTTTGGTGATTGGTCTATAGAGAAGAATACGTTTAACCTTGGTTTGATTAATCTAATAATAAAAGGGGGATATTAACTGAAACCATAACCCAGGAATCCATCCATCCATACTTGATCTTTCAATCAATCTTTGCTTTGTTATTTTAGGATTAATTTCTGCTTTAGTATTAACAAAACCAATCCATCACAGTTCGATCGTTTAGATAAAAATAAGGCTATTATAATCCAATACTTAGTACATTAATTTATTAATCCCTGTGGATTCGACCTTGTTAACCCTATTCTATATACTGTGTCGTACACTTGCGGTGAAGCTAAAAAAATAGGCGAATAGGTAGCATCTGTGTCCTCGGGTTTAGCTGATTCCCCTCACTTGTGTCCGCTTTCTTCGCGTGGGCTCTCTTCTGGGCTCCAGAAAGATTCGCCCTGAACATTTTTTTGTTGACATGGAAGGGTTTTCCATGTCGAAGGGGAATACCCTTCACTTCCATCAAGTGGCCAATCACGAGGCCATATCCAAGAGGTCCTCCAAAGGATCTATCTTCCTTGAACGACTTATTTGCCACATTCTGGCAGAGTCTGCTGTACACGAACTCAGCCCAGTTTATTCTCTTGCCTTGAATGATCGCAGCCATGACGATCATCTTAGTCTTGGACAACTGATTAAAGCTTCCAAACTTCATGTCTACACATTTAGAGACGACATCCATCAATTTATGATAGTCGTCCTTCAGCAGCTTCTTCTCAGCTGTGTAGACCACCTTAGCAGCACACTCCGGTTTGGCTATCTCTTTCCATGCAGCAGCCAAATCAACATCAATTTCATTGATCTCCTTTATGCCTTCAAACGGCAACAAGCGATGCTCAACAAGGTCCTTAACATTTATCATTATGTCCTTGCGGTGGATAGAGGACTTGATTCCTTCGTCCTGCACTTCAGCATTAACATAGAACAGTGCTACCTCCTCGAGATAGGTATGCGAGTATTCCAAAGTCGGAAAAGCCTTAAGACCTGACTTTTCTAGCATCTCAGAAATCTTTTTAACTAGGGTTTCATCCGAACCCTGTTTCACCATGCCTTTGAAATCCATAGACGATCCTGAGTGAATTTGCTTAGAGAGTTTGACAAAATCGAACGTAGATGCCATTTTCAAGGATCTTTATCGATTAAAATTGACGAATTTGCTTGAGGACACTCAGAGCTTTTCGAGAAAGTTTCTTTTGCTGGTTTGAATGTGTTTGTTTGCGTGAGGAGAGAGACATAGCTGAATTTTTGGTTATATATGACTTGAAGAGACAAATTAGGGAATTTGAATCATTTGGTCAAGATCAACGGTGAGGATTAGGTCTTGAACACCGCATTATCTCTCCACATTTAATACGGCAACATTTGTATCCAATCATGGACATAATTGTAGTTTTTTCCTCATTTTGCGTGATCATGTCTGATGCTTAATGATAAACTGTTCCCGCTTCTTCAAAACGACATCGTTGCGAGTAACTTCGATATTTTTAGCTCTCTTCTTTAAAATAACTTAGCTCTTTGTCTTGACTTAGCTTTGCTGACAAGCTAACTTAATGCAGCTGTATACCCGGCTCAGCTGTTTTACTTAGCTATGATGTGAAACTTATTTCATTTGATATTTCTTTCCTTCTTTCCAAGCTATGTTGAATCTTCTGAGCTTCTAACTCAGCTCTATTAATCCCAACTCATTCTTGAGTTCTTCAAATCGTGATTCACATAATGGCTTTGTAAAAATATCAGCTAACTGCTTGTCAGTTGAGATATATTCTAATGTGATATCTTTCTTTTCAACATGATCTCTTATGAAATGATATCTGACATCGATATGCTTTGTCCTTGAGTGTAATACAGGATTTTGTGTGATTGATATGGCACTCGTATTATCACACATAATTGGAATTTCCCTTTCTTCAACATCGTAATCTCTCAGTTGTTGTCTCATTGTAGGTCCCAAGGGGTGTGAGTGTAAGGTTTAGAAAGGGGGTTGAATAAACCTTACCAACTTTTCGATTTAGTCTTTTTAAAATCGTTCAGAGTTAATTCTTCACAGTTAAGTCCTTGATGGACAACTAAGTTAGTTAACCAGCAGAGTTAGCCACTCAATAGACTCGACTGAGCTGTTGATAGAATAACTCAGCTGCTTAGTCTAAAGCTTAACTCAACTGTGATATGTTTTCAGCGGAAGACTTAACACCCTTGAATTTGGTTTAAGATTGTTTTAACACTTGGTTTTAGCACTTTGTTAAATGTCAATTAGATAGCAAATTTATCAGCAGATATAAGATAATATACAGAATTGAAGTGCTGAAATTTAAATGACACAATAAATTTTATAGAGGTTCGAAGATGGGGTAAATTCTTCTAATCCTCTCTTCTCCAACTCCTGGAGGAATCCACTAAGTATTGATCAGGGTACAAAGTGGTTATCCATCCAGATGCAAGTCTTGATCACACAAATGACTTGATCCTTTGGGACTCGATCGAGATGCCTTGGTCATACAGCTGGCTTCTCGTCCGACTCAGCTTCTTCACAGGGCAGCTGCCTTGCTACTACAACTCACTTGCTCAAGTTTCTTGGATTTGATCACGAAGCCCTCCAAGATCTTAAGACTGGTTCGACCTTGAACCTTTCTACAATCCTCTGTGGAATGTAGACCCCTTTGATTCTTCAAATATTTCCTTTTCAACTGATTGAAGTCGTCTTTCCTTCACAGGTAAGTGCTGGATTGATTTCCTTCGAAGTTCTGGCCTGAGGATTAAGCTTGAATAACTTGAGAATATTGTAGGTTACAGCTCAAATGATAGCTTGAATGTTCGTAGTATAGGTAGTCAAGGTAACCCCTTCTCAAATTGATTCCTCAGCCTTTTATAGTGTTCTTTTGAAAATCTGCCCGTTGAAGAGATAGGCTAATTTTCAAAAGACACTTATGGTCGTTGGCTTGTCTTGTTGCAGTCCTTGAAATTGACATTTCCTCGTATTGAATGAACCTTCACTTTTCAAGTTCGACACAGTGCGATGCTTCCCATTGGTTTATTCCTTTTGCACGCTTCGGGGATCGAGCACTTTAAGAAAAGAAATATGGAAGTATTACTTGTTTAAGTAACTTTCTTGACTTACTACGGCAATGATCCTTTTCGATTGTCTTGACTTGATCAGTTCCTTTAACTTCCCGGATGACTTGAGTCAACTTCCAATCATTGGATGACTCATCCGTCACTTCAACTTGAGACTTGGCTATCTTGGGTTGACTTGATGACACTTCACACAAATACATCTCACCGATACTTCTCGGTCGAGTTCTGTCTTCTCTTCCTTGCCATACTCAACGCATCACAATGAGTCTTCATTCTAGTCTCCAGTGACTTCTTGCATATTTAGGCATAGGCCGACTTAACTCACTCGAACAACCCTATCTATTACAATGCAAATTACAAAGAAAATGGGGTGCAACTTTCTAGTCTAAGTTTTACATGGCATTCATCAAAATCTAAAAATAAATTTCCCAACAATTTCCCCCTTTTTGATGATGCCAAAACTTAAAGCATACATACAAAATGTAAATATCACGAGATACATACGATAGTGCAAGAATGAAGAATGTATGCGTAGAATCAATCTGTTTATTGATCATAACATTCTTGTCCTTTACACAACTGTTTACAAAGTGTATCAGAGCAAACATTTATGTCTACGCAAAAAAATAGAGAAATTACAGATTTCTTATTCAATGTACAGAAGACTTACATACTTATGTATTTACAATAGTAAATTACATGAAGGGGTGGACATCAACACTTCATCTCCTTCGCTGCCTCCTTCTTTCTTCATCAGCTCTGCCTTCTTCTGACCTTTTTCTCTTCTTCTCTTCTTCAACTGCTTTCTTTTTCTCATAGGCTTTTCTGGCAGCTTCATCTTTTCTTTTTCTTTCTTGTCTTTCTTCCAAAAGCTGAGTTTGTCTTTTATTTTCTTCTTCGATTCTCTTTACATACTCAACATTGTTCTTGGCCACTTGCAAGTTGGCTACTTCGTCAAACCCAACCCAATAGATCCCTCATTTCTTCCCTGGATCTATGTATTCTATATTTTTGGGTAGAGGTCTAGGTCCAAACCTCTTCCTCCACTCGCTTCTTCCTCTTCCTCCGGGTGTGTATTGTCTTTGGGGCCTTCTTCTTCCCAAATTGAGTGACCAAAGAGTGATCGATGAGAGCGACGCTGCAGATGTCTGCTACCTTTCGCCTTCTTCGCATAGCTTGAGGCCTTTTTCCCAATACAAGTCTCGGCTTGGGCCATGGTCATGTTCTCTAAGTATCCCTCGGATGCGGCGTTTGAATTCATCAACGAGATCTCGGCTCGGTTCCCGACATCCGAGATGGCATCGTGTCTCTTCCCCGGAATGCCTCCATATTGTTTCGATATGTCCATTGCACGGGCATCCATTTTTCTTTCAATCTCCGTCATCTCTCGCTTCTACTATTTTCCTCTTCTCGGACATGGGCACAACAGAGTGTTGGAGCGGCAGAAATCACTGAAGTTTGCTTGATTATGTCACCGTGAAAAGTCCTTGTTGAGGGTTTCTAGCAACCATTAAAGTCACGCCTTTCGAACCTTCCCCCTCAAAGATTTTCCCTTCTTTTCTCTTCTCTTCTTCATTGTTTTTGCCTTTTTACAAATGCGTCCTTCTTTCTCGGCCGCGGATTCTTTCAACGTCTTTAGGTATTCCTCTTCCCCTTTTTGGCATCATCAAAGGAGAGAGGAACCCCTGAAACATGCCAAAGAAGCATGAAATCTAGACGGTGATAGCCGAGTTCTCGCTTGGACTCGCGGAATATCTTTGCTCGAAATTCGAGCGGGTGGCTTTCGATTCGATCGTCACCACTTCATTTCAGCCATAAGAAGGCT
The DNA here is from genome assembly GCA_016081115.2 of Rehmannia glutinosa. Taxonomy (NCBI): domain Eukaryota; kingdom Viridiplantae; phylum Streptophyta; class Magnoliopsida; order Lamiales; family Orobanchaceae; genus Rehmannia; species Rehmannia glutinosa. The sequence continues at coordinate 25,734,574 of CM071928.1, read as the reverse complement.
GAATTTGTATTCATTTTTTCTTCCACTCGCGAAGTTCTTTTCGATGAAATTTGCGCGCGATTCCATTTCTATGGTATGAGATTCATGCATTCTATCAATGTTTTCTTGATTCTTCTCTTCATATCGGCGTTATCGGCGCCCGGATCAACATCTTATTGTACAATGCTTTGAAGTATCGAACTTGTTCCACACGCATTGTTTGCTGCTGTTGCCACCATTCCCGGATCCTGATTACTATCCCACGCAGATCGACCGTAAGATTAGCATCTCTGTTATCCAACCTCATGTCCAGGGAGGCCTGGTGCCTTTCCATCTTCTCTATTTCTGCAAAAATCGCCTTGAAGACTTCTCTAACCTCAGCTGCCACCTCCGTCTCGACTGGAGGCCAAGCAGCGTCAAAGTCAAAATCTGCTGGAACGATGGTATCTATGGGAAGAACTGGATCTGGTCTATGGAAACGTTGTTGATCTCTAGCTGATTCGTCATCAAGAGCAGGCAGCTCTAGTGAGAAGGGGAACGTTTCTTCAAAAGCATCATCACGGACATAGGAAATCTGTTCAATGGTAACTCGTGGCCGTGATGTGCCCGGTTGTGTCGATTCTGCTGCAGCTTTGGGAGCTTGCGCAGTTGACTGTGATTCAAATTCAGCTGGGGTCTGTTGTGGTATGGACCCAGCTGGCTGAGCCTCAGCTGTCTCAACAGCTTCGTCGGTCTCAGCTGGTGTTTCCTGTTGAGTTGTCTGGTCCTCGGCCGTATCAGTGGCATCATCGGAAGATGATGAGATTTGGAGAGGTGGCTCATCATCGAAATTGAAAGTTTGGCGAGTAGCCTTAAGATCGGACTTACTCGTGCTTGGGAGAACATCCGCAACTGAGTCTTTTAGATTTGCAGTAGGGGATGACTCAGCTTCATCTTCACCTTCAGATCCCAGAAATGTTACATCAGGATTGTCTTGGGAATCGTGAAGGGCACTTATCTCCTTCTCAGATGCATCAATGATAGTAGGAGAGATGTTCTGTGCTTCTGTCTCTTTACCCCGGGAAGTCTCAACCTCCCGTTGGCCTTCACTATCTCCTACAATCTCAACTGCAGCGAGGCCTTGGACAATCCCTTCGATAGACTCAACTATCTTAGGGTCTTCATAGGTGGCATCCAATGGAGTCTCAACTCCATGGATTGCACTTTCATTGCCCAGAGTGTTAACTCCCAGGGCAGATCCATCCTGTGCCTCTGCTGCTTCAGCAGCGTCATTGGCCTTCAGAGCAGTTGGCACTTCAGCTGAGATAGTCTCAACTGTCTGAGCCTCGTCAGTGACAACTTGCTGTGTATCTGTTTGTTTTTCCTTCTCCACTTCGCCTCCTAGATTCATTATGGGATCAGCTGCAACATTCTCCGACTTAGCTGCAGTGGAGAGAGTTTCCCCTTCAGCCGGCACACCAGCTGAGTGACTTGGAATGGGGTCACTCTTCTCCAGACTCCCGGCTGTTTCCTGTGAGTTGTCAGTCGTTGGGGCAGGTGGTAAAACACCTTCAGTAGGGGTTGGCTCGACTTAGCTCCCCAAGTTCCCAGTTTCATTTCCAGTTCCCTTAATGCCTTCATCAGAGTGAGCAGGGGGAAGTGGTAGCACCAACAAAAGTTGCAATCCGCTGCACCACTCCCGTATGATCAATCTCCAGCTGTGATTTGGAAGATTCCCTAGGGCCTTCTATCAGCTGTTGCTCATGTAGGATCCTGGATTCCCGCATGGCTTGCTGCATCTCCAATTCTTCAGTAGCAGCAGCAGGGTCCAGATCTTCATTGCTCTCTGAAAGTATATCAAGGTGTGGATGGGTATGATCAGTGGTTCCAGTTAGAGGATAGATACTGACTTTCTCACGAGCTTCAGCTTCCTCTGCCAGTTTCTCCTTCTCATTCTCTTTGAAGATCTGCAAGATATCTATGCAATTTTCTTCATCCAGTGCTTGGACCACTGTGGTCAAACCGAGGAAATTCATCAGTTCTTCTTCTTCTTCAATAAACTCAGGTCTTTGGAACTGTTCCCTTGATCGACTCAGCTTCCACTTCCTCCATTCTCGCAGACGATTTTGGATGTCTGGATATGGTGGGGATAATATCATCACATCATCATCTTCTTTATCATCATCTCCCTGTTGCCCTTCCTTTTCATAAATAGAAGGCAATATACTCTGCTGTTCAACACCTTCAGTAGCATCAGGGACAGGTGGAGACATAGTCCTGTCAACAGGGGATTCTGCTGTCTCAGCTACTCCTTGTTCCTCAGCTGTTCTGTCTACAGCTGGTCCTTCAACTTGCCTCTACTGATCGGCCTCAGCAGACTTGGCTGTTTCATCTACAATTTTTGGAGACTCTACTTCTCCAGCCGTCTCAGCAATCTGCTCTAGCTGAGTGGCAGACTCAGCAGTTTTCTCAAGCTCAGAGCGCTTGAAGATTCTTTTTCTTCTTTTGGTTTTCGCCAGAGGAATATCTGGTTCCACTTCCTCTAGTTCGTCGAAGGTAAATGCCTTCGCAGTTGTCTTAGAGGCAGCTGCCTTCCTTGTGGTGACAGTCCTCTTCTTTTTAATCACTGGAGAAGGGATTAATGGTTCCTTCTCCATTGTGGCTGCAGGATCAGGAGACACGGCTGCAGGGGCAGGTGACTTGGCTGTAGGGGCAGGTGCGGTTTTCTTTTTCTTCGCTGTAGGGGCAACAGTCTTCTTTGCGGCTGCAGGGGCAGTCCTCTTCTTGAGAGGGGAGGAGACAATTTTTTCTTCAGGGTCACCGAGTCCCCTCACTTGTGTCTGCTCTCTTGGCATAAGCTCTCCTCTGTGCTCCGGAGAGATTTGATCGGAACATCTTTTTATTAACATGGAACGCTTTTCCATGTTGGAGAGGAACACCTTTCACCTCCATCAACCGGCCAATCACCAGGCCATATCCCAAGGATCCTCCAAACGATCCATCTGCTTTGAATGACTTATTCCCAATATTTTGGCAGAGTCTGCTGTATACAAACTCAGCCCAGTTTACCTTCTTCTCCTCCATGATCGCAGCCATCACGATCAGCTTGGTTTTGGACAGCTGATTAAAGCTTCCAAATTTGATGTCTACGCACTTGGCAACAATATCCATGGTAGTCTTCCTTCAGCAGCTTCTTGTCAGCTGTGTAGACAACCTTCACAGCATAGTCAGGTTTAGGTTTACGTCAGCCTCATAGATCTCCGACACTCCTTCCGCCGGTAGCGAACAGTGCTCTGCCAAATCCTTGGCAGTGATTGTGATTTCATTCCCGTGAATAGAGGACTTGATGCCCTCGTCGTGAACTTCAGCGTTCACATAGAACTGCACGACCTTCTCCACGTAGGTCATTTGAAACTCCATTGTGAGAAAGGGTTTCAGCCCAGACTTCTCCACATTCTCAGCTATTTTCTTCACAAGGTTTCGTCGAACCCTTGTTTGATCATTCCTTCAAAATCCACGGTAGAACCAGTGTGGATTTGTTTTCCCAACTTGACAAAATCATAAGTAGATGCCATTTGTTGAAGCTTTACCGAACAAAACTTTGAAAAAGTGCTTTGAAAATCTGTAGGGTTTCGAGAGAAAAATTTATTTCTTTGCTTTGAGAGAGAGATGAAAAGTTTGTGTAAAGTGAGAGAAAAACGGACAAAATGGTATATGTATAGGTTATGAAAGGACGTGCAGATGGTTTTTGAAATTTGATCAAGATCAACGGCTCAGATTTTACACGCCGATTAACATTTAATTTCTCGCATTTAATGTGGCAGCATTTATTTCCAATCATAAGCTTGGTATGCGACTTTTGATCAGTACACGTCATAATTATCTTTGACGTCATTCTTAAAAACATTCCCGCTTAGTAGAAACGACTGCGTTTTTGTCACTTTGCTCATAAGCGACTCAGCTTGCTTCTTAGCTGATTCAACTCTTCTTCTCTCTATTCACATCGTGACTCAAATTTGTCGACCAACTCGTTGCGGTGACTTTCCGATACTGGGCCGATTCACTTAGCTGTTTCAAGAGCTCCGCTCTTTTTCCATCTTTTCATGTTCCATCTCTTTTCCTTGAGTCTTCTCGAGTGTCAACTCACCAATTAACCCTAATTCATGCTCGAGTTCTTCAAATCTTGATTCACATAATGGTTTTGTGAATATATCATTAACCGCTTATCGGTTGAGATGTATTCCAAGGTGATGTCCTTCTTTTCAACATGGTCTCTTATGAAATGGTATCGACATCAATGTGCTTTGTTCTTGAGTGTAACACGATTTTTGAGTGATTGCAATTGCACTTGTGTTATCACACATAATTGGAATTTCCTTTTCTTCAATTTCATAGTCTATCATTTCTTTGTCTCATCCATAAGACTTGGTCACAACAAATTGCCCGCAACTATGTATTCTCGCTCACCGTGGATGTGGCTATTGAATTTTGCTTGCTTGCTAAACCAGAAATTAACCTATTTCCAAGCATTTGACATGTACGTGAAGTACTTTTCCTGTCAACTCTACATCCAACATAGTCAGAATTTGAATAACCAATTAGCTTGAATCCACCTTCCTTTGGATACCATAAGCCAACTTCTTCGCTTCCCTTTAAATATCTCAATATTCTCTTGGGCATGATCATGTGGCTTTCTTTAGGAGCAGATTGAAATCTTGCACATACACCTACAACAAAGGTGATGTCCCTCTACTTGATGTGAGATAGAGCGGTGATCCAATAAGTGCTCGTATCTTGTTTGATCTACGGCTTGCCATCCGCATCCATATCCATTTTGATCGATGTATTCATTGGTATTTTTACGAAGACTTCTCTTCCATACCAAATTTCTTCATTAATTCTCTCGGTGTACTTTGTCCGACTTATAAAGGTTCCATCCTTCACTTTGTTTTTACTTGGAGTCCTAGGAAGAATGTCAACTCTCCCATCATGCTCATTTCAAATTTGCTTTGCATGAGGTTTGAGAATTTATCACACAGCTCTCTATTTGTGGATCCAAAAATAATGTCATCCACATATATTTGAACAAGCAGTATACTCTTCCCATCTTGAATTCTGAAGAGTGTTCTATCTACTTTGCCTTTTGTGAATCCGTTCTCGTCGTCGAAATTGTGATAATGTATCATACCATGCTCTTGGTGCCTGTTTCAATCCATATAGAGCTTTCTTGAGCTTGTACACTTTATCTCCAAGAGTCTTCTGCTCAAATCCTGGAGGTTGTTCAACATATACTTCTTCTTCCAATAATCCATTCAAGAATGCACTTTTTACATCCATTTGATATACAATGAAGTTCTTGTGTGCAACATAGGCAAGAAACATCCTTATTGCTTCTAATCTTGCAATAGGGGCAAAGGTTTCATCAAAATCTATTCCTTCTTCTTGGCAATACCCTTTGGCTACCAATCTTGCCTTGTTTCTTACCACAGAACCTTCTTCATTCATTTTGTTCCTGAAAACCCATTTTGTACCAATAACATTTTGATGGGTTGGTCTTTGAACCAATTCCCATACTTTGTTCCTTTCAAACTGATTCAGCTCTTCTTGCATGGTTTGAATCCAATGTGTGTCATCCAATGCTTGTGACACATCTTTTGGTTCTATTTGAGAGATAAAACAAGTGAACATAGCTTCTTGTTGAGCTCTGGATCTGGTTCTTACACCTTCTCTTACATCTCCAATGATTAGGTCTGGTGGATGGTCCCTCAGCCATCTTACATCAGGTTGGAGTAAGTTAGCTGGATTCAGTCTTCTTGCAGCTGTGTTGTCTTGAGCAGCTCTCTCATTATCACTTAGCCGCAGATTGTCCAACCTGTCTTTGAGATTCACTCTCTCTTCTTCATCTCGGTTAATTGCTCGACTTGACTTCAACATGGGACTCTTCGCACAATTGGGTGATTCAAATTATCGGCTACTCTTCAATGTCTTCTTCATTTACCTTAGGTTCATCAAACACCACATGGATGGACTCTTCTCAGTAACCATTGTCCTCTTGTTGAGCACTCTATAGGCTTTACTTTCAAATTTGAGTATCCCAAGAAGATACCTTCATCAACTTTGACATCAAAAGCCTTTAAGTTGTCTTTGCCATTATTATGGATGAAGCATTTGCATCCAAATATTCTAAAATATGCAACATTTGGCTTTCTCCCCATCCAAATCTCATAGGGAGTTTTTGTCACCGTCTATTTATCATGCATCCATTTTGAGTATAACATCTTTGTGTTTAGTGCTTGACCCAAAATCTTTTAAGCGACCTGCTTGACTAACATGGTCCTTCTTTGTTTCTTTGAGAGTTCTGTTCCTTCTTTCTCGCAACTCCATTTTGTTTGTGGAGTCCTTGCTGCAGATAGTTCATGAGCAATACCATTTTCAATACAATACCGAGTTATTATTCCATTGACAAACTCGGTTCCTCTGTCGATCTTATTTTAATGATGGTTTGACTCTTCTCATTTTGATTCTCTTCATCACCGTGGTAGCTTCCTGCAAGGTTTCTTTCTTCTTACACATGAAAATTGTCCATGTGTATCTTGAATAATCATCTACTACCACCAAGGTGTATTTCTTCCCACTTATGCTACCGGTTCAACTGGACCAAATAGGTCCATATGTAACAGTGCAATATTCTTGTTGAAGATGGACATGTCTTTTCTTTAAATGATGATTTGATATGCTTTCCCATCCGCATGCATCACACACTCTCTTTCTTGTATACTCGAGTCGGAAGTCGTTCTACAAGATTACTCCTTGCAAGTTTGTTAATAGTTTTGAAATTCGGGTGACTCGACTTCTTGTGCCACATCCAACTTGATTCTACTGGTGTGCTCTTTTTGCTAGTAGACAAGTGCTTGGTGTTGTAGTTGACCAATCCACCACATACATGTTCTTTTGTCTGCATCCTTGTAGCACTACTTCATTAGATTCATTGTCCTTGATTTGACATACACCCATGTTGAATCCAACATAATAGCCCTTGTCACAGAGTTGACTGATACTTAGTAGATTGAAGTTGAATCCTTCAACATATGCAACATCTGTGATTTCTAATCCATTTTTCTTGATGGATCCAATGCCTCTTATTTCTCCTAGCTTCATTCCCTCCAAATATAACTTTTGCACCTCTAACCTCCTTGAATTTTGATAGATTTTTCTTGTTTCTGTCATGTGTCCGGGAATGTGACCACTATCCATGTACCAGTTCCTTGGCACTTAGTTTCTCCTTGAACCTGCAATCAATGAATTTAGTTTTTAGGTACCCATACTTGCCTTGGTCCTGAGGGGTTAGTGCTGTAAGATGATCCAACCAACCTATAGCCAAATGATTTGACTCTAAGGGGTTGCCATCTATCTGTGCCATAATCATAATTTACTTTGGCAAATTGCTTGGGGGTTTTGGGTTCATACAACTGTCTCTTTTGTCTGTATGCCTGTGTGTGTGATTTAGCAATTGCTTCCTTGGGTAGTTGTGATACCTCTGTGTGTAGTGCTTGGGTGCATGTGTGTGCTGAAGATAACTCTTTTGCCTTTGGGATGGCCTTTGTTGAGTTCTAGGCCTTTGCCATCTAGGCATGTATTCCATAGATCTTTGCTGATTTTTCACATTGTACCAATCAGCTTGGCTTGGGTAGTTTCTACCATTCCCATCATATGTGTTCCTTTTATAGAACTTCTGGGGTTTTTGGTAGCTCTGTTTCTTTTTTACAGAGTACTTTATGTTTGGAATTTGCTGAGGAACTCGGCTGGATTTCTTCTCAGCTGTCCTTTCAGCATACCCAACTGGCTGTTTTCCTTTTCCTTTATAACCAAGGCCAGTTTAATTGTGGTTGTGCTTTGGAATGAATGTGTGTGCACCATTTGGAGTTTTGGATTTTTGAGATGCTTCATTACTTGAAGATCCTTTTTCCAAAATCACTTTGGGAGCTTGACTTAGCATAGAGGAATTAAATCCTAAGCCTGTCTTATCTCCACATTCTCTCTGGCTCATAATAAGATCATCCAAAGATTTAGATGCCTTAGTGAATGAGGCAATCACATTTTTGAGGTCATTTTCCCTCTTTTCTATAGCAGTTATCTCTGCTATTAACTTAGCATTTTCAGCCTTTAGTTCTTTATTCTCATCAGCTATGTGACTCAGTACTCGGCTCCTTAGTCACCAGAGTTTTAACTTTGAAAGCAGTCGCTTTTTTCCTCATTTAGCAATGTGTGCGAGGATTTAATGTGCTCAAAGTCTTTCATCATTTTGCCTAATGAATCATAAAGATTAGTGGGTGATGAAGTGTGTGTGTCACAATCACTATCACTAGAATCTGAGTGAGATGAGTTAGAGTGTACCTCATCTTGTTGGTCGGGTAGGTCTTGTTCTTTGGCCATTAACTGGATCAAGGCTTCTTCTTCGAGTCATTTGAGTAGTCGGCTTCACTACTCTCCGAGTCTCGCTGCGTCTTTTGGCTTGCCTGTCTCTCAAGAGTTTTGCGCCAACATTGCCTTTTTCTTTTCTTGTCTTCTTTCCCTGAAGACTCTTCTTTCCTCTTCATTCCTGTATTTGTTGACTACAGGATATGGGAAATCAATGGCATAGTAACCTGGTTGCCTGCAGTTCCAGCATAGATTTTCAACTTTTTGTTCAGCTCTTTCCATTCTCGGATTGTCAGCTTTTTGGTACTCGACCTTTTGATGCTCTGCTCTCTTGGGTGGCCTATCTTCCCTTGACTTGGACGGAGCTGAGTGTCTTCTGGAGGATTCACCTTTACCTTTCTTGTAATTCTTGTTGAAAAAAGTGTTAAATCTTTTAACCATCAAGGCAATCTCCTCCTGAACGATGACTTCTTTGCCTTCAGCTCTTTTCCCATCCTTAACTATTAGAGCAGCTGTTTTGGGCACAACTGTCTCTTCTTGGTCTTTTCTTCTTAGCTCAAATTCGTAGGCTTTGAGATCTGAGAATAGCTCATGGTTGGATGTTTTTGATAGGTCCATGGAATGCCTCAGGGCCATGACCTTCATTTCTCACTCAGCTGGAAGACTTCTTAGAATCTTCATACACATTTCCTTCTGTGTATATTCTTTTCTAAGTGCAGATAGCTCGTTCGTAATTTCTCTGAATCGAGCATCCAGTTGATCCAGGGTTTCTCCTGCAAGGATTTTAAAATTTTCAAATTTTTGTACAGCAACAGATAGCTTATTTTCTTTGATCTGCTCAGAGCCTTCACAAATCAAAGTTAGCTTATCCCAAATTTCTTTGGCCGTCTTGCATGATTTGACTTTGTTGAACATAACTTTGTCCAAAGTCTTGTAAAGAATGTCCTTGGCCACATTGTCTAGGTTTTATCTTTTTCTATCATCATTTGCCCATTAAGCTCTGGGTTTTTCAACCATAGCTGGTCTGGGAGCAACATCCTCTTCTCCTTCACCGCAGCAGCTCTCCTTTGTGTGTTCACTTTTAAAATTTGTAGTGGCCCATCTTCTATTACTATCCACATTTCATCGTGTAATGCTGATAGATGAGCCTGCATACAAATTTTTCAATCATCAAATTCCTCAATTGTGAACATAGGGATGCGTGTCAAATTTGCTTCCATGACAGTAACTTTGCTAAATAAAAGAGTTTTGAAAGATCAAGTGCTAAAGCAAGCTTTGAAAGATTGGAGATCTAGTTCAGTAACCAGTGCGGAAGGCTCAATGAACCAACCACTCTGATACCACTTGTAGGTCCCAAGGGGTGTGAGTGTAAGGTTTAGAAGGGGGGGTTGAATAAACCTTACCAACTTTTCGATTTAGTCTTTTTAAAATCGTTCAGAGTTAATTCTTCACAGTTAAGTACTTGATGGACAACTAAGTTAGTTAACCACCAGAGTTACCCACTCAACAGACTCGACTGAGCTGTTGATAGAATAACTCAGCTGCTTAGTCTAAAGCTTAACTCAACTGTGATATGTTTTCAGTGGAAGACTTAACACCCTTGAATTTGGTTTAAGATTGTTTTAACACTTGGTTTTAGCACTTTGTTAAATGTCAATTAGATAGCAAATTTATCAGCAGATATAAGATAACATACAAAATTGAAGTGCTGAAATTTAAATGACACAATAAATTTTATAGAGGTTCGGAGATGGGGTAATTCTTCTAATCCTCTCTTTTCCAACTCCTGGAGGAATCCACTAAGTATTGATCAGGGTACAAAGTGGTTATCAATCCTCTCTTCTATCTTGCATATCTATGCTTATCTTTTTGACATGGCACTATATTTTCTACTTGGGTGCATTATGTATGGGCTTTGATTTTCGATTTCTCACCCACAACCGAATTCCTTGGTTCCACGAGTTTTGTTTCTTGTCTACCTTGCTAGGTTGCAAAAATGCGAAATCAAAGAGGGACCGGGGCTAAGGCGAATGGGAAGAACAAGACCACACCTCGGAGGCATACAACACCCACGAGCTTGTGCACCGGATGCATTGTCAGGCGCTTATATGAGACACCTCCTACACGTAGTAGTACCATATGACTTAAGGAGCCTTCGCTCCTCGGCTACCAGGAAAGTCCTTTTTCCCACCTCTCCATTGGGGACAATGTCGTCTTAAGTTTGGGGTCGGGTCATTTGTAAAATCGTGAAACTGCATGGTAAGTGAATTTGTCGAATATGAGTTGAACGGTCAAAAGAGCATGTGTTTGAACTGTGATTTAATCTTCTTTCCATTATTCCATCTATGTGCTTAACTCGTTGATTTATTTGGGGATGACTTATGCGGTTGAGTGTTTCCTTTATGATCCAACCGGATTCTAGAACTTGTCAAATCACTAATCGAGGCGAAATCCTAGGTGAAGTAACATTAAGGAAGTGATTTAGGCCATTTTTGAACAAGCCGAGCCTAAAATGCCTACCTTTGTATTATATTTTCCCTAGTGTCCCCCTTTGAGCCTTATAAACTGTTTCTTTGGCAAACCATCTAATACCCAGAGCATAAATGTGAAAATCCTAATTACCCATCACTCATACACACAAAGTATGGAAAAATATTGAAGGTTGAGGAGGGTATGATGAGAAGGGTATGTATTTAATTGAATGATGTTGCCCGAGAAAAGAAAATATGAAACCCCATGTATGCAAAAGAATAAGTTTGGGGTTTCGAAAAAAATGAGAAAATCAGCGGGATTGAAGGTTCATAAGCATTAGGGATGTCAAAAGTGAAGGGTAGTTGCTAATTGATGATTCAAATTGATAATTGTGTGTTTGGGTGATTTGAGCTACTTAATCCTATAATTTCCTACCTTACCCTAAGCCCACATTACAAGCTTTAAAAGTCATATTGATCCTTGTGTTACATTAGCCTACATTAGTAGAGATTAGTGTTGTAGGTCCCAAGGGGTGTGAGTGTAAGGTTTAGAAGGGGGGGTTGAATAAACCTTACCAACTTTTCGATTTAGTCCTTTTAAATATGTTCGAGTTAATACTTCACAAACAGTCCTTGATGGACGGCTAAGTTAGTTAATCACTGAGTTAGTCACTCAACAGACTTCACTGAGCCCGGATAGAATAACTCACTGTTTGACTAAAGACTTAACTTATTTGTGATATGTTTTTCAAAATGGAAGACTTAACACCCTTGAATTTGGTTAAGTTTGTTTTAATACTTGGTTTTAGCACTCAGTTGATTATCAATTGGATAGCAAATTTATCGTGAGATATAAAAATAAGATGCGAAATTAAAGTCTTTGAAATGTAAATGACACAATAAGTTTTTATAGAGGTTCAAGATGGGGTAATTCTTCTACTCCTCTCTTCTCCAACTCTGGAGGAATCCACTAAGTATTGATCAATATACGAGTGGTTAACGTCCGAGATACAAGTCTTGATCACACAGTGACTTGATCCTTTGGGACTCGATCTGAGATGCCTTGGTCACACAAAGTGGCTTCTCGTGCGACTCGGCTTCTTCTGGGCAACTGCTTTGCTACTACATCCCACTTGCTTAAGTTCCTTGGATTTGATCATGAAGCCCTCCAAATAGCTTAAGCCTGGTTCGACCTTGAACCTTTCTATAATCCTTTGTGGAATGTAGACCCCTTGATTATTCAAATATTTCCTCTTCAACTGATTGAAGTTGTCTTTCCTTCACAAGTGAGTGTTGGATTGATTTCCTTCGTAATGTAGGCTTGAGGATTGATCTTGAATGACTTGAGAGTATTCTTGGTTACAGTTCAAATGTTAGCTTGAATGTTCATGGTTGTGTCGGTAACCTTCTCTCGAGTGATTCCTCAACCTTTATAGTGATCTTTCAAAAATCGGCCGTTGAAGAGATAAGCTTATTTTTGAAAGTCACTTGTGGCGTTGGCTTGTCTTGTTGCGATCCTTGAATTTACGTTTCCTCGTATGAACGATTCTTGACTTTTCGAGTTCTAACACGGTCAAAGCTTCCCATTGGTTTATTCCTTTTGCATGCTTCTAGGATCGAGCACTTCAAGAAAGGTAGTATGGAAGTATTACTTGTTTAAGTAATTCTCTTGATTTACAACGAATGTCTTTCGATTATCTCGACTTGACCGCATTTCCTTGCCTTCCCCAGGTGACTTAGAGTCGACTTCAATCATGGATGACTCTTCCACTTCAACTTGAGACTTGACTATCTTGAGTTGACTTGATCGATACTTCACTCAACAGATCTTAGCCGCACCTTGATGAGTTCTGTCTTCTCTTCTTTGCCACACTCACCGCCCTCAAACAGTCTTCATTTTAGTCTCCGGTTGTCTTCTTGCATGTTCGAGGCATAGGCGACTTGACTTCTACCAACCCTATCTATTACAATGCAATTTATAACAAGAATGGGGTGTCAACTTCCTATTCTAAGTTTTACATGGCATTCATCAAAATCTACAAAATAATTTCCCAACAAGTGTGAAAGACAAGCCTATGGAGTCCTAAGTAAGCATCTTATCTCTATATTAAAAAGAGGATCATTTTGAAAACACTTGATTGCGTAAATGTATCCGGATAATGAAAACGGGGTTGGCATGAACATTCCACCTTCATGATCACATTGTGAAAATTCGCGCTTGATTGATAGTGAAACAAATTTGATGAATGAGTTTGGTTGTGAAGTTTTGCGATTAGTCCGTTTGAGTCGATTGTCTTTAATTTTTGTTTCCTTCATGTTTGTCGATTTTTTAGTCTGTAATTTCTTGAGGACAAGCAAACGTCTAAGTTTGGGGTATTTGTTAAGTTGATTTTTATACCAATGTATTGAATATTCTAGACTAGGATTTTGTGGTGTTTTTGAGTATTTTAGCGTCGTTTGAGTCGAATTCATGTAATTAAGTGTCGTTTGTGAGTCGGGACGAAATTTGGTAACCGATATTGATCAAGAATGATGAAAAACGTGTTTGGACGGTGAAGATCACATTTTAAAAGCTGAAAAATGGAAAATTATCAATGGAGCACAGCGCTGAGCCCCCGCCCCGAAACCAAAACTCGCCGCGCAAGGGGGTAGAAAAAGAGTACAATAAGCATAGCATGTATGGGCTGCAGCGCCCCAACTATAGCAGCAACAATTGGAACAGAGCAAGGCACGCTGCAGCGCGCGATGGACGGTGAGCATGTGGCTTTCTAGCGGAAAGATAGCTTTCAAGCGTGAGGCAAGAACGGGTGATACTCGGGCGTCTTTGCAGCGCGCCAAGATGATCTTGTTGCAGCGCGCGTCAACCAACCAACAATACCAATGATACAAAAGACGAAAGGTGTATCGGATAGTGTGAAATGCCGCAGCGCTATGTCAAGCTTTGCAAAGACTCGAAAAGGCTGAACCTGGGCCTTTTATTTTTGGGCCATTTTGGATGGATTTTTGAGGGCTTCGACTTATAAATACACTACGGAGATGCACATGCAAGGGGTCGGCCATTATTTTGAGCACAACGCAAGGCAAGAGACTCGAAGCTAGGGTTCGGGACGATAATTAGAGGCACTTCTCGTCTGGACACAGAGAGAATTCTTTCTCTTTTCTTCTCAATTCTTTCTCTGCTTTTCTTTGTCAATTTTTGAGATGTATAATTATTTCTTCATGAATTTTTGTACATCCATTATGAGCTAAACCCATTATTCTAGGGCATTGATGTAACTTACGTTTGAACCTATGTTTTGATTTCCAGTTTATGAAATTCGCATGTTTATTAATCTATTTGTGCTATTTGATTTGATTGCATCTGGATTATCTGATCAATAATTTAGATTGTTTGGCGTGTTTGATTTGACGCTCGAGAGAGGTAATTGAACGCCTGGCCATAGAATAGCACAACCTATGGTTTCATAGAATCGAGAGGTTTATGAATCTTTTGAAGCCTGTGATAGAATATTCATTGAGCGCATTAGGGTTTAATTTATGATTTTTATAGAGATATCGAAATCAGAAATTGGAACCTAGAATCACTTGGCACTCGAGAGAGGAAGTGACAAACGGTAGGAATATTGGCTTATAGATTAATAACGTGTGATTAATAAACTGGATTGAAAACATAGGGGATAACTAGGTGAAATCAACCCTCTAGAATTCATCTTCTACGTGTTTGATTAATTGTCTGAACCATTTGTTAGCTTAATTTTAGTTTTATTTTTAGTTTAATAAATTCTCATCTCTTTTCGATTTCTAGATAGAATTAAGCTATTTTAATTATAGTACTTAGTATAAAATTTGATAACAATCCCTGTGGAGACGATAACTCTACTTTCAAAACCTATACTAAAACTTGACACCGTATGCTTGCGGGAAGATTTTCACGATCAAGTTTTTGGCGCCGTTGCTCGGGATTGTTTTATCCTATTTTAAACTAATACTATTACCACATAGTCTTAATCGTAATCTAGACTAGTTTAGGAATTATAATTTCATTATTCTCATTTGACTTGTCTGTTTATGTGAGATTCCAAAGATATTAATTTGCTTCTTTTTGATCCAGAGATTGAAAGGACACTTTGAGCAATCCTAGCAGCAAAGGGAGCAATGGCGGGAGGCGGGGGGCGATGAGAATAATCAAATCGGTCGTAACGTGCCACCACAGCACCGAGGCACGAGAAGGGCAATTAAAGGGATTACTTTAATGACCGTGAACCGTAACTACTCCGGAATTGTGCGCCACCATTAATGTAAATAATTTCGAATTGAAACCGGGCCTCATAAGCATGGTTCAAATCGATTTGGGGGAGCCAGTGGATGATCCGAATACACATCTGGCCACATTCTTGGAGATTTGCGACACCATCAAGATGAATGGTGTGACTGATGAGGCCATTCGATTGAGGCTTTTCCCGTTTTCACTTCGGGATAAGGCCAGGCAAAGATGGTTGAGACGTTAAGCCCGGGAGTATTACGAAATGGATGATCGACTCAAAAGTTTTTAGCAAAATTCTTCCCTCCCAAAGAAGACACTCCAACTAAAGAGCGAGATAGCCCGGTTCCAACAGTTGATTTTGAGCCATTATACGAAGCTTGGGAGCGATTTAAAGATATCTTTGAGATGCCCACATGGTTATGCAGACATTAGCGAGAGGGTTTAGTATTTTTACAATGGGCTGAATGGGCATACGAGGACGATACTAGATGCGGCATCAGAAGGTACATTGATGGCTAAAACACCGACTGAGGCCTTACTTTTGCTTGAAGAAATGGCCACAAACAGTTATCAATGGCCCTCCGAGAGATCAGTACCGAAACCAGTTGCCGGTGTTCTTGAGCTGGATACAATGTCAGCTTTGGCAGCTCAAATCTCGAGTCTGACAAAGTAATTAGCAATCATGAATACTGGAAACACACCACAGCAAGCCGGGCACCCACCCGTAGCCGTTCACGCAGCCGCCACTCATGAGGCCGAGCAAGTCAATTATGTGAATAACCGGGATTTTAATAATAGAGGTAATTCATTACCAACTCACTACCACCCGGGACTTTGCAATCATGAGAATCTCTCTTACAGCAACAATAGGAACGTATTAAATCCACCTCCGGGTTATCCAAACCCATCCAGTTCCAATGCACTCAGAGGTGAAAAGAAGCAGTCGCTTGAAGAGATGCTCGACTCATTCATCAGAGAGACCAGGAATCGAATGAATAGGAGTGAGGCGCAAATTGATGGTCTAAATACTAAGATCAGCACAATGGAGATGCATATTAGGTCGATCGAGACACAAGTGGGTCAGTTGGCTACAACCGTGAATTCATTGCAGCAGAAGGGAAAGTTCCCAAGTGATACAGAGGTTAATCCGAGAGAGCAGGCAATGCAGTTTACGTGAAAAAGAAAGCAAAAATTCAGCCTGCTCCCAAAGAATCACCTATTTATGTGAAACCAATGGAATCCACGAAAATGAAGTTGGAAGAGTTTGAAACTGTCTATCTGAAAGAGGAGTGTAGTGCAATAGTCCAGAGTAAACTACCTCAGAAAATGAAGGATCCAGGGAGTTTTACTATTCCTTGTACTATTGGAGGAGTTTTCTTTGAGAAACCCCTTTGTGATCTTGGGTCCAGTGTGAATCTGATATCTCTTTCTGATGTGACGAAGTATGGGCTCGGGGAGGTGAAGCCGTCCAACATCACTTTGCAGTTTGCTGATCGACCATCGCCTATCCATGGGGAATCATTGAAGACGTGTTGGTAAGAATTAATAAATTTGTTTTTCCTGTGGATTTTGTAGTGTTGGACGTGAACGAGGACAAGAAAATACCCATAATCTTTGGGCGACCGTTTTTAGCTACAGAACGGGCTTTGATCGATGTGGAAACGGGGGAGCTAACTTTGCGGGTGAATGAGGAGAAAGTTGTATTCACCATCCATCCAGCCAACAGGCTAAAATTTGAATTAAAAGATGGTAAGCAGACGGGTGGGAATATAGCTGAAGACATTGGAGGTTGGGAAGTTTCTAAGAGAAATGTGGATAACATGCCTATTGGAGCCCCAACTTGAGGATAATCTGACATAGTCTGGCTGAAGACTGTAAACTTAGCGCTTCTTGGGAGGCAATCCAAGCCCCTTTTTATTGCTTTCTTAGTTTTAATATAGTTAGTAGTTGCTTTTGCCTTTTTCTGAATTTTTTGCATTTTTAGGAGTAGTAAGTTGCATCACATCCCACCCCTCTTATTTGTGCCAATCGCACATATCCCACTCCATCTTCACAAAGGAGCACCATAACACCACACACACCATCTTCATCTCATTCACTCATTTTTTTGGTAAGTTTACAACTTCCAAACCCCACCCCATGGTTTTCCACATCTTGTGATTTTTGGTGTGATTGGATTATAGTAGTGCTACGATAATTGTTGTTGATTTGTGGATTGGTTGCTCATGCTAAACTTCGGCTTGCTGTTGATTTTTGGGATTGAATTGAGTTATCTATTGTATTCACCATCTTTGCCCCAATTCATGCATATGAGGTGTTTGATAAAATGCCCCAATGACAATTTCATATTTTTTAGTGCTATCTTGCATATCTATGCTTATCTTTTTGACATGGCACTATATTTTCTACTTGGGTGCATTATGTATGGGCTTTGATTTTCGATTTCTCACCCACAACCGAATTCCTTAGTTCCACGAGTTTTGTTTCTTGTCTACCTTGCTAGGTTGCAAAAATGCGAAATCAAAGAGGGACCGGGCTAAGGCGAATGGGAAGAACAAGACCACACCTCGGAGGCATACAACACCCACGAGCTTGTGCACCAGGATGCATTGTGCGCTTATACGAGACACCTCCTACACGTAGTAGTACCACATGACTTAAGGAGCCTTCGCTCCTCGGCTACCAGGAAAGTCCTTTTTCCCACCTCTCCATTGGGGACAATGTCGTCTTAAGTTTGGGGTCGGGTCATTTGTAAAACTGTGAAACTGCATGACTAAGTGAATTTGTCGAATATGAGTTGAACGGTCAAAAGAGCATGTGTTTGAACTGTGATTTAATCTTCTTTCCATTATTCCATCTATGTGCTTAACTCTGTTGATTTATTTGGGGATGACTTATGCGGTTGAGTGTTTCCTTTATGATCCAACCGGATTCTAGAACTTGTCTAATCACTAGTCGA
This sequence comes from Rehmannia glutinosa, assembly GCA_016081115.2. Classification (NCBI taxonomy): domain Eukaryota; kingdom Viridiplantae; phylum Streptophyta; class Magnoliopsida; order Lamiales; family Orobanchaceae; genus Rehmannia; species Rehmannia glutinosa. Next base: position 25,716,504 of record CM071928.1, on the reverse strand, counting down.
GGCGAAATCCTAGGTGAAGTAACATTAAGGAAGTGATTTAGGCCATTTTTGAACAAGCCAGAGCCTAAAATGCCTACCTTTGTATTATATTTTCCCTAGTGTCCCCCTTTGAGCCTTATAAACCTGTTTCTTTCGCAAACCATCTAATACCCAGAGCATAAATGTGAAAATCCTAATTACCCATCACTCATACACACAAAGTATAGAAAAATATTGAAGGTTGAGGAGGGTATGATGAGAAGGGTATGTATTTAATTGAATGATGTTGCCCGAGAAAAGAAAATATGAAACCCCATGTATGCAAAAGAATAAGTTTGGGGGTTTTCGAAAAAAAATGAGAAAAATCAGCGGGATTGAAGGTTCATAAGCATTGGGGATGTCAAAAAGTGAAGGGTAGTTGCTAATTGATGATTCAAATTGATAATTGTGTGTTTGGGTGATTTGAGCTACTTAATCCTATAATTTCCTACCTTACCCTAAGCCCACATTACAAGCTTTAAAAGTCATATTGATCCTTGTGTTACATTAGCCTACATTAGTAGAGATTAGTGTTGTAGGTCCCAGGGGTGTGTGAGTGTAAGGTTTAGAAGGGGGTTGAATAAACCTTACAAACTTTTCGATTTAGTCCTTTTAAATATGTTCGAGTTAATACTTCACAAATTTGAGTCCTTGATGGACAACTAAGTTAGTTAATCAAGAGTTAGTCACTCAACGCACTGACCGAGCCGTTGATAGAATAACTCACTTGCTTTTTGACTAAAGACTTAACTTGACTGTGATATGTTTTTAGCGGAAGACTTAACACCCTTGAATTTGGTTAAGTTTGTTTTAATACTTGGTTTTAGCACTCGATTGATTATCAATTGGATAGCAAATTTATCAAATGAGATATAAAAATAAGATGCGAAATTAAAGTGCTAAAATGTATAAATGACACAATAAGTTTTTATAGAAGTTCAAGATGGGGTAATTCTTCTACTCCTCTCTTCTCCAACTCCCGGAGGAATCCACTAAGTATTGATCAATATACGAGTGGTTAACAGTCCGAGATACAAGTCTTGATCATCACACAAAGTGACTTGATCCTTTGGGACTCGATCGAGATGCCTTGGTCACACAAATTGGCTTCTCGTGACGACTCGGCTTCTTCTTCACAGGGCAAAACTTTGCTACTACATCCCACTTGCTTAAGTTCCTTGGATTTGATCATGAAGCCCTCCAAATAGCTTAAGCCTGTTCGACCTTGAACCTTTCTATAATCCTTTGTGGAATGTAGACCCCTTGATTATTCAAATATTTCCTCTTCAACCGATTGAAGTTGTCTTTCCTTCACAAGTGAGTGTTGGATTGATTTCCTTCGTAATGTAGGCTTGAGGATTGATCTTGAATGACTTGAGAGTATTCTTGGTTATAGTTCAAATGTTAGCTTGAATGTTCATGGTTCAGTCGGTAACCTTCTCTCGAGTGATTCCTCAACCTTTTATAGTGATCTTTCAAAAATCTGCCGTTGAAGAGATAAGCTTATTTTTGAAAGTCACTTGTGGCCGTTGTCTTGTCTTGTTGCATCCTTGAATTTACGTTTCCTCGTATGAACGATTCTTGACTTTTCGTAGTTCTAACACGGTGCAAGCTTCCCATTGGTTTATTCCTTTTGCATGCTTCTAGGGATCGAGCACTTCAAGAAAGGTAGTATGGAAGTATTACTTGTTTAAGTAATTCTCTTGATTTACTCGTACAACGGATCTCTTTCGATTATCTCGACTTGACAAAGCATTTCCTTGCCTTTCCCAGGTGACTTAGAGTCAGCTTCCAATCATTGGATGACTCTTCTATCACTTCAACTTGAGACTTGGCTATCTTGAGTTAACTTGACTGATACTTCACTCAGCTGCATCTTAGCTGCACCTTCAGTCGAGTTCCTGTCTTCTCTTCTTTGCCACACTCAGCGCCTCACAGCTGAGTCTTCATTTTAGTCTCCAGTTGTCTTCTTGCATGTTCAGGCATAGCTGACTTGACTCAGCTCTACCAACCCTATCTATTACAATGCAATTTATAACAAGAATGGGGTGCCAACTTCCTATTCTAAGTTTTACATGGCATTCATCAAAATCTACAAAATAATTTCCCAACAAGTGTGAAAGACAAGCCTATGGAGTCCGGTAAGCATCTTATCTCTATATTAAAAAAGAGGATCATTTTGAAAACACTTGATTGCGTGAATGTATCTGGATAATGAAAACGGGGTTGGCATGAACATTCCACCTTCATGATCACATTGTGAAAATACGCGCTTGATTGATAGTGAAACGAAATTTGACGAATGAGTTTGGTTGTGAAGTTTTGCAGTTAGTCCGTTTGAGTCAGTTGTCTTTAATTTTTGTTTCCTTCATGTTTGTCGATTTTTAGAGTCTGTAATTTCTTGAGGACAAGCAAACGTCTAAGTTTGGGGGTATTTGTTAAGTTGATTTTTATACCAATGTATTGAATATTCTAGACTAGGATTTTGTGGTGTTTTCGAGTATTTTAGCGTTGTTTGAGTCGAATTCATGTAATTAAGTGTCGTTTGTGAGTCGGGACAAAATTTGGTAGCCGAAACTGATCAAGAATGATGAAAAACGTGTTTGGACGGTGAAGATCACATTTTAAAATCTGAAAAATGGAAAATTATCGACGGAGCATGAGCGCCGCTAACACCCAAGCCAAGCGATTAAAACTCCCGCGCAGCACGGGGTAGAAAAAGAGTAAGAAGCATAGCACGTATGGGCGCTGCAGCGCCAATGCACAAGGGCTGCAGCGCCCCAACTATCGCGGCAACAATTGGGTGAGCAGCGTGTGGCAAGCAGCGCATTGATGGACGGTGAGCTGGCTTCTGGCGCGCGAGATTTCTCGGCGTGAGGCAAAGATCGGGTGATACTCGGGCGCATCTGCGGCGCTAGGATGATGATGCGCGCTGCAACGCGCGTCAACCAACCAACGATAGCAGAAGTACAAAAGACGAGCAAGCAGCAGGATAGTGTGGGCTGCAGCGCGCTATGTCAAGTGCTACAGCACTCGAGAAAGGCTGAACCTGGGCCTTTTATTTTTGGGCCGTTTTGGACGGATTTTCGAGGGCTTCGACTTATAAATACAGTACGGAGACGCACATACAAGGGGTCGGACATTATTTTGAGCACAACGCAAGGAAAGAGACTCGGAGCTAGGATTCGGGACGGCAATTGGAGGCACTTCTCGTCTTGACACAGAGATAATTCCTTCTCTTTTCTTCTCAATTCTTTCTTTGCTTTTCTTTGTCAATTTTTGAGATGTATAATTATTTCTTCATGAATTTTTGTACATCCATTATGAGCTAAACCCATTTTTCTAGGGGATTGATGTAACTTACGTTTGAACCTATGTTTTGATTTCTAGTTTATGAATCTTTTGAAGCCTATGATAGAACATTCATTGAGTGCATTAGGGTTTAATTTATGATTTTTATAGATATATCGAAATGTGAATTTATGATTAGAACTAAATCAGATTGAGAGATGAAGTGACAAACGGTAGGAATATTGGCTTATAGATTAATAACGTGTGATTAATAATAATTGAAAACATAGGGGATAACTAGGTGAAATCAACCCTCTAGAATTCATTTTCTACGTGTTTGATTAATTGTCTGAACCATTTATTAGCTTAATTTTAGTTTTATTTTTAGTTTAATAAATTCTCATCTCTTTTCGATTTCTAGATAGAATTAAGCTATTTTAATTATAATACTTAGTATAAAATTTGATAACAATCCCTAGAACCTAGACGATAACCCTACTTTCAAAACCTATACTAAAACTTGACACCGTAGGCTTTGTAAGATTTTAACATGATCAATACATCTTTTGGTTCAACTTGAGATATGAAGCAAGGGAACATGACTCCATGTTGTACCTCTAGTGGTAAGACACCTTCATTAGGGGTTGACTCGACCGGGTCCCCACAATCCCGCTTTCATCGCCATTTCCCTTAACACCTTTCTCCGAATGAGTTAGTGGTGATCTCCAACAAAGGGCAATATCTTTGCACCACTCCCATAGGATCTATCTCCACCGTGATTTGGATGACTCCCCTGGTCCCTCCATCATTCTTTGCTCATGTAGGATTCTAGATTCTTGCATTGCTTGCTGCATTTGCAACTCTTCTCCGTAAGCGGCAAAGAACAGGTCCGGATCCTCATCACTTTCTCGATAGAATGTCGAGGTGAGGATGTGTATGTTCTGGGTGCCGGTGAGAGGGCGATCTTTGGACTTCTCACGTGCCTCAAACCTTTCTTCCCGCCAATCTTTCTTTCTCCTTCTCTTTAAAGATATTTAGAATGTCCAAACAGTTTTCTTCATCAAGAGTTTGCACCACAATGGTCAATCCGAGGAAGTTCATCAGTTCGTCTTCTTCTTCAATGAATTTCGGTTTTTGGAACTATTCCCTGGATCGACTCAGCTTCCATTTCCTCCATTCTCGCAGACGATTTTGAATGTCTGGGTATGGTGGGGATAGGATCATCACACCATTATCCCTGTCATCATCTCCCTGTTGTCCCTCGGGCTCAGGGATTGAGGGTAGCAAACTTTGCTTTGCGCCGACATCTTGATAGCCTCCGATTAAAAGAGACACAACCTTATCAATAGGTGATTCGGTTGTCTCAACTATTCCTTGTTCCTCGGATGTTCTCGTCTCATACTGGTCTTCGAGTTGCCTCTCGCTGATCGGCCTCGATGAGATTTAACCGTTTCATCGATAACTTCCTGAGACTCTACTTCTCCAAGCGAGCTCGGTATCTTTTCCACCGAGTGGCGGAGACTTAGCCATCTTCTCAAGCTCGGAGATCTTGGAAATTCTTCTTCTTCTTTTTGTTTTTACCAGAGGAACATCATCCGGTTCCACTTCCTCTGGTTTGTTGAAGGTAAATGCCTTCGCAGTTGTCTTAGAGGCAACTGTCTCCCTTGTTGTGGCAGTCCTCTTCTTCTTGATCACTGGAGAAGGGATTAATGGTTCCTTCTCCACTGCGGCTGCAGGGGCAGGAGACATGGCTGCGGGGCGGTGTGACTCGCTGCGCAGGGGCAAAAGCGATTTCTTTTTCTTTGCTTTGCAGGGGGCAACAACTTTCTTAGCAGCAGTCTTCTTGGGAGGTGAGGAGGCAACTGAATCTTCAGGGTCAGCTGATTCCCCTTTACTCGTATCAGCCCTCTTGGCGTAAGCTCTCTTTTGTGCGCCAGAGAGGTTTGATCGAAACATCCTCTTGTTTACATGGAACGCCTTTCCATGCCGAAGAGGTACCCCTTTAACTTCCATCATCCGCCAATCACCAGCCGTATCCTGGGAACCTCCAAACGTACCATCCTCCTCAAGGATTTGTTCCCAATATTCTCGCGTAGTCCGTTGTATACAAACTCAACCCAATTCACCTTCTTTTCTTCAATGATCGCAACCATTACGATCAACTTAGCTTTAGACAACTGGTCAAAGCTGCCAAATTTAATGTCTATGCATTTGGCAACAATGTCCAGTAATTTGTGGTAGTCCTCTTTCGGCTCTTTGTTAGTGTGTAGACCACTTTCGCAAAGACATCGGGGTTGGCTACTTCTTCCAAGCAGCGAATCGAGTCAACCTTAGCTTCATAAATCTCCAAAGACTCCTTCCACCTAAGAAACAAGCGTGTTACGCAAATCCTTGGCGGTGATGGTGAACTCTTTTCCAAGAACAGAGGACTTGATGCCCTCATCGTGAACTTCGGCGTTCACGTAGAACTGTGCAACCTCTTCTACATAGGTCATCGGAAACTCCAATGTCAAAAATGGCTTCAGCCCAGACGTTTCCAATTTCTCAGCAATCTTCTTCACGAGGGTGTCGTCGGACCCCTGTTTAACCATACCATCAAAATCCACAGTAGACCCAGTGTGGATTTGCTTTCCTAGCTTGACGAAATCATGAGTAGGTGCCATTTCTCAGTGTTTTACCGAACGAATCTTAGAAAATGATCTTGAGGAGTTGTAGGGTTTTGAGAGAGTTTATTTCTTTTGCCTTGAGAGAGATGAACAGTTTTGGTAAAGTGAGAGAAAATCGGACGAAATGGTATAAGTATGGTTTATGAAAGGACGTGCGGGTGGTTTTTGAAATTTGATCAAAATCAACGGCTTAGATCTTGCACGCCGATTAGCATTTAAGTTCTCGCATTTAATGCGGCAACATTTATATCCAATCATAAGCTTGGTGTGCAGCTTTTGACTGTACACGTCATAATTATGCTAACGTCATTCTTAAAAACATTCCCGCTTAGTAAAAATGACTGCGTTTTTGTCACTTTGCTCATAAATAACTCAACTTACTCCTTAGCTGATTCAGTCATTCTTCTCACTTCTCTCCTTGTGACTCAGCTGTAAGCTAACTCGGTACAACTGACTTTCCGATACGGCTGATCCACTTAGCTGAATTACGATTTCAGCTCTTTTTCCTCTTTTCGTGTTTCATCTCTTTTCTTTGAGTCTTCTGAGTGTTAACTCAGCTCAATTAACCCTAACTCATGCTTGAGTTCTTCAAATCTTGATTCACATAATGGTTTTGTGAATATGTCAGCTAACTGCTTATCTGACATCGATGTGCTTTGTTCTTGAGTGCAACACAGGATTTTGAGTGATTGCAATTGCACTTGTGTTATCACACATAATTGGAATTTCCTTTTCTTCAACCTCATAGTCTCTCAATTTCTTTGTCTCATCCATAAGACTTGGCAACAAATGCTTGTTGCCCGCATCTATGTATTCTCGCTTGTACTGTAGAGGTGGCTATTGAATTTTGCTTTTTGCTAAACCAGAAATTAGCCTATTTCCAAGCATTTGACATGTGCCTCGAGGTGCTTTTCCTATCAACTCTACATCCAAAGATAGTCGAGTCCAATAACCAATTAGCTTAAATCCACCTTCCTTAGGATACCACAAGCCAACTTCTTGGCTTCCTTTCAAATATCTCAAGATCCTCTTGGCATTTGCGGTCATGTGGCTTTCTATTGGAGCAGATTGAAATCTTGCACATACAAATACATCAAAGGTGATGTCCGGCCCGCTTCTTTGTGAGATAGAGCAATGATCCAATAAGTGCTCAGATCTTGTTTGATCTACAGCTTGCCATCTGCATCCATGTCCATTTTGATCGATGTATTCATTGGTATTTTCACGTAGACTTCTCTTCCATACCAAATTTCTTCATTAAATCTCTCGGTGTATTTTGTCTGACTTATGAAGGTTCCATCCTTCAGCTGTTTCACTTGGAGTCCAAGGAAGAATGTCAGCTCTCCCATCATGCTCATTTCGAATTTGCTTTGCATGAGATTTGAGAATTTATCACACAACTCTTTGTTTGTGGATCCAAAGATGATGTCATCCACATATATTTGAACAAGCAGTATACTCTTCCCATCTTGAATTCTGAAGAGTGTTCTATCCACTTTGCCTTTTGTGAATCCGTTCTCAGTTAGGAATTGTGATAATGTATCATACCATGCTCTGGGTGCCTGTTTCAATCCATATAAAGCCTTCTTGAGTTTGTATACCTTATCTCCAAGAGTTTTCTGCTTAAATCCTGGAGGTTGTTCAACATACACTTCTTCTTCCAATAAACCATTAAGAAATGCACTCTTTTCATCCATTTGATATACAATAAAGTTCTTGTGAGCTGCATAGGCAAGAAACATCCTTATGGCTTCCAATCTTGCCACAGGGGCAAATGTTTCATCAAAACCTATTCCTTCTTCTTGGCAATACCCTTTGGCTACCAATCTTGCTTTGTTTCTTACCACGAGCCTTCCTCATTCATCTTGTTTCGAACACCCATTTAGTGCCAATAACATTTTGATGGGTTGGCCTTTGAACCAATTCCCACACTTTGTTCCTTTCAAACTGATTTAGCTCTTCTTGCATGGCTTGAATCCAATGTGTGTCATCCAATGCTTGTGACACATCTTTTGGTTCTATTTGTGAGATGAAGCAAGTGAACATTGCTTCTTGTTGAGTTCTGGATCTAGTTTTTGCACCTTCTCTTACATCTCCAATGATTAGTTCTGGTGGATGATCTCTCAGCCATCTTACATCAGGTTGGAGTAAGTTAGCTGGATTCAGTCGTTTTGCAGTTGTGTTATTTTGATCAGCTCTCTCATCATCAATTAGCTGCAGATTTTCCAGCTGTCTTTGAGACTCAGCTATCTCATCTTTATCTGGACTTATAACTCCAGCTTCAGCTTCAACATAGGGACTCTTCTGCATGGTTGGTTGATTCAGCTTATCAGCCGACTCTTCAATGTTTTCTCCATTTACATTTGGTTCATCAAACACCACATGGATGGATTCTTCTGTAACCATTGTCCTCTTGTTGAGCACTCAGTAGGCTTTGCTTTCACCGAGTATCCTAAGAAGATACCTTCATCGCCTTTAGCATCAAAAGCCTTTAAATTATCTTTGCCATTGTTATGGATGAAGCATTTGCATCCAAATATTTTGAAGTATGCAACATTTGGCTTTCTCTCTGTCCAAATCTCATAGGAGTCTTTGTCACCGTCTGCTTTTATCATGCATCTATTTTGAATGTAGCATGTCTTTGTGTTTATTGCTTCACCCAAAATCTTTTAGCGACCCTGCCTTCACTAACATGGTCCTTGCACGCTTCTTCGAGAGTTCTATTCCTTCTTTCTCGCAACTCCATTTTGTCTTTGTGGAGTCCTTGCTGCAGATAATTCATGACCAATGCCATTTTCAATACAGTACTGAGTTATTATACCATTGACAAACTCAATTCCTCTGTCAGATATCTGTCAGATCTTATTTTGATAATGGTTTGACTCTTCTCATTTTGTATTCTCTTCATCAGTTGTGGTAGTTTCTGCAGAGTTTCTTTCTTTTTACACATGAATATTGTCCATGTATATCTTGAGTAGTCATCTACTACCACCAAGGTGTATTTCTTCCCACTTATGCTAGCTGGTTCCACTGGACCAAACAGATCCATATGTAGCAGGAGCAATATTCTTGTTGAAGATGGACATGTCTTTTCTTTGAATGATGATTTGATTTGTTTTCCCATCTGGCATGCATCACATATACTCTCCTTCTTGTATACTGAGTCTGGAAGTCCTTCTACAAGATTACTCCTGGCAAGTTTGTTAATTGTTTTGAAGTTTAGATGACTCAGCTTCTTATGCCACAACCAACTTGATTCGGCTGTGCTTTTCGCTAACAGACAGGTGCTTGGTGTTGCAGTTGACCAATCTACCACATACATGTTCTTTTGTCTGCATCCTTGCAGCACAACTTCATTGGATTCAAAGTCTTTGATTTGGCATTTACCCATGTTAAATCCAACATTGTAGCCTTTGTCACAGAGTTGACTTATGCTTACCAGGTTGAAGTTGAGTCCTTCAACATATGCAACATCTGTGATTTCTAATCCTTTTTTCTTGATAGATCCAATGCCTCTTATTTCTCCTGGAGCTTCATTCCCTCCAAATATGACTTTCTGACTTCCTTGAATTTTGATAAAGTCAGAGGGTGATGTCTTTTCTTTGAATGATGATTTGATTTGTTTTCCCATATGGCATGCATCACATATACTCTCCTTCTTGTATACTGAGTCTGGAAGTCCTTCTACAAGATTACTCCTGGCAAGTTTGTTAATTGTCAGCTCTTTGATATTCAACTTTTTGATGCTCTGCTCTCTTGGGTGGTCTATCTTCCATTGACTTGGAGGGAGCTGAGTGTCTTCTGGAGGATTCACCTTTGCTTCTTTTGTAGTTCTTATTGAAGAACTTGTTGAACCTTTTAACCATCGTGCGATCTCCTCTTGGTCAATGACCTCTTTGACCTCACTCTCTTGCCATCCTTAACAATTAGACCTCTTTGGGCACAAATGCCTCTCTTGGTCTTTTCTTCTCAAAATTCGTAGGCTTTGAGATCCGAGAATAGCTCATGGTTGGATGTTTTTGATAGGTCCATGGAGTGTCTCATGGCCATGACTTTCATATCCCACTCGGTTGGGAGACTTCTTAGAATCTTCATACACATTTCTTTTCGTGTATATTCCTTTCCAAGTGCATAGCCATTGGTGATTTCGTGAATCGAGCATCCAGCTGATCCAAGGTTTCTCCTGCAAGCATATTAAAATTTTCAAATTTTTGTACAACAATAGATAGTTTATTTTCTTTGATTTGCTCTAAGCCTTTGCAAATCAAGGTTAGCTTGTCCCAGATTTCTTTTGCCGTTTTGCATGATTTGACTTTGTTGAACATGGCTTTGTCTAAAGTTTTGTAAAGAATGTCCTTGGACACATTGTCCAAGTTATATATTTTTTTGTCATCATTTGTCCATTCAGCTCTTGGTTTTTCAACCATAACTGGTCTGGGAGCAACATCTTCTTCTCCTTCAACTGCAGCTCTCCTTGCAGCTGTGTTCACTTTTAAGATTTGGAGTGGTCCATCCTCTATCACTATCCACATCTCATCGTGTAATGCTGATAGATGAGCCTGCATACGAGTTTTCCAATCATCAAATTCTTCAATTGTGAACATAGGAATGCGTGTCAAATTTGCTTCCATGATAGTAACTTTGCTGAATAAAAGAGTTTTGAAATATCAAGTGCTAAAGCAAGCTTTGAAAAATTTGGAGATCTAGTTCAGTAACCAGTGCGGAAGGCTCAATGAACCAACCGCTCTTATACCACTTGTAGGTCCCAAGGGGTGTGAGTGTAAGGTTTAGAAGGGGGGGTTGAATAAACCTTACCAACTTTTCGATTTAGTCCTTTTAAATATGTTCAGAGTTAATACTTCACAGCTGAGTCCTTGATGGACAGCTAAGTTAGTTAATCAACAGAGTTAGTCACTCAACAGACTCGACTGAGCCGTTGATAGAATAACTCACTGATTTGAATAACTTAACTTGACTTTGATATATTTTCAAAGACTTAACACCCTTGAATTTGGTTAAGTTTGTTTTAATACTTGGTTTTAGCACTCGATTGATTATCAATTGGATAGCAAATTTATCACAGAGATATAAAAATAAGATGCGAAATTAAAGTCTTTGAAATGTAAATGACACAATAAGTTTTTATAGAGGTTCAAGATGGGGTAATTCTTCTACTCCTCTCTTCTCCAACTCCTGGAGGAATCCACTAAGTATTGATCAATATACATAGTGGTTAATGTCCAGTATACAAGTCTTGATCACACATCCGACTTGATCTTTTGGGACTTAGTGCGGAGATGCCTTGGTCACACAAACGCTTCTCGTGCGACTCAACTTCTTCACAGGGCGGTGCCTTGCTACTACAGCCCACTTGCTTAAGTTCCTTGGATTTGATCACAAAGCCCTCCAAATAGCTTAAGCCTGGTTCGACCTTGAACCTTTCTACAATCCTTTGTGGAATGTAGACCCCTTGATTCTTCAAATGTTTCCTCTTCAACTGATTGAAGTTGTGTTTCCTTCACAGGTGAGTGTTGGATTGATTTCCTTCGTAATGTAGGCTTGAGAATTGATCTTGAATGACTTGAGAGTATTCTTGGTTACAGTTCAAACGTTAGCTTGAATGTTCGTGGTTCAGGTCGGTAACCTTCTCTCAGAGTGATTCCTCAGCCTTTTATAGTGATCTTTCAAAAATCTGCCCGTTGAAGAGATATGCTTATTTTTGAAAGTCACTTGTGGCCGTTGGCTTGTCTTGTTGCAGTCCTTGGAATTTATGTTTTCTAGGTGCAGTGCTTCCCATTGGTTTATTCCTTTTGCATGTTTCTGGGACTGAGTACTTCAAGAAAGATAGTATGGAAGTATTACTTGTTTAAGTAATTCTCTTGATTTACGTAACGGATCTCTTTCGATTATCTCGACTTGACCGCATTTCCTTGCCTTCCCCAGGTGACTTAGAGTCGCTTCCAATCATTGGATGACTCTTCTTCAGAACTTCAATTTGAGACTTGGCTATCTTGAGTTGACTTGATCGATACTTCACTCACCGCATCTTAGTTGCACCTTCATCGAGTTCCTGTCTTCTCTTCTTTGCCACACTCCGCCTCACAACCGAGTCTTCCTTTAGTCTCCGGTTGTCTTCTTGCATGTTCAGGCATAGCCGACTTGACTCACTCTACCAAATATCTATTACAATGCAATTTATAACAAGAATGGGGTGCCAACTTCCTATTCTAAGTTTTACATGGCATTCATCAAAATCTACAAAATAATTTCCCAACAAGTGTGAAAGACAAGCCTATGGAGTCCGGTAAGCATCTTATCTCTATATTAAAAAAGTGGATCATTTTGAAAACACTTGATTGCGTGAATCTATCTGGATAATGAAAACGGGGTTGGCATGAACATTCCACCTTCATGATCACATTGTGAAAATACGCGCTTGATTGATAGTGAAACGAAATTTGACGAATGAGTTTGGTTGTGAAGTTTTGCAGTTAGTCCGTTTGAGTCAGTTGTCTTTAATTTTTGTTTCCTTCATGTTTGTCGATTTTCAGAGACTGTAATTTCTTGAGGACAAGCAAACGTCTAAGTTTGGGGGTATTTGTTAAGTTGATTTTTTTACCAATGTATTGAATATTCTAGACTAGGATTTTTTGGTGTTTTCGAGTATTTTAGCACCGTTTGAGTCGAATTCATGTAATTAAGTGTCGTTTGTGAGTCGGGACAAAATTTGGTAGCCGAAACTGATCAAGAATGATGAAAAACGTGTTTGGACGGTGAAGATCACATTTTAAAAGCTGAAAAATGGAAAATTATCGACAGAGCATGAGCGTCGCAGCGCCAAAACCCCCGCACCGCAACGCCAAAACTCCCGCGCCGCAGCTCGGGGGTAGAAAAGAGTACAGTAAGCATAACACGTATGGGCGCTGCAGCGCCAATGCACAAGGGCTGCAACGCCCCAACTATAGCAAAAGAACAATTGGACAGAAGCAAGCGCGGCTGCGGCTGATCCGGGCGCGGGCAGAGCGCGATGGATGGGCCAGTGAGCGGTGGGCTTCTAGCAAGCGCAGCGATACTCGGCGTGAGGCGGGTGATACTCGGGCGCCTGCGGCTAAGGATGATCTGATGATTGCAGCATAGCGTCAAACTAACTAGCCAACTATATAGCAATACAAGAGAAGAGAGAAAGTGTGGGCAAGGCCGCGCTATGTCAAGTGCTGCAACACTCGAAAAAGGCTGAACCTGGGTCTTTTATTTTTGGGCCGTTTTGGACGGATTTTCGAGGGCTTCGACTTATAAATACACTACGGAGACGCACATACAAGGGGTCGGATATTATTTTGAGCACAACGCAAGGAAAGAGACTCGGAGCTAGGGTTCGGGACGGCAATTGGAGGCACTTCTCGTCTGGACACAGAGAGAATTCCTTCTCTTTTCTTCTCAATTCTTTCTTTGCTTTTCTTTGTCAATTTTTGAGATGTATAATTATTTCTTCATGAATTTTTGTACATCCATTATGAGCTAAACCCATTTTTCTAGGGGATTGATGTAACTTACGTTTGAACCTATGTTTTGATTTCTAGTTTATGAAATTCGCATGTTTATTAATCTATTTGTGCTATTTGATTTGATTGCATCTGGATTATCTGATCAATAATTTAGATTGTTTGGCGTGTTTGATTTGACCCTCGAGAGAGGTAATTGAACGCCTGGCCATAGAATAGCACAACCTATGGTTTCATTGAATCGAGAGGTTTATGAATCTTTTGAAGCCTGTGATAGAATATTCATTGAGTGCATTAGTGTTTAATTTATGATTTTTATAGAGATATCGAAATTAGAAATTGGAACCTAGAATCACTTGGCACTCGAGAGAGGAAGTGACAAACAGTAGGAATATTGGCTTATAGATTAATAACGTGTGATTAATAAACTGGATTGAAAACATAGGGGATAACTAGGTGAAATCAACCCTCTAAAATTCATTTTCTACGTGTTTGATTAATTGTCTGAACCATTTGTTAGCTTAATTTTAGTATTATTTTTAGTTTAATAAATTCTCATCTCTTTTCGATTTCTAGATAGAATTAAGCTATTTTAATTATAGTACTTAGTATAAAATTTGATAACAATCCCTGTGGAGACGATAACCCTACTTTCAAAACCTATACTAAAACTTGACACCGTATGCTTGCGGTAAGATTTTCATGATCAATACATCTTTTGGTTCAACTTGAGATATGAAGCAAGTGAACATGACTTCATGTTGTACCTTTGATCTTGTTTGAATTCCTTCTTTGACATCCCCAATAATCAACTCAGGAGGATGGTCCTTCAGCCATCTTCTGTCAGGTTGAAGTAAGTCGGCTGAATGCAGTCGTTTTTTAACTGAGTTGTCTTGTACAACTCTTTCGTCTTCATCTAGCTGAAGTTCCTCCATGGGTTCAACTGTTTCATCTTCATTTGAGTTAAGCTCTCTTATCTCAGCTTCAATATAAGGGCTTTTCAGCAGGGATGTTTGAATTTGTTTGTTAGTTGACTCTTCAATATTTTCTTCATTCATGTTTGGTTCATCAAAGACCACATGAATTGATTCTTCTGTGACCATAGTCCTTTTGTTCAATATTCTGTAGGCTTTGCTTTCAGCTGAGTATCCCAAAAAGATACCTTCTTCAGCTTTGGCATCAAACGCCTTTAGATTATTTTTGCCATTATTATGGATGAAGCATTTACAGCCAAATATTTTGAAGTATCCAACATTTAGCTTCCTTCCCGTCCAGATTTCATAAGGAGTTTTTGTTAGCTGTCTATTAATCATGCATCTATTTTGAGTGTAACAAGCTGTGTTTATTGCTTCAGCCCAAAACCTCTTTGGCAACCCAGCTTCAGCTAACATGGTCCTTGCAGCTTCCTTGAGAGTTCTGTTCCTTCTTTCAGCTACTCCATTTTGTTGTGGAGTTCTGGCAGCATATAACTCATGAGAGATACCATTCCCTATACAATACTGAGTGATTATTCCATTTACAAACTCAGTTCCTCTATCTGATCTTATTTTTATGATAGTTTGACCCTTTTTCTTCATCAGCTGGGGCAACTTCTGCAATGTCTTTTTCTTCTTACACATGAAAATGGTCCATGTATATATTGAGTAATCATCTACCACTACCAGAGTATATTTCTTTCCACTTACGCTTGCTTGTTCAATTGGACCAAATAAGTCCATATGTAGCAGGTGCAAAATCCTTGTTGATGAAGGAGTTGTCTTTTACTTGAAATATGATTTGATCTGCTTTCCCATTTGACATGCATCACACACACTTTCCTTCTTGTATACTGAGTCAGGTAATCCTTCAACAAGATGACTTCTAGCAAGTTTGTTAATTGTCTTGAAGTTTAGATGATGACGCAACTTCTTGTGCCCACGACCAACTTGATTCAAATTTGTGCTTCTTGCCAAGAGATGAAGCGAGTGCTTGGTGTGGCGATGAGACCAATCTACCACATACATATTCTTCTCGTCTTGTTCCTTGCAGCACAACTTCATTTGATTCCATGTGCTTAATTTGACAAATCCCCATATTGAATCCAACATTATAGCCTTTATCACAAAGTTGACTTATGTTGAGCAAATTAAAGTTGAGTCCCTCAACATAAGCCACATCTGTGATCTCTAGTCCATTCTTTTTGATAGATCCAATTCCTTTGATCTTTCCTGGAGCTTCATTTCCTCCAAATATGACTTTAGCACCTTTGATTTCTTTGAATTTTGATAGGTTCTCCTTATTTCTGTCATCTGCCTAGCAGCCTATCCATATACCAAATGCCTTCTGCTGCTCCCTTTATCTGCAATCAAGGAAATTTATTTTTAGGTACCCATATTTGTCTGGGTCCTTAGGGATTAGTTTTGTAAGATGTTCCAACCAACTTTTAGCCAAAGGATCTGACTCTAAGAGGTTGCCATCTATCAGTGCCATAATCACATTGTATTTTGGCAAATTGCTTGGGAGTTTTGACAACATACAACTGTCTCTTTTGTCTGTATGCTTGAGTGTGTGTTTTAGCAATTGCTCTTTGAGGGTTGTTGTGAATTCTCTGTGCGTAGTGCATGGGTGCATATGAGTTTTGAAAGTGATTCCTTTGCCTTGGGAATGATCTTTGCCACTCAGGCTTGTTTCCCACTTTATTTCGCTGATTTTTCATGTGACCATTCCAATCAGCCTGTGTTGGATAATTTCTACCATTCCCATCATGATGTTTTCTTTGCTGAAATTTCTGGGTTTTTTGGTAGCTCTATTTACCTTTTACAGAGTATTTTATGTTAGGAGATTGCCGATGAGCTCGGCTAAACTTCTTCTTAGTTGTCCTTTTAGCATACTCAACTGGCTGTTTTCCTTTTCCTTTATATCCAAGGCCAGTTTGTTTGTGATTGTGCTTAGGAATGAATGTGTGTGTAATATTTGGTGTTTTGGATTTTTGAGATGCTTCATTGCTTGAAAATCCTTTTTCTAAAATCACTTTTGGAGTTTGATTGTGCATAAAAGGGATTGAATCCTATGCCTGTCTTATCTCCACATTCTTTTTGACTCATGATAAGCTCATCCAATGATTTGGATGCCTTTGTAAATGAGGCAATCACATTTTTGAGATCATTCTCTCTCTTTTTTGTAGCAGCTAATTCATCATTGATTCTAGTGATTTCAGCCTTTAACTTTAAATTCTCATCAGCTATGTGATTTAGGGCGTTCAGCTCCTTAGTCAGCTGTGAGTTTTGGCTCTAAGTTGGCTGTTTTCTTCATTCAGAAGTGTGTGAGAGGCTTTGATGTGCTCAAAATCTTTCATCATTTTGCCTAATGGATCATAAAGACTTGTAGGTGAAGAGGTGTTTGTGTCAAAGTCACTATTACTAGTGTCTGAGTAAGGAGAGAGAGATTGGACCTCATCATCATGTTCTTTTGCCATGAGACAAATAAGAGCATCTTCTTCAGAGTCACTTGAGTAGTCAGCCTCACTACTATCTGAGTCAGCTGGTTCCTTGCTCTTGGCTGGCTCAGCTGTGTCTGCAGCTACCATTGCTCTTTTCTTCTCTTGTCTTCTTTCTCTGAAGATTCTTCTTTCCTCCTCATCTTTGTATTTGCTGACAGGTGGGTATTTGTAGTCAATGGCAAAGTGACCTGGTTGTCTGCAATTCCAACAAAGGAATTCAACTCTTTGATCAGTCCTTTCTTCTCTTTGACTATCACCCTTTTGGTAGTCATATCTTAGATTCTCTGATCTTTTGGATGGCCTTTCTTCCCTTGTTTTGGAAGGTGTTGGATGTCTTCTTGAGGTCTCTCCTTTGTTTCTTTTGTAGTTCCTATTGAAGAACTTATTAAATCTCTTTATTAGTAGAGCAACTTCTTCTTGATCAATGTTTTCATTTTTCTCAGCTCTTTTTCCTTCTTTGACTAGAAGAGCAGCTGTCTTAGGTATAGCTGTTTCTTCTTGATCTTTCCTTCTCAGTTCAAATTCATAAGCTTTGAGATTTGAGAAGAGTTCATGGTTGGAAGTCTTTGAGAGATCCATGGTGTGTCTTAGTGCCATAACGTTCATTTCCCACTCAGCTGTATATTCTTTTCCAAGTGCTGAAAGTTCATTTGTTATTTCAGTGAATCTGGCATCCAGCTGATCAAGGTTTTCTCCTTGAGCCATCTTGAAGTTTTCAAATTTCTGAACAACAACTGACAACTTGTTTTCCTTTATTTGGTCTGATCCTTCACATATAAGTGTCAGCTTATCCCAGATTTCTTTTGCTGATTTGCAGGATTTTACTTTATTGAACATGGCTTTATCCAAGATTTTGTACAAGATGTCTTTGGCAACATTATCCAAGTTATATATTTTTCTGTCATCATTTCTCCACTCAGCCCTTGGATTTTCAACCATGGCAGGTCTAGGTTCAGCAACTTCTTCTCCTTCAGCTACTTGTGTTCTTCTAACAGCAGTGTTGATTTTGAGTATTTGCAATGGCCCATCTTCTATCACAAACCACATTTCATCATGTAAAGCAGATAGGTGAGGCTGCATAAAAAATTTCCAATCATCAAATTCTTCAATGGAGAACATAGGAATGCGAGTTAGATTTGCTTCCATAGTGATAATTTTGCAAAAAAAAAAAATTTTGAAAATAGCAAGTGTTAAACTTTTGAAATATGAAGATCTAGTTCAGTAACCAGTGCGGAAGGTTCAATGAACCAACCGCTCTGATACCACTTGTAGGTCCCAAGGGGTGTGTTGTAAGGTTTAGAAGGGGGGGGTTGAATAAACCTTACCAAAATTTTTACAATCAAGAACCTTTCAAAAATTGCAACAGAGTTATCACAAGTCAGCTGTGTCAATTTGTCAGCTGAGTTCCTATATAGTAGACTCACGAGAGCTGTGTGTAAAGTAACTCGGATGTCTATTTTAAGCAGTTAACTTGGCTGACTTGGTTTTTCAAAGCGGAAGTCTTAACACCCTTTAAAAAAGGAAGTATGAGTGTTTAACACTTGTTTTTTGGAAACTTAGCTTATTATCACTTAGAGTAGCAGATTTAACTTAGTTCAGCAGATATAAGATAATAGAGCAGAAATTAAATGCTGAAAGTAAATCGACATAATGTTTTTATAGAGGTTCGAAGATGGAGTAATTCTTCTACTCCTCTCTTCTCCAACTCCTGGAGGAATCCACTAAGTAATGATCAGTTTACAGAGTGGTTTTCCAGTCAAGAGACAAGTCTTGATCACGCAGCTGACTTTCTCCTTTGACTCCTTGATCACCCAGCTGGCTTCTCTTTGCGACTCAGCTTCTTCACAAGGCGGCTGCCTTGCTACTACAACTCACTTTGTCAAGTTGTTGGATTTGATCACTCAGCCCTCCAAAGAACTTGAACCTTTCCTACAGTCCTTCACTTGGATTGTAGACCCCTGAAATTGCTTTGGTTTTCTCTTCAACTTGATGATTTTGTTGTCCTTCACAAATTTTGTTGGATATGAAAATGCAGATGGAATAGGCTTGAAGATATTATAATATCTTTCGTTCAGATTTTGTATGCGTTTTCAAATTCTCCTTGTTGTACTTTTGTTATTCACATATATTTTTTCCTTTTTGAATCCTCAGCCCTTTTATAGTATTATTTGAAAAACTATCCATTGAAGAGATGGATAATTATTCAAACAATATTTTGTTGGACATCGATTTGTTCTTCTTTGCTTTCCAAGCGTGTGAAGCATCCACTACCTCGTATTCTTGAACGTGCAGCTTTTTTGAGTCTGACACCCACTCGAGCCGCTCTTCTTGCTTATTAAAATACACGCTTTTGCACTTGTTTATTCTCAGTGCCTGACAATATGGGGATATTACTAAAATAAGTAATCTCCATGATCTTTGTGCAACGGTTGAATGTCAGTTGGATTCACTCAACTGCTTCTTGTTTTCAGCACAGTTGACTTGAATCTTCTTTAACCTCGAATAATTTGACCGTGTTTCAACTTAGCTTCATGAGTTGACTTTGACTGACTTTTCACACAGTTGTTCCTCAGCTGATACATCTTCATTCAAGTTCTTGAACTTCCATCTTGACCATACTCAGCTATTCCACAGCGGAGTCTTCACTTCAGTCTCTAGTTGACTTCTTATGTTTTCAGACGTAGCTGAATTGACTCACCTATTCGAGTTCAATCTATTACAATGTAAATCACAAAAAAAATGGGGTGCCAACTTTCTAGTTTAAGTTTTACATGGCATTCATCAAAATCTATAAAATAAATTTCTCAACACATAGGTAGGTGCTACCATTTGAATCTTCCCTTGTGAAACCATATATACTTTACTAGTTGTTCAGTAGACACGATGTCCTTGAACTATTCTGCCTTTTGTGTAAACGATGATATACCTCACACAAGATTCATCCTAACATACTTCCATTCTCATAGTTAAGTTCATTCATAGCTCTGAACGTATGCCTGGTTCTGCAAGAGGTTCTAAGAATTAAGCCTCACACAATTCTCTTCGAAGCAGCCCCACTTCTCTCTCACATAGGTGATTCTCATTTAGGAGTAGCCCGTACTACCGAGCTAAACTTACCGATGCACAAGAATCATTAAAAGTCAATTGCTTATCCTTTTCTCCACGGGCATCACTGTTAAGGAATGGACAAGGGATAACTACCCCACAGTGATCATAGAGTCTTTTTACAACTAGGTTATCCATTTAAACTTAGGATCTTAGGATCTCTAGAGGCTTAACTAGGTTGAGTTTTCATTGTATCAACTCATTTTTCTAGAGGCTTAAGTTCCATTCGTCATGATGATTTCACAACTAACTCTCGATTCAACCATTTGGTTAACATATCCGCTAAATTATCCTTTGATGAGATAACACCAGTTGAGAGTAGTTGTCTAATGGTATTGTGTCTACGACGTATGTGTCTAGACTTACCATTGTACATATTGCTATGTGACTGGCCAATCACAGATTGACTATCACAATATATACAAATTGCTGGCACAGGCTTTGGCCATCTTGGAATATCTTCTAAGAAATTCCGAAGCCATTCAGCTTCTTCGCCACACTTGTCTAGAGCAATAAACTCAGACTCCATTGTGGACCTTGCTATAACTGTCTGTTTAGAAGATTTCCATGATCTTGCTGCATGTACTAAAGTGAATACAAATCCACTTGTAGACTTAGAGTCTTTAATAGCAGATATCCAATTAGAATCACTGTATCCTTCAATAAATGCGGGATATCTTGTATAGTGCATTCGAAAATCACGAGTATATCTTATATACCTTAGTATTCTCACTATACCTTTCCAGTGGTCATTTCCTCGATTACTCGTGCATCTGCTCAATTTACTCACTGCATAAGTAATGTCTGGTCTTTTACAACTCATTAAGTACATTTAACTTCCTATGACCCATGAGTATTCAACTTGAGACACAACATTACCTCTATTCTTCGATAGATATTTGCTTGTGTCTATCGGTGTTCTAGCTAATGACGTGTCATCCTTAATAAATTTCTCTAGAATCTTATCCACATAATGTGACTGATCAAGTACAAGTCCATTTGAAGTTCTAGAGATCTTTATTCCAATGATCACATCAGTTAAACCAATATCTTCCACGTCAAACTTCAAGTTCAACATATCCTTTGTGGATTAAATTATCTTATCATTACTTCTAATGATAAGCATGTCATCAACATAAAGACATAAAATGACATAGTCATTTTCAGTCTCTTTAACATAGACACATTTACCACATTCATTTATTTTAAATCCACGTTCTCTAGCAGTTTTTTCGAGCTGTACACGTTGTACTACGAATCTGCTAGTTCATTCATGACATAATTTCTACACAAGAAATTAGCATGTGTCCAAGCAACCAAAGCGTTAACCATTTGTGCATCAATTTATCCTCACTAAAGTGTGGAAGATCTTTAATCAAGAACTGTGTCTAGTTCAATGTGGTCAAGTAGAAAAATATTTTTTTTGCCACTGCTTAAAATTCAAGCCGTTAAACTTTTCTGGTTTTCACCATGATTAACTGGCACATTAAGCGTGTGGTTGGCTACAAAAGTGGGTATTGGCACAACGGGTTAGAACTACCATTGTTTGCTACAAAAGCTGGTGTTGGCTCAATGGGATTAGACCCACTACTGTTCAATTTAGATGTCATTTCTAAAACAAAGAACAAAAGAAGTTTAGCACTTTGATAAATCGAAACAAAACCGATAAGAAAAAATTTATTAAAAATTGTTCAAGTTTTTATTATAAGGTCCTTATCCCTGTTCCCTTCCAAAAAGATGCTCTGGCTGATGTTTTACTTGGGGAAAAGGATAATGAAATCGATGTGGAAAACCCTCCAGATTTTGATATTATTCGAACTGTTCATGGGCCTCTTGGGAATCCAAATGTTCGTAATTTCAGATGTTTGAGAGGCTACTCCCCTGAGGATTTTGAAGTGTCTGAGTCTTCCCCTGAAATTCTCCTAAAAAGCAAAAAACAGATATTGGGGACACTTCGAAAACATGGGGAGATGATTTGCCAATTCCACATGTGAATTTTAGCGACTCCAAAGATAATGTGAATCAGTTTGTGGCTCAACCCAGAGATTATATGAGTACAGGATCCCCTGGCAATGATGATGACATGCCCCTGGCTCAGATGGTTCAGAAAGCTAAGAAGGGGAAAAGTGTGAAAATGGATGTAGGCATATCTCAACCCGAATCTACAAAATCCGAGTCACGATCTGAATTTGACGATTCCACCGATGAGTATTTTGATGCCTCCAAGGAACTAGACCTATGGCTTGATTATGATGCCTTGGTTGATGAGGTTGATGATGAATTGATAGCAAAGGAGAGACAGGAAGTTGTTGGGGCAGATGTAGATGAGGATGTGATGTCATCCGATGACACATTTAACTCTGAGTTCGATATTGGAAAATCCCATTCTGGGTCCTTTTACACTGCCTCTACTGCTACTAGGTTTCATGTTTTAATTTCTCGCTCTTTTGTTGAGGAAAGATGTAGAGATTATGATCACTTTGCCCAGTACAACTTGAACAAACTGTTTGAGGAACGGAATTTGATAACCACGATTGATACAACCCTGCCTTATATTGATTCAGTTATCTATGAGTTCTATGTCAATTTGCCCCCAGGATTACAATTAGAAGATCTCCCAAGTATGGGAAAGTGTTTGTCAAGAATATGATTTACTAGTTCAATCCTACAGTTATCAATGAATTTTTTGATATGCCTGATTTTGAGGAGGCTAATGTCCCCTCAGACTTCAATGAGATCACAAGGTTTTTAATAGGTGGAAAGGAGCAAAAATGGCTAGCACATCCACAAAAACTTCCCTCATTACGTCCTACATCTTTCTATAGGTTTTTACCCAAAATTTGCTGTGGAAATTGGTCCCCTACAAAGAATAATTCCATAGTAAAGAAGACCCATGCAAGAGTGTTGTATCAAATTGGGATGGGCTTGCCCTTCAATTTTGGGAAATTGACTTTTGATGAGGTCACATTCTTTGCTCCAAATCCTGGTCACTCCCATTCCCAGTCTCATCAACAAAATCCTGGTGTCTCAAGGGTTTGAACCAAGAGAGGGTGAAAGGTTTACTAATCCTCCTGGCCTCTTTCACGTGTCTCGCCCTTTGCTTAGTTCCAAGAGCATAATTGTTGATTTGCCTCTAGTTTATCCAGGGGATGCACCACCATTCTCTCGAAACTCCTATCTCGAGATGATCCTCCTTCTACACAAACCCATGTTTCTCAGTCTGTCCCAGATGTGGCCTAAATGTGATCCCGGATGTTGGCAACATTCAGGCTAACATTTCCCTAACATTCTCTCTATTTCTGTTTTTGTGGCTTTTCTACAGGTTCAACTGGCTTTTTCTGAGCAACAAATTGCTCATTCTCTACTCTCCGCACACAATTGCAAACTATCCTTGGCTCATTTTCTGGCCAAAAAAGGGGAGAGGACTCGGCTGCTGGACCAAGTAATGTTGTAGGGGGAGTTATGATTGGAGTTATGGCTATTGATATGGCTTCTGGGACTGGTTCTCAAACTGCTCAAGATGTTGCTGCTATTCCTACGACTAGATATGAACATGGTAAAGGCGATGAAGGCCTTCGGTTTGACTTTGAAGGACATACGGATACCATTGCTTCCACATACGAATTATATGAATTTTAATTATGGGTTGTACTAAACAATTACCAAGTTAAGATTGCATGCTTTTGGTTTTTGATTACTTGATGAAACTTTGCTTGTGATTATTTTGCTGCAGTTACAAATGTGATCTGAAATATGATTACATTTGTTTCAAAAGATTTTTTACTCAAAGATGCTATTTAGGGGGAGTTGATTTATTTAGGGAGAATTGAATCATCTTGTGCTTGAAAAGTGTTTTGTCCAGAAAGGCAAAAAGGAGGAGATTGTTAGGGCGTGTTTTGATCGCCTAAAATAATTCCAAAAATAAAGATTGTGTTTTAATTGTTTTGCATTTCTAGACTTATGGTAAAATTGAGTTGAAAATAGATTAGGAAAGATCTTATATTGATATGATATAGATATATTAAGATTCCTTGATTCTTATCTTGTTTCCTAACATAAATAATATACTTGTCATATATTTGTACATATCTTCTTTCCTTGTTTGATAGGACACTTTGAAGGACTTGGACGCCTATATAAAGAGCGGAGGACGTGCATAATGTTTACACAAGAAATACACCAGAGATACAAGAGTATTGAGAGAGTTTAGAATCATTCAAGCACAATGAGCCTCACTGTACTGAATGTGATCTCAAATTTGACTACATCAGAGATAACATTCAGTCCAGCAGTTGTATTTGTTAGCTTTTTGTATTGTGATAAACGAAGTCCATACATATCTATTGTTGGATGAGTTGTATTACATAGTTCAAATTCACTATAGATAGGATTTTTCATTGATTTTCTATTAGTTGATTTTAGTATTCTTTGTACACGAAATCAAACAGTTGATTTTATTTCTTTTTACTTTATTCCGCTGCATGTGATTACGAATGCGACCACATCTCACATCTACTCTCTGCGAAACTTTTAGAATATTTCAGTGCTATAATTCTTTTAGAAACTATTCAAAATACTGAAATCATTTGTGTTCCCAATAATTGAAACATCGCATTTTCCCTTTCTCATTTTTAGAAAATCAATAAACAATCATTACATATAGTTCGAATAAGTGGGTCCCATATAATTCTTAATATCATACCTTTTATGTGTTGATTAATAAGTGTTACAACGGAAATGAGAAGCTTTCAACAATGGTTTTTACAAAACAAAACAAAAAAAAACAATGAAATAGAATCTATCTATTATAACTTGTCTTGACTTGCAAATTCAAAAACTAGGTTGAAGCCGAGTCGAGGAATAATTTCTTTTCGCAGATAAATACGTCTCGATTGGTGCTCACGGAATGATGTAATGTCCCCAAATATAAAACAATTTTACGTCTTTTATGCAGTAACACTATTAATACAAAAGCACCTTTCAAACTGTAAGGAGTGAGGACAAACTGCTGGACTCAAATGCAAAAAGAAGGTGTGACCAAGATGTTATGACACAAGTGACAACATTTTCAGAATATGCAGTAAAATATGATTTTCTTTGTAACTTCTGCAATGAAAAATCTAGCCGATATATGGGAAACAAATCCAACATGTAGGGAATAAAGTCAGGTGAATGACATTAACACACCTTGTAACTGTCAGGTGTTATAACCCATGTATAACTACTATCTGAGGAGTTACCAAATCCAACAGACACATAAAAATCTGGAGGTGAATGGACATTAACACACCTTGTAACTGTCAGGTGTTATAACCCATGAATGACCAATATTTAAGGAGTTACTAACTCCAACAAATACATACAAATCTGAATACCTATAATGTCCAGATTTATTAGGCCAACAATCAATTGAATCTTGGTGAAACCCATTTTCGATTGACACATACAATTCTTGACATTTGCAATGTCCAGATTCATTTGGTCCAACACTTAATTGAATCAGGTTCAATTCCATTTTCGAGTGATAAAACTAAAGCAAACCTGAACCCGGGCCCAAAGGGTCTGGCAGGCAGGCACGCGTGCGCGCATGTGTCCTACTTGTGTTATAATATATCCAACCAATAACACATTCCATTATATAAACTAGCAGGCCAATTTCATGTATTAATTTCTCACTCACCCAAATTCGGTATTGAGAAACAAACAATACTAAGAACATCTATTCGGAACGTAGATTAACAAGGTACAATTTAATTCTTTCAAAATTAAATATTTAGCCACCGAAAATTTGGCCAAAATTGGGTCGACGCTCACTTTCTCAAAACCAAATTTCCAAAATTATCTTCTTAATTACATTTAAAATACTTTGGTAAGTGCCCACCAATAACAAACATAAATAATATAATCATCTAAAATAAATTTAAACAAAACAATCATAACATAAAACTAAACACAATCTTATTTTTAGGCACATCATTTGTGCAGAAATCCAAACATATTACTCCCTCTCAATTTTCACACAAAATCCAACACGAAATTCAAACCTCATTAAACTTGCTGAAAACTTGAAAATGATTAGTTCGCGAATTAGAGTCTTGTCTAAAGACC
The DNA here is from genome assembly GCA_016081115.2 of Rehmannia glutinosa. Taxonomy (NCBI): domain Eukaryota; kingdom Viridiplantae; phylum Streptophyta; class Magnoliopsida; order Lamiales; family Orobanchaceae; genus Rehmannia; species Rehmannia glutinosa. The sequence continues at coordinate 25,690,336 of CM071928.1, read as the reverse complement.
TCATTGCTTAGTCCGCATTTTGTAGACAAGAGTTAACAACATAAGTAGCAGGCTGGTTCATTTTTTTTTTTTTTTGACCAGATAAATAATTTCATTAACTCAATTCAAACTAGCAATACATTGATAGAAGACATAAATAAATCTATTAAAAACCATAAAAGATAAAACTATGAAAAATTTCATATCATCTAGGTTAATAACGAAAATCGGCTTAAAGCCTACAACTTTGAAAATTTTATAATGCCTAGAATACATATGATTCTAGATCCGCAACATGCTGAAGACCAAAATATGATTTATTTCTATCGGATCAAAACTTGCTCCTCTGAATCCCCCCGCACACAAAAAACCGCACTAAGACGGCTATGAACCAAACACCGCACTGCATTTGCGAAATCACAAACAAGAGAAAACAAATAAATCAGATCTACGTGGAGAAATCGCTTCTTTAAAAAATAAAAATAAAAAGATGTAGACCGGTGATTTCACGCGAAAAATGACCAAAATCATGACCCCTTAACAATGAAGTACAAGAAAGAGAAGCAAAAAGAGAGTTTGAGAGAAAAAGGACGGTAGAGTTTGATTTTATTTTTATTTTTAAAATAAAATTAGTCTCATTTTGTAAGAGAATTAGTGTTTAGTATGTGCATCAAATAGAATCAAAACTGACCATGAAAAGCCTTTTAACAACTCTATACCCTGAAAATGTCATATATTAACCGAAAATAACATAAATGTACAAGAATGCTTAAACTCTATGATAATTACTCAAACAAAAAGGCAGCTCAATGTTCCTCAATTGCCTGTAAGATTCCAAGTTCATATTTACAAGCAAATTAAGAAGCCCTTTCAGATTTCAACCAGATGTGAGATTTGAAAAAGAATGGACAGCTACAACTTAACCAAATCAAGTGAGATTGAAAATGAATTTATTTCTGTCCAACTGGTTATATCCTCAATTATGTTCCTTTTCATCTGGCTGGTGATAATGCCGGAACAATTCTCTCAATGCCAGAGCAATATTTCTCATATGGACTTCCATACCCTTCCCAATGTCGGTATTCTACTACTCCCAGCTGGTTTTGTAACGACCCAAATTTTTATGCCTTAATAAAAACGTTATTAATTATGTTATTAGTTTATTTCACTAGTTTATTTCACGGAATAATAATGGAGAATTAGAAATTTATTAATGATTTTATGAGATAGTTAATTTGTTAAATTACGGATAATAAGAGAGTATTTTTAATTGGACTGTTAATTTATTTTATTTGAGCCTTATAATGAATAATTGGACTTTTAATTAGTATAGAGTATTAAATGAGACCCACATTATTAGTAAGTTGATTATAGCCCATGTACCCTAAATCTAGCCCAATTGAGAGTAGGTTAAAATACAGATATAAGACACGCAAAACACACGCGGGGAACACATAACACACGATAGTAGATATGCAGAACGAGAGAAGAGAGCACCAGAGAGAAGGAAAAAAAAAAGAAAGGAAAATAAAAAAAAAAAAGAGAAAAGAGAAGAAAGAGAGGTGACTTCCCCAACGCGATTGATTCGAAAGAGGCATGAGAAGAATTTTACTAACCTTAAATTGATCACGCAAGTAATCTATTTAGTTTTTCACGTAGATTTAGGCTTGGATTATATTTGGTAAGGATTATTGTTATGTATGTGATTTTCATAATGCTGATCTCAAGGCTTGTTGTCTTATCATGTTTGACCATATGTATTGTTGTCTTAAATGTTATAAAATATCATGTATTGGGCTTGCTGCCAACTATGTTATGATTTGAGTGTATGCTTTTTTTAATTAGTTGAATGTATGTATTTTCCTAACTAACTGAATATTGGGTTAAACTAATTTGATCCTAACTAAAGAGTTTCTCACAACTAATTGGATATTAGGTTTTCCCATAACTAAACTGAATGCAGGGCTTTCTCCTAAATAGTTTTAAATAGATTTCCCTTAATTAGTTGAATGAATGTTTCCTTAACTAGTTGATTGAGGGGTTTCCCTTAACTAATTGAATGAAGTTATTTTTATAAATAATTGAATATATGGTTAGTTATTTCCATAAGTAATTGAATGTAGGTTTGACATATGTTCCTCCCTTAAATTAATTGAATGTAGGTTTACCCTAAAAAGTTTTGAATCATTGAATGTAGGGCTTTCCTTTAATTATTTGAATATAGGATTTTTCCCTAAAAAGGTTTGATTAATTGAATATAGAGTTTTCCCTTAATTAAATGAATGTAGGGTATTCCCCTAACTAAGTGAACGTATGACTTTTTCCCAAGTATATTTGAATCCAGACTATAGAGTTCACTAATTAATTGAACGTAAGGTTTTCCTGATTAGTTGAGCATACGGTAGGATTGTCACGCCCCAAATGAGACGCGACGATGATCCACAACTTAAATAAAAAATAACCAAACAGTCTAGACGAATATCAACGAAAACCCAATGAAACATAGTCAAATAGCAGCGGAAATAAAGAACAAGTACGAGTTACAACTTACAATCCAACAAACATCCAAATTACATCCCCAAAATTAACTAAAGATAACAACTTAATAGTCAAATGGTCCTACGCACTTTAGTTACAGACCAGAATGAAAAGAGAATAAAAGAGTCCAACAGGAAATAAAAGAAACAAGTCCAGCGACATCAACAATAAAAGATAGTAAGTCCAACAACCGGAGTACGGGAGCTCGTCCGTGGTTGGTTCAACATCTTCAACGAAGTCCTCATCTAAAGGTTAGAAAACGGTGGGGATGAGACAAAAATCTCGATGGATGGGGTGATCGTGTGTAAGTGTGGCGATATATAGTTAATGCGAGAAAACAGATTGTATGAAAACGCGCGTGATATGATGCATGAACTCACACACATCCACAAGCGTCGTGATAAAATATTTAAGTAATATACTTATACGATTTAAGAAAATAGTTCGTGGTCACACAAACACTATGTGATTCGAGCAAGACATAGGTAGGGTTGCGTGCGAATGTAACGCCAATCTTATGCAAGACAATTAATGGTTGCGCACGGTTTGTAGCGCCAACCAATTCAATACAAGTAGCAAGTAGCGGTTGCGTGCGGTTTGTAGAGCCAACCAAACGGTCTGCGATTAACTCGAAATCATGTGGATCGAGACAATGATTCCTTCGTTCATCCTTGTAACTCCCCGAGCAAGATGGTCCAAGACTGTCACCTTATCGCTCCATAGGAAAGACAAAATCCACAGTGGAGCTAGCAAGGCTCGGATTTCTCATAATCATGATTATACCTCAAGTACTACGACCCGCTTCCCTTGGACAAACTCCGTCCCTCGATTGGGGATTAGGGCGATGGGGCCTAAGAGTAGAATAGAAGCCGAGCCGCCTTGTTCCATCCCCCGACGTATCCATTCCGATTTGTGAGCTCGACACACCAAGTTGACTCGAGCGGAAAAGTAAATACAAGTTCGGGTAGTCAACCAGCAAATCGACTATTATTGATTTAGGGAAGTAGTTCAGGAAAATTTTCAAAAATCGCGAGTGGCAATTATGGCATTGGTGGAGTCATTTGGATGAAGATGGTTACCGGAAGGATAAGCAATCTTCGATATCTTGAAAGATTAGGTGGAACATAAGTTCCTTTATAGATTCAAAACCGCAAGACGAGGAAGTCGCCCCGCGATCGGGTATTAATCGGTCAAGACGATCCGATAAGTCAAGGGATTTTTGAGAAAATAAAATATTTTAATTACTAATTAAAGTCAGAGGGTCCAGGGCTGTTTTAATAAAAGGAAAATAATTTGAGTTAGGTCCTTGATAAAAAAGGAAATTTGCAATTAGCCCCGTTTTGTAAAACCAATACTTTTGGGGTTAAAAATTGAATAATTAAATATCCGGACCTTGAAAAATTATGAGGTCGGTTCTTAAAATCTCTAAATTGTTTAGAGATTCAGGTTTTTAAAGTTTTGAGGTCGAGGTTTTATAAAATTCTCACATTGGCCACAAATTTGTTAAAATTGTCATTTCGGGCCTTAAGTTTAAAATAATCGTAACTCACAAACCGGAAGGGCTTTTAGTGTGATTCCAGTTGGAAAATGTCACTAAGGTTAGTAGGATATTGGGACAAAAGCAGTTTTTAAAATAAATAAGTATAGGTCCTTTAACTTTTGAAAATCTCATTTTTGTCTCATTTTAAAATAATTGCCTTTAAGGCTTTTAGGGGTCCAATTGTTATGAAATTTGAACCTTGGGTCCAAAATATAATTAAGATATAGTTAAATTAGTAATTACAGGTTCATGGACTGTAGGAGTCCTGGAAATTTCATTTGGGTCCTCAAGTTTAATCTTTTATAATTTAGTCCCTCAATTTTAGTAAAATTACTTTCCAAGCTCTAAACACTTGGATTTTTGGAATACATTTAAAATATGTCATTTCCAGTCCCTTAAGAGTGAAAATTTCAAATTTTGAAAGTAAGGTCTGGTACAGTTTCAGAAATTGCAAAGTAGCCCTTAAACTTCTAAAATTTTACAATCTAGTCCTTGGGCTTTTAAAGGTTGATTTTATTTATCTTAAAACTCTTAAAACTTTATTAAAATGTCCAAAAGTCATTTTTGAACCTGAGTACAGTCCCAAAATTCAAAATTTGCAGAGGGGTTCCTTAAGTTTTATTTTCTTGCAATTTAGTCCACCAACTTTCCATTTTGCATTTTAAGTCCAAAAATTGAAATTTAATCAATTATGCTCGACTTGTCCAGGTTATAAGTCATCCAAAATATGGATTTCAAAGATCATACACATGCATGTTCATTTCATACAAGAATTCATCAAACAGAACATTAAATTGTACATGCATGCACCTAAATTTTAATAAATAGCATTTTTGAGCAACACTTGAGAAATTTCATAACTTGATACATAAAATTAACATAAAATATACATATCTCAAGTGCACATGATCAAAACACTACATGCATTTAACAAAAGCACCTAGAAGTTGAAAGTATTTTTCCACCCACCTTAAATTTGGAAAATTGTGAAATAAAAAGGATAATTTCACAACTTGGTTTGAGATCACTTAGGTCAGCCCCTAAGTCAAGAAATATCAAAAATTTAGAATTAGAAAAATGAGTGAAAAATTAAGAAGAAAAAGAAGAAGATAAGAAAATTGGAAATACTACACTTTACCTTGTGTAGTAAGTGATTTGAAACTAGTTGAAGCTTCAAATTTGAGATTTTTGATTTACCTTCAAAATCACCTAAAGTCAGCCCCTATTTCTCAAAAATGGAAAAGGGGTGTTAAAATTTGAAGAAAATAGGGAGAAGAAGAAAGAAGGGCTCTAGTGTCCAAATCTTACCTTGTAGTCCAATTTCTCTACTAATTACTCTTCAAGTCTTCTAAATTCACCACCATGCATGCATGTCTTCAAGTAGTCTTCTAAGTACCTCAAAATCCAAAATTCAAACTTAAATTAAGAAGAGTAAGGTGATGAGTAGTAAGATATCAAGTTGAATTGAGGAATGAAATTTCTTACCTTTGAGATAGGGGGGTTTCGAATTTTATGGTGTTAAGTAGGAAGAATGTTTGTTTTGGTTTAGATGTTTGAAGAAATAAAGAGTGTTTGATGATAGGGAGAAGATGTTCTTAAAGGTATGAAGGTGTGCTTGAAGATGTGAAGGACTTGTGTATGAATATATGAAGATGTGAAGAAATGGTACTTGAAGATTTGAAGATATGAAGAACTTGGTGTTTGAAGATTTGAAGACGTGAATGATTTTTAGAGAGAGATTAGAGAGAAGGAGGAGAATTTGCTTGAGAGATGAAGGTGTTGGGTGAAAAATGAATTTTTTTGTTAATTTTTGGCCTAATGGCCGTCCAAATGGGGGAGAGAGAGGATAATTTTTTTGTGTAATTTTTGTCTTGAATTTTGCTTCTTGCATGGGAGACAAAATGCAAGTCAAAGTATGGGCTTGAATGGTGTTGGGGAATATTTGAGAAGAATGTTGGTTAAGTGGAAGAATGTTGGGAAAAATAGTAATAAAGAATTGGTGTATGAGATGATGTGTATAATGTTTGAGTTAATGGTGTAAGTATACACAAGATGACTAATATAAGGTGTAAGTGTACAAGAGTTGGGTGATATTTCTACTCCAAAAATCCCATTATTGCCGTCCACTTAAGGGTATTTTGGTAATTCCATATATATTTTCTTTGTCCCAAATTTGATGATAATAGATGAATAATATCAATCTCCAAAATAATTAGTGATTTCCTTGATCACTTATAAGTCTCATGATCACTTAATCTAAATCAAATTCTTAATTCTATAAGGTAAAAGTCTCTAAAATAAATAGTCTATTAAAATTCTAAGGTGACTAATAAATAAAAAATAGTAATAATGATCAATCAAGTGATCATAAATGCAAAATAGAATTAATAATGATCATGATCACAAGTAATAAATAAAATGAAATAAATGCAAAATATATATATTATTAATATTTACCCGTCAAAGTGACGCGGTAAAATAGTCGGTCAAATACATAGACGACAAAAGGATCAATTACATGCTCGGAAAAATCGGGGCTTCACATCTTCCCCTCCTTAAAAGAATTTGGTCCCCAAATTCCCTTCAGAATAGTTCTGGATATTGGTTCCTCATGTCTTCTTCCATCTCCCACGTTGCGTCTTCGTCTCGGTTGTGGTTTTGCCATACTACTTTAACCATCGGAATCTCCCTCTTATGCAACTGACGTATCTGCTGATCAATGATCCGGATCAGCCTCTCGGTGTAGGATAAAATTTCCATTAGAGGAGGAGTATCACGAGTGATGATATGTTCGGGATCTGGTTGATACTTCTTCAATCTCGATACGTGGAATACATCGTGCATTCCCGCATATGGTGCTGGTAACTCGAGTCGGTAGGCTAACTTCCCGATTCTTTGTAAAATCTTGTAAGGTCCAACATATCTCGGACTCAACTTGCCTCCTTTCTTCGGATTGATCAATACTTTCCGTGGTGAGAGTCTGAGAAATACTTCATCTCCGACTTCAAATTCTAAATCCTTTCTTTTCTTGTCCGCGTAACTCTTTTGGCGGCTCTGAGCTGTGCGAATCCGCTTTTTGATCAGCTTGACCTTCTCCGTGGCCTCCTGAAATAAGTCGACCTTTGGAATCGAGGGCGACTTTCGTTTCTCTTTCGGAGTCCATTGGTCATCAATCTCCCAGTATGGTGGGGATCTACATTTTCACCCATATAATGCCTCGTAGGGTGCCAACCCAATCGTAGCCCGATAGATGTTATTGTAGGTGAACTCGACTAATGGTAAATGTGAATCCCAACTTCCTTGGAAATCCAATGTGCAGGCTCGCAACATATCTTCTAGTATTTGAATCGTTCGCTCAGACTATCCATCAGTTTGTGGATGTGCTGCTGTGCTAAAACATAGCGAGGTACCCAACTCCTCGTGCAAGCACTTCCAAAATCTGGAGACAAACCTCGGGTCTCTGTCTGATACTATGTCAACTGGTACTTCATGCAGTCGAATGATCTCTCGGATATAAATCTGCGCAAGTTTTTGCAAGCTATCAGTTTTCTTGATGGGTAAGAAGTGTGCAGATTTCGTGAGTCGGTCTACAACTACCCAAATAGCATCATGGCCTCCTCTGGTCCTCGGTAGATCCGTCACGAATTCCATCGTTATGTGTTCCCATTTCCACTCGGGAATTCTCAACGGTTGTAGTAAACCAGATGGTCGTTGGTGTTCTGCTTTTACTCGTTGACAAGTCAAACATCTCGCAACGAACTCCGCTACCTGGTTTTTCATGTTTACCCACCAATAACTCCGTTTCAAATCCTTATACATCTTGTTTCCTCCAGGATGTATAGTGTATTTCGAACGCTGTGCCTCTGCGAGGATTCTATTTCTAATCTGCTCGTCACTCGGTACACAAACTCGATTCCGAAATCTGATAACCCCATCTTCATGTACCGAGAATTCTGATCTTTCTCCTTTAAGTATCTTCTCTATCAGTTTTTGAAGATGCACATCTCTCCCTTGTGCTTCCTTGATCTCATTCACCAGATCGGGTTTAACTAAAATGTTAGCACATGAAATCAGAGTATTGGTTCTCATCAGATTCCAATTGCTCAGCTCTTCTAATGATTCCCACTCTCGAATCATAAGTCTGGCTAAGCTCGCCTTTCTGCTCAAAGCGTCAGCTACTACGTTAGCTTTCCCGGGATGGTATTGAATATCAAAGTGATAGTCCTCAATAAACTCCATCCATCTCCGTTGCCTCAGATTGAGATCTTTTTGGGAGAATAGATACTTCAATCTCTTATGATCTGTGAAAACCGTGAATGTTGCTCCGTAGAGATAGTGTCTCCATTTCTTTAACGCGAACACTATCGCTGCCAATTCCAAGTCATGCGTTGGATAATTGGTTTCATAAGGCTTGAGCTTTCGTGATACATAAGCGATGACCTTTCCTTCCTGCATGAGTATTGCTCATAGTCCTTCCTTTGATGCATCACTGTAGACGACAAAGTTTTTTGTTCCCTTTGGAAGAGCTAAGACTGGAGCTGTAGTAAGTCGTTTCTTCAGCTCTTGGAAACTAGCCTCGCAATTGTCATTCCACTCAAACTTGACTTGCTTCGGGGTTAGTCGAGTGAGCGGTCCGGCTATCTTGGAGAAGTCCTGGATAAATCTTCGATAATATCCAACTAGTCCTAAGAAACTCCTGATCTCCATTACAGACTCGGGTTGTTTCCATTCAACCACTGTCTGTACCTTCGAAGGATCCACGGCAATCCCGGTGCTGGATACTATGTGTCCCAAGAACGCGACTTCACTAAGCCAAAATTCGCACTTGCTGAATTTGGCATACAGCTTATGCTCTCGTAGTGTCTCCAAAATGATTTTCAGATGACGTTCATGCTCTTCTCTATACTTAGAGTATACGAGTTTGTCATCAATGAATATCACTACGAATTGATCCAAATAAGGTTGAAAGACTCGATGCATCAGGTCCATAAATCTTTCTGGTGCATTAAATCGACCGAAAGGCATAACTACAAACGCGTAGTGTCCATATCGGGTTTGAAATGCGATTTTGGAAATGTCTTCTTCATGGATCTTGATTGGTAATATCCTTGTTGTAAATCAAACTTCGAGTACACCGTCGCTCCTTGAAGTTGATCAAATAGTTCATCTATCCTCGGGAGGGGATATTTGTTCTTGATGGTCACGCTATTAAGACCACGATAATCTATACACAGTCTTAATGTGCCATCCTTCTTTTTGACAAACAGTACAGATGCTCCCCACGGAGACGTACTCGGTTGGATAAATCCCACATCAACCAGCTTCTGTAATTGCGTCTTCAACTCTTGCAACTCAAGAGGAGCCATTCTATACGGTGTTCTAGCAATCGGGGTGGTTCCCGGTAATATCTCGATGGTGAACTCGACTTCCCTATCTGGAGGGATAGTGGTGAGTTCTTGTGGAAATACATCCGTGTATTCTGATACTATAGGTACTTGGTTAATTTGTGTCTCAACCTTGGGTTTGTTAATTACAAATGCCAAGTACCCTTGTGCCCCTCTAGCGATCGCCTTCCTTGCTTTCATGGTGGAGATGATAACCAAGACGCAGAGTCAACAGTAAAAGAAAAGGCATATCCATTAATGTAAAATTTGGAGTACACCAAATGAAGTTCATACAACAACAGTACAAGAAATCGGGAAATGCAACGAAACACGAATAAACATCCAGTACAATCATCAAGTACAATCTGGGAAATAAAATCTATCTACTCAGTGACTGCATCATCGTCCTCACATGTCATCCACGTCAATGACCTGGACCTGATTAGGCTCGGGAAATGCCTCGACGTCTGGCCAATCGATGATCTCAAGCAACGCGTTGAGTGCTTGAGCATCACCAAGAGGGGCGGCCTCAAATGCCTCGGGCTCCCCTACTTCCGCGGGATCTTCCCTAGGAGTCTCTTCGTTGTTCGCTTCAGGGTCGGCCTCTAGTTCCACCTCGGGTGGTGGCAGTGCTAGTGCATTGGCTGCCAAAGGAGTATCCAACGCGGTATCCCGCTGAGACAAGGCGTGTGTGAGGTCCTCGATCACCGTCCTCTGTTTGATGATAGTCTCCTCGAGGCGTTCGATGGTGTCCCTCGACATGTACGTGTCCATCTCCCACTTGGTGCGGCCGTCACTGGCGCATTCCATCTTCTTGCGAGTATTGTCCAAGTGTTCCTGGATCAACTGAATTTGATCTTCGCGAGCGCGGATGGTGTTGTCGTGGTCCTTAATGATGATGGTCAACTCGTTCTTTTCGTCTTGGCTCTTTGCCAAGCGCTGTGTCAAGTCCCTGTTACGCTGGCGCTCCTCGGATAGCTCTGAGGTCGCTCGAATACTCTCCCGGTGCCAGTGAATCGTAAGTGCCCGGTAGTACTCCCGCTCGGCATGGGCCTGAAAAACGTCCCACCAAGAAGGTGGCGCCGGCTCCATCCTGATCAAACAAAACTAAGGCGGATCAGTCAAAGGTAAAGGAAAGATAAGGAGAGAATAAGGAAAGAATGAACAAAGAAAGTCAGTCAAGAGTCAACTAAGTCAAGACAAGTATGACTATGGAATCTCCAAGTATACGTTCTAACTTAGTTTCATTCTCAATAATATGGTTCTATGCCAAATTGAAATCGATTTCACACTAATTAGTCAAGTCGTGGTACTACCCAAAACACAGACCGAGGGTCCTATCCTGGGTCAGCTCGGTGTAAGTTTCCATCTTACTAGCCGAGCTCTGATACCACTCTAACTGTCACGCCCCAAACGGGACGCGACGACGATCCACAACTTAAATACAAATAACCAAACAATCTAGACGAATATCAACGAAAACCTAATGAAACAGAGTCAAATAGCAGCGGACATAAAGAACAAGTACGAGTTACAACTTACAATCCAACAAACATCCAAATTACATCCCCAAAATTAACTAAAGATAACAACTTAATAGTCAAAGAGTCCTACGCCCTTTAGTTATAGACCGGAATGAAAAGAGAATAAAAGAGTCCAACAGGAAATAAAAGAAACATGTCCAGCAACATCAACAATAAAAGATAGTAAGTCCAAGAAGCAGAGTATGGGAGCTCAGTCCGTGGTTGGTTCAACATCTTCAACGAAGTCCTCATCTAAAGGTTAGAAAACAGGTGGGGATGAGACAAAAATCTCAGTGGATGGGGTGATCGTGTGCAAGTGTGGCGATATATAGTTAATGCGAGAAAACAATTGTATGAAAATGCGTGAGATATGATACATGAACTCACACACAGTCCACAAGCGTCGTGATAAAATATTTAAGTAATATACTTATACAGTTTAAGAAAACAGTTCGTGGTCACACAAACACTATGTGATTCAGGCAAGACAGGTAGGGTTGCGTACGAAATGTAACTCCAATCCCATGCAAGACAATTAATGGTTGCGTACGGATTTGTAGAGCCAACCAATGCAATACATGTAGCGGTTGCGTACGGATTTGTAGCGCCAACCAAACGAGTCCGATTAACTCTGGAATCGTGTGGATCAGACAGCGATTCCTTCGTTCTTCCTTGTAACTTCCCGAGCAAGATGATCCAAGACCTGTCACCTTATCGCTCCATAGGCAAAGACAAAATCCACAGTGGAGCTAGCAAGGCTCGGATTTATCATAATCATGATTATACCTCAAGTACTACGACCCGCTTCTCTTGGACAAACTCCGTCCCTCAGTTGCGGGATTAGGACGATGGGGCCGGAAGAGTGGAATAGCGGCCGAGCTGCCCATCCCATCGACGTATCCATTCCGACTGTGAGCTCGACACACAAAGTTGACTTAGGCAGGAAAGTAAATACAAGTTCAGGTAGTCAACCAGGCAGTCGAGTATTATTGATTTAGGGAAGCAGTTCAGGAAAATTTTCGAAAATCGCGAGGGGCAATTATGTCGTTGGTGGAGTCATTTGGATGAAGATGGTTACCGGAAGGATAAGCAATCTTCGATATCTTGAAAGATTAGGTGGAACATAAGTTCCGTTATAGATTCAAAATCGCAAGACAAGGAAGTCGCCCCGCGATCGGGTATTAATCGGTCAAGACGATCCGATAAGTCAAGGGATTTTTGAGAAAATAAAATATTTTAATTACTAATTAAAGTCATAGGGTCCAGGGATATTTTAATAAAAGGAAAATAATTTAAGTTAGGTCCTTGATAAAAAAGGAAATTTGCAATTAGCCCCGTTTTGTAAAAACCAATACTTTTGGGGTTAAAAATTGAATAAATAAATATCCCGATCTTGAAAAATTATGAGGTCAGTTCTTAAAATCTCTAAATTGTTCAGAGATTCAGGTTTTTAAAGTTTTGAGGTCGAGTTTTTATAAAATTCTCACATTGGCCACAAATTTGTTAAAATTGTCATTTCAGGCCTTAAGTTTAAAATAATCAGAACTCACAAACCGGAAGGGATTTTAATGTGATTCTAGTTGGAAAATGTCACTAAGGTTAGTAGGATATTGGGACAAAAGCAGTTTTTAAAAGAAATAAGTGTAGGTCCTTTAACTTTTGAAAATCTCATTTTTGTCCCATTTTGAAATAATTGCCTTTAAGACTTTTAGGGGTCCAATTGTTATGAAATTTGAACCATGGGTCCAAAATATAATTAAGTTATAGTTAAATTAGTAATTCCAGGTACATGGACTGTATGAGTCCTGGAAATTTTATTTGGGTCCTCAAGTTTAATCTTTTACAATTTAGTCCCTCAATTTTAGTAAAATTACTTTCCAAGCTCTAAACACTTGGATTTTTGGAATAAATTTAAAATATGTCATTTCCAGTTCCTTAAGAGTGAAAATTTTAAATTTTGAAAGTAAGGTCTGGTACAGTTTCAGAAAATGCAAAATAGCCCTTAAACATCTAAAATTTTACAATCTAGTCCTTGGGCTTTTAAAGGTTGATTTTATTTATCTTAAAACTCTTAAAACTTTATTAAAATGTCCAAAAGTCATTTTTCAACCTGAGTACAGTCCCAAAATTCGAAATTTGCAGAGGGGCCCCTTAAGTTTTATTTTTTTGCAATTTAGTCCACCAACTTTCCATTTTTGCATTTTAAGTCCAAAAATTGAAATTTAATCAATTATGTTCGACTTATACAGGTTATAAGTCATCCAAAATATGGATTTCAAAGATCATACACATGCATGTTCATTTCATACAAGAATTCATCAAATAAAACATTAAATTGTACATGCATGCACCTAAATTTCAATAAATAGCATTTTTGAGCAACACTTGAGAAATTTCATAACTTGATACATAAAATTAACATGCAATATATAAAATATACATATCTCAAGTGCTCATGATCAAAACACTACATGTATTTAACAAAAGCACCTAGAAGTTGAAAGGATTTTTCCACCCACCTTAAATTTGGAAAATTGTGAAATAAAAAGGACAATTTCACAACTTGGTTTGAGATCACTTAGGTCAGCCCCTAAGTCAAGAAATATCGAAAATTTAGAGTTAGAAAAATGAGTGAAAAATTAAGAAGAAAAAGAAAAAGATAAGAAAATTGGAAATACTACACTTTACCTTGTGTAGTAAATGATTTGAAACTAGTTGAAGCTTCAAATTTGAGATTTTTGATTCACCTTCAAAATCACCTAAAGTCAGCCCCTATTTCTCAAAAATGGAAAAGGGGTGTTAAAATTTGAAGAAAATAGGGAGAAGAAGAAAGAAGGGCTCTAGTGTCCAAATCTTACCTTGTAGTCCAATTTCTATACTAATTACTCTTCAAGTCTTCTAAATTCACCACCATGCATGCATGTCTTCAAGTAGTCTTCTAAGTACCTCAAAATCCAAATTTCAAACTTAAATTAAGAAGAGTAAGGTGATGAGTAGTAAGACATCAAGTTGAATTGAGGAATGAAATTTCTTACCTTTGAAGGGGGGTTTCGAATTTTATGGTGTTAAGTAGGAAGGATGTTTGTTTTGGTTTAGATGTTTGAAGAAAGAGAGAGTGTTTGATGATAGGAAGAAGATGTTCTTGAAGGTATGAAGGTGTGCTTGAAGATGTGAAGGACTTGTGTATGAATATATGAAGATGTGAAGAAATGGTACTTGAAGATTTGAAGATATGAAGAACTTGGTGTTTGAAGATTTGAAGATATGAAGGGTTGGTGTTTGAAGATTTGACGACGTGAATGATTTTTAGAGAGAGATTAGAGAGAATGAGGAGAATTTGCTTGAGAGATGAAGGTGTTGGGTGAAAAATGAAATTTTTTGTTAATTTTTGGCCTAATGGCCGTCCAAATGGGGGAGAGAGATGAGAATTTTTTTGTGTAATTTGTGTCTTGAATTTTGCTTCTTGCATGGGAGACAAAATGCAAGTTAAAGTATGGGCTTGAATGGTGTTGGGGAATATTTGAGAAGAATGTTGGTTAAGTGGAAGAATGTTGGGAAAAATAGTAATAAAGAATTGGTGTATGAGATGATGTGTATAATGTTTGAATTAATGGTGTAATTATACACAAGATGACTAATATAAGGTGTAAGTGTACAAGAGTTGGGTGATATTTCTACTCCAAAAATCCCGTTATTGCCGTCCACTTAAGGGTATTTTGGTAATTCCATATATTTTTTTTTGTCCCAAATTTGATGATAACAGATGAATAATATCAATCTCCAAAATAATTAGTGATTTCTTTGATCACTTATAAGTCTCATGATCACTTAATCTAAATCAAATTCTTAATTCTATAAGGTAAAAGTCTCTAAAATAAATAGTCTATTAAAATTCTAAGGTGACTAATAAATAAAAAATAGTAATAATGATCAATCAAGTGATCATAAATGCAAAATAGAATTACTAATGATCATGATCACAAGTAATAAATAAAATGAAATAAATGCAAAATATATATATTATTAATATTTACCCGTCAAAGTGACGCGGTAAAATAGTCGATCAAATACATAGACGACAAAATGATCAATTACATGCTCGGAAAAATCGGGGCTTCACAAGGATTTTCAATAATTCGTTGAACATAGAGTTTATCCCTAATTAATTGAAAGTAGAATATTCAATAATTAGTTGGGACATAGGGTTTATCCCTAATTGATTGAACATAAGGTTTTCCCTAGCTAATTAGTTGAATGCATG
This sequence comes from Rehmannia glutinosa, assembly GCA_016081115.2. Lineage (NCBI taxonomy): Eukaryota > Viridiplantae > Streptophyta > Magnoliopsida > Lamiales > Orobanchaceae > Rehmannia > Rehmannia glutinosa. The sequence continues at coordinate 25,675,111 of CM071928.1, read as the reverse complement.
GTTTTGTTCTCAAATTATCTCAGATAATGGGATTTAATTATATTATGATATGCGCTTACGTTTATTCTCGTATTTAATGATGAGTACAACTCTTGTAAGACGGTCGCACAGTCCGATGAATTACACTTTTAGGGTAAAAAGTGATATTTTTAGTATAAAATGTGATACTTTTTGGTGTAAAAAATGATATTTTGTCTGAATACACTGAATTTCAGTGTATCCAGACAAGGTATCACTCTTTACACCAAAAGTATCACTTTTTACATTAAAAGTATCACCCGTCGTACCGTGCGATCGTCTTATACAAGTTTTTGCCTTTAATGATATGTTGCATCATTTAAGTTCATGCATCATGTTAATGTATGTGCATAGCATTTCACGAGCATCGCAACATTAAGTAAAGTCAAGTCATAAAGTATAATATTTTTCAAAAGAAATGGGTGCACATTGTTCTATGATGCTGGAGTGAGTGGGAAATAGACGCGGGGGACCGGCGTTCTGACCATGTGCCGCTTGCGGCTAATGTTAATGTTTAAGAAAAAGGGCCTTCGGGCAAAACGAATGGAAACAGGCCTTCGGGCAAAATGAATGGAAATGGGCCTTCGGGCAAAACAAATGGAAATGGGCCATCGGGCAAAATGTTCACGGGTTCCAAATAACAAGGCCCACTGCGACCCTGATAAGAACAATGTGTTACCAAGTGAACTTGCGTCCTAAGAATGTTTCAAGATAACGAAAGACAAAGTTTTATGCAAAAGCAAAATTTTGCGCAAGGTAAACGTAAAGTCTTTTTAAGTTAAAAGTTAAGATATTGCATTAGACATGCATTCATGCATGAGATTACTTGTTGAACTCCTTTAGCTCATTTCACGAATGTGGAATATTTTTTATATGAGAATGTTGAAGAGGAAGGAGATGGCCGGGCGTAGTGACTCGGGGAACCCATGTCAATGAAATTCTTTTATTTTCAAAGTTTGATGTTGAATGTCATTTTATTTTCAGTATGAATGTTTTTGGACAAATAGTTATTTCAGCTATTAACATTTAATTCCGCTGCAAAGTTTCGAACGAAGTAAAAGTTTTTACTATTTCATATTTTTAGACATCCTTTAAATTATTTTTAATTATTTATTATTTTCCGCATTAAAATTTAAGTAAGCTAGAAAATGACACTACATGTTTATATCCTTATTTTCAGGACAAACTCGGTTATATATATCATAGGTGCCACATCACATAATTGAACTTAAATCAAATAGAAATATTTCGTCGTTTCCACCAGTTATGATCGGACGTACATAGGCTCATGCTGAATAGTTACTCGTGCGGTCTTGGAAAGAGCTTGGCCTTCCAATCGTTTGTGAATCATTTAACGTGTCCGTTTAATCCATGGAGGCTTATCTCGCCCAATGATCCACCTACCAAATCCCAAGTACCATTCGGGATACCTTCTTATCTGCATTTACTCTAGGCAGACTGCAGTTTTGAGGACGTACAAGGCAAACTCGATCTCATTCTCTGTTCCACCAACAGTCCAGTAATTTCAACTGTCTTCAGCTATATATTACTACCACCGGCCTTTCCACTTGTGGTCCATTATATTCCAAAATGAAAGGGATATCTTTTAGTATTTACAAACATGTTAATCCCCATAGTTCTGCTGCTAACCTGAGAATTGTGAAACCGGAGAGTAAAGAAAGTCAAGAAAAGATCATCGATTTACCATGGAAACGAAAAACTCAAACCTGATATATATCACCTTTAGGCTTGTATGGTTATGTTATGTTTACGTGATGACCATTTCTAGTTTAGTGTTGGAAAATGAATTTTGAGAATTTATTGGTTTTCGTGTGAAAACTGGAATTATGTTTGGATGAGTGAATGAAAATGAGTTTTATGCAGATTTGGAAATGAGATTATATTTGGTTAAGTAGTGTTGAATTAATATTTTATGTATATAATAATTTGAAAAGTTGATAGTAACTGAATATTTTAATTGAATGCATAATATTATATTTGTAAGATTGGGCTGATGGGTCTCATTAGATATATATGATAATATTTTAAGTATATAAAATTGATAATGGAGGGTCCCACATATATATTTGGATAAAAAAATGAGAATAGTGATTGATGAATGATTTAAGGTAGTGTATATGGTTTTAAATTGAAATTATAGGTTTGAGATGTTGTTTTATGTAAAAAATAGAAAGTGGAAATGATGTTTTCTATTGGAAAAATTTATAAACAAACATGATTCCATTTCTATGAATAATTGGAAATTGGAAATAGGGTCTTAGAAACATAAACAAACAATGCCTAAGGATTTCAGGCGGCAAATCTTTGGCAAGTTTCCCACAAACATAAGGCATTGTATTTTTGTTATGGAAATAAAGAAATATACTTTGCAGCTTAGGTACATGGTCAAATATAAAGTTAACCACAAAACTTGAATGTATTTATTAATGAGATTACTAGAATAGAACTCTATTTCCTAGATCTACACCTTTACAAGCTTCAATGTTAAGACGCTTCATTCGGAAATTGGGGCAACGAAAGCATAATTTACAAGGGAATTCACAAAAACCAATTGTCAACAATTGGACAAAATGCACTCCAAAGCACCATCAAGTACTGTAACATAACTAAGCCTAAGAATTTGGAGGGAGTTAGATTGGCTTTTCAAGCTTGGCTGCAAACAGCAAAACCAAATTCGAAATATCTCAAGCAGCCCAAGAAAAGGAAACGTCACTAGACTTCAGATAACAACAACAATCAAGAACAAGTTTTTCAATGTCCAATCAGTTCGAAACTTTGAAGTAAAATTCCTTATTTAACCTTTTTAATAGTAAATGGTAGATTTATTTTTGACCTTTTAAATAGTAATTGATAAATTTAATTTTGACCTTTTCAATAATAAAGGATAAATATTTTATTTTGATGAAAGGTCATATTTATGCCTATAAATATGACAAATTTCTCACATTTGAAAGACACAAAAATTCACAAACTTTCCATGTACCTCCAAAATTCTTGCAATTTATTTTTTGGTGATAATTTCCAGACATGATTTTCAGTTCGCCGGAATAAGTAATTCGGTTTTCTTGTCTTATCCTAGAAGACAAACATCCACAATAGGGGACAAATTTATTTTAAGGATAGTGTGTGGATACACGATTCAAACTAATCTTTATTTTGCTTATTACTTTGCAAATTTTAGCGATTGGAGTTTTTCGATTCATATAAATTGTACTAGCAAAAATATTATATTTATCCTACAAACTTAAAACAGATTCTTCTTAAATATTTCGGCTAGTACAGATTCTATATTACCATATATCTGCTATTTTCTGTACATTAGTCAAAGGTTACCGGTTTCATATTATTAATTATATATTATTATTTATGTATTAATATAATCTGATTTTGATTGTAATCAACCTTGGCCAGAATCTTCAAAGTCATTTCACTGTTGCTTTGCACACTATTAGCAACTTGGAAAAACTAATCGTCGGTACTGTTGGAGTTGTACCATCTTGCGAGTTTGGTTTTACTGAATGGTTTGGCAAAGTGTTGATTGGAAGATTTTTCCACTTTATTAAAAAAAATATATTAACTCAGCAGATTGTTCATTCATTACAACATAAGTGGCATAAGGTAACATCCAAAAAATGTTATCTAATAGCCATAAAATATTACTATAGATAATAAGTAGCACTTTTTGTAGTGATGCACTTGCATGTACTACCTATAATCTAAGGTATCACTTTCAATAGGTCTTAGTAACACTTTTGTTAAGTGTTACACTTCTGAAATGTTACATATGAATTTATGTAACACTTTTTTGTAGTACTTTTTCTATCTGTAAGAAATTGAAAAAAATATTTCTAGAGTGTTACATATCAATTTTATGTAGCACTTTTTGCAATGCTTTGTCCTTTTGTCCCCAAAGAGCTTCGAACCCAAAACCTGTTACTAGGGGTGTGCACGGTCCGGTTCGGTCCGGAGATTTGGAAATCTCTAGAACCGTCCCGAAGTTCGGAGATCCCAAAATTAAATCTCCAGAACCAAACCATAAGAAGAAAATCTCCATCCCGAACTGTCCCGAAAGTTCGGTACGGTTCGGGACAGAGATTCGGTTCTAATGGGACGCTACGGAACGGTTCGACACGGTTCGGAGAAATGGAGATTTAAATATTTCACAAATAAAACACACAAAAAAGATGACAAGAAAAATCAGTGTAAAAATCATTAAACATTTACACTTTTAATCTATTTTTTAGTGCAATTTCGAATATACATACTAAAACTACTAGTACTATACAAGTTTAGCTTTTTAATATTTTATATTTAACTTATATATAAAATTTCTTTAATTCATATTTAAGTGCTAAATTTTTAATATTGTAATTATAAATCTTTCTTTCATGATATGGACTATACTACATATTAGTTTAATATCAATTTATCTTTTAAATCGATTTCAATCTAATTTATAGTTAAAAGTATTGATTTTTCTTTTTTGGATTTTAACATAATATGTTTAATATTATGTCATTCGTGTTAGTAGTAAAAGTGTAGAATCTCAACGAATGACAAATTTAGTAGCCTCTATTACACAATAATATTCTATTATTTTGGCATTGACATGGACTCTTGACTTAGAAAAAATATAATTGACTAATAACTTTGATAAACTAATATGAAACAAAAATTTGAAGTCTCTATGTCTTAATTTCTTGGTTAGGCGATAACTCTAGTTTATGTGCAATGTACTAATCATTTAACTAATTTTAATTCAATTAATTTTCTTGATTAGAGGATGAGTCCAGTTATAATCCTTAATAAGTAAAATATCATCAAATTTAAATATTGTCTACAAATCAAATATGATTTTATAATTTATTTATTGGGTTCATTTAAATAAATTAATGTGATGTAACTATTAGTGAATTAAATATATATTCAATTTTTAATTTGATATATTGATAAAATATGCCAAATTTGAATTTGATAATTTTAATATTATATAATATTGAATTTCAAAGGAATGTTTAGTTAATTCAATATCAAAATATAAATAAGATAAAAATATTATATATGTATATATAAAAATTAGTTTAAAATCGGTTCTAATTTTGGATATTCGGTTCGGTACGATTCGGTATGGTTTGGTACGGTTCTCGATACGGATATTTGAAAAATCTCTGAAACCATACCATGAAAATTTTCGGGACAGTTCAGTTCGGGGAAAGTCAAAAAGTCAACGGATATTTTTGGTTCGGATATTTATCGGTTCGGATATCGGTTGGGTTCGATGATCTCCAAGTCCCGTGCACACCCCTACCTACACATATGGAGGTGACAATTTGCCACTAAAGATAAGTGATTATTGTTACAATTTTGCTTTGTTTTTTTATATATCACACACACACACACACACACATATATATATATATATATTAAAATTATATTACATGTTTATATTAAAATTATATATATTAAAAATTATATTATATTATATATTAAAGGACACAATAAAAATAGAAAAATATATGAAAAAAATTATTGATGGAGTAGTTTTCCATTGGTAAAAATAACAAAATCTAAATATATGAAATTCATTTACCGACAGATTAAGAATTTCTAACGGTTAAAAATAAAAATAATAAACAAATAATGAAAAAGTAATTTACCAACTGAGAAAATTTCTAAGTAATTACCGACAACATCAATTTTCATTGGTAAATATTTTTTAAAAAAAAGTAAAAAAAAAAGTTACTGATGAAATTAGTTTCCGTTGGTAAAAATAAAATGAAAAAAATAAATATTTACCTACGAATTTTTCATCGGTATTATGATAGAATTAATTACCTCCATAAAAAACTAAAAAAATTAAAGAAAATAAAAGTACTTTTAAAAAGAAAATAAAAATTCAATAAAAAACCCGAGTACATGACATCTACAAGTTTTGTGTTTAGTGGTTGTATTCACCTATTTTGTGATATCAATTAACAAAATAAGATCATTACATTAGTTAGTGAAAGCGATATAATTTCGTGTTACCAAAATATTGCAAAAAAAGTTTTACTATTAATAAATTATAGTGTTACATAGAGTGTTGTTTAATTAAAGTGATACATATCTGTGTTACAAAAGAAATAACAAAAAAAGTGATACTTAATAAGTATTATTTTTTTAAAACTGTTACATATAAGTGTTACATATTGATAAAGTGTTGCAAAAGTATTATATAAACTTATAATATAAAAAGTGTTACAAACACATGTTACGTAATGTGTCTTGTGTAAAAAGTGATACAATTGTGTGTTACTTAATGTCATTTATGTTGTATTGATTGCAATTTATGTATATTGCATGTAATTGAACCTCTAGTTTATTTGTTACACGAACATAATACCCATGCTATTCGGAGTGGAAGGAAATTGCAATTTGGACTGATTGGACTAATTGTATTATCCTTTATGTATCTGGTAGTTGAAGTTTTGATTTGGGTGATAAATTAACACCCGCAAATTCTTAGTGGAAGAAAAACTGCAAGGACATTATAATAAAAACTTAAACTTTTTTAAAATTGTTCTATCGGTTATGTTCCGATTGATTGATTGATCGAAGTGCTAAACTTCTTGTTTTATTTATTTGAAATGGTATCCATGAATTAAAAACATCGGCTTTTATAGCTTGGTGGGTCTAACCCCATTGTGCCAACACGGCTTTTGTAGCAAATTTCTTGTGTAGAAATTATGTCATGGTGGGTCTAACCTGAAAAAACAAGCTTTGTGCCAACATCGGCTTTTATAGCCGACCCCACGCTTAATGTGCCGGTTAATCATGATGAAAAAAAACCACGGAAAATTTAACGGTTTGAATTTTAAGCGTTGGCAACAAAAAATTTTTTTCTACTTGACCACCTTGAACATGGTAAGGTTCTTGAAAAAAATCCTCCATAGCTTAGTGAGGATGAGAAATGTACAAATAGTTAACGCTTTGGATGTTTGGACACATGATGATTTCTTGTGTAGAAATTATGTCATGAATGATCTTGGTCTTTAGTAAAAAATAAAAAAATAAAAAAAATATTCGTTGTAAAATGTGTATAGTTCAAGAAAATGCTAAAGAATTATGAAAGTCTTTGGACCATAAGTATAAGACAAATATAGCGATGCAAAAAAAAAATTTATTTGCTTATAAAATGGTGGACTCAACAAGCTCAATTTACATCATTGCACCGATTAGGTACAAGAAATTCAAGTTATAATACATGATATTCATGCTTTGAGGAAATGGTTAAAAGTGAAAATTTCCAAGTGGTGCAATCATTGAAAAATTGCCATTAGCTTGAGAGACTTTAAGAACTATTTGAAACATAAAATAATAAAAGCGAAAATACTTTGAAATAACATCAAAGAAGAACATGTTGTTAGACTTCACATTGAAAAAGACAACAAAAATTCTAAAAAGAAGATGTTCAAGCCTCAAATGGCAAAGGCTAATGTTGTTGAATATGGGCAAAGTTCCAAAAGGAAGAGAAAGTCGGGGCCTATGGGAAAAAGGGTTAAGTTGGGACCCAAAGGAGATATTTCCCAAAAAAAATTTGAAGGAAATTACTATAATTGTGGCGTCAAGGGTCACAAGGCTTCAGACTGCAAGAAGCCAAAGAAGAACAGAGAGGCTAACATGGTTGAAAATCTTTCTCAAGAAGTTTCAGATATGAATCTGGCTGCAGTGTTAATACTAAGGTGAATTTGGTAGGTTCAAACTCAAAACAGTTGTGGATTGACTCTGGTGCTACTAGACACATTTGTTTTGTTACGAAAATGTTTAGTTCATTTAAGCCAGCTGAAGACGGTGAGAAGCTGTATATGGGAATTCAACTGCTTCTGAGGTCAAAGGTAAAGGAAAATGGTCTTTGTAGATGACGTCCGGAAAAGATTTGACTCTCAATAATATGTTTGTGCCAGACATTTATAAGAATTTTGTGTCTGGCGCTTTTAGATAAGCATGCTTTTAGTATTATTTTTGAGTTAGATATTGTAACTTTATTGAAAAATGGAGTATTAGTTGGTGAGTGTTATGCAAGTGATGGGTTGTTTAAGTGATGTGTGTAAAATATACGTGCATTTTGAGGTTTAAAATGATATATAATTAATACATTGCACACATATTTACTAAGTTTTTACTTGGTTTCCTTAAAAGGACATGATACTGCGTATTCTTGTTATTTGCAGGAAACAGAGCTTAAAATGAAGAAATATCAGTTGGAATGCCCGGCTAAGATTGACGAATGCAAAGAGAAGATCAAAACGACGAAGAAGTGGACAAAAACACTTCACACGGTCGGACCATGTGGTGTCACACTGCTATGTGAAAGCGCCGGTGTGAAACCACACAACCGTGTGAAGAAGGGCAAAAACAGAGGACGGAGCCAGGCCAACATGGCTGGACCGTGTGAAGTTACAAGGCCATGTGAGAAAGGGGTAGCATCGCACCACCTGCCCGTGTGATCTCACACGGGCGTGCAAAGGAGGGCTGAAACCAATACCACACGACCATGTGGTGCCACACGGCCAGGCCATGTGGGACTCTGTTTCGATGCATTCTTCAGTATTTTTCATGTTAAATATGATTATTTATTTTCTTAATTAATCTATGCTTTCTATTTTATGAATTCGAGTGCTTATTAATTATTTTTTATCTGATCAATAATTATCATGTCATATTTGTTAGTTCGAAATTCGGAAAAGGAGTTCTAATAAAGACGGAAATCGAGTTCATCATAAATGGGTGTATCGAGTCGGGACACCTACAACTGTTTGTTGGGAGTCATTCAATTCATAGATCTGTTGGGAGTTAATAATAATTGTATCGAGTTGGGAGACCTACAATTGTTATTAATCTACTGTTTATGCGTCGCCCGGGAGGAAGAATAAACTAACTTAGGAATTGAACCCATAGAATTGCATGAATTGGTTTTAAAACTTTACTTGCATTTAATATTGAAGAAACATGTTGAGATTATATGCCTAAGATTGCTCATGTAGTTGGTGAAAATACTTGTGGGGTTCACACATTTATTTAATTTTTTTCTTTCAATTTTTGATTTTTACTTAACTCAATATTCGATCACTTCAATAAAATTGGAATGCGATGTTATTATAGCATAAGTGTTTTGAATATCAATCCTTGAGGAATACGACCTTGCTTGCCATTTCCCTATAAACTACACTGTACACTTGCAGTTGTATGATCCAAATATTTTTGGCGAACAAGTTTTTGGCGCCGTTGCCAGGGATTGATTTGATTCTACCTAGTTATAGTAATAAGTAGTTCAATCTTAATTGAAGCATATTTTCTAATTTTTTCAAAATTTTTGAAATTATTTTTTGAAATTATTTTTATTTTTATTTTTGTTCGGTTCTAACATTATTTTTGTTAAGTGCGTATAGTGCATGATCAAGCATTCCAGATCGACCCAGCCAATTTCCATTAATTTGGAAATAAAAAGACAGCGAAGCAACTAAGGAAAAGAGCCAAAGCAATGGCATATAGGACTAATCCAAACGCAGTGGAGAACTGAAACAATGAGGAGCGCCCACCAGGGGTCGGCGTCCAGGACCGAATTCTGGAATGGCCCTCGAGAAGGGCAGTTAGGGACTACTTCCAGCCGGAGGTAAGTCAAACTTATGGGGGTATGGCCCGTATGCCTATAGATGCAAACAATTTTGAACTAAAACTAGCATTGATCCAGATGGTGTCACGAAACCAGTTTGGGGGTATAGCCGTTGAGGATCCAAAAGCGCATCTGGCGCACTTTTTAGAAATTTGCGATACTGTTAAAATGAATGGTGTTTCTGAGGATACCATTCAGTGCCGCCTTTTCGCATTCTCTCTATGCGATAAGGCTAAGGGATGTTTATGCTCTTTAACACCACCAGCCGCAAATTGGGTAGAACTAAGTCATCGGTTTCTAGCCAAATACTTTCCCCCCAGTAAGACGTTGCAGCTGAAATCTGAGATCGCCCAATTTAGGCAATTAGATGCTGAGCCACTATATGAAATATGGGATAGATTCAGGGAATTACTAAAGAAGTGCCCTCAAAATGGATATCCCGACTACCAACAAAGTTCAATACTTCTATAATGGTTTAAGTGGAAACACAAGAACAATTATAGATCTTTGCATCTGGGGTGCACTACTAGGGAAATATCCTGAGGAGGCACTGGACTTGTTAGAGGAGATGGTGAACAACAATTACCAATGGCCACCCGAGAGATCCGAGAATAGACGTATGGCGGAAATTCAGGATGAGGATAAGATCGCCATACTCACAGAACAAATATATATGCTAAGTATGAAACTGGATGCGATGCAACAAGTAACTTCAAGAGAGGTAGCAATGGTTGTAGAGGAAGAAAATTTTGTAGGGGAACAAGGCTACAAAACTACAGAAATAATCAGACACAACCTCACTATAATCCGGGGCTTCCAAAGGAACATAAACCATCTCTAAAAGAGATGCTAGCTTCATTCACCGGAGAAACTCGAGCTTGACTAAACCAGGATGAAGCCAAGATAGACAGAATCGAGGATCAGGTAGCTCAATTAAATACTAACATGAATGATAGATTGAAATCTTTGGAAAAGCAGGTGGGGCAGATTGCTACATCAATACATGGCCAACACCAAAAAAGCAAATTCCCAGCCACAAGGACGGATCCGGGAGAACAATGCCAATCCATTCGTCTGAGTGGTGGAACAAGTTATGATGGTCCAAAGATGCCAATTGATCAAGAAATAGAAGCAATCGAGGAACAGGACACGACAAAGGAGGTGGCGCCACCTCCTGTGGAAAAGAAAAGGTAAAATCTGCTCCAACTATTGCAAGAACTGAGGTACCTATCCCTTTCCCGCAAAGGTTTCAGAAAAAGAAATTGGATGATCAATTCATTAAATTTCTGGAAATTTTTAAGAAAATTCAAATCAATATACCTTTTGCGGATGCTTTAGAAAAAATGCCAAATTATGCTAAATTTCTTAAAGATATTACGGAAAAGAAAAAAAAATAAAACTCGGAATATGAAACGGTGAAACTGACAGAGGAGTGTAGTGAAATTATTCAAACAAAGTTACATTAAAAGCGTAAGGATCCCAGGAGTTTTACGATTCCATATGTAATAGGGGGAACAACCTTTAATAAATCACTATGCAACTTAGTGCGAGCATTAACTTGATGCCGTTATCCATATTTCGGAAACTGGGATTAGGCAAAGTAAAGCCTATGACAATTACCCTACAATTAGCAGATCTCTTGGTAACATATCCGAAAGGGGTGATTGAAGACGTTTTGGTGAAGGTAGGCAAATTCATCTTTTCAGCAGACTTTATTGTGTTGGAGATGGAAGAAAACTGAGAGGTTCCATTAATTCTGAAAAGACCATTCTTGGCCATAGGTAGATCATTAATCGATGTGAAAAATGTGAATTAACATTGCGAGTAAATGATGAACACATATTATTTTCGATTTACAAAGCTATGCAATTTCATGAAAACGTCAAACATTGCAACATGATTGATGTGCTAACCCCATGATGGAAGTGAGTTTGAACAGGTTGTGATGAAAGACGCATTGGAATGGTGTTTAAGTCACTCGGTGGAATCCCAAGGTATGTGTTTGGATGTTACTAACAATGAAGTTATCGATTTTGTGTTTGCCTTAGATTCAACGAAAGAGAAAATTCAAGAAAACAACATTCTGAACATCCCACATGACCGTGTGGAACAACACGGCCCGGCCGTGCGATGCATGCCTCCAGACGCACACGACCGTGTGATCCAACATGACCAGGTATGCGTCTTTCTGCGATTGAAAACCTTGATCACGGCCGTGTGACACAACACGACCAGCCCATGCAACCATGGGACAACATCTCACACGGCCGTGTGATCTCACACGGCCATCCTGTGCGACCAGTTTCCAACGTCCCTATCCCACACGACCATGTGGTTTCACACAACCCGACCATGAGACAAGTGTTTTCAGCTGAAAATTCAAAAAACAAACTCCCGGGCTCTCCAGAACTTAAACCTCTTCCGGACCATCTCAAATATGCATTCTTAGGCGACAATGAAACCTATCCGGTAATAGTTTCTTCTTCCCTTACTGAAAATCAATTGGAAAAATTACTACATGTATTAAGGGAACATAAAAAATCTATTGGATGGTCTATTTCTGATTTAAAAGATATAAGGCCTTCGATTTGCATGCATAAGATAAGAATGGAAGATGATTATAAACCTTCTATGCAACACCAATAGAGACTTAACCCAATCATGCAAGAAGTCGTTAAGAAAGAAGTACTTAAATGGTTAGCTAATGGAATAATTTTTGCTATATCTGACAGCAATTGGGTAAGTCCAGTACAAGTCGTACCAAAAAAAGGAGGAATGAGGATAGTAAAAAGTGAAAATGATGAAATTTTAGCTACTCGAGTTGTTATAGGTTGGCGTATTTTCATCGATTATCGAAAGCTAAATGACAAATGCCTCGCAAAGATCACTTTCCCATCCCCTTTATGGATCAAATGTTAGATCGCCTTGTAGGTTATGAATATATTATTTCCTGGATGGGTACTCAGGGTATAACCAAATTGTGAGTGCTCCAGAGGACCAAGAAAAGACAGCATTTACATGCCCTTATGGTGTGTTTCCATTCCGGAGATTACCATTTTGGCTATGTAATGCACCTGCAACATTTCAAGGATGTATGATGGCGATATTCCATGGAATGATTGAAAACATAATGGAAGTCTTCATGGATGACTTCTCAGTTTTTGGTAGTTCGTTTGATCATTGCTTGCATAATCTAACCCTTGTTTTGCAGAGATGCGAGGAGATGAACTTAGTATTAAACTGGAAAAATGCTATTTTATCGTAAGAGATGGCATAGTACTCAGTCATCGTGTTTCTTCCGCAGGTTTGGAAGTCGACCAAGCAAAGGTGGTGACAATTGAGAAACTTCCACCTCCAAAGAACGAGAAAGCAATAAGGAGCTTTTTGGGACATGCGGGTTTTTATAGACGCTTTATTCGAGATTTTTCAAAAATAACCAAACCCCTTTCCCACTTACTTGAAAAAGATGTACCTTTTGCTTTCACCCCTGATTGTTTACTGAGCATTTGAAACATCAAGAAGAAGGCTATGGTGACTGCACCAATTTTAATCACACCAGACTGGAGTCAACCTTTCGAGATAATGTGCGATGCAAGCGACTATGCAGTAGGGGCCGCACTGGGACAAAAATGGGAAAAGCTATTTCATGTTATTTACTACGCAAGTCGAACATTGGATCCGGCCCAACAAAATTACACCACAACTGAAAAAGAATTGCTGGCAGTGGTGTTTGCATTTGACAAGTTTCGGGCTTACTTGATTGGAACAAAGACAATAGTCCATACGGACCACGCTGCGGTCAAATACCTATTCGCAAAGAAAGATGCCAAATCTAAGCTCATTCGATGGATACTCTTGCTACAAGAGTTTAATATCGAAATTCGGGATAGAAAAGGGTGTGAGAACGTGGTAGCTGATCATCTCTCATGACTTGAACAAACAACTGAGGGAAACACAAATGGCACAATAATCAAAGAAATATTTTCGGATGAATTAATCCTGATGGCTGAAACGACCATCCCTTGGTACGCTGATATTGTCAATTATTTAGTAACCGGGGTTTTACCACCAGATATCAAATATCATGCTAATAAGAAATTTCTTCATGATGTGAGATATTTTCTGTGGGACGAACCTCTATTATTTCAAAGATGTGCAGATTAAGTTTCTTTTGGCCTTCTATTTTCAAAGATTGCTATAAGTTTGTTTTGCAGTGCGATAGGTGTCAACATATGGGAAACATTTCAAGGCGACACGAGATGCCATTAACTCTAATAATGGAAGTGGAATTATTCGACGTTTAGGGTATAGACTTCATGGGACCATTTACAGCATCAAATGAGTACTTATACATTCTTCTTGCAGTGGATTATGTATCCAAATGGGTAGAAGCTATCCCTACTAAAACAAATGATGCCAGAATAGTGTTAAATGTTTTTTGCAAAAGAATATTTTGACTAGGTTTGGCACACACGGGCCCTAATTAGTGATGGAGGGTCGCACTTCTGCAATAAATTGTTCAATAATATGATAGAGAAATACGGAGTAAAACATCGAGTGGCCATCGCTTACCATCCACAGTCAAATGGCTATGTTAGCATAAATCGAAAGATTGGGTTTTAAAGCTCGATGATGCTTTATTGGGCTTATCGTACATCATACAAAACACCTCTGGATATGTCCCCGTATCGATTAGTTTTTGGGAAATCATGCCACCTTCCGAATTAGAACATAAAGCATTTTGGGCAGTGAAAAAGCTTAACTTCGACATGACTGCAGTAGGCGAAAAGAGAAAACTGCAAATAAGAGAACTGGAAGAATTCCGTGAAGATGCATACGAAAATGCCCAAATCTACAAAGATCGCACAAAGAGATGGCATGACAAAAAGATTATGAGACGAGAATTCCTACCCGAGCAAGTAATACTGCTATACAACTAGAGATTGAGATTATTCCCGGGTAAGCTTAAATCAAGGTGTTCTGGTCCTTTCGTAATCAAAAAGGTGCTATCACCAAGAGGAGCCATTGAATTATTAGCAATAAATGGTCGAACTTTCATCATAAATGGGCAAAGAATTAAACACTACTATGGGCCAGAAACTCCACAAGAAATTTCGACCATCTTCTTACTGTGAACAATCCATGTAAGTACATTATTACGCATTCCTCTTTCTTTTGATAATTTCCTCATATGTTCGGTACGAGGCATATTCTAAGTTTGGAGGGGTTGTCAAGAATGCGTAATTTAGTACTTTCCTGCATTTTGCATTGCATTTAGGACTGCATGTAGAAGCACTTTGCATAAAACTTCCGAAAAAAAAATTCGATTTTTTTTGTTTATTTTTTTGTTTTAGCACGTTTACTACTTTAGCACGTTTAATTGCTTTTGTGTGTGGTCTTTAATTCAGTCTTTATTGTAAGTCCAAGCGGCTACGATAATCTAGAGGGGGGTGAATAGATTATCTCCATCTTTTCGATTATGCCCTTCTTTTTCGAAACAAATAAGCCAAGACAATAATAAAGGTGCGGGAAATAAACAACACGCGTCGATTTATAGAGGTTCAACCCACCTAGGGCCTAATCCTCTACCACCCCAGTAATATCCGGGATGGATTCCAAAAAGAAAAAGATTTTATTAATTACCAAAATTAATACAACACCTTACAACATCACCTTGAAGAGCACCACACTCTTCTTCAACACCACCTTTGAGATTTCCACAATCTCTCTTGAAGATTACCACAATCTCCAACGGCACCTTGTGAAGATTACCACAATCTTCAACCTTGAAGAACACCAAATTCTTCAACACCTCAAGAGCATCACACTCTTGAAACACCTATCACCTAGATCACCCAAGTGTATTCTTTCCACAAGAATACTCACAAGGATGTCTTGTGTTGAATGATGACCAAAATCAAGATTACAACTCAATAATGAATATTACAATTTTGAGTGCAAGTGTAATCAAGAATCAAGCCTAGACCTCAAGATGTGAAAGTGAAATACTTAGGATATAAATACAACAAGAGTGTTAAATATGAAAGCTTAGAAATTTGTAGATTTCTTGTTGTGTATTTGCTTGTGTTGTTATTCTCACTTGTGTCTTCAAATCATCCTCTATTTATAGGAGAGTCTTCAAGATTGGATCTCCAACATAGGCTCCTCCATCTTCACTTTTGTCTACAAAAAGAAGATCACAAGATGTAGAAATAATGTACAAAATTGATAAAGTAAATCTTGCTGATATGGATGTCCAACGGTACAAATTTTGCTGTCAAAAGATTACAGGGCGAACGGTCGCGTAGAGATAGAAATTTGAAAATGGATCGCACTATTTTAAACAGGGGGACCGATCGACGGGGGGTCCGACCGGTCGCCCCCTATGTCGACCGGTTGGGGTCATCAAGTTTCAATACAGAGAAGTTTCAGCGAAAATAATTCTTCCCAGACACCGGTCAACGCCCAACGACCGACCGGTCCGACCATCCGGTTGACACACACAAAGTTGACACCCCTCAAAGATGTTCTCTCTGTTTTCAAGTTTAAAACACGTTCGGTATGGGTTGCCCTCTGGGGCGACCTGGTTGACCTCAAAACAGAGAGGTGTTGTCCGATTTTTGTCAAAAATAAACTTCAAAAATACTCCAAAAAATTAGTAAAAATATTTTAAACCGATCGGGAGTATTTGGACAACATTAGAAATATCGTTTTGATGTAAAAACTCATTAACACAAATCATCAAAAGTGTTGTCCAATATTTTAGTCGAAAATAAACTTGAATAAATACTATGGAAAATTAGAAAAATATTTTAAATCAATTGGGAGTATTTGGACAACATTTATAAACATTGTTTTGGTATAAAAACTCATTTAAACAAAATCATCAAAAGTGTTGTCCAATTAAAAAAATAATGAAGAAATACTCCGAAAAATTAGTAGAAACAATTTAAATCATTTAGGAGTATTTGGAAAACATTTAAAAACATTGTTTTGGTATAAAAACAAAATCATCAAAATCATGATAAAAATTTATCAAACAATCTCCCCTTTTTGATGATTACAAATCAAAACAATTTTACGAGGTCGATTTTGAAAACAAAACAATTTTACTAGTTTATAAAAGAACTACCCGTCATGAGCGACAATATTCCACGCAACATAAACACAAGGATGGGAGTATAGATATACAAAGCATTTAACCAAAAGCTCCCCCTATCAACATGCACAACAAGAGTAATGTAGAAGCAATCAACTAAAAGCTAAAAGCTCAGCTTTTACGAATTGAGCTTAAGTATCAAGAGCTTATAAACTCCCCCTGTCAACAAAACATCATTAGACATGAATATGAGTCCATAATACATCAAATGGACTAAGTATGATCCACAACTTATGGCTTTTAATAGCCACAACTTATAGCTTCTTTCTCGAGCTTATTTTAGCTTTTATGAGCTAATGAGATTATAACCTATTTCTCCCCCTTTGGAATAATCAAAAAGAATGTTAGCACGATAAAAACATCATATATTCATATCAAAGTGCGCAACTAAACCGATGTATCGAGCTATTTGAACATTGAAGCTTATAAACCAAATAGGAGGGCAAAGTCAATCATATGACTTGTAGAAGCTTATGAAAACTCATTTGAATTTCAAAACATGATCTCTATAAATATATAAGACTTTTGAAATCGAGAGAATCATGTAGGTGATGAATTTTTCATTGAAACGTTTTATCGAACACTTGGCGGGCGTCAAAAATTGAAGAAGATATATATAGCCCTTGTAAATGTAACCAAGCCAAGTTTTTCATCACCAAAAGCAATTTTACAAATATAATCCAACAACAATCATAATTCACAACTCAACTATGCAAGAATTCCAACAAAAAAACAATACATAAGCATTTTCTCAAGGGTTCCACCCAATTGAGATAAAGGAGTAGAATTCTTACCATTTAATCGGTGAGGATAAGTAACAATGATGATAAACGAGCTAGATAATCCCCAAAATATATAATTTATGCAACAAAACTCATTTGAAGTGAATTGTGTGTGAAATTTGCAAAGGGGACGAAAAATGGAATAAAAGAGCCAAAATGTCTAAGTCTGAAAACAGAAGCGATTTAAGTCAGAAACTTGCTGTGGGCGACCGGTTGGAGGCTAGGGCAACCGGTCGGAGGCTTGGGCGACCGGTCGGCCTTAGCCTAGTCAGCATACTGTCGGTTTTGATTTTGCAAAATCCGAAGTTTGAACCAAAAATCCGATTTTTCGCCTCTATGTTTTAAAAACGTGCAAAATGCAAACGTAGACCTCATTCAATATACGTTATGTCATAATAAAGCTCTAAATGAGGTAAAAGACTCGGCGGTTAATGATTTAAAACGAATGTCCGCGAGTTATCCTTGAGACGGATTTAAACATGTCTCAATTTTCCCTTAAGAAGTACAATCCCTTAAAAAATCATTGAATCTCACTATGTTTTGTTTGGTTTTGACGAACCATATTTTGAGAAATTTTAATCACCGGACATGTTATCCCGAAAAAATATGAATGTTTTAAAACCTTGGATAAACAAGCTATAAGAAGAAGTGCCTTTCAAATATTTGAAAATTTCTTTTAACGACACGTTAATGAGATTCGTTGGGATAGTTTTGAATTCGAGCATATAGACATAAGGCATAGAAAATGTCGAGTCTAAAAGAGTAATAAACGAAGATAAACATACCTCGATTTGATTGTTAACAATATTCATTTCTCAACTTTTGTCCATCTTGATTTGTTGCCATAGAAATAGAGATTGTTCTTCCTTCTCCAATGCCTAACTTCTTCAAAGGTTCTTGTGTATGCTTTGATTGTGAAATATAACCACCTTCTTGTCATTGTTTAACTTGAAGTCCAAGGAAGAAATTTGAGCTCCCTCATTATGCTCATCTCAAGTTCACATTGCATCAACTTAGAAAAACTCTTGCACAAAAATTCATTAGTAGCACCAAATCAACTCAAATTTGCACTAATAAGCAATCTTGCCATTTTTCAAAAACAAAGAGAGTAGTATCAACTTTACCTCTTGTAAAATAATTTTGCAAAAGAAAATAGCTATGTCTATCATACCATACACGGGGTGCATGTTTTAAACCAAACAAGGCCTTTTATAAAAATCATTTGGCCTAGAAAAATTTTCAAACCCCCGTTGTTTTTCATAGACTTCTTCTTGAATAAAACCATTAAGAAAAGTGGATTTAACATCCATTTGGTAAAGCTTGAACTTTTCTTAAAGCAAGAATAGGCAAGTAGAATGCGAATAGCTTCAAAAACATGCTACGGATGCAAATGTTTCATCAAAATCAATTACCTTCTTCTTGACATTACCTTTGAGCTACTAACCTTGCCTTGGTCATTAACTTGTTCCAAAATACCAAAAATTCCTGCAAAATCTTAACAAGGCATCTTGCACAAGAACATAGCAATATCGAATAATAGAAACACTATAGCAAGTAACACATACTATGCTTTCAAACAAATCATCAAGAGTTTCATAAAACATGTAAGTGCAAATAGGCTTATAGAAAGCTACATAAGGTCACTTTTGAAATTTGAAAATCCGAGAGCATATAATTGAGACCTCATGTAAAAGAAGCATTTGAACAAGAGTTTTGACAAGAATGAATATGAGCAATCAAATGCATAATTTTGAGATAAGGATGAAAATCAAATGTTGTATCAAAACAAAATATAATCCTTTACAAGTCTCGGATAAGACAAGTTTTATCGAATAGTGCCTTTCAAAAATTGAAAAATCCTTTTAATGGCACTTGTATGAGATACTTTGAAATATCTTGAAAAATAAGCACATAAGCATATGTCAAAAATTATATCGAGTCTAAGAGATGAATAACTATGGTGAGCGTACCTCGATAGTTTATGTCTCTCTTGTCAAATAATGAGTGAATAACCATTGATGAAGATATATAAATCCTACACAATTCTTAGAACAAGTCTTGCACACAAGAATAATTGTAATAGTGTAGGCTAGAGCAATGATATATGTCACAAGTATGCTTATGCCATAAAAATCCATAAGAGATGATAAAACACTATAGTTTAAACAAATGCACAAGAGTTTTAAATATAACATGCAAGGTCCTCTTTTTTAAAAAAAAATTTAAGAACACACAAATATATTGAAGACCTTAATTTTAAGAATAAATTTTTAAAAACTCATTTTGAAAAATTAGGCACAATTACAAACATGTAAAATAAAATGCATATTTAAATGAGAAGATACAGTTTACCAATTACGCCATTTCCATGGTTTATGTCTTTCCCGTTGTTGATGGTATCTTCCCCTTTGAAAATCATCTTGTAGATGATGGCTTCTCCAATTGCTCCATTTCCAAGGATTATGTCCTTTCCATTGTTGATAATGTCTTTCTCTTGGAAATTCATTGTGGTGATGTCTTCTCATTTGATCAAATGAAACGGTCATTTGATGTCTTCTAGGCGGTATGAATTTTTCTTGATTTTTATTCCGCCGGGTACCTAATATGACATCGTTTTGTGGCAACCTTAAGTGTTTGGGTTCTCTGGGATTGGCTTTGAGACTTTTAGGTCTCCAACAATAATTAGAGCTATTTCTAGCCCGACAAGTACCGTATGACCCTTTTTACCACAATAGAAGCATATAATAATTCTAGGAGCATAATGACCAACATGCATAGAGACTTGATCATTATTCATATGATTGACAACATTAGGCCTATGATCAAGTTCTAGTTTCAAATTATCACAATTATGAATATCAACAATCTTGGTCATTTTATTGGTACTCAAGTTGGATTTTGATAAATCCTTTTTCATGCAATTAATATCCTCAACAAGAGCACTATTTTCTTTTTCAAGGTTTCTAACCTTATCAAGAGTGGTGGTGTGAGCACATAATAGTGATTCATAGGAAGTAAATAAACTATCCATATCATTTTTCAAAACATTGAATTCCTTTTTCAAATTTTTGTATTTAACAAGTAAGCTTTGGAATTCATTTTGATGCTCATCATAATCATTGAGCAAATCACTATAATCATTTTTCAATTCATTGTCATAAGAAGTAGAGGGTTTAGAACTTACCTCGTTTTCTTCAAAGCCCATAAGATAATGTTCGTTTTCATCGTCGTCGAAAGTTGTAGGAAGCTCATCCCATGTTGTTGGATTTGATGTTGTATCCAATTGAGAAGTAGATGCTTTTGAGTTGCTCCTTTCATTTTCATATACTTCTTCTAATTTTCTCCATACTTCATGTGCCGATTTAATTCCTACAATATGATCAAATTCCAAAATGGTAAGTGAACAATGAATAATATTAAGAGCTTTACCATTTAAGGAGATGATTTTCTTCTCTTCATTATTGAGCTCTTTGAAGCCTTTGGAGGTGTGTGGTGTGTCCATCATCGGAATGGATTCTTCATTAATGACCGTGTTCCAAATATCGAACCCGCAACCTTGTAGATAGCATTCCATTCTTTCTTTCCCAAATGTAAAATTTTTGGAATCAAATAGTGGTGGCTTGGTGGTGGAGGCGCCGGTAAGGTAGACTTCATTCGTAGCTGATGATCGTTCCTCTTTACTCGCGATGTGGAACGAGCTTGCCAAAGAGTTTGGCTCTGATACCACTTGTAAGTCCAAGCGGCTACGATAATCTAGAGGGGGTGAATAGATTATCTCCATCTTTTCGATTATGCTCTTCTTTTTCGAAACAAATAAGCCAAGACAATAATAAAGGTGCGGGAAGTAAACAACACGCGTCGATTTATAGAGGTTCAACCCACCTAGGGCCTAATCCTCTACCACCCCAGTATATCCGGGATGGATTTCAAAAAGAAAAAGATTTTATTAATTAACAACCTTTGAGATTACCACAATCTCTCTTGAAGATTACCACAATCTCCAACGGCACCTTGTGAAGATTACCATAATCTTCAACCTTGAAGAACACCAAATTCTTCAACACCTCAAGAGCACCACACTCTTGAAACACCTATCACCTAGATCACCCAAGTGTATTCTTTCCACAACAATACTCACAAGGATGACTTGTGTTGAATGATGACCAAAATCAAGATTACAACTCAATAATGAATATTACAATTTTGAGTGCAAGTGTAATCAAGAATCAAGCCTAGACCTCAAGATGTGAAAGTGAAATACTTAGTTTATAAATACAACAAGAGTGTTAAATATGAAAGCTTAGAAATTTGCAGATTTCTTGTTGTGTATTTGCTTGTGTTGTTATTCTCACTTGTGTCTTCAAATCATCCTCTATTTATAGGAGAGTCTTCAAGATTGGATCTCCAATATAGGCTCCTCCATCTTCACTTTTGTCTACAAAAAGAAGATCACAAGATGTAGATATAATGTCCAAAATTGATAAAGTAAATCTTGCTGATATGGATGTCCAACGGTACAAATTTTGCTGTCAAAAGATTACAGGGCGAACGGTCGCGTAGAGATAGAAATTTGAAAATAGATCGCACTATTTTACACAGGGGGACCGGTCGATGGGGGGTCCGACCGGTCGCCCCCTATGTCGACCGGTTGGGGTCATCAAGTTTCAATACAGAGAAGTTTCAGCGAAAATAATTCTTCCCAGACACCGGTCGACGCCCTGGTCGACTAGTAGACGGCACCGGTCGACCATACTGGTTGACACACAGGTTGACACCCCTCAGCATGTTCTCTGTTTTCAAGTTTAAAACGCGTTTAGGTACGGGTTGCCCTCTAGGGCGACCGGTTGACCTCAAAACAGAGGTGTTGTCCGATTTTTGTCAAAAATAAACTTCAAAAAATACTCCGAAAAATTAGTAAAAATATTTTAAACCGATCGGGAGTATTTGGACAACATTAGAAATATCGTTTTGATGTAAAAACTCATTAACACAAATCATCAAAAGTGTTGTCCAATATTTAAGTCGAAAATAAACTTGAATAAATACTTCGAAAAATTAATAAAAATATTTTAAATCAATTGGGAGTATTTGGACAACATTTATAAACATTGTTTTGGTTCAAAAACTCATTTAAACAAAATCATCAAAAGTGTTGTCCAATTTTGTCGAAAATAAACTTGAAGAAATACTTCGGAAAATTAGTAGAAATAATTTAAATCATTTAGGAGTATTTGGACAACATTTAAAAACTTTGTTTTGGTATAAAAACAAAATCATCAAAATCATGATAAAACAATTTATCAAATATTTATGCCTAGCTCCCATATGGTTTTACTATGAATATTTTGTGGAATGAGATAACATACTTGTGGGAATAATGTGATAAATTGTTAGGAGGAAAATTATTTATTTGCTTGGCATTTATTAAGAAAATTAGGTATTTGAGCATGTTGCGAATAATAAGTCTGTGAGGTTTTGTGCATATTTTGCAGACTTGTTTCTTTCTTGAGTGTGTCATTCATGATTGATAGAACTCTAGAACTTGCTCTGGTATCTTCATTGAAGCCATGTGTGTGTGCAATTTTTGAAAATGATGTAAGGCCATCTTTGTTTTAACCTACTTAGCCTAAAAAGCCTACCTATAAACTCATGATTCCCTAGTTAGCCAATTTTGAGTCAAAACTTTTTATTCTTAGCCACATTGATCTTTAAAATTGTAAAATAATTTTATCCCTGAAATTTCTTGAGCTTATAGAAAATGAATAAGTTTGGGGGAGATGTGGTGAAAATTTGTGGAAAAAGAGAGGGAGTTGGCAAAAGAAAGAGGAATGTGCAGTATCTGGGTAAATGAAAAAAAAATACATAAAGCTCGAAAAAGAAAAAAATATATATATCTCCGAAAAAAAGAAGAAAAATCGAGCAAAGCAAAAGAAAATTTTGAAAAAAATGAGAACTTGAGGCTAAAGAAAAGGAAAAAGAGGCAAAAAGGCCTAAGAATGAAAAAGGAGAAATAAGGGTGGAATTGAGTTGAAAAAAGAAAAACTGATATTATGTTGAAATTGGGTTGGTGAATTGCAAGTCTGTACGCTTAAATTCTATTTGCTCAAGTCAACTCACTTAATCTAAATTTTCCTACCCTTACCAAAGAGCCTACATTACAACCTAATAAAAGTTCTTTTTAATTCTTAAGTTGTGCAAAAAAAAGTGGTAGAGATGTTAGACGATTTGCAAGCCTATGATAGTTCTACTTTCACTGAATTGAATTTGAGCGTAAACACTTACCATACACTTTTGAGAGTAGAGTGATACACTTTGTTTACTTGTGAGTCGCGATGTCAAGTACCCAAGAGAGTATTAATTACATGGTTTCCTTGAGTATGGAGTCTAATGCTATTGAATGTTCATAGTGTTCTTGGGTGAAAGTTCGTTCGTTTTTACCCCTTATATTATTTTTCTTAATTTTCTCGAGGACGAGCAATGCTTTAAGTTTGGGGGATTTTGATGTGTGTAAAATATACGTGCATTTTGGGGCTTAAAATGATATATAATTAATACATTTGCACGCATATTTACTATGTTTTTACTTGGTTTCCTTAAAAGGGCATGATACTGCGTATTCTTGTTATTTTGCAGGAAACGGAGCTTAAATGAAGAAATATATATCAGTTGGAATTCCCGACTAAGATTGAAGAATGCAAAGAGAAGATCAAAACGACGAAGAAAGTGGACAAAAACACTTCACACGGTCGGACCGTGTGGTGTCACACGACCGTGTGAAAATGTCGGTATGAAACCACACAATCGTGTGAAGAAGGGCAAAAACAGAGGACGGAGCCAGGCCCACACGTCCAGACCGTGTGAAGTTACACGGCCGTGTGGGAAAGGGGTAGCATCGCACCACCTGCCCGTGTGATCTCAAACGGGCGTGCGAAGGAGAGCTGAAACCAACACCACACGGCCGTGTGGTGTCACATGGCCAGGCCATGTGGGACTCTGTTTCGACGTGTTTTTCAGTATTTTCTTCCTGTTCCAACTCTACAAGTGATCTCTCCAAGCATCTATAAAAGGGACCCAAGGCTTGCACGAAAATATACAAGTTCATACCAAGAAAACACATCAAATAACACAGGAATGCAAAAATCGAAGATCTTCTGAGCGAAGAAGGCTAGGTCGCGAAGAACACCACAAGGCTTTCGCATCTATGGGAGCACAAGAGCTTCGAAGGCTTGAAGGGGAATCCATCCTGACAAGAAGGGGTTTTCTTTCTATGTCTAAGATCTCTTGTCTGTGCTTAAACGATGTCATAATGTTGATTCGAATTTGTCTATGAGTTTGTAATCAATGTATGGCATATCTTTTTCGATATTAGGGGCATAATCAAAACTATGGATTCAAGTTAACTGTTATTATTTGTTTCCTTAATTAATTCATGCTTTCTATTCTATGAATTCGAGTGCTTATTCTTAATTGTTTTTTATCTGATCAATAATTAGCATGTCATATTTGTTAGTGCGAAATTTGGAAGAGGAGTTCTAACAAAGACGGAAATCGAGTTTAGACATAAACGGTTTTATCGAGTCGGGAGACCTACAACTATTTGTGGGTAGTCATTCAATTCATAGATCTTTTGGGAGTTAATAATAATTGTATCGAGTTGGGAGACCTACAATTGTTATTAATCTACTGTTTATGCGCCGCCCAGGAGGGGGAATAGACTAACTTAGAAATTGAACCCATAGAATTGCATGAATTGGTTTTTAAAACTTTACTTGCATTTAATATTGAAGAAACATGTTGAGATTATGTGCGTAAAGTTGCTCCTGTAGTTGGTGAAAATACTTGTGGGGTTCACACATTTTTTAATTTTTTTCTTTTAATTTTTGATTTTTACTTAATTCAATATTTGGTCGCTTCAATAAAATTGGAATGTGATGTTATTATATCCTAAGTGTTTCGAATATCAATACTTGAGGAATACGAACTTGCTTGCCATTATCCTATAAACTACACTGTACACTTACAGTTGTATGATCCAAATATTTTTGGCGAACATTAAGCCCAATGTAATGCTGTTAAACTAAAAGTGAATAAAATGAATAATTCTTCTGTACTTGCTTGAGTCTTCCAATTTATGGCATGGCAGACAAGGACATGTTAATTATGTTACTTTACGTAGATTAATTAACTTGAATTGTATACCAACATTCAACATTGATTCGATGTACAAGTGTGAAACTTGTGTTAAGGCAAAGTTAACTAGGACATCATTAATAATATTGAAAGAAATAATGAACCACTTGATTTAATTCACCTTGATGTTTGTGATTTAAAATCGATCCAAACATGTGGTGAGAATAAGTACTTCATTACTTTTATTGATGCTAACACAAAGTTTTGTGATGTGTATCTTCTTAAAAGTAAAGAGGTAGCTATAGAGAAATTTATTCTTTATAAAAAAAGAAGTTGAGAATCAACTCAACAAGAAAATTAAGGTGCTTAAAAGTGATGATAGAGGTGAATATGAAGCACTATTTGCTGAATTTTGTTCCAAACATGGAATTACACACGAAACAACAACACTTTATTCACATCAACAAAATGGCATTGCAGAAAGAAAAAACCGTACACTTAAAAGAAATGATGAACGCCATGTTATTAAGTTCTGGTTTACCACAGAACATGTGGGAGGAAGCCGTTTTAACGGTTAATTACCTTTTAAATAAAGTACCTTGAAAGAAAGAAGATAAAAGCCCCTATGAATTGTGGAAAAGAAGAAATCTTTCATATAAATATTTGCGAGTGTGGGGGTGTCTTACTAAAGTGATTGTACCCACACCAAAGAAGGTGAAGGTAGGAGTACCCAAAACTGTTGATTGCATTTTTATTGGAATGCACATAACGATAGTGTTTATCGATTTCTTGTGCATGAGTCTAAGATTGAAGATATACACAAGAACACGGTAATTGAATCGAGAAATGTCTCGTTCTTTGAAAATGTATTCTCGTATAGATAGAGAGAAGAATTAAGCTCTTCTAAACAGATGTATGATTCAATAGAATACGAGCAATACAATAAAGAAAAATATGTGGAACTTAGACGCATCAAACGAGTACAGGATAGAACAATCATTTGGTCCAATTTTCTAACCTACATGCTCGAAAGTGAACCTCAAAGCTACAAAAAAAACTGTAAATTCTTCTGATGGACCATTATGGAAAGAGGCCATAAAAAGTGAAATTGATCGCATCTTGCAAAACCATACATGGGAACTAGTGGATCTTCATGAAGGAAGTAAAACACTGGGATATAAATGGATTTTCAAGAAAAAAATGAAGGCAAATAGAACAAAGTACAAGGCTAAACTTGTAATTAAATGTTAGAAACAATGAGAGGGCCTTGATTACTTTGATATATATTCTTCAGTTACAAGAATAACCTCCATTAGATTGATACTTTCAATTGCCGCTTTGCGGAATCTTGAAGTACATCAAATGGACGTAAAAACTGCTTTTTTAAATGGAGACTTAGAATAGGAGATTTACATGGAACAACCTATGGGATTTTCTGCACCAGGACAAGAAAACAAAGTGTGTAATTTCGTAAAGTCATTATATGACTTAAAACAAGCACCAAAACAATGACATGAGAAATTTGATAATGTCATGAAAGAACGTGGACTTAAATAAATGTGTATATGTTAAAGAGACTAGATAACTATGTCATTTTATGTCTTTATGTAGATGACATGCTTATCATTGGAAGTAATGATAAGGTAATTAACTCCACAAAAGATATGTTGAACTCGATGTTTGACATGAAAGATATGGATTTAGCTGATGTGATCCTCAAAATAAAGATATTTAGAACTTCAAATGGACTTGTACTTGATCAATCAACTTATGTGGATAAGGTTCTAGAGAAATTTAGTAAGAACTACATGTCATTAGCTAGGACTGACGATAGGCACAAGCAAACATCCTGTTTTGAATGTTTTTGTGTGCAATTTCTCGTGTAATTTCTATTTTTGTGTTTGTGATTGTATGTATTTACGTGTATTTTCGCCCCATTTTATAGTGTCATATGTTACGTATGGTATTTTTGTTTGTTTCGTAGGTTTTCATAAAAAAAGAACTTAACAACGGGCTAAAATGATCAAACATGGGCATTACGGGCGAAAGACGGTCGGGAAACAGACATTGTGCGCGCGCGTGCGCAAGGGTGCTCAGCACGCACGTAAGTCGATGAAGGAAATTACTCTTGCGCGCGCTTGCACGGGCGCGCAATGTCAAGAATGACGTGAATGTGCGCGCCCGCGACAGTGCACGGGCGCGCGCACAACGAGCCAACAAGGGCTAGTCTTTGCGTGTGCGCGCGCAGAACATGCTCGAGAAGGAGACGACGCGCACCGTGCAAAGGCGCGAGGACTTATGCACGGCGCGCAGGGCATGCGTGCACTTGTTCGCGGATGCGCACCGGCTGATTTTCTTAGAATTTTTGTCCGATTTTCCTTTTCCTTTATGGATTCTTCCACCTTGTATAGGGCTTAGGCTTATAAATAGCAGTTGGGGGATCCATACTTTCGTACACTCTTATTATTAGCACTTAAGACTATAGTTTTTGGTATTTTTCTCTTCATTCAACATTGGGATTGCTTGGGTTCTTCCCCTTGAAGTTATTTTGCTTCTTGATCAAAGAGTAAGATTTCTTCATCTCTTTTGTCTAATTTCAATTGTTGGGTGATTATTATTGTTGCATGATAATGTTTATGATTATTTTCTTTCATTCAATTGAGATTATGATCCCATCCCCAAGGATGATTTGATTCAAACAAACAAGCATGAGTATTGACTAATTGATTTGCTTTCCTAAATGAATTGCTTTATTTGATAATTGATTGTCTGATCAACTTTTGATTGTTTTGAGGGAATAATTGAGATCGAGAGAAGATATTATTCCTGGATTTAATTTATTCAGGGGGTTAGATATGAATCAGAGAAGTATTATCTAACCCTGGGCTTAATGAAAATAGAAAATTATGTTGGGATAGCCCTAATCTGTGAATATGTGAGTTATCAGACCTATGCCTTATTTTTACATGATTGTTATATTTGTTACCCGCATGATCAATTAGTTGATATTCCACTTGTGATTTTGATTAGATGAATCCGAAATCCTAGACTTTCATCCATATATTTTTCTCAAAGTTTACTCATGTTTAGTTTGATTATTGTCTTCTTAATTATTTTCCTTTAGTTTATTAAAAATCACAAATTTGGTTAGAGTGTTTAGGATTTACTTTTTATTTATTATGATACATAATAATTATTTGCTGGCTAAGTCTTCCTTGAGAGACGACTTGTGGTCAACTTGCTACCCTACGACTGATATCGTTCTCTTGCGAGGATTGCTAGATTTATTTTAGGTGTTTAGCAGTCGAACAAAATTTTTGCGCCGTTGCCGGGGAAGGCTTTAGGCATAATAATTGTGTTTATTTTCCGTATTTTTAGTTTAAGATTCCGTTTTGTTTGGCTTTTGATTTTTACCTTATTCCACAGGTACATTTGATTTGTTTTCCTAAGTTTGTTTATGCAAGGATGTAGAAATCTCAACCTGGAGCTTGCGCCTTTCGTAGACAACATTCACTGTATTCCGAGACGTATAAGGAACGAGGGGGACGATTCTTCAGTTAGTAGCGAGGATTCTCAGGATCACGTTCTAAAGGAAGGACAAATAAACGAGCCAGCAATGGGTGATAATCAAAACAGAAAAAACGCGGAAGCACACCAACCTTTGATGTGTGAGTTCGTGCGCCCAGTCATCGGAACCGCGACCTCTTGCATCACTTTGGGACAAGCAGCACAGAACTATGAGCTAAAAAATATATATCACCACAACATAAATGATTAGGTAACACTCAAAAAATGTTACCTAATGGCCATAAAATGTTACTATAGACAATAGGTAGCACTTTTATGGTGCTGCACTTGCTCGTGTTACCTATAGTCTAAGGTATCACTTTTATTAGCTTTTAGTAACACTTTTTCTAAGTGTTACATTAAGTTTTCTATTGGTAACACTTTGAAACAATATTTCTAAAGTGTTACAAATAAATCTTATTTAACACTTTTTATATTTGTAACACTTTAAAAAACAAATTCTACAGTGTTACATATGAATCTTATGTAACACTCTTTTTGTAGCATTTCATAGAAATATTATTTTTGCCACCAAGTAGATTCGAACCACGACCTGTTATGTATGGAAGTGACAATTTGCCACTAAGCTAAGTTGATTCTTATTACAACTTTTGCTTTGTTTTATATATACACATACACACACATGGATATATATACATAAATTACATTATATGTATATATTATAAAATTATATTATATAATATATGTATTAAATTAAATTATACACTGTATATATCAAATTTTATATTATATAGTATATAGTTTGAAAATCATATTATGTTATATATTAAAGGACACAACAAATTAAAAATATCAAAATATACAAAATAAATTTATCGACTGATAAATATTCAATTGGTAAAAATAAAAAATATAAAATTAATTTACTGATAGATAAAAAAGGTCTAATAGTAAAAAAATTAAATAATAAAAAAATAATTTAGCGACGGTAAAAATTCCTAAGTAATTACCGACAACATCAATTTTCATTGGTAATTTTTTAAAAAAAATTAAAAAAAAAAGGTAAACGACGAAATTGCTCTGCGTTAGTAAAAATAAAAAATTAAATAATAATAATAAAATATATACATGCGCATTTTCCGTCAGTATTACAACGGAATTAATTTACCTCCGTAAAAAATAAAAAAATAAAAGCAAAACTAAAATACTTTGTAAAAAGAAAATAAAAATTCAGTTAAAACAAAAAACAGAGTACATGATGTCTACAAGTTTTAGGTTTGGTGACATCAATTAATTAAATAAATCTTTGACATGATTTAATGATAGTTATATAATTTTGTGTTACTAAAATATAGCCTAAAAATTGTTATAATCAATAAAATATAGTGTTGCCAAGAGTGCTTCTTAAATAAAGTGATACCTATTTGTGTTACAAAAGAAATAACAAAAAAAGTGATACTTAAAAAGTGTTACTTATTTAAAAGTGTTACATATAAGCGTTGCATATTGATAAAAGTGTTACCTATTTGCGTTACAAAAGAAATAACAAAAAAAAGTGATACGTAAAAAGTGTTACTTATATAAAAGTGTTACATATAAGCGTTACATATTGATAAAGTGTTACAAAAGTGTTACATAAATATTGTAATGTAAAAAGTGTTACAAACATGTGTTACATTTGTACTTTATGTAAACAGTGTTACAAAATTTGTGTTACCTAATGTCATTTATGTTGTATTGATACACTTCAATCAGTTACCATCTTTTTATGGAATGCCCAATGAAAATCCTCTCAATTTCATTCGGGAATTCTATTCTGTCATTCAAACTTTTCCTCTACAGGATTTGAATGAGGATCAACTTAGGATGCATTGTTTTCCATATACTCTGAAGGATCTGGCAAAACGTGGCTTATGTCTCTACCTCCCAACTCTCTAAATATGAAATGTTGGATAACATTCAAAAATGGAAAAGACAATAGAAACATATGCAATAATAGATAGTGGAAGCACTAAAAGTTGTATACATAAAAGTCTAGTACCTAATGAAGTATTAGAAAAAACAAAATTAAAAGTAATAGCAACATTAGCAGATGGAAGTACAACCCAATATAATCAATGTATTGAAAATAGTTTCATAGAATTTGAAACAATAAATAAAGAAAAAAGTCTAAAATATAATTTACCTCAAACATGGGTAACAGAAAAAGGAAAACCAGAATTTGTTTTGGGATTAAATTTTCTAACATCAGATAATGGATCTATTACAATAGGAAGAAATTTAATACAAATAAATAGAAAAAAAGCTATTTATTAACAGATAAATCTGAATATAACAAAGAAGGATGTAGAAATTTAATTCACAAAGAAGAGGTAAATAATAGTGAAGATAATGAGTATGAAATATATGAACAATTTATTAAAAAACAAGTTTTTAATAATGAACCAATAAATTATAATAAACAAAAAGTTGAAAAATTAATAAGATTAGCAGAAAAAACTCAGATAATAGGGGAAGATCATCTAAAACATTGGGATAGAAATCAAATAGAATGTAAATTGGAAATAATAAATCCTGAAATGGAAATTACAGGAAAAGATATAATATACAACCCAGAAGATGAAAAAGAATTTGAAATACAATTAGAAGAATTATTTAAACTTAAGGTAATAAAAAATAGTATGAGTCCTCATAAAAGTCCTGCATTTTTAGTTAGGAATCATTCAGAACAAAAGAGAGGGAAAGCTAGAATGGTAATAAATTATAAAAGATTAAATAATAATACAAGAAAAATAGATTATGGTTTTCCAAATAAAGATATTTTAATAGATAGAATTCAAGATAAAAAAATATTTAGTAAATTTGATTGTAAATCAGGATATTGGCAAGTAAAAATGGCCAAGGAATCAATAGAATGGACTACTTTCAGCGGACCAAAAAGATGTCATTACGAATGGTTAGTAATGCCATTTGGATTAAAAAATGCACCAGCAATTTTTCAACAAAAAATGGATAATATATTTAAAGATTTAGATTATTGTCTAGTATATATAGATGATATTTTAAGATTGTAGTTAAGTTTAAACAGACCCTCCTTCGGGAAGGGGAAAAAGAGTTATAAAACTTATTTAAATATTTTTCTATAGTTTTGAAATATAAGCCTAATCACATATATCCCAAAACCCTATATCTCAGAATTCAAAAATTCTATTAGAATCCTAAGATCTGGTAAAAGACTGGAAAAGTCCGTGAAGGCAGAGGAAGCCGTTGAAGGACAGAAGTACGGGTGAACCAGAAGAAAGGAAAAAATGGAATCAAGGGATCTGAGAAACAAGGGAAAAGGAAAAATGGAGGTTAGTTCTTATATTCTGAAACTATAGAATAATATATGAAGTTAAGTTTTAACTCTGAAGTACCCACACATCCATAAGGAGTTTAAATCAGTTTTAAATTTAATATTTTATGAGATCGATAGAATATTTAAATTTGGAATTAAGAGGTTCAAAACAGATTAGAACATCAATAAAAGGATTACATATCGGGTGTAATTTTGATAATAGCTTTGAACATATCTTTCATAGTAAAGAAAATCACTTAAACTCTATAACAGATTTAATAATAAATTTTGGAACACATCAACAAGAACAAAATAATAAAATATTAGATTTAATAACAGATCTTCAAAAACAAAATAAAAAATTAACTGAAAAAATTGATTATTTAAAAGAACAACTTTCAATTATTGAAGGAAAAACTAGACAAGTTAAAGACATAAATACAGAAAGTAGAATATCAAATCTTGAACAATTTGGAGTAGAAGAATTAACCACAAAGATTAAAGATTTAAATATTAATAAAGGAAAAGATACTAAAAGAGTTAATCCAGCAAATTGGGTTTATTATTAAAATGAATAAACAAATTATGCAGATCTTTAAAAGAAAAGAAGAAAAAGTTGAAAGAGTTCAAGATGTAATAAAACCAGAACAACAATTTGTTTTATTTAAAGACAAAGATATAAAAAATATTAAAAGAAAACAAATATATAAAAATAATCAACCAGATGAAAAAATTATTAGAGTTATAAATGAAAGAGTAGAAAGTGTTACTAAAGAAGATCAACAATTAAATTTTAAAATAGTTGAAAAAACAAAAGAAATAACTAAAGAAATAAAATATATCCACCTAGGATTAATAATAATAGGAGTTAAAGGTTTACATAGAAGTTATCAGGGAGAAAAAACTCTTGTAATCCTACATGATGAAAGACATACAGATCTAGGACATGGAATCCTAGGAACATTTGAAATAGATATGACGAAAAATAATGGAGAAATAATATATTTGTCAGTTATTTAATAGATGCTAAAGATATAGGGTATATAAAAATAGGAATTAAAACAAGAGGATATAAATTCCAAGAAGGAATAAATAACTTAATTATTAAAACAGATTTATAGGAAAATTATGTACAAACGTAATGTTATCGTAATCTAAAATCGGATAAAAATGATGAAATAGAAGTTAGTAAGGAATACAAGCCATACCGGAATAAAATATAGTTAAAGAAAATACGGACAAGAATGGAATATTGAATCATTTATAAAAACAGAAGAAAAATTAATACCACATAAAAATGTTATGTATGAAAACCCAAGAGGATCAATATCAATAAGATTCCAAGATTATAGATGGATTAATGATAATAATGAAACAGAAAGTACTTCAGGAAGTATTGAAGAAACGGATAATCGAATGAATAGAATGGAAGAAATTCGAATATATGAATAATCCAGAATTTAAATTTTTAATAGCTAAAATAAAATTTGAAAAGAATAAAATATCACAACAAGTAAAAATAATTTATGAAACTTTTAAAAAGAGATACCCTGAAGCAACAGAAGAAATTATGAGCTATCAAATAAAAAGAGTTTATAATATAAACCAAGATACAAAAGAATGTATACAAATAGAAGATTTATATACAAATCTTGGAAAAGAAAAAATTCTTGGAATTAAAATAGAAGAAAAAACAGATCAAAGAATGAATGAGGAAATTTTAATTAGAGAAATTAAAGATATGGAAGGAACCAATATAAATGAGAAAATAACTCATGAATATGAAAGAATAATGAAAGATTATAGTCTTGACTATGAAAAAGCATTTTCAGAATTAAACAAAAAATATAAATTAGATCATGAAGATTATATTAAATATTCTGAAAAAGATATATATAGAACTAATGATTCAAAAATGAATGTAGAACAAACAGGACCATCGGTTACAAGTTATAATACAGATCCTAGATTTAATCAAACAGTTAAAGAAGAAAAAACATATGAATTAGGAGGAAGACCACCTAGAGAACCAACGAGAATAAATAATAATGATTATTTTCGAGAAATTTGGAAAAATATAAAACAAAAGGGAGTAGATATATTCCAGATAATGTATTTTTACCACAAGCTAGTAAACATGGTTCAATTTTAACATTAACTAATATACATCCACAAAAATGGCCTGAAACAATGGATAGATGGGAATCAGATGCAGTAAGAGCATGGGTAAATTATGGAGCCCAAACAGAAACAGACATGTTTGTATATTTAGAAACACTTCTAGGAGATACTGCAATGAATATTTATAACACTGTAAAACAGATAAATCCAGATAGGATAAAACAAAGAAAATTAATGGGAGATAATCCATATAAGTTTACAACATTAATAAGAGAAATCTTATTAGGATTTGAACCATCTAAAAATAATTTTAATATACAAGATGCAGCTAGAAGAGCACTTGAACAAACAACTATTCAAGAATGGGATAATATTGTAAATTTTAGTAATGATTACATGAGCTTAACATCTAAGGCAGGAATATATTTTGATGAAGAAATAGCTAATAGGTATTTGCTTAGATTACCTGGAACATTAGGAAAAGAAATAGAAAGTGGATGGAAAAGTATGAACTACCCCATTGGATTAGGAGTAGGAGCAAGAATAATATATACCTTTGAAAGATTAAAAGGAAAATGTTCAGAAATCATACAACAAAAAGATATTAAAAAACAAAGTTATGCATTTTGTAAAAATGTTCTAACAGCTCAACAATATGAAAAACCATATAAAAAGAAAACATTTCTAAGAAAATCTTTTAGAAAACAACCACAAAAAGGAAGACATGTTAAAAGACCTAATCCTAATAGAAAATTTGCTTGCTATACTTGTGGAGATCCAGATCACTTAGCGAGAAATTGTAACAAAAAGATGAATAATCCATATAGAGCAAATAAAATAGATGGATTAGAAGTAGATATTGTAAGTATAGATTCTTATGACAATAGTTTTTATTCAATAGATGAAATAGAAGAAAGAATAAAAGATTTTGAGGAATTCGAAAATTTAGAAATAGATCAATTGAAAAATATGATGGATAGTTTAGCAATACAAAATTATTGTTATATGAGTACAGAAGAAACACAACATGAACATCAATGGATACATGGAGAAGGAATGTTCACTAAAAAATGTGACTATTGTTTTTTGTATCCTGATATGAAAAAACGTTACAGGTGTTTTACTTGTAATGAAGAAATATGCATTTTCTGTTTGAAAAAGAATATAAAAATATAAAAATGAAAAGAAAGAAATAATAGAGAATAATGATTTAGAAAAAAGAATTCTAAAAATAGAATTAGATATTGAAAAAATAAAAAATAAATTGTTAAAAATAACAAAAGGAAAAGAGAAAATAGAAGAAGAAGAAGAAGATATTAATAGTAATAATAATATTGATGAAATTTTTTTTAAACAAGATATAGAAGAATATATACAAACAGAAAATTTAAGTATACAAAAGAAATTTAATAGTTTATTAAATATGAAATGTTGGATAACATTCAAAAATGGAAAGACAATAGAAACATATGCAATAATAGATAGTGGAAGCACTAAAAGTTGTATACATAAAAGTCTAGTACCTAATGAAGTATTAGAAAAAACAAAATTAAAAGTAATAGCAACATTAGCAGATGGAAGTACAACCCAATATAATCAGTGTATTGAAAATAGTTTCATAGAATTTGAAACAATAAATAAAGAAAAAAGTCTAAAATATAATTTACCTCAAACATGGGTAACAGAAAAAGGAAAACCAGAATTTGTTTTGGGATTAAATTTTCTAACATCAGATAATGGATCTATTACAATAAGAAGAAATTTAATACAAATAAATAGAAAAAATAGCTATTTATTAATAGATAAATCTGAATATAACAAAGAAGGATGTAGAAATTTAATTCACAAAGAAGAGGTAAATAATAGTGAAGATAATGAGTATGAAATATATGATAAATTTATTAAAAAACAAGTTTTTAATAATGAACCAATAAATTATAATAAACAAAAAGTTGAAAAATTAATAAGATTAGCAGAAAAAACTCAGATAATAGGGGAAAATCCTCTAAAACATTGGGATAGAAATCAAATAGAATGTAAATTGGAAATAATAAATCTCTAAATGGAAATTACGGAAAAAGATATAATATACAGCCCAGAAGATGAAAAAGAATTTGAAATACAATTAGAAGAATTATTTAAACTTAAGGTAATAAAAAATAGTATGAGTCCTCATAAAAGTCCTGCATTTTTAGTTAGGAATCATTCAGAACAAAAGAGAGGGAAAGCTAGAATGGTAATAAATTATAAAAGATTAAATAATAATACAAGAAAAATAGATTATGGTTTTCCAAATAAAGATATTTTAATAGATAGAATTCAAGATAAAAAAATATTTAGTAAATTTGATTGTAAATCAGGATATTGACAAGTAAAAATGGCCAAGGAATCAATAGAATGGACTGCTTTCAGCGGACCAAAAAGAGGTCATTACGAATGGTTAGTAATGCCATTTGGATTAAAAAAATGCACCAACAATTTTTCAACAAAAAATGGATAATATATTTAAAGATTTAGATTATTGTCTAGTATATATAGATGATGTTTTAATCTTTAGTAATAACAAAGAAGAACATTATAAACATATAGAAGAAGTAATGAATAGATTTATTTAAAATGGGATAATAATTTCAAAAAAGAAAATGGAATTATTTAAAGAACATATAGAATTCCTAGGACATAGTCTAGGAAATGGAATGATTAAACTACAACCTCATATAGTTAAAAAGATACTAGAATTTCCAGATAAAATGGAAGAAACAAAGCAATTACAACAATTTTTAGGATTGTTAAATTATTCAAGAATGTATATAAAAGATCTAGGAAGATTAGTAGGTCCTTTATATCAAAAAACAGGAAAAGGAGGACAAAAATATTTTAATAAGGAAGATGTTAAAATGGTTCAAAAGATTAAAGAAAAGGTTAAACAATTACCAGATTTAAAATTACCATTAGAATCGGAATATAAAATAATAGTAACAGATGCAAGTAATGAAGGCTGGGGAGCTATATTAATAGTAAAACCAGATAAATTTTCAAATAAAAGTGAAGAAAAGATTTCAAAATATGCAAGTGGGATTTTCAAAATAAGAATATGCCTTCAATAGAATGCGAAATAGAAGGAATAATTAATGCTTTAGAAAGTTTTAAACTTTATTTAAGACAACTATTTACAATAAGAATTGCATTGTTAAGCTATAGTAAGATTATATAAATATAATAGTGAAAGAAAAACAAGTACCCATAGATGGTTAAAATTTATAGACACAATCTGACAAGGTAATGGATATGAAGTTACTTTTGAACATATACTTGGAGAGAAAAATTTTTTGGCAGATTATTTATCCCGACAAGCTAATATATTTTTTGCAGGAAAAACAGGAGATGATAAAAATAGGGTTAAATATGTTGAACAAATATTCTGAATACTCAAGATGGTATTTCAGAAACCAGTATGGAAAAATAGTGGAACCAACAGTGCAACATATAATGAATAACCTGTTCGAAGCAGGTGAAACACGAAACAGAACATGGCTATTCAGAGGTTTGAATGCCTTAGCCGATGTATTCGGTAAGAAGCCAGAAAAATATATCCTTGTTTACAGGGGTAAAAAACCAGGCCTCTATGAGACAGAAGAACGGGCCTTTAAGGCAATGATTGGTTACAACAAAAGTGCCATGGAAACATTTGACAATCTGAGAGAAGCATATGATGAAACAAAGATATCTATCCGAACTCCTTACGTAATAGAAGGGGTTTACTGAGAAAAGAATAGATGAACTCGTAAAAGAGTTGTACAAAAAAACATTTCAACCACTCAATACCCGATGGTGAAGGATTGGATTATGGAAAAGCAATAAAAACAGATTTAACACATAGTATAAAATTCTGCAACCATTGTGAAGCAATGGAAAGGAATTTTAAACTGTTAAATGAACAGGTTGCCAAATTAAAAGGCAAAAATGAAATACTTCAAGATTCAATTAATCATCTTGAAAGTGAACAGGAAAATATTATTTGGGAGTTGATGAATATGAGAAATTCAAAGTTCGAATATTTTTCAACCCACAAATGTATTTGTCAACATTACCACCGAGAAATTGTGGTCAATATTAACAACGGGAAAAAACAATTTCTACAAAAAGCCGAAAACCGGAACAAGTTTGCATACAAAATAGCCATGATCGATACATCTTATTGGAACATGGGCAAAAGTTCACAAATCCTTTGGTGAAGAAATTATGGAAGAACAGAAACCAGTATTCAGAATTCATAGAGTTGGATTCACAATGTACAAACCATATGAATACGAAGGTGAAGAAATAACTCCACAAAAAATGATGGATTATGGATTGTTAGAAGGATTTATTTTACATCACAAAGAAGAAACAAAAGGTTTTGGAAGAAAACTAAGATCACTATGTAATAGTATCTTAGAATTAAATGAATTCATAATGCCAATAGAAGTTATAATAGACTCAATACCTCCTACATGGTATAGAGGAAATGTTGTACCAGCAAAACATGTCATCCATGTCAGAGAATGGAATGGAAATATAAGATTATCAAAAACAGAAACAATAGAAAGAGACTTCAAGGAACAATATCAAGAATGGAGAAACTATGCTGCTGCAGGAGTCCGATGGGAATCAAAAAGAAATAAACCATTGCCAGGATGGGAAATATGGGATATGGATGATTACCAAGTCATCTATATTCATAAACATCTCAAAGGATGGGCAACCTACGACGGACCTCCAGTTGTTGGTTTAGACATTCAAAGGAAAAATTGGTGGATACCTCAATCAATCTACCAAGAAACAGAACGAGATATTCAACATTGAAGATCTTTGAAGTTGAAGAAAGAAATCTCGATAACATGATGGAAGATTAAACGAAGCCAATCGAAAAGTGCGAGCAAAAGCGTGGTGGGCGTGGGGCCTACCAATCGTCAATCATAAATAATAAAGAAAAATAAATAGGTTAATATCAACGGTTTGATTCGTCCATCCATGACGACATCAAGACAAATCATACTTTATAAAAGCGAGGAATATACTTTAACATGTTCCATTTTTGAAAAAAAAAGGAATCTCAAGAGCTTTCTAAACAACTTTGTACAAAAGTTTTGATCCATAATGGACACGCGTAATCAATAGTTTAAAGAAGTTCCATTCCATTCACAAGTCTTGTGTAATTATTTCTTATATGTATTTGTATAAAGAGTCATTTCCTCTAAGGATAGCCAATAGATAGAGGACGATGTCTTAGCTTAGTATAGAAGAAAGCGCTTCTATTCATTATAAATTGATTTGCAATTGTATAAACTATTACATATGATAAAAATCTTCTTTCTAAAATCATTTGAAAACCTTCTTGTTTTTCTTTAATATCCGCAAGTATCTAAATAAAACCCCAAACATGAAAAACTCTTTCCGAGACCCCAACAACCCCAAGTGTGGATCACTTTTTTCTTTTTGTACAAAGTTGTTTGTCCTTCTTGCTTCTTGATTCCTTCTAAGTTAGTAAAGGAATACAAGCCATACATGAATAAAATATAGTTAAGAAGAAAATACGACAAGAATGGAATATTGAATCATTTATAAAAAGAAGAAAAATTAATACCACATAAAAATGTTTTTTATTTCTTTTTTTGATTCCCATCGGACTCCTTCAACAAAGATAGTTTCTCCATTCTTGATATTGTTCCTTGAAGTCTCTTTCTATTGTTTCGTTTTGATAATCTTATATTTCCATTCCATTCTTCTCGACATGGATGACATGTTTTTTGCCCAACATTTCCTCTATACCATGTTATTGAGTCTATTATAACTTCTATTGGCATTATGAATTCATTTAATTCTTACTATTACATAGTGATCTTAGTTTTCTTCCAAAACCTTTTGTTTCTTCTTTGTGATGTAAAATAACTCCTTCTAACAATCCATAATCCATCATTTTTTGTGGAGTTATTTCTTCACCTTCGTATTCATATGGTTTGTACTTGTGAATCCAACTCTATGAATTCTATTGGTTTTGATTTTCCATAATTTCTTCACCAAAGGATTTGTGAACTTTTGCCCATGTTCAAAAGATGTATCTGATCATTTATTTTTGTATGCAAACTGTTCGATTTCCGGCTTTTTGTAGAAATTATTTTCCGCCATGTTGTTAATATTGACCACAATTTCTCGTGGTAATGTTGACAAAATACATTTGTGGGTTGAAAAATATTCGAACTTTGAATTTTCATATTCATCAACTCCCAAATAATATTTTCCTGTTCACTTTCAAGATGATCAATTGAATCTTGAAGTATTTCATTTTTGCCTTTTAATTTGGCAACCTTAGATTTAAAAAATTCCTTTCCATTGCTTCACAATGGTTGCAGAAATTTTATACTATGTGTTAAATCTGTTTTATTGCTTTTCCATAATCCAATCCTTCACCATCGTATTGAGAGCAAGAAACTGTTTTTGTACAACTCTTTTACGAGTTCATCTATTCTTTTCGAAACCCCTTCTATTACGTAAGGAGTTCCGATATAGTTTTAAATCTTTATTTCAAAATGTGACTCTCCTTCGGGAAGGGGAAAAAGAGTTATAAAACTTATTTAAATATTTTTCTATATTTTTGGTGTGGTCACGACTCTTTCCGAGCCCCCCAACAACCCCAAGTGGTATCGAGCACGAAAAGGTTCCTGATCCAATCTTAGTTTAGATTGTAGTTAAGTGTAACTCTTTCAACTTTTTCTTCTTTCTTTTAAAGATCTGCATAATTTGTTTATTCATTTTAACAACCACAAAAAGGAAGACATGTTAAAAGACCTAATCCTAATAGAAAATTTGCTTGCTATACTTGTGGAGATCCAGATCACTTAGCGAGAAATTCTAACAAAAAGATGAATAATCCATATAGAGCAAATAAAATAGATGGATTGTAGATGTTGTAAGTATAAATTCTTATGACAATAGTTTTTATTCAATAGATGAAATAGAAGAAAGAATAAAAGATTTTGATGAATTCGAAAATTTAGAAATAGATCAATTGAAAAATATGATGGATAGTTTAGCAATACAAAATTATTTTTATATGAATAGAGAAGAAACACAACATGAACATCAATGGATACATGGAGAAAGAATGTTCACTAAAAAATGTGACTATTGTTTTTGTATCCCGATATGAAAAAAAACGTTACGGTGTTTTACTTGTAATGAAGAAATATGCATTTTCTGCTTGAAAAAGAATATAATATAGAATATAAAAATGAAAAGAAAGAAATAATAGAGAATAATGATTTAGAAAAGGACACTGTTAAAGTATATTCCTCGCTTTTATAAAAAAATAAAAGCAAAACTAAAATACTTTGTAAAAAGAAAATAAAAATTCATTAAAAAAAAAAGTACATGATGTCTACAAGTTTTAGGTTTGGTGACATCAATTAATTAAATAAATCTTGACATGATTTAATGATAGTTATATAATTTTGTGTTACTAAAATATAGCCTAAAAATTGTTACAATCAATAAAATATAGTGTTGCCAAGAGTGCTTCTTAAATAAAGTGATACCTATTTGTGTTACAAAAGAAATAACAAAAAAAGTGATACTTAAAAAGTGTTACTTATTTAAAAGTGTTACATATAAGCGTTACATATTGATAAAAGTGTTACCTATTTGCGTTACAAAAGAAATACAAAAAAAAGTGATACGTAAAAAGTGTTACTTATATAAAAGTGTTACATATAATCGTTACATATTGATAAAGTGTTACAAAAGTGTTACATAAATATTGTAATGTAAAAAGTGTTACAAACATGTGTTACATTTGTACTTTATGTAAAAAGTGTTACAAAATTTGTGTTACCTAATGTCATTTATGTTGTATTGATACACTTCAATCAGTTACCATCTTTTTATGGAATGCCCAATGAAAATCCTCTCAATTTCATTCGGGAATTCTATTCTGTCATTCAAACTTTTCCTCTACAGGATTTGAATGAGGATCAACTTAGGATACATTGTTTTCCATATACTCTGAAGGATCTGGCAAAACCTAGCTTATGTCTCTACCTCCCAACTCTCTTCTTAATTGGGAGGCGGTGTACAATAAGTTCATGGACAGTTCCTACTCTCATAAAAAAATGTCAGATCTACGAGGTAAGATAGCTACCTTTAGTCAAATGGAAGGTGAGCCTTTTCATGAGGTCTGGGATCGTTTTAAAGATTTACAAACTAAATGCCCACCATTATCACTACCCACTGGAATTGTTAAACCAATTCTTCTATGATGAATTATCACATAACTTTCAATATATGGTTGACAATGCTGCTGGGGGTGACATGGGTGTGCCTACAACACATGAAATTTATGATATTCTAGAGATGATGAGTGATAACTCCCAACAAAAGAGTGCCCGAAGAAAATAGGCTACCCTGAATGAAGTAACTCCAAGTTACAATGTGACAAAATAATTGGCGGAGTTAACTAAATAAGTACAATTGTTGGCTACACGGGGGCAATATTCTACCGCCCCTCCCTCTGCCGAGTCATGCAATATTTGTGGTGAATTTGGTTATGGGGTTAATGTTTGTAATATGGTGATTGAAAATCAGGTTGAGGACATTAGCGCTATCCAGGGTTTTTAGCAAAGGCCTCACAATGATCCTTACGCTCAAACTTACAACCCAGGTTGGCGGAATCATCCGAACTTTAGTTGGGGAAATTCACAAGATCCATCTCAAATCCATCCAAGGCCACCACCCCAAGGTCAGTCATCAAACCAATCTCGGCCTCCATCTATTGAAGATAGCTTGAGTTCGTTCATCCAGGTTAGTAAGAAAACACAAAAGGCCAACATTCAGCGGTTTGAGTCCATGGAAGCTTCATTTAAACGTCTTAAAACCCAAGTTGGTCAATTGGTCACTCAAGTTGTTGAAATTTCTCATCATGTGGTAAATAAAGGAAAACTTACCTAGCCAACCAGAACAAGCCCAAACCGTCACCGTGTTATGAAGTGGTAAGGTTATTGATAACAAAGTTGAAATTTTATTTTCTACTACTTTGACTAACCCTGTAGGTGACGCGGAGATAGAGAAGGCCCCGAATTCAAAAGATATGCAAAAGGAGGAAGAGGGGAGTAAATGATATTTCTTGCACAAAACCAACAATCCTTACAAACCTCCAATTCCTTTCCCAAGTCGCCTTCGGAATGAAAAACAGGATAAGCAGTTCTTGGATTTCTATAACATGTTATCTAAGGTTAATGTTAATTTACCTCTGCTAGATGTTATTAGAAATGTGCCAGTTTATGTCAATTTTTTTTAAAAAAACTCGTATCCAACAAAAGGAAGTTCGGTGACAACGGAAAGGTAATAGTTTCAGAAGTGACAAGTGCGATTCTTTAGCACTAATTGCCTCCCAAACAACGAGATCTAGGTAGTTTTGTTATTAAAATTGCAATGGGAAACGATAAG
Organism: Rehmannia glutinosa; assembly: GCA_016081115.2. Lineage (NCBI taxonomy): Eukaryota > Viridiplantae > Streptophyta > Magnoliopsida > Lamiales > Orobanchaceae > Rehmannia > Rehmannia glutinosa. Next base: position 25,630,883 of record CM071928.1, on the reverse strand, counting down.
AACACTTCTGGGATGCTCGATTTGGGGGCCGGGATCAATCTGATGCCTTATTCTATTTTTAAACAACTTGATTTAGAGGAATGAATGTGTCTTCAACTTGCTGATAGGTCCATTCGGTACCCTAAAGGTGATGTTCAAGATATTTTGGTAAAAGTGGGTGGTCTAATTGTCCCTGTTGATTTTGTTGTATTAGAAGTAGGAGAAGTGCAAAATCAAGGTAATGAGCACACACTTTTGTTAGGCCGCCCATTTATGGCCACCTCGCACACACTTATTGATGTTAAAAATGGCCGCATGACTACGACTGTGCTTGGTGAAACTATGACTTTCTCTATTTCTGACACTAACCCTATCCCCTCGCATGCATCACTTGAAATTGCTCTTTCGTTGATTTAATTGATGGAGCAGTCGAAAATACATTTTTGCATGATTATAGTCTTGATACTTTATTTCTTAGCAGGATGATATTTTTAACGTCATGGAAGAAGTATGGGCAAGCCTAAAACGAGAGGGGGTGATGCAAATATTCGCGTTAGAAGATGTGGATAGTAAACCCCAACAAAAACTTGAATTGAAAGAACTCCCTAAGCATTTAAAATATGTGTTTTTAGAAGCAGGTGAGAAGAAGCCGATAATTATTTCTGATGTACTTTCTAAAGAAAAAGAGGGAGAATTGTTGGTGGTGCTTAGAAAATTTAAAAATTCAATTGGATGGGGGTTAAGTGATATAAAAGGGATTAGCCCTGCTACATGAATGCATATAATTTTTCTAGAAGAAGGGGCTAAGCCTAGTAGAGAAGCTCAAAGAAAATTGAACCCCGTAATGATGGAAGTAGTGAAAAAAAGTAATAAAGCTCCTAGCTGAAGGGGTGATATACCCGATTATGGATAGTGAATGGGTGAGTCCGGTTGTACCAAATAAGAGTGGGATAACAGTCGTAGAGAACAAAAAAGGTGAAATTATTCCCACTAGGACCACGACTTCCCCCTTCCCTTTATTGATCAAATGCTTGACAAACTTGCAGGACATAGTTTCTATTGTTTTTCGGATGGTTGTCAGGTTATTATCAAGTGGCCATCGCACCGGAGGATTAAGTAAAAACTACATTCACATGCCCAGTTGGGACTTTTGCATTTCGACGAATGTCGTTTGGACTTTGCAATGCGCCATCAACCTTCTAGAGGTGCATGTTTTCAATTTTCTCTGACATTGTTAAAGACTTCATTGAGGTATTTATGAATGATTTTTCTGTATTTGGTCCTCTTATTCCGATTGTCTTAATAAATTGGCTAAGGTTCTTGAACAATGTATTGAATGTAATTTAACTTTAAGTTGGGAAAAAAGCCATTTTATGGTGACAAACTGAATTGTTTTAGGCCATGTGGTTTCAAAAAAAGGAATCGAGGTTGATAAAGCTAAAATTGATATTATTGAAAAACTATATCTACCCATTAATTTAGAGTAGGTCTCCCATAGGACCGTCTTACGGATCCTAGTCCGTAAGACGGATCCACCCGCCCCACCCACCCCGCGCCAAACTACTTGTTATTTAAAAAAAATCACTTCAACAATCCACAAGATTCGAACCCGCGACCTATACAAGCTTAAGGTGGTGTTCTACCACTACACCACTAGTGCTTGTTTTGCAATTTCAGTATAACCATATATATAAAGTTATTCATAAATACACTTGGTAAATTGAATAAAAATTAAAAACGCCTATAAATGAAGAGGATAAGAATCGAACCCAAGTCTATTATAAAACATGATACATTATCTCAATAAATGGATACTTATAAAAGTGTTACTTTAACTACATCATATTTATTTTTTATTTTTCCTCTTTTTTTGTTCCTAGTTTGTAACTGTATTACAAAATCTGATACTTTATCTCAACAAATGGATACTTTTACTTATTAAAGTGACACTTTAACTATATCATATTTATTTTTTATTTTTCCTTCTTTCCTTCATTTCTAATTTGTGACTATATTAAAAAACATGGTACTTTACCTAAAAAAAAGACACTTTAACGTATAAAAGTGTTACTTTAACTCTGTTATATATATATATATATATTGTAATTACAATAAACATAATTTGTGACTATATTAAAAAATATGTTACTTTATCTCAAAAAACAAATGCTTTTACTTATAAAAGTATTACTTTAACTCTATCATATTTATTATTCATCTTTCTTTGTATTTATTATTAAAAAATGTAATACTTTATTTAAAAAACAGATATTTTTATTCTTAAAACATGATATTTTCTCTCAAAAAATATATATTTTTACTCATAATGGTGTTACTTTAACTCTGATATATTTATTTTTCCTTCAATTTAATGTCATAATAATCTGTGGCTATATTAAAAAATATGATACTTTATCTAAAATAACCGATACTTTTTCTCATAAAATTGTTACTTTACCTGAGGAAGAAAAACAGAAAAAAAGGTAGGAGCTGCTTTGACCCACGGACCTAGTGAACAGGATCCGCGGATCCACGGGTCAAGTAGGATCCGTCTTACGGATTGAGACCCGTAAGACGGTCCTACATTAGTTTTTGCTTTAATGTTAAGAGCATTAGGAGTTTTCTTGGGCATGCTGGATTTTATAGAAGGTTTATTAAGGATTTTTAAAACATTAGCCAACCTCTTTGTAAATTGCATGCTCAAGATGCCCCTTGTTATTTTGATAAAAATGTTTAAATGCTTTTAACACATTAAAAGAGAAATTAATAAATGCGTCTGTTGTTGTTGCTCCTAATTGGTCACTGCCTTTTAAAATTATGTGTGATGCGTCTAATCATGCTGTAGGGGCCGTCCTAAGACAAAGAATTGATAAATTGCTCCATGCGATTTATTATGCTAGTTTGACTCTTAATGATGCGCAAGTAAATTACACTACCATTGAAAAAGAACTGTTAGCTATTGTTTTCTCCTTGGATAAATTCAGATCTTACATTGTTGGGTCTAAGGTAATTATTCATAGTGATCACTCAGCCCTGCGATACTTGTTGAGTAAGCCACAAGCTAAACCTAGGTTAATTCGGTGGATTTTGATGTTGCAAGAATTTAATGTTGAAATAAAAGATAGAAAAGGGTGCGAGAATGTAGTGGCGGATCACTTGTCTCGTCTTACTCTTACTGATGATACTCTTGCTTCTCATAAACACGAGCATATAATTGATTCTTTCTCCCATGAACAATTAAATTAGGTTACTTCAATTCCTTGGTATGCCGACATTGTGAATTATCTTGCATGTGGAATTGTGAGAACTAACCTTTCATTTCAGGAAAAGAAAAGATTTTTATCTACTTGTAGGTTCTACTTTTGGGATGACCCATACTTGTTTAGAATCTGCAAGGATGAAATTATCCGAAGATGCATTCCTAAAGACGAACAAAATAATATTTTGGCTTTTTGTCATGAAATGCACTATGGTGGGCACTTTGGAGGCCGTAAAATAGCCTTTAAGGTTCTACAATCAGGACTCTCTTGACCATCATTGTTCAAAGACGCACATAATTTTGGGCTGACATGTTATAGATGCCAAAAGACTAGAAATATTAGTAGGAGGAATGAAATGCCTTTGAATAATAACTTGGTAGTTGAAATATTTGATGTGTGGGGTATTAATTTCATGGCCCCATTCCCTAAATCTTTTGGTTATGAATATATACTTGTTGCTGTTGATTACGTGTCCAGGTGGGTTGAGGTAATCCCCACGAACACTTGTGATGCTAACACTGTCATCAAGTTGGTGCAAGAAAATATTTTAAGCAGGTTTGGATACCCGAGAGCTATTATTAGCGATGGGAGAAAATATTTTTGCAACAAATTATTCCAAAAACTAATGAAGAAAAATTACATCACACATAAGGTAGCTACACCTTATCGTCCTCAAACTTCCAGGCAAGTGGAAACCACCAACAAACAAATAAAGGGGATTTTGGAGAAGACAGTAAATCCTACAAGGAAAGACTGGGCTACCAAGTTAAATGATGTGCTCTGGGCATATAGAACAACTTATAAAACGGTTTTGGGAATGAGCCCCTATCGACTAGTTTTTGGGAAAGCGTGTCATTTACCAGTTGAAGTGGAGCACAAGGCATATTGGGATCTCAAAGTAACAAATTTTGATTTAGACAAAGCAGGAGTCGAAAGGAAGTTGCAATTGTCTAAACTTGACGAGTTTCGCAATGATGCACATGAAAATACGCGAATATACAAAGATAAAGTCAAACGGTTGCACGATAAAAGGATTAGCCATAAAAATCTCGAACCAGGAATGAAGGTCCTTTTATTTAACTTACGGCTGCAATTATTCCCAAGGAAATACGCAAATATACCCTTATGGAACAGTAAAAATACTTAATCCAAGGGCGCATGAATCCTTTAAGGTGAATGGCCATCGGGTTAAGCCATACTTTGAAGGGGTATCTCATGCTGAAGGAATCGAGAGCATAAGGCTCGAAGAGGTCACTTAAGACTGTACTCAGGTATCATCAAGCTAAGACGTTAAATAAACGCTTATTGGGAGGCAACCCAAGTTTTTTACCTTTTTATATTTTTTATATTTTTGCTCTTTTTATTTTCTCATCTAACCGTATCTAATGATTTGATTGAGTTTTTTCTCTTTTTATAAGTATATATATAATATTAAAAACAAAAAAAATAAATAATTAAAAAAAATAATAAAAATTTCAGGACGTGCGCGGAAGCGCAGTTGGAGGACGGTAGCGGCCACGGGTCGCGCGCGCAGGGGGTTGCGCGGCGCACAACCTGAGACACTGAACTATTCAGACGCGCACAGTTGCGCGCACGCGCACCTGGATAGACAGAGGAATATACAGTCGGGCAAATGGTTATTTTTCCCCAAATTTTCAACTCCAAATCCTCTCCATATCTACCCCCACCCCCAAGTTTGACCTTCACACCTCCAAAGCACTCCGATTAAATGTGTCTCATCCACCAATGGCACCACCACGAGGAAGAAGGACACAAGATGGGACATCTAGGGCTCAAGAGGACACCCCAATGGCTTCGGTTGATTTAGCCGAGCAATTCAACGTCCCTTTTGCGATCTACTCCGAGGAGGGGCAATGGCATACAAGGGTAAGTCAACGCGAGGTGCCCGACGCTCACCCACTTTATTTACAAACATTAATGATTTGGGGTTAAAAGATGAACTTATGACTCTTGTTGAGGCTTTGGGGTGGAAGAAGTTTATTAAGTTATCGGGTGTTGCATATTCAGAGTTGGTAGTTGAATTTTACACCAATCTTCATTTTTCTAACGCACATTTGATGGATTTCACTTGTCGATTGCTTGGGGTAGAGTATAAAGTGGGCTATAAAGTGATGAAATCTATTTTTGAGTTTTCTACTAGAGGATTGTGATCTATCCCGAATTCATTTAATGCAAGACAATTTTGGTTTTAACTGATTGATTTCGATAATTTTTTGAGTAAGGGGACGCCCAATGGGTTTATTCAGGATCGGGCCGTTTATGTTTTTCACAAATTTCTCGCACATTAGTTATTTGGAAAAGATGAAAGTAATAAAGTGACGTGCCCAGAGTTGTTTTTAATATATTGTGCTAAGTCCCGTACCCAACTCTTTACTACCGCGTTTATTTTTGATACATTCTATCGGATTCAGAAGAGAAAAGTACTTACAAGCTGGGGATGGGACACTTTGTGTCACTTATTTCCTTATATTTTGGAATTTCTGATGTGGCCAGCCTTAATTATCACGCAGTGAATATAATTTTCATTACTAAAGCCAGTCTGCTCGGTTCTGAATTTTTTACTAAGGCAGGGGAATTCCGTGATATTACCAGACGAAAGTGCTTTTGAAGCCATATTTAGAACCCAGATGGCGCCTATCTACCCCAGCCTACTACCTTGGAGGGAGGCGGTCAAGGCGCAGATGATACCGATACAGATGAACCACAGGATTCACGTCCCGCTGATCCCTTCATCCCGGGCCCTTCTTCGGCCCGAGCCAAGGCCCCACCACTGGTTGGGACGCCATTTTGTCACACCTTGATTCTATGCAAGGCAACTTTATCCATTTCCAAAATCGGATGACTGATATGCATCAACAAATGAATGGCCTCCACACCCTCATGAGAGACATGAGCGTCCAGATAAACTCAATTGACAGTCAGGTGCAGAATATCGAATAAAATTGGATGCTATCTTTCTCGCCTCTCCACCCTCCACCACCACCTGAGGATGATCAGTGAGTTTCCCGAAAAATTTGTTTGTCTTGTTTGTTTTTCCATTCTTTGTTCTTGTTTGTTTTCCCTTCGCCTGCAAATGTTTGACATTATTATTTTGCGTGTTATTTTTCACTACTCTAGTTTTTCTATTTTCTTTTTGTGTTTTTTGTTTCTCCAAATGGCTTTTGCAGAATCATAGGTGGATGTACTTATGACATTACTTATCAATCTTCGAAATTTTCAGGGACGTATTTTATCTTCTCTTTAATATTCTTTTTTCCGCATTGAGGTTATTGCGTGATTTAAGTGTGTGTGGGGGGGTACAATTCGTCATTGATAATATAGGTTGACTGCTTGTAATTAATTTTTTCGTTTGCCTATTGAGTATCCCTTGTTTAATAATAGTGCTATTTAATTAAATTTGAAATTGATGCATTAATTTGAGACTCAATAATTAAATGACATCGTGAATTTGATGCACATGATTTGACTAAGTTGTAAATTAACCTTTGTGATAAACAAGTTAGGCAATGGTTAAACAATAATCCATTTTGTGGGGTTCAAATTATGTGATTTCATTGATGTGAATTGAGTTAAAACCCTATTTATTTTATGTGTGTTACAAAACTGCTAGCCTTGCAGAAAAAAATAAAATAAAAAAATAAACATTACAAGCGTCGAAAAAAATGAATTATAGAGCGCTTCAAAAAAAAAAAAAAAAAATAGAACAATCGAGACTATACTCTGTGGTTGAGTCGTTCGAACTAGGAGCATTCATGAGTCCCATGTTTGACTTTTTACGTAAAACGGCGACCCAAACATGAGTATGGGAAACCACCCTAGGAGCCTTTGGAAAATATCCAAGTTTACACTTAGTGGAATAATGTCTCGTGAGTTCTAGCGGAAAAAATATATGGCTAGTACTTGCGTAATTTATGTATGAATATAAGGGTTTTAACTTTTGGCACAAATTTGAAATTTTGTAAAGAAAGCCAAACACCTTGATTAGATGTTTAATTTTAGCCAAGTAAGTTTATTGCGAAGGTTGGGGATCGATGAGGAATAATCCGAGGTGAATAGAACTTGATGTTATGGAGAAATCGATTTTCAAAATAAACATTATATTTTTGATTGAGTTTATGGGCATTATTATTTGCTTGAGGCCAAGTAAAGGGCTAAGTGTGGGAGAGTTATTTTGAATGTTTTTGTGTGTGATTTTTGTGTAATTTCTATTTTTCGTGTGTGTGATTGTACGTATTTTTGTGTCTTTTAAGCCTACTGTTTAATAATGTTATATGTTACATATGATATTTTTGTTTGTTTCGTAGGTTTTCGTAAAAAGAGAACTTAAAAAGTGTCAAAAACGGGCATTACGGGCGAAAGATGGTCGGGGAAACCGGCGTTGTTCGCGTGCGCGCAAGGGTGCACAACGCGCACATAAGTCAGTGAAGGAAATTAGTCTCGCGCGCACTTGCGTGTGGCGCGCAATGTCAAGAATGACGTGAATGTGCGCGCCGCGCACAACGACAACGAAGGGCATGCACAGCGCGCAAAGAACATGCCCGAGAAGAGACGACGCGCGCGCCGCGCAAAGGCGCCGAGGCACATAGAAATATGTACAATGGTAAGTCTAGACACATCGTTGACACAATACCATTAGACAACTACTCTTAACTGGTGTTATCTTTATTGAATACGTGAAGTCAAAGGATAATTTAGTGGATCTGTTAACAAAAGGGTTGAATCTGGAGTTAGTTGGGAAATCATCTAGAGGAATGGGACTTAAGCCTCTAGAAAATGAGTTGATTCAATGGAAACCCAACCTAGTTGACTAAAGATCAAAAGATCTAGGTTCAAAGCGACAAACTAGTTGTAAAAAGCTCTAATATCACTGTGGGGGAGTTATCCCTTGTCCATTTCTTAACAGTGATGCCAGTGGAGTAAATGATAAGCAATTGACTTTTAATGATTCTTGTGCATCATGGTTTAGAGAAGGTAGTATGGTTATCTCTCTCTACATAACTGATTCCATATTGGATGGTCCCCACATGTTTTGATAGACAATTTTACCCTTATTGGGGTAATTAATTGGTTAATGTATTATTATCATATATTAATTCTATCCTTTGATGTATATATGAGATGGTTGAAATCAGTTCACACTGTCTCACCATAAAATGTGGTGTCATTGGATCCTCTCATATTGATGAGGGTTAGTATAGAATGGGCCGAGCTGAACTTTACTCGTTGATGAACTTTGCTCCCTATTGGGCGAATTGATGAGCTTTGCTCATTGGGCCGAACTGATGTGCTCTTGTATTGAGAACCCTTGTTGGGCTGAGCTGATGAGCTTTACTCATGGGCCGAGCTAAGGAGGTTTCTTGCTAAGGATGAGCTAATCTATTAAATTTTCATGGGTAAATAAGTATTAATGGTTAAGTTAGTAAAATCGGGTGTTATATCCTCTTTAGTCCGACCTGACGTGCAAACGAGTTGAGTAGGAATGAGTTTGGTCCAAGAACTAGGTTGGCCAAGAAGCCCACATCAAGAATTAACACAGAAGTAGCCGAGCTAGTGACCGGGAATGTAAGTGGTCAGCTCGGACCCGGTGAAAGAAGTAAAATTAGAGTTTTGGAGATTGGATATTTTCTTAATCATGATTCTGTTACCAAATCATAACAGAATCCGAATTTTACGGAAAGCCTAATCCGAGTTAAGCTATAAAAGCCCAAGTCCAGGTTCACTCTTAACCTAATCACACTTTTTTCATATTTTTTATATTTTCGCCTCTTTGTTGTGTAACACTCTAGCTTCTGACCTAGGCGTCAGAGAGGGCACGCCGAAGCACCCCTCCGGCCCTCCTTTTGTGCAGGTTCACGGTGGAGTTCGGTCGGAGAGCAATTTCAAAAAAGCGGAACATTTTAGGAGCAACCACCTATATATATATATACATGACTATAATTTTTTTTAATTATATAATGCATCGCTTATCAGTAATTGTCAGCGCATTAAGTCAGTACCTTCAGATTTTACCGTGTCCATTGTCATCCCACCATTAAACCAAACGACTAACCTAGTTAAACGAAATAAGAAAAAATTGACAAATCAAAAGTGACATACAACAAACTGAGAAAAATCAACCTTCATCAAATTAGCAAGGTTTTGTTAGGAACGTTTAATGAACGAGTTTCAATTACTTGAATTTTTAAAATGAACAAATTTATAACGAATTTATAAATATGAATATGTTGACTTCCACTCCACAACAAGTTTTGGAAATCAACATTAAACTGCACCTCATGTGAGTCTTATTTTTAAATCACATGAAAAATAAATTAAAAAATTACATATCAAACAGTGTTTAGCTTCCTTAACTTAGGAATCAAAAGCAATGGCTTTTCCTTCTTCAGAGTTGTAAAATACTTCTCGTTTGTGTCGATAGTAGTTGGGTCTGCTCCATTTGGAAGGCTCCAGTCAAAATAATGCAATAAAGACCCGACGAGCATCTGAATATTTTTGAAAGCCACAGCCGATCCTGGACACATTCTTAATCCTATTCCAAAAGGCAAATACTCAAAATGGGTACCTCGGTAGCCTATTTTTGAGTCGAAGAACCTATCGGGTTTAAAGCTTGTTGCTTCTTCCCAGTAGTTTGGATCTTGCGCAATTGCCCAAGCATTCACAAGTACCATACTATCTTTTGGGATTAAGTAATTATTCACCTTGCACGCCTCGAGTGCACGATGAGGCACCAACATTGGGCCGGAACATGAAGTCTCAATGTTTCCTTTATACAAGCTTGGAAATAGTGGCATTGGGATAAAAGTGTCTCACCGAGTTCATCTCCTTCGACGGCTTGTGCTATTTCATCACGCACTTTGGTCAACATTTCTTGATTTCTCATCAATTCTACGATCAACCACACCGTGGTTATAGTGGTCGAATCCGTGGCACCAATCAATAATTCCCATGAAACATGTAAAGATAAGTTCTCTATAAATTTATGTATAAATATACTTGGACCAGTAAAGTACTCATGCATGATAATTGATTGTAGCAGTTAGAAATATTTGAATGAGCTAATTAAAAACAAGAAATATATATTGAGTATTTATCAATAGTATTGTAGACCATATAATATGAGTTAAGGAAAAAGGTTCTTACAATCAACGCATTGCCAATTTGATCTTTTGAAAAATCTTATCACAATAGGACAATGTCCAAAAAAATGCGGAGTTGAATTGAGGTTTTCACGTCCCATTGATTTTCTTTCGTCAATGATACCACCCCAAGTTTGTTGTATTTTCTGGTACATATCCATGACCTTCTTTTTACTCCAAAAGTCTATCCCTTTCAAAATTGGCAAGAAATCGACCAAACCAAGAGTCGTAGTCTTTTCAATCACCTCGTTCACTAAAGCCATCATATCCTTATATTCATTATTTTCTTGTCCGTGAATGTCAAACAGGTTTCTTGAAGTTAGAGCAATAGAGATGATATTGGCTAGTGTTGCGAACATCATGTCTTCAAGATTTGCGACTTTTCCTTCATTAGTTTGCAAATGACTTACCAAGTCCATGACCTTCGCCTTTCTTATCCAGGCATTTGATTCCATAGCCTTGGAAGAAAATACACAATTTTGGCCGATAGAACGTAAGAGTTTCCATGACTTGCTACAATCAGGTGACAACACAATAGATGAATTCATGATTCCGGGAAGGTTATGATATACCGATGGCAAGTGCCTACCTGAAAATATACGATCGTGGGTTTTGCAGAATTCTTTTGCAATATCAGGTGATGAAGCAACCACCATGAGTTGGTCCCCAAGCTGGAAAGATATTAGAGGACCATAGATTTGGGACAACTTTTGGAGTGCTCTGTGAGGTTTGTATATTAATTGGGAAAGATAAGTCAAAACATACAATGAATTAGGGCCTGGTGGAAGCTGTCGGGATCCAAATAGGAAATGCTTTAGGAATAGAAAGACAATTGGTAACAAAAAAAACAAAGCGAGTGCCATATTAATAGAAAATGATTGTGGCTATTTGAAAGCTAAAATTTGTGTTTGTTAATTGGGAATTAATTTCTGGAACTGAAATATATATGTTAGAATTGAATGAAGGAAAGAAAGAATGGGTTTCTAATTATTACTCTTTTAGAGTTCTAAGAAAACTAGACTTAGCTGATTATGGGAAAAGAAAATGAAGCAGCTTCATATTTATAATGGTGAGGTTCATGCACATAATGGGCTCAGTTCCAGTCAATATACGAAAATATATACTGTATTATTATATACAATAATATAATGAATAATATATATTTTGAAAATATAATACTACATCAACATGTGTTGTACTATGTGGAATGTTGAAAACTATACGTGGCAGTTAAGGAAAGAATCGGGCGTGTGTTGACCCCTAGCAAAAAATTTTTCTCCCTATTTCCCCTGAATTATTTTTTCCCCTTAAAAACACATATAATTTTTTTCATTTTTTTCCACTGAAAAACGGGACAAAAAAAATTTGGGGTGTCATTCATGCATTCCCTTTTTCAAATGGAGTAATATAAGATTACTTGGTCATTATAAGGGGTTTGATGTCAAACGTCAATCTAGCTAACTTCTTCATTTGAAAAGTTGGTCATTTTTGGATGACAAACAGTAGAAAAAAAACAAAGCTACTAATTAAATAAGGAAATTCTTCGGTTATTAACTTACTTCTATTCTCCTGGTTTTGAATCTATTGTAACAATGACAGAGACCTAATGCTCAAACATTCTACTTTTTCACAATTTGGATATTTTATTTCATCTAATATTCAGATTCATAAATATTGTGTGTTATGAGTATCCATAATTGTTTCCAAAATATATATTTTACGTACGAGAATTATATATACTTAGTGTTTATTTGTAAATTAAAATACCAAATAAACACCAAAATGGAACAAAAGATACAAAATGGGTTTCGGTACTTCGTCAGATCACTTTTTACATAGCCAAGTGGGCAAAAATAATAAATATTACATTATTACTCTATTTTTATTTTTATTAAGTATGAAATTTTATTATTTTGTCCACTTGGCTAGGTTAAGTTGTTCTTTTTATTACAGTATAATTAAAGGTACTTCAGATACTTAGTGTTACATTTTGTATTTCAGATACTTAGTGTTAGGGCCGGTCCTGGCACGACGCAAAGTGTGAAAAATTGTACATGTAATTGTAGGACTTCAAATTGTGTTAGCATCTCTCAATTTTTCTGATCAGCCTTTTCTTCTTTTTTCCCTTTATTTTTTCCCATTAAGTTTGTTCGTAACCATTTTTTATACCAGCCATAGATACAAAAATATTTTTCATACAAACCCGATGTTCTACAATCAGTTTGAGTTTGTCAACAAAAGTTTGTAAGACCAATCGATGAGCTTCCTTATTCCATTTTGTGTGTTCCACTATGTATTCCATTGTTGTGGATGATTGACAAGTATAAATATTCGTTCAATTTTATTAAGCTAAACAACAAGTGTACGACACGGTTTAGATAGTAGCATGCAATGTCGTATTCCACATGGATTGATTAGTTTTTTTTTAATAAATAGAAATACATAAAAGAAAGAAAAAAGTCCTGATCACAAACCGATCAGGTAATTAACAAAGGAAAGAAAATGTTAAAATTCAGAAAAATAAAACAACAAAAATAACTTAAAAATGTAATTTAATCAAAGAACGTCTATTTCTAGAAGATCTTCGAATGGCAAAGTTAGTTGTTTTTTTAGCACATGATCGAGTATCTTCTTGATGGTCTAATGTAGCCTGGTGGAATATCGGCCCATGATCCACGAGCCACAATTGTCATAGACTTGAGCTTTCAAGAATCACATGAGGGAAAGACAAGCGGAGTGGTGGAGGGGTCACCTATCTTTGTCTTTAAAGATTCTTCTTGTTCCTCGTCTTCTTGTTCCTCCTCTTCCACCGTATCTGACCACTGTTTTCGTCTTTGCCGCCACCATCGCTGGAAACTCTCCGACGAGTAGCAAGCAGTTAAACTCGATAGTCATTAATAGGCATATCTGCGTGAGATCGCGTCCATAGCTCGTTGCAAGCTCTCTTTACCTTTATCATCTAAACTTCCAGCCATAACCATATTATCCGAAGCTACCACTAAATTTTGCTGCAATGGTTCATGAAGAACCATCCTTCGATCAATATTTATTGGCCCTGCATGATTAGTATCTCCCATGCAATCACTATTACTCTTGTTATGACTTGACCCCTCCCCGCGAGTTTGAACTTGCTCCGCATTAATCTTTTCATGAGGAATTTGTTCATCCTCATCCCGCTGAGAATCTCAAAATGATATTAATTTGAACATGCAAATTAGATATGCCCCCTTTGCGTGAGAACGAAGCTCTCTTTACCTTTATCATCTAAACTTCCCGCTATTATTGAGTTGCACCCACTTGCTGCAATGGTTGAAACCATCCACAACTTTACCCTGATTTTGTAGTAGCATGGTCTCGGGAATTTGAGCTCCTCATCCGGGGAATCTCAAAATGATATTAGCACCATCCAAATTAGATTTTAGATTCTGCATTATGCTTCATCGCTTGATTGTTCGCACTCCACTGCTCAATCCACACTTTTCGAATGTCCAACAATTCGACAATGAGAGCGTAACCATCCACGGTAAATTTTCGTAATCGAAGAAATGAACGAACAATGGCCTATTCGTTCTACCATAATAAATTCTGCAATGGAGAATTAAAATCCAATTCTATAAGAACTCTTACGAAATGCCCTACTTCTCCTGTTAGAGAACGACCGTCTATCCGCATGGGCATGCCAAAAGACATGTGAGCTTCATAATTAACGCATGATGCCAATATTCCATACTCAACTCGTATATACGAACCCATACCTAAGATTTTGACGAATTTATACGGTATGGATTGAAGTCCGTAACCCACCATCGAGACGAATTGAGCCCGGTTTGATTCCGTATAGGCCTCCCAAATACTTTGTGTCCTGTCTTTCACGCTCGAGAATTGTATGTTGTAATAACCCTTTCCCGGGGTATAAAGGCGCCATGAACCGTCAATATGCCGGACCTCAAAAGTCTTCGTCTAAGATCCTTTAAACCTAAAGGTTGGGATCCTTTAGGTAACATTAATCTATCAATCAATATGTTCCGTAATACCGCCACCCATTGTTGGTAAATTTCCTCATCCATAGTGACCGAAAAATACTCCCCCTTTTTCACAAAGGTTTCAAATCTCCCGAGGATAGCATTTGAGCGAAAGTTTGATTGATAGTCCCATGCACGTTACTTGTGTATATGGGATTAGGGTTTAAACTAGGGTTTTGAACAAAACCCTCCTCCATCCTAGGCGCATGGGTACGACTAGGGCACCCTAAAACTAGATCGAAATTATTGATTGGGATGCCTAATGCCAAGGAATAATTACCTGTTTCATTCGGAGTTTACGATCTGCGATTTTTGAAATTCTGTGTTAGCCGCTGCGTGATGTATGCGCGATGCGTTGTTGGGTCTTGATGCTGATTTTATCGATTGTTTATCCCCAATACCTGCCTTGGTGTTCTCAAGAAATAGTAAAGAATTGAAATTCATAATTAACAGACTAGTAATTGGATTGAAGAAGATGATTATGTTCGAAAATTATCATTCTCGAGAGAGAATTTTCGAAAACCGCTAGGGTTTCCGTTCGCGTCCATTTCTCGTCCTCTTCATAAGAGAAAAATGAAAGTGAAGGATCCTACTATGACGTATCTTTCAACACATGGATTGATTAGTACAGAGTACGACAATCTTAGCAGCTTCAATTTTATTAAAATGGTAGTATAATAAGTGAGTTGAATATCAATAATCTATATAAAAATAAAACAAGAAGAACTCTAACAAAAAAATATCAAACTCGCACTTGGAAAATTAATCAAGGAATAAAAGCGATCCTAGTACTATGAATTTAGCATGCATCTCTCAATTATATCCAATTTGTATTTCGCAAATCAATTATACCTTACCTATCTCGATCGAAGCAAACAAATCATAGATCAATAATAAATTGCTAGCATTTCTACTCAACATTAATATTTAATATTAACTCCCAAAAAAATACTGAATTAAGTATCAAAACCCCATAAACATCATAAGCCTCTCGACTCTACGATTATTTATCTCGTAAGTTCTTTATTGTTGGAACTCATGTCTCAAATTATGAACCAAAATATTATGATGAATACCATAAATAGATAGGCAAAACAAGCTAATACAAAATAAAACAAATCGAATATAAAGTAGATCCCATAGTGTAAATCATGTCCTAAAATCAAGAAGCAATTTTTGTTCGTTTGTGATTTCATACACAAATCCATCAGCGACATGCTTAAATAAAAAGAAAGAAAGAGATAGAAATTCTAGACTATTATGATGAATACCTTTACTTGGATGAATCCATCTTCATAAGTCGGAACTTTAGTGTCTTCCTTGATAATCTCATTATGTGGCTCTCTAAGGGATGATAATCTGTCAAGAACTGCTTCTCCCCACCGATTTTCATTTTCTAGGGCTTTTTAGAGTGTTTTTATAGCCTCTGGGGTCGGCCCAACTCAGTTAAGGCCTAATGTACAATAAACGTGCAGAAAAATGATGCCATACGGCCGGACCGTGTCAAACTAAACAACCGTGTGCATCCACATGGGCCGGCAAAGAACGACACGGGCATATAGTGTGGTCTTGTTTTTGCTCCTCCGAAGTCTCTGTCTTGGCCCGTGTGATTCAATACGAGCCGGTCGTGCGGGATACCATCTGGTCTTAAGTTCCCATCTTGATGTTGTTCTGTTTTCCATCCATGTTTTTCTTTGGCTCGTTCATTATTATATTTGCATTTCCTCTTCAATATTTGCAACATCTCTCGATCCAATTTACCTCCCTATAAAATTACAGAAGAAATTATTTTATCTCATCCAAAGTATAAAACCAAACCAACTAGACTTAATTACATATGTAAATGTAATAAATATAAGTCAAAATATGCACCAAAATGCGTGTATAAAAATCACCTATCATTAATTAAATAAATATGGGTTGTTAATATTTTAGATAAAAATACAAGTGTCAATCATCCATAATAATAGAATATGAAGTGAAACAAGAAGTGAAATAGGAAATTTGATCCCCCAGTCCTAATGTTTAAAGAAATAGTAAGACCAAATATGACAATTGGGATGTCATGTACCTACCTTAGCCAAGTTGAGTCATGGTTCATTCGTCCTAAATTGATGAATACAAACTTTATTTAAAGTTTTTTTTTTGAATAAATGCAAATTATTATTAAAAAGAAAAATATAGTGCAATGCTTATAAGCCAAACAACTAGCTTTAAAATATGAATCTTGTTAAAACCTATCAAAGTAAAACCTCATGAGAAAAACCTTTGATAGGAAAAAGAATATCCCACAGAAGAAATAACAAAAATAACTTCAAATCGCAATCTAAATGATGGGCCTCTATTTCTAGAAGACTTTCGAATGACATGTCATGTGTTTTTCTTTGCACGTGTTTGAGTATCATCTTGATGGTATGATGTATCCTGTGGAACGTCGGTCTAGGATCCTCGAACCACAATTGGCAGAACCTTCATAGCTTCTGACGAATCACATGAGTGAAAGACAATCAAAGTAGTTGATGAGTCGCCTAACTTGGTCTTTAAAAGCTTCTAATTTGTCTGCATCAACTTGATCGTCTTCATCCGCCATATATGACCAATGTTTTCGGCAAAGAATGCTATAGCTATGAACCCCTTGGAAGGATTACTTGAGCTAAGGACATAATATTAAGAGGAAGGCTATTAGAAACCCTTTCCATTACACGTTACAAATTAGCATGTCTATGTTCATCCAAATTTGCTGCAATCACAGAATCCCCAATAACCATTACGGAAACATGTTGTTGCGGTTAATAAAGAACCATGGCTCTATCTGTGTTGCTAGTATTATTTTTTGAAGCCATAATTTGATTCTCATTGTCAGATTTGTGCTCCAAATTCGTATAAAGTTTAAAAGATCAAAACCTTGACTGCGAAAGTCAAAATGTAATACACATTTTTTTATATATATGAAGACCGCTTGACATAGAATTGTGGTTCAATTGAATGAAATAAGAAGGATCACATAAATTCCCTACCAATAATCAATATCTTAATTTGATGTTATAAAGCAAGAATGGTTGTTTTTTTTAATACGACGCAGATGACCATTTGTTGCACTTTTAAAAAAGTGTACTTAAGTGATATGCATGATTGGTTTATTAAAATATTAGTCTCAAATTTGAGGTTTATACTTGAGTTTTGAATTTCAACTTTGGCAAATTCCCATGTTATTAAAGTCCAGAAATGTGTATAATCACATGGCTAATTAAATATCAGCCTATATTACAAAAGTAAAAAATAATATACATTAATTGACCGCAAAATATGAACTGGAATAATGGAAAGAATTCAAATTAAAAGGAAACAACTCGGATGTTTCTTACAGCCTTCTTAACAAAGAGAAATTAAGCCATAAAAGAGAGAGAATTTCTTTATATTGTATCATGAAGAAGCAAATGTCTGTGAACACACATATATATACAAGCTAGAAGCTAGAACGTAGCTAACTAACTGTCATTGTAACAAACTTGATAGACAAAACTAACTCTCTAACTGAATCTGTTACACTCCAATATTTCCCCTGCTTGGATTTTAGAAACTGTGGTGTGCTAAGTGAAAGCTTGTCGCACAACATCTGGAACCAATAAAGATAATGGTTTGGTGAACAAATCAGCTGGTTGGTCTTCAGATGGGATGAATCGAACTTCAATCTCTTTATTTAACACCTTTTGTCTGACAAAATGCACATCTATTTCTAAATGTTTGGTCCTTGCGTGGAAAACATGATTTTCAGCCATGGCAATTGCACTCATGTTTTCACACAACAACAAAAAAAGGAGATTCAACAGCAATCCCAAGTTCTTTCAGCAATGAGTGCAGCCATATGATATATGTGGTTGTGTCAGCCAAGGAACGATACTCCGACTCCGCACTACTTTTGGAAACCACTTACTGTTTCTTTGAGCTCCAAGTTAACTGATTTTTGCCAAGAAAAATACAATAAACCCTAGTCGATTTCCTGTCATCCAAATTACTTGCCCAATCAACATCTGAGTAAGCCTCCAACAACATTTTCTGTACAGGGTAAAAGGCAAGGCCTAAGCTGCTAATACCCGTAAGATACCTAAGCAAGTGTTTGCAATCAGTCCAATGGTTAATTGTGGGGGCATGAAGGCATTCACTCAACTTATTGACAACAAATGATATGTCTGGCCTTGTAACTGTGCGATATTGCAATGCTTCAATGGTGCTCCGGTAGTCAAGAGACAATTTATGTGCAGTGCTGAGAGGTGTTTCACTTGGCTTGCAGTGAAGCATATTTGTCTTACACAACATGTCAGCAATATATTTGAACTGGGTCAAAACTAAGCCATCAGGTGTTCTAGTAACTTCCAACCCAAGAAAATAGCATACTTTCCCAAAGTTTTAAGTGCAAACTGTTAGCCAATTGTCTGAATCAACTCAGTGATAGCAGTAGAATTTGCACCAGTGATTAAAATATCATCAACATAAATGAGTACTAGAAGAAGATGACCATTTAACCTCGTGAAAAACAAAGAGTTGTTTGAAATTGAGACAGAGAAGCCTCCATTAACTAAAAGCTGCTTCAGCTTATTGAATCAGGCTCTAGGTTTCTGCTTTAAGCCATATAGAGACTTATTTAACTTGCAGACATGAGTGGGATGAGTGTTATCAGTGAAACCCTCAGGCTGATACATAAAAACTGTCTCTTTCAAGTCCCCTTTTAAAAAAGTGTTATTGACATCAATCTGTTGAATGCTCCAACCATTTGTAACAGCAAGAGTACGAGCAAACTTTATAGTACAAGGCTTAATGAATGGACTAAAAGGTCTCAAAATAATCCATCCATTCTGTTTGTTGAAAACCCTAGCCACCAAATGGGCTTTATACCTCTCAACTGAACCATCTGGTTTTTGTTTCACCTTAAAACCCCACTTATTAGTAATCACATTCATATCAGCACTGAAAGGTACCAAAGTTCAAGTGTTTTGCCCAATCAAAGCATCAAATTCAACCTTCATCGCCTCTTTCCATCTAGGATCGGACAAAGCTTGAGAGACAGTATGGGCCCAAAACAGAAGAAAGAGGTAGTGATATAATAGATTTTAGGCTTGGAGATACCAAGTTTGGACCTAGTGACCATATGATGGGAAGAGGAAAATGGAAGAATACAAGAAGCTGGAGGAAGTGGAATGGGAGATGGTATGTGAACAGGAGAAGAGGGCAATGAACAAGAGGAAAAAGAAGAAGATGAGAGAGAGGGGGAGGTAAGACCAAGCAGTTGTACATGAAGTTGGATGCCATGAGAAAAAGTGGAAGGTTGTGAAGGAGAGGAAGGCACATGAAGGGGACGTGGAGAAAAAGGAATTGCTGTTAGAGATGAGGAAGATCTGGAAGCCAATGTGGAGGTTTTTGAGGAGAACAATTCATTATGAGACTCATTGAACTCCATAGTGCTTGCAATATAGATCCTGCCAGTGGCATCCAGACATTTGTAACCCTTACGAGAGTCAGAGTATCCAAGAAACACACATTTGAAGATCTGTACTGAAACTTGTGACTGTGATAGGGTCTGAGAAAAGGAAAACAAGTCTGACCAAACACTTTCAAAAAATTATAATCAGGGACAGAGTTAAAGAGTTTTTGAAATGTAGATGAATAAGAGAGAACAACAAAAGTAAGCCTATTTATAAGAAAAACAACAAAAGAAAAGGCATGCCACCAGTATTTGAGTGGTGTAGGGAAATTTACGTAATATATTTTGATGATATCACGTAAAACTTAGTGAAAACAGCCAAGTTGAAGAATAAATGACTCGACTGAAGATCAATATGAAGATTCAAATTTGTATGCAAATCGAGCGAGTGACGTGAAGGGAAGTCTCAGTCAAGTGACAGAAAATCTATCTCAGTCAGCAGACTGACAACTAAGTCACTCCAGGACAAGTAGAGTTGACTGTCAAAGGGGGTTAAGTAGTAGAAAGGATCAAAGAAAGTTGAAGAGATCCGTTGTCAAGGCAAAGTCAATTGTTTACTGAAATTAGGCATGTGTCAGACTGCCAACCTTAAAGCTGTTTTGCTAAAAGAGTGCAGAAAGCAAGGAACTAAGGAGATGTACCTGAAAACCTGCAGTGTTTAAGGGAAAGCTGCAGAGCATTAAATTCAAGGATCAATCTAGATTTAAGCTGCAAGACAAGACAAGACAATGACCTCAAAGTGTAGCTTGAAAAATACATGAATTTCTTCAATGGATATATTTTTCAAACAAACACTATAAAAGGCTGAGGAATTCATTGAGAGAAGGTTACGAATGCAAGCAAAGCAATAGGCACTAACCTGCAAAGCAAGAGCAAATATATCTCAAGCATTCTATTCTAATCCTCAAGCTTAAATCTTGAAGGAAATCAATCCAACACATTCAGTGAAAGAAAGACAACTTCAAACTTTTGAATATGAAAAACTTGTTTAAAGAACAAGAGGTCTACACTCGAAGGTTAAAGGAGGTGTAGTGAGGTTCCTATTCGAACCAGAAGCTTTGGACTCGTTGGAGGGTTGTGTGAACAAATCCAAAAGTTTGAAGGAGTCAAGTAGCAAGACAACTATTTTGTGAAGAAGTTGAGTCCCGTCCCAGCAAAAGCCAATCTTGTGTGATCAAGGCCTAGCTTGGACTATCACCATTTTGTAACAAAATCACGCTTACATTAGTGAATTCCTCTGGGGTTGGAGAAGAGTGGATTAGAGGAATTACTCCATCCTTGAACCACTATAAAAATTGCTTTGTGTCTTTTACATTCAACACTTTTATTCTCGCATATCTATATTGTTGTTTGTTTAATTTACTAAGTTAACTGATAATAACTAAGCTTAAAACAAGTGTTGAAAAACAAATTTCAAACAAGGGTGAAAGTCTTCCACTGTAAAAACCAAGTCTGCTGAACTTGTAAAGAGTTAACTAAATCAACTGAGTTATCTTATCAACAGCTTAGTCGAGTCTGTTGAGTGGCTAACTCTGATGTGTAGGTAAACTAAGTTGTCTACCATGGACCCAGCTAACTCGTGATCAAACTCTGACTTTAAAAGGACTAAGTTTAAAATTTGGTAAAGTCTATTCAACCCCCCTCCCCCTTCTAAACTTTAATTTATCACCCCTTGCGGCCTACAAGTGGTATCAAAGCGGTTGTTTCATTAAGCCTTCATCACTTGTTACTAAACTAGATCTCATTTTTTTTCCTTCTAAAATACAACACTTATTGTTTTAAAGCTTTTCTTACAAAACAAGTTATTATCATGGAAGCAAATCTAACTCATATTCTTATGATTATTGTCGAGGAATTTGATGATTGGAAAATACGCATGCAGGCACATCTTTTAGCCTTACACGATGAGATGTAGTTCGTCATTGAAGAGATTGACTAGGAGAAGATTGCCGTTATGGTGAAGAGATTCAACAAGTTCTTCAACAAGAACTATAAAAGGAACAAGGGTGAATCATACAGGAGACACTTAACACCTTCTAAAGCAAGGAAAGACAGACCACCTAAGAGGGCTGACCATCAAAGGACTGAATATTAGAGAGCTGATAATCAGAGAGCTGACAGAGCTAACTTCCAGAAAGCTGAAAACCTGTGCTGGAACTATAGACAACCAAGACATTTTGTTGTTGACTGCCCCTATCCACCAGTCAACAAATATATAAATGAGTAGGAAAGAAAAGTCTTTTAAGGAAAGGTGACAATAAAAGAAGAAAGCCATGTTAGCTGCTGAAGCTGACACAACCAAGCGCAACAAAGAACCATCTGAGTCAAATAACAGTGTGGCTGATTACTCCTCAGACACGGAAGAAGAGACCTTGATATGCCTCATGGCCAAAGAACAGAAAGATGAGGTACATTCTAACAAACACTTCATCACCCACTGATCTTTATGATTCATTAGGCAAAATGACGAAATATTTTTAGCACGTAAAAACCTCTCACACACTTTTAAAAGAGGAAAACAACCAGCTCAATAGCCAAACTCACAGCTGACTAAGGAGTTGAATACTCTAAGTCACATAACTGCTGAGAACACTGAGCTGAAGGCTAAGATCCAAGCTAACTTAGCTAAAATAGAAAAGAGGGAAAAATATTTGAAAAATATGATTGCGTCATTTACCAATGCATCTAAATCATTGGATGAATTGATAATGATACAAAATAAAAGTGGAGATATAATGGGCATAGGATTTAATTCCTTTGTGCATGCTCAAACTCCAAGAGTGGTTATGGAAAAGGGATCCTCAAGTAACGAGGGAGTCCAAAAATCCAAAGCACCATATGTTGCACCCACACCCACTCACAAACACAATCACAACCATGCTGGCATAGGATATAAAGGCAATGGCAAAAAGCCAGCAGAGTATGCTGAAAGGATAGCTGAAACCAAATTCAGAAGAGTCCATTAGCAGACTCAAAACAAAAAATATTATGTGAAATCAAAATAGAACTACCAAAAGCTCCAGAGGTTTCAAAGAGAGAAAGCAAAGATGACGTGAATGGTAGAAATTATCCTAGCCAAGCTGATTGGAATAATCAAATGAGACATCAGCCAAGTCCTAACGGTTATAAACCCAAGTTGCAAAGATCTCAAACTCAAAATAGGTCATCCCAAGGAAAATGAACCACTATAAACACACATATGCACCCAAGCACAATGCTCAATATGCACAAAAGTTTCGTTACTATCATAAGAAAGCAAATGCACAAGGTAACAACAGGCATACAGACAAAAGTGATAGATGTATGAGCCTAAAGCTCCCAAGCAATTTGTAAATATTCATTACGATTATGGAACTGATAGGTGGCAACATCTTAGAGTCAGACCATTTGGCTATAGGTTGGTTGGATCACCTTATGTTCTAACCCTTCAGGACCTAAATAAGTTTGGGTACCTAAAAACTAATTTCCTTGATGCAGGTTCAAGGAACAAGTGAGTGCCAAGTAACCCGGTTCATAGATAGTGGCTATTCCAGACAAATGACAGGAAATAAATATTTTTTTATCAAACTTCAAGGAAGCAAAAGGAGGCAAAGTCATATTTGGAGGAAATGAAGCTCCCGGGGAGATCAGAGGCACATGATATATAAGGAAAACTGGACTAGAAATCACAGATGTAGCCTATGTTGAAGGGCTAAATTTCAATCTGCTGACCATCAGCTAACTCTGTGATAAGGGCTACAATGTAGGATTCAACATGGGAGTTTTCCAGATCAAAGATGTTGAATATCTAATGAAGTTGTGCTATCAGGTTCAAGATAGAAAAACATGTATGTAGTGGATTGGATAACTGCTACACCAAACACATCTCTGTTAGCCAAAGAGTATAGCCAAATCAAGTTGGTTGTGGCACAAGAAGCTGAGTCACTTGAATTTCAAGAGAATCAACAAGCTTGCAAGAAGTCATCTTGTGGAAGGATTGCCAGACTCAATATACAATAAAGAAAGCATTTGTGATGCATGCCATATGGGAAATCAAATCAAGTCTTCATTCAAGGACAAACCAAGTCATTCTTCAACTAGGATATTGCACTTATTGCATATGTATTTATTTGGTCATGTTGAACCAGCCAACATTAGTGGAAAGAAATATACCTTAGTGGTGGTAGATTATTATTCAAGATACACATGGACAATTTTTATGTGTAAAAAGAAGGAAACTTTGCAGAAGCTTCCTCAGCTGATGAGAAGAGTTCAAAATGAGAAGAGTCAAACCATTATCAAGATAAGGTCTATTAGAGGAATTGAGTTTATCAATGGGATTATAACTCAGTATTGCACAGAAAATGGTATTGCTTATGAGTTGTCAGCTGCAAGAACTCCACATCAGAATGGAGTAGCTGAAAGAAGGAACATAACTCTCAAAGAAGCTGCAAGGACCATGTTAGCTGAAGCTGGATTGCCTAAGAGATTTTGGGCTTAAGCCATTAATACTACCTGCTACACTTAGAATAGGTGTATGATCAATAGGCAGCTTTCCAAAACCCCTTATGAAATTTGGACAAGGAGGAAGCCAAATGTTGGATATTTTCATATCTTTGGATGTAAGTGCTTCATTCAAAACAATGGCAAGGATAACTTGAAAGCTTTAGATGCTAAAGCTGATGAAGGTATCTTTTTGGGATACTCAGCTGAGAGTAAAGCTTTCAGAGTATTGAACAAGAGGACTATGGTCACAGAAGAGTCTATCCATGTGGTTTTTGATGAATCTAATGTTGATGGAGAAGACATTGATGAGTTAGCTGACAAGATGAATCAACCGACTGTTCATAAGACTCCCTATGTTGAGGCAGATATCAGAAGACTCAACCCATATATAGATGAGATAGCTGAATCTCAAGGACAAATAGAAGATTTGCAGCTGAATGATGAGGAAGATGTTTAAGACAACTTTGCTGCAAGAAGACTGAATCCAACAGACTTACTACAACTAGATGTGAGATAGCTGCGAGACCATCCTCCAGAGCTTATTATTGGATGTGTTAGAGAAAGAGTAAGAACCAAACCCATAACTCAATATGAAGCCATGTTCACTTGTTTCATTTCCCAGATTGAGCCAAAAGATGCATCACAAATATTGGATGGCACACATTGGATTCTAGCTATGCAGGAGCGAGCTGAATCAGTTTGAGAGAAATAAAGTATTGGAATTAGTTCAAAGGCCTACCCACCAAAATGTTATTTGTACTAAGTGGGTATTTAGAAATAAGATGAATGAAGAGGGATCGGTAGTGAGAAACAAAGCAAGATTGGTAGCCGAAGGGTATTGCCGAGAAGAGGGTATATATTTTGATGAAACCTTTTCACCAGTTGCAAGATTGGAAGCAATTAGAATGTTTCTTAATTATGCTGCACACAAGAACTTCACCGTCTATCAAATGGATGTAAATAGTGCATTTTTGGATGGACTTTTGGAAAAAGAAGTCTATGTGGAGCAACCTCCAGGTTTTGAGCAGAAAACTATTGGAGATAAAGTCTACAAGCTCAAGAAGGCATTATATGGTTTGAAACAAGCACCAAGAGCCTGGTATGACACATTGCCTCAGTTCCTTATTGGCAATGGATTCACCAAAGACAAGGTTGATAGGGCACTCTTCAGAATTCAAGATGGAGAGAGTATACTTCTTGTTCCAATATATGTGGATGGCATCGTCTTTGGATCCACAAACAAAGAGCTATGTGACAAATTCTCAAATCTCATTCAAGGGAAATTTGAGATGAGCGTGATAGGAGAGATGACTTTCTTCTTAGGTCTTCAACTCAAGCAAATGAAGGATGGAACCTTCATAAGTCAAACCAAATATACCAGAGATTTAATGAAGAAATTTGGTATGGAAGAGAAGGCGTCGGTGAACATTCCCATGAATACTTCAGTCAAGATGGATATGGATGTAGAAGGTAAAGTTGTTGATCAAACAAGATATAGAGCTCTCATTGGATCTTTGATCTATTTAACAACAAGTAGGCCAGACATCACCTTTGATGTTGGTGTATGTGCTAGATTTCAATTTGCTCCATAAAAAGTCACATGACTGCAGCCGATGGATGCCAGGAAGTTGGCTTATGGTATCCAAAGGAAGGAGGATTCAAGTTAGTTGGCTACTCAGACTCATGCTATGCTTGGAAATAGGTTCGTTTCTTGGTTCAGCAAGAAACAGAATTCAATAGCGATATCCACAATTGAAGCAGAGTACATTGCTGCAGGCAGCTGTTGTGCCCAAGTTTTACGGATGAGGCAACAACTGAGAGATTATGATATAGAAGAAAGAGAGATTCCAATAATGTGTGATAACACAAGTGCCATTGCAATTACTCAGATCCAGTATTGCACTAAAAAACTAAGCACATTGATGTCAGATATCATTTTATAAGAGATCATGTTGAAAAGAAGAACATCACATTGGAATACATATCAACTGATAAGCAGTTAGCTGGTATATTCACAAAGCCATTATGTGAATCAAGATTTGAAAAGCTTAAGTAGCTTGGATTGATTACAGTTGTGTTAGGAAGTTCGGAAGACTCATTCAACAAGGTTAAAGAAGAGAGAAATGGAATTCAGAAGAGTTTCACTTAACAGTCAACTGAAACATCTTAGTTGGCTAGTAAGATGTATCGAGTTAGCTGCATAGCCGAGTGGTTATTTAGTCAAGAGAGAAACAGAGTCAAGTCATAAATGAAGATAACTTAGTCATTTATGAGCTACGTGACAAAACACAGTCATATTTTGCAAGCGGGAATATTTTTAGACTTGACGTCAGTGGTAATTAATGATGTCAGTAAAAATCATGCGCCAGTTTACCCATGATTGGATATAAATGGTGCTACATTTAGTGCGGGAAAATTAATGTAGTTTTCAAAATGTGATCTCAACCATTGATCAGTTTTTATCTTTTTGAATTTTAAATACCGCCATCTCATGTCCCATATAAAGAGAAATTCAATTTTCTCTCTCCTCACACTTACACTCTTGCTCTCGAAGAACACTCTGTTTTCTTTCTGCAAAGTTCAAACCCTAATTTTCTCTTCGTTCAAATCTCAAAAAAATTAAGACTAAAATGGCACCCTCATATGACTATGCTAAGTTCGCTGAAAAGATCCACACCGGTGCAACCGTTGATTTTGAAGGCCTTGTCAAGCAAGGCATGGACAAGGTTTTAGCCAAGAAGATCACTGAAAAACTTGAGAAGGTAGGTCTCAAGAAATTTCTATCCATGGAGTTTTCTCACACTTACCTTGAGGAGGTATCTATGTATTAAGTGAATGCTCAGGTTTACGATGATGAGATCCGCTCATGGATCAATAACAAGGAATTTAAGCCGATCAAGCATCGACTTAGTTTAATCTGTTATCTCCCGACCAGTGGTCAAGGAGATAATCATAAGACGCCAACCTCTTTGCGGCTTGTAAGGAGATAGCCATGCCAGAGGCTTCTGGAAAATAGAACTTCTCAGCGTTGAAGAAGCTGATTAAGGAGGATTACCACAAGTTGATGGATGTGGTAGCAAAATGCGTGGATATGAAGTTTGGGTCATTCAATCAAATCTATCCCGCACTGAAGTTGATTGTGATGACAGCGATTATGGAGAAGAAACAAGTCAATTGGGCCGAGTTCATATTTGGCAAGTTGTGCCAAAATGTGATGAACATGTCTATCGGCGAAGATGGCAAGTTTGGAAATTCCTTAGGTTATGGTCTGATCTTATGATACTTGATGGAGTAGAAAGGTGTCCCTCTCCGCAATTGGAAGACCTTTCATGCAAATAAGAAGATGTTTAGGGCAAACCTGTCTGGTGCCCAGAAGTAGGCTCATGCCAAGAGATATGCAAGAAGTGAGGGGCAATCAGCTGAACATGTCCCGATGGACACAACTGCTTCTACTAAAGCCCCCTCCCCTAAAGTTGTTCATGCCCCGACCTATGCTCCCTCTCCAGTTGTAAGTAAGAAAAGATCAGCTGCGCCTTGTAAGCCAGCTGCAACCAAGAAGTTGAAGAAAGGAGAGACAACTTTTACAGCTGTGGAGCCAGGACATGTGGAACCCGATGTTCCACTGGAAAGAAAAACAAGGAGAAGATTGAAGTTGTCCAACTTAGCTGCTGAGCCAGCTGAGTCTGGGACAACTAAGATTGAAGAGGCTCCTATTGGTGAACAGTAGAGTCCGAAAGATAGTGACATGATGGATACTGAGCATGAACCAGCTGATGCTGCTCAACCACATCAAAAATCAGCTATAAGGACAACAATTGAGGACTCTGAACTATACACAACTGACAAAGGAAATGAAAAGTTAGATGTATTATCCCCTCAGACAGATGCAATTATTGTTGATGAAGGCAAGGCTGCTGAAGAGCCTTTACAGTAGGATGATGATGATGATGATCTCCAAGTACTATCTCCAGCTCACTCCGACATTCAGGAGAGGCTACGAATCTGGATAGCCTGGAAGTTGAGTACAACCAGGTCTCAATTATAAAGCCCGGAGTTCATTGAGGAGGAGGAAGAACTCCTAAACTTTTTGGGAAACATTGCCATCCGATGTGCTTTCGATCTAGATTTCTGCAAAACCATCCTCTTTGAGAAGAATGATGTTGAGAAAGTTAAGGCAATAGAGAAAGCCAAGGTAATTGAGGAATCCGAGAAGCCTCACTCTTGCGCTTTCACTAATGCTCCTGAAAGTGCCTTACAACTAGCCACAAGTAGTGACAATGATGTAGAAGAGTTGGATGTTGCTGAACTAGTTGAGAAGGCTGAGCTGAAGCAAGCCTTAAGAGAGTCCAAGGAGTTTCATGATGAAACAGGGCCCTGGAGAGTCATCATCCATGCAAATCTCTCCTACCCCTGATATCTTAGAAATGGTGAGGACCATTGCTGCTTCAACCTCACCAGCGCACTCCGAAGGACCTACCAGGTACACTGGAGATGAAGCTAAGAAAGGGGAAGAAGAGGGCAACTTAGCTGAGCCAACCCCTGAGATAGTTGTTGAGACAATTGCCCATTCGACTTAACACTCAAAGGGAATAATAGCCAAGTCTCTCGTGTCCTGTGACCCCACTGACTATGATTCAGCTGGTGCGCCAGCTGAGAGGAAAACTGCACATGCCACAGTCGTGTTGGAGGAAGCTGTGGGAGGCCTCACAAAATTGAAGATATGAGGCAATAGGGAGACTAAACCCGTACAACATAGTGGGATTGACGACGCTGAGATAGTTAAGACTGTTTCAGCTGAAATTCCAACTGTTCTGCAGGCCAATGAAGCTGTTGCTGCAGCCGAGGCAAAGGATGGTCAGGAGACCATGGCAGTTAAGACTACTGGTCCTCAAAAGCGCAATCCAAGAGGTTTACACCTCGAAGGATGCCACTTCTCAAGACCCCAATGCAACTTTGTATGCAGAAGGGAATGTCCAAGACCCTAATGCAGCTGAGACTGCAAAAGGGAGTTAGAAGGCCCTACAATGGTTGAGACTGCTGTTAAGGGTAGTGAAGGCCCAAAGGAGGTTAAGACTTCATTGGGTAAAGTTGCTGAAGAAAAATGAAAAATGCTAGATCCTCAACCAGAGTCGCCTGAAAAGAAAGAAATCAGTGCGCTGCACGACTCTGAGGAAAATATATCTTTTGAATTTATGGACACAGATGATGAGGTTGAGTGCGCCCCCAAAAAAAAGTCAGCTGAGGACCCATAAATTGAGGAAATTGCAGCACAAATGAAGAAGGCATGCGAGGAGGCTGCCTTAGCGAAATTTGTATTGGTTGATGGCCCACCACTAATGGTGCCATCAATAGCCCATGATGCTGCTGAGGCACCGGAAACTCAAAAGCAAGCACCCACTAAGATCATTGAAGCTGTTAAGACAGCTGAGGACAACTACAAGAAATTAGAGAAAACATGACGATAAAATTCATCATAGAAATATTTTTTTTCATCACTAAAGTTATTAGGTGGCAATATTTAAGCGTCACAATGATCGTCACCGCAGCCCCGTGATAAAAGGTATCCATGAATTATTTTTTGGTTTGTCACTAAACATTTAACATTTGATGACGCTAACAAGTGTCATCATTCATATCATTTTTTGTGACGCATAAATCATCACTTCAATGATCAAACTTTTGTTACTTAAATTTTTTTTTTGTCATCAAAAGGTAATATTTTAAATGACAAACGCATACTTTATCATCCAAACATTAGATTTTTGTGACGAAAATGATTATATTACCTAATTAATCGAATTTTGATGACACTTTCAGTGTCACAATTTCATTAACTAACTTGTCCTATATTATTTAATTTGTCATAGAACAGATGCGCAATGTTATAAAATATTGTTCGCCACTTAATGAATATATATAATAACAAAATAATATGTCAGAAAAATTAAAATTCAATGACACGACATTCATTGTCACCAAAATATTATTAAATGTGATGACATGTTTCGTCACGGAAAAATTAACATTACATGACAAACTTGATTAGTGTCCTTAACCACAGAGAAATTGTGATGAACCGATTATCCGTAAAAGAAATATATTGTTACAAAATCTTTCATCACTAGATAGTTT
This sequence comes from Rehmannia glutinosa, assembly GCA_016081115.2. NCBI lineage: Eukaryota > Viridiplantae > Streptophyta > Magnoliopsida > Lamiales > Orobanchaceae > Rehmannia > Rehmannia glutinosa. Next base: position 25,600,369 of record CM071928.1, on the reverse strand, counting down.
TATATGGTGACACACAAATTATCATAAATAACTCATTTTGAGTGGCAATTTTTATATCTATATGTGATGATACAATTCGTTAGGAAAAAAAGATATTTTTAATGACCAGTTGTATGTTGTCACTAAATGGATATGTATGGCAGGGGGTCACCCATCCTAGTACTACTCTCGCCAAGCACGCTTGACTTCGAGTTCGATGGGATCCTGAGCATTAGTCTTTGTATGATCGCACCCATCAGGCAGTGCGCGTTTCATTGGTGACGTCTAAGTTTGTTGTGGAAAATAAATGCTTTAGTTACAAAATATTTTAATGTCATCAATTGATTTTTATGACGACATAAATATCCATGAAATGAGGAATTCGAGATCGTATAAAGTCAAATAAGCATGAAAGATAAAAAGAACCAACATGTTTAAATAGAACGTGATTATTTTTTAATATAAGAAAAATGCTAAAATATCCAACTCAAAATGAAAGTTATAAAACTCCTTGAACAATATTCGAAAATGAAACATTAGATGTCTAAACCCAAAGAATACTTAGAAATATAAACTATATGTCCCATATATCTTATGTCTAAGTTTCTAAGATTGTCCATATTCCATTCGGTAAATTCAGAAATTTCTTGTTGAATACATAACCATCCAAACTCACCCTGTACATTTAAAAATTTAAACTAGTGCACACACATTAGTAAAGAAATAAAAAGGTAATTGTAAAATAAAGAAATACATACACGTGTACACACAAAAGAGTAATAATAGTTCATAATCCTTTTTGAAAGTCTTATATACAAGCCATATGACATAAATAATCAATAATAAACAAGCAACCATGAATAAAAACACACCAAATAATATTTTTCTCACAACTAAATAGAAAAATCAACAAAGCCAATCATAATTGAGTCGACCTAACCAAACTGCCACATAAAACAATCAATAAATATTTATTAAACTAGCAATTCTCGATCCTCGAACGTCATCTTATTCATAGGGACATTATCGATACTTGGAAGGAACTAGCAGAAAAAATCAATGATCAAATATACTATGCATTTAAATGAATGCCATTTTTTTTCTTCTCAATTTCAGACTCATGAAAATGTTACATTAGCAAATCTTACATACAATCTAATTTTGTAGACTGTGGCATTTCAAATTCACCAGTATTATCAAGTAACAAAAAATTAGGAATGCAAATAATTTATGCATGTGATATCGTTTACTTCAGATGATGGATCTTGAATGTCCTCAGTTGATTGAATTTCAGGACATTGAGTTGATTGAATTTCAGGACATTAAGTTGATTGAACTTCACGGTTTTGTGGCATGTTGTCACTCTCATAGGTGGGATTTGTTGTAGTAGTTTCACCTCTTTTAATAGATTCATCCTTCGTTCCAGTTGTAACCAACGTCTCATTTGCGCCACCGGATACCACATTTACTTTGTTAAAAAGTCGTGTAGTACTTCGATAAAGTGTTGAATTAGATATAACATTATTGGTAGTTTCATTTACAAAACATTGTTGATAATTTCTTAGGATGCTTTTCAGTTTTAGTTTGTGAGCTCCTGGAGCCATTTTTAATAACTCTACATGAAAATAATTATTTCATAAGTAAATGAGCTCCTAAAAATGCTAAAGGAAATGAACAATCTTAACAAAACTTAAGTACATTATTTTGATAATATCATATGAATTGCCAAAAATAAACACTATTGAGCAGAAACGAAAAACAAATAGATCTACAAATGTTTTTACTCCTTGAATTCTCTTTTAAGTAAATGCACATACCTTTTCAAAAAGAAAAAAGTAAATGCACATACCCATCAAGCAAAAAAATAAAATAAACCAAAAATAAATTATTCTATTTAAATATTCAAACAATATATGTAACTCATGCTGACAAGTTTTAAGGCAATCAAAACAGTGTATGTTTCTTATAACATGAATGCAAATAGAATAATGAACAATGTATGTTTCTTATCGATTTGGCAAACCAAATTCTCATATCAAGAAAATTTAGCCATTGAGCATAATAAAATCGACATATAAACAGATTAATTTAAGCCTGACGTTGAATAAACACCTTCGAAAGTGGACAAATTAGTAAAAAACAAAAAATTATGAATGTGCGTAACATATACATGTACTGATATCACTCGCATCATCATTCGCATCAGATGATGAATCTTGTATGATATGAGGATGAGACTGAATTTCAGGAATTTGACTTGGTAGAACTTTAGGGTGTGATTTGTTGTAGTAGTTTAACCTTTTTCGGATGAACCAATATGCATTCCAGTTGTTACCAATGTTCATTCGCACAATCGTATCCCACATTTATTTTGTCCACAGATCGTCTGATACTTCTTCGAGGTGTCAAACTTTGCTATTTATGAGACTTTCTTGAGAATATTTGAGATACTTTTTGGTTTTAGTTTGCGACGTCCTTGACCCATTTCTTAAACTCTATATGTAAACATATAATTTAATCAGTGAATAAGCTGATAGAAAATGCTAACAATAATCAGAAATATAAATATTGTAGGATCCAGTCACTAATTCAACCTACATATTCTGCAGTGCAGTGCCCTATTCCTGGGATCATTCAAGTGCTTTTGGTTCATATGTCTAATGCTATGAATAATATGAGAGAATGCCAAAGTATTCAATGTTCCCTACTGGAATAATAGAAATTAATACCATTCAATCAACCCGAAAAAAGCAACATTGATATTAATCAAAAGAATCAGAGAGAAAATGGACTCTTACTAAGTCAAATACTTAGATACTTATTGTATTAACTTTTGAATGATACTTATTTGTCATGTAACATAATCTGGACAAATACAACATGAAGATGCTTATATGTCATTTAACTTTGGCATGTGAAAGCTGCAAATATAATGAATTTCCCTTCATGTACAACACATAGTCTGATCTTTTGTAGAGGAGAATTTTTTTAAGTCTTAGGGCATGAACAAAATAACATGTTATTGTTTGTGCAAATGAACAAAATAACATGTTATTGTTTGTGCAAATGAACAAAATATTGATATATTTTTCATTCAAAATACTCTGCAAAAACATATAGAATATGAAACACAAAAAACTGTGCATTCAAAACACTCAGCATCCAAAATCTAAATAACTCAGCTCGGGCGTCATCAAAGGACCCCATGTTTAATTCCGAGAGAAGAATTTCTGAAGTCGGAGTTAAACTTCAATGCTAATGATAAACATTTAATGGGGAAAAGGAATTTTCAAAGATTGTTCATTCCTGACATCTGTCGCGTAGTGGTTAATGCTTGTAGCGGCGCATTAATTGTGGTGCCATAATGACAGACACGTGGCCTCTTGTGGTTGGACCAATCTTGCGCAGGAATTGAAAAGGCACATCAGTTCTTTCAGCGGGCGTGGGGACGTGACGTTTTCTGACATTTTTTGACGGTTTTTGAGGTTGAAAAGGCGCGTCTTTTCGAATAAGCGTTTTGCTTATCGAGGGAACTTCATCTATAAATACTCCTTTTCCTCTATTATCCACTTTCACATCCATTATCATTTGAGCTAGATTGACTGAGACCGAGCAAAAATTTTGGGTCGGCTTCCAAAGTTCAGAGACTTCGAACTTAGGTATTTTTTTGAAATATTCTCCTTTTTCCTATAAAATGTCTTCTTTCGAGGATAGTAGAAGCCGTAGCTATAGCGTAGAGGTTGAAATCGAGGATCCCCCCTCTGAACCTTCTGTTTCTTTCTCCCCAGCACAGCCATCTCCGCTTCATAGTCCGAGCATCATTCAGATCTGTTCTCCAGATTCTTCTCCTCGAGGTGGAACACCTTTAGAGCGGATGCAATTTATTTTTAATCCGACGCCGGTGACTGTTTTTCAAGAAGGCACGGTGTATCAGCCTGGACTGGCACGAGAGAATTCTAACGAAGGATCCCCGAAAGTGCGATTTTCGACGATCGCTCAGAAGAAGAGGATATGAATCCGTCGGAGCCGGAGCGTGATAACGCGGAGCGGGTAGACGAACCCTCCGGAGATTCGAGGCCGGAGAGGCCTCCAGTGCCCATGGGCCATGGTAATGGTGATGGCCGGCGGGGAGGAGGCCCTCGCCTTCGCGTAGAGCCTCGGTGGATGCCGTGTGATATAAACGACATCCCTAGCATGTTGATGGTCCCGGAGATGGGAGAGCTCCAGGCGAAGTACCGTATTCCGAGTGGCATTAATTTTTGGGTACCGGATGGCACGGAGGTTCCCTAGTACCCACCAAATGCGCGTGCGTGGCCATACATGTCGCCCGACCTCTATATATGGTTGCGATTCCCACTGCCGGTTTTCCTCACGCGGTGGTTTTGCAAGTGGGGTATGCATTTGACCCAAGTGCACCCTATTTCTTGGGGTAGGATCATCGGCCTCCTGGTGATGTTCCACTTAGAAAAATACCCTCGCCCCAAGTTCAAAGAGATGAATGAGCTCTTTGTCTGGCAAGCGACTCCTTCATCACGGGGTCAGCCGTCCGGGTGGTATTACATACAGACCCGACTAGGGTACCCGGACGGCCTAGTGGAAGGTCTTCCTTCATCTTTGAAGGAATGGAAAGACAAGTGGCTATGGGTGAGCAGCGAGTGGCAAGCTCACGTGGAGGACGGAGCAAGGGAGACTGTCCTTTATCCTCCTTCAAACTTCGTTTTTGGTTACAGTAAGTCTATCTTTTCTCCTTTCTCTGCTTTTGTTGTTATTGTTTCCTTTTATGTGGCTGACTTTGCTTCTTTTTTCATCTTTTTACCTTTATAGAGAACCGAGCATCAAAAGGGTCTCTGTCAGCCACCTTTATCCGCAGGCTGGAAAATATCCATGCCAGAGGCATCAGGGATAGGAGGATTGAGAGATTGGCCACTGAGGCCAACTTGGCTGCAGCCGGATTGAGGTCTGCTCTGCCCGCCGACGCCGAGGCCGAGGGGGCGGCTCGGGACGAGGCGGCAGAGCAGGAGGGAGAGGCTCGCGGCAGAGCGGGAGGGAGAGGCTAGAAGAGAGCCTCAACAGAGCCCTCCGGGGACTGAAGAAGTACGGCTCCACTTTCTGGGGGAGCAGCCGGCGCGATCAGAGCGAGCTGGGCCACCTCCTGTAGCGGCCAATCCTGTGGGTAGATCATCTATGCCTGCTGGGCAAACGCGGACTCCGGAACCGCCGAGTGCAGCTGCTGTTCGAGGTAAATGTACTTAGTATTTATTTACACTCTCTTTCTTTCGAAATGTTCTTCGTTTTCTTTTGATCTCATAACGGTGGCCGCTTTTTGTGGGGCGTGGTTTGGATTTGCGTGCACGCCTTCGCAACGTGAGGAACTGATAGGTGTGAGTTTTGCATGTATTTTGAGGCATATTTCGAGCTATAATGATGAGTAAACATGCATATACTCGTGTTAAATGTACATATTCACTCCTTGTGGAAAAGATATTACACTTTGCTTATTTTGTAGGAATTTCATGATATTTGAAGCCAATTGAATACGAATACGAGGAAAGCAAAGTGGACACACGGAGAATTGAGTGGATATACGAAAAGTGAAGCCTAAAAGAGCGAAAGTTGAGCGTTTACGGAAAAGACAGGGGGCACACGGGTTGGGCGTGCCTCAAGACACCACTCGTGCACCCCTGTATAAGGATTATTGGAGCTGCAGCATGGCGCACGGGTAGCCCATGCATGGGCGCACCACCCATGCATCCTACAGAGGATCGAATTATCTCACCGGAGTGGCGCACGGGTCGGTCGTGCTCCGACGCACCACCCGTGCGCCCTACAGAGAGTTGGGGTATTCCAGCAGGGTGGCGCATGGGTAACCCGTGCGTGGGCGCACCACCCGTGCGTCGTCTGCCGAATCCCATAATCTGCAAAGATTAAGCCCTAAACATGATGGGGAGTATAAAAAGGCTTTTTGGGGGGCGCACACAAGGGGGATCTGGCATTTTTGGGATCTACAACACAAGACAAGAGTCAACTCTTGAATGAGGATATCAAGGAGATAATCGGGTTGCATCGGAGCTTGAAGAACGGAGATATATCGAGAGATTGTCGACGTTCCTAAGTTTTCTTGCTTCTCTTTTAGTTTCAATCTTTTATTTTCATTTGTAATGACTTTGAACACATTGTGTATAAGTTGTTTAATCATGTGTAGCTAAACTCTTGTGATTTCCGGGTTTTGGAAGTAGATTAATGAACTCTTGTTGGATGTTTTAATCTTAGTTGAAGTTATTATCTTGAAACCTATTTGAGTATTTTGAGCTTATTCTTGTTTTATCACTTGATCAATGATTTAACTTGTTTGATATATTGATTCATAATTCGAGAGATGAGTTTCAATATTAGATCTTGAATACTCGACACAAATATTTGCATGAATCGAGAGGTTTGTAAATATTTGTGAGGATATTTGATCTTTTGTGCTTTCAGGAGTTGAATGCTTTATGTTGAGTAGAGATGCTAGCATAAGTATTTCAATCTACGTTTTATATGCATCTCGAGAGGGAGGATAAAATAGCTTTGTGATCGTCTTATAGGAATATTGATAATAACATGGCTTGATTAAACCGGACAACAAGAGGATTCTTAATCGAAACCTTAACTCGGAAATCCATTACATCATCTTGATACTTCTTTCATTCCTGTTATCTTATTCTTGTGTTTTAGTGATTTAAATTGTCTTAATATCAAAACAACAATCATCAAATTTCGATCGTCTAAATAAAAATAAGACTATCTTGGTTAAATACTTAGCATATTAATTTATTAGTCTCCGTGGATACGACCTTGCTACCCTATTCGATAACGTACACCGTACACTTGCGGTGAAGCTAAAAATATAGGCGAACAAGTTTTTGGCGCCGTTCTTGGGGACTAATACAATTTTTGGTGTTAATATTGCGATAGATAGAATTATTCTTAATTTAGACATTTTTTTATTTATTTTGTTTTGGTGTGACTTTAATTCCACATTATTTGACTTGTTTCTTTTAGTTTGGTCCGTAGTGCATGAACACGCGCTCTGGCGGGGGACTTAATACCGCTCATACCGGAAGTTGAGGCTTTCGCGAGGAGAATCGGTCTACCACTAGACGGACTCAAAGACAACGCAATCCGATAATGGGGATTTGAATGAGTTACCAATACCGCCAAACAATGGTGGAAACGAGTTACGATACCGGTTCAACAAAGAAGCCATTCATGATTACTTTCGACCACAAACGAATCGTAATTACGGTGGTATTGCCCATATTCCTATCAATGCCAACAACTTCGAGCTTAAACCGCACTAATCAATATGGTGCAACGTAGAATCGATTTGGGGGTTTGCAAATGAAGATCCTAACTCTCACCTTCGCATTTTATCCAAATTTGCAATACGATCAAAATGAATGGAGTCTCAGATGACGCCATAAGACTGCGCCTATTCCCATTCTCTTTAAGGGATAAAGCGAGAAATTGGTTGGGTACTTTGACGCAAGGCAGTGTAAGCACATGGGACGAACTGAGCCAAAAGTTCTTGTTTAAATTCTTTCCACCGAGCAAAACTTTGCAGTTCAAAAGCGAGATTACTCAATTCCGACAGTTCGACTCTGAGCCTTTGTATGAGGCTTGGGAAAGGTTTCGGGATTTGTTACGAAGATGTCCACAACATGGGTTTCCAGAGGATCAACAGTTATGCTTCTTCTACAATGGTTTAATGGGACAAACGAGGGCCTTTGTAGATGCCGCAGCGGGAGGAGCATTGTTGGCAAGGTTTCCACAAGATGCCTTAAATCTTCTTGAGGAAATGGCCATGAACAGTTACCAGTGGCCATCTGAAAGATCCAATGTACAACGAGTAGCCGAAATCTCGGATTCAGACCCAATTAAAACATTGACGGCACAAGTAGCGGCTTTGACAACTCAATTGAGTGTATTTACGAAGGGGCCAGAAGCAGGCACGAGCACGGGTAGTGAAGCTCTTCTATATCCGATGGAAGAGGTAAATTATGTGAATAACCGGAATTTCAGCAATTTCCGGAATAATTCAAACCCAATGCACTACCATCCAGGGTTGAGAAATCATGAAAATTTTTCCTATGCAAATACAAAGAATGTGTTACAACCTCCGTCGGGATTTAATGCTTCAAGTGGAGGCGGTAATGGGGAAGGCAAATCGTCGTTGGAAGATACACTCACATCATTCATAAATCAATTTAATGCATTCATGAATGAAACGAGGAGCCACATTGCCAAGCAAGACCTTAGGATGGATAAGTTAGAACAACAAGTGACAAGCTCAATAAAGAATCTGGAAACTCAAATGGGTCAATTGGCTGCAATTATGGGGAGTCAACATCAAAAGGGTCAATTTCCAAGCAACACGGAGGTCAACCCGAGGGAACATTGCAATGCTATCCATGTGTGGGGTGGAAAAGAGAATGAAGAGTCTAAAAATGCTGATATTGGTGTGACGTCAGAATCACGCATGACTCGTGTATCAATGCACGACCAGGTCGTGCGTGTTGCCGAACCTACCATTCAAATTCAGGGAAATGACAGAAACGACGCCCAAGGCAATATGAAAGTTAAAGGAGGAACCGAGCAACAAATTGATAAACAAAAAAGAGCCAAGAAACGTGAATCGTATCATAACTCTAATTTGTTGAAATATAATATTCCTCTTCCCTTTCCCCGGTTGTTTCACAAGACTAATCTGAATAATCAATTTGCTAAATTTGTGGGCATGTTTAAAAAATTGCACATTAACGTTCCTTTTGCAGAAGCAATGAAACATATGCGAAATTATGCGAAGTTTTTAGGGGAAGCGATGTCCAACAAGAACAAATGGGCGGAGAATGGGATGATCAACTTGACAGATGAATGTAGCACACTCATACAAAGGAAAATACCGCAAAAGCTGAAAGATCCGGGGAGTTTCACTAGTCCTTGCACAATAGGCGATATTTTCTTTGATAATGTACTTTGTGATCTAGGATCTAGTATCAATTTGATGCCGCTCCGTTCTCGTGAAAGCTTGGACTCATAGAAGTGAGACCATCCACCGTCACCCTACAACTCGCGGATAGATCACTCGTACATCCAACGGGGATACTAGAAGATGTGCTCATAAAAGTCGATAAATTCATATTTCCCGTGGATTTTCTAGTGCTAGATATGAATGAGGATTGTGACACCCCTCTTATACTCGGGCGTCCATTTTTGGCAACCGCGGAAGCACTAAATAGATGTGAAGAAAGGGGAGCTTACATTACAAGTTGATGATGAGCGTATTTCATTTTCCATTTTTCGGAATGTGAAAAGACATGATGCTTTTAATGGTTGTAAAACAACAACAATTGCTAATTCTTGTACTCAAGCCAATAGCTTGAATAATTTTGTGCATTCTAAAGATAATATGCAGGGATTATCAATGAAGAAGAAGGAAAGGCACAAAAAGCCTGATGTGGAACCAAGAGCGTGCACGTACCATTCGCACGATGAAGAGGAGAACGCATGGATAGTTGACAAACATGAAAAACCTCCTTTAGCAATGATCAAGGGAGGTGTAAATCCAAGTGAGCGGGATTGGCATGGAAAACTGCACGATGAGGTAACAAGCCTCATTTTGCAAAGATCATAATCAGAATTAAAAGGCGTCAAGCTAAAGACGTTAAATATAGCGCTTGTTGGGAGGCAACCCAACGGTTTTTCGTGTGACTTTCATTTTTTGTGTGTGTTTAGTTTCAATTTTGTGTGATTGGAGTGATTTGACATGCGTGTTTTTATTAATGAGTGTGATTTGTGTGTTTTCGTTTCATTTTTTGTGTGTTTTTATTAAGCCAAAAAAAAAAAAAAAAAAATAAATAAAAATCTGAATTGCTGTACAAGTGCGCACGGGTAGCCCGTGCGTCGGCTCACCACCCGTGCGCCTGCAGAGAGTTGGGCAAATTCACCGGGTGGCACACGGGTAGGCCGTGCTTGGCTTCGACGCACCACCCGTGCGCCGTCTGAAAAAGCTTAAATATGACAGTTTTAAACTGTCTTCTTCTCAAAAATCCCCAAATCGCGCGCCCACTACCCCCAATTTCATTTCCTTCGAAATTTCTTGTAAATTCTACTCAAATTCGTCCACATAATCCCTTCCACATCACAATTGAACTTCACTTTACATCGAATTCACATTTGCTTGAAGATTTGTGAGAAAAAGCACCTAGGGTTCAAGTTCTTCACTTTGATTCAAATTCAAAAATTCCTGGTAAGAGCTTCGTTTTCCTTGCGAACTTCTTGTCATTTATGTAATAAGGATCATGATAGGTGCTTATTTTGATATTTTTGCTATGAATTGTGTGAATTATTCTTTGAAGCAAATTATCAAACACCTTGTGGGCTTGTGTAATTAGGGAAATTTAGGATGAATTGTTGATGAATAAGGCATGGCCAATGATCGTTTAAGCTAATACTTGTCTAGAATGGCCATAATTTTTGCTTGTTTGGGGTAGTTGATCGATCATAGTAACGTGGGCAAGTGAATTTGCATCACCTAATATGTTAGCTTTGATCCCCTACTTTGTTGTTACCATTGATGATATTGGGATGCTAATGGGATGTATTTCAGGTACAAACCCTTCATGGCCGAGCGAAGAAACCCCCAGGGTGGAAGGAGACGTGCACGCGGGATGGCACAATGCGAAGTGGCACCGCCGGAGGTCGACCAAAACAGTCAAGAGACATATGGGGTCAACTTGACAAATGCCGATGATCTTGAGCGATGGAATTGCTTGATCGGTCGCCAAATAGCTCCATCTCGCTACGCCGACGATGATTGTACCTAAACTTTGGGGATACATGAGGACGTGTGGCGTCTTTTCGCCAAGGTAGGATGGACGAACTTCATGAGCCGAAGGTGGCCGGCATTTAAAAGGTATACATTGGAGTTCTTGAGTACCGTGGAAGTACTCAAACAAGGCGGGACCTTTGAACCGTATATGATTAAGTTTCAGTTGGGGAATGTCCGTAGACAACAGTCTATGACCCAATTGAACACCATTTTCAAGGTCCCAACAAACGCTCGTACCCGATGCCTCATTATGATCAATACGACTTACGGAGAATGCTTGTGGAAACACCACAAACGGGGCCGATGTTGTATGACACGCGGACCGCCAAAGCCTCATGGATCCGAAATCCGGTTTTCCGGTATATTCAACGCGCGTGGATCGCATCCTCCGTGTTCGCCGAAAAACATTGGAGATATGACGACTAAAGAACTCTATCTCCTCTGGTGTATGGTCACAAACACCCCCTACAACACCACCGTCAATTTTGCCGCACAAATCGAACAGTTAGCTAGGCGGGAAGGGGGTACGATTTCGATAGGGGGCCTCATTACCCCTATTGCCCGGCATTTCAATGTCGATTTCCGAGGCTTGGAGCCTATCCCGGGCAGCACTCGGGTTAATTTGTCATCGTTGCACCACATGAAGTTCATAGCAAACGAAGACAACAGATTGGTGCTTCTACAAAATAAAGGTGCTGCATTTCCGTTGCCTAACCCGCCTTACACCACCGTCGATACATTAACGGACACCAACAACTTCCTAATGAACTCTGACGCACATAACCGAACTACTGAGTCTATAGAGGCAAGAAAGAGGCGTAGAGTTGAAGGTTTCTTGGATGATGAGGATATGGTGGCGGAGGAGGATGCGATTCATGGCCGAGAAATGGGGATGGAACCTCATCACCCCCAAATTGGGTATAATATACCCGAGTCCTCACACGGAGGCGATTACCCCCGACATTCTCAAAGCGGGGATCGTCCCGGTCCTTCTCACAGTGGAGGACCCCAGCGCGGCACCAATTTTCAAGACATGTTTTATGCGTTTGGGGAGAACTTGAGGCGGCAAGAAGAAGAGTTGAGGCGGCAAGGAGAGGATTTGAGGCAACATAGGGCTGATTTTCTCGCGTCCAGCGAGCAATCTGAGCGGCGTTCTGAGGAGACGTGGCAAGTGCTCCAACAGCTACAAATGTGGTATATTTCTCAAGGCCACTTCCCACCACCGCCGCCGTAGTGATTCAGGTATATCCCCATTTTTTGTTATTGAAATTCTATTTTTCCCCTTAGGACACTATAATTTCATTCAAGTTTGGGGGGAGAGATAGCATTTTAATACATGAAAAGTGTGGATACAAAATACAAAAAAAAGAAAAAATTTAGTCATGCATTTCATGTTTTCATATAGTTGCATTAGAGCACTCTAGGTTGCATTTGCATTAGAGCATGTTTATAGCTTTAGCACGTCTATTGCTTTAGTAGTGGTTAGAGAGTGTGTTGACCAAGCATGTTGCAACTTGTTGTTTGTGTGTTGATTGAGAATTCATATTGTTGGGATTGGATGTTGGTTATGAATTGATTGACACAAGGGGGATTCTGGCATTTTTGGGATCTACAACACAAGACAAGAGTCAACTCTTGAAGGAGGATATCAAGGAGATAATCGGGTTGCATCGGAGCTTGAAGAATGGAGATATATCGAGAGATTGTCGACGTTCCTAAGTTTTCTTGCTTCTCTTTTAGTTTGAATCTTTTATTTTCATTTGTAATGACTTTGAACACTTTGTGTATAAGTTGTTTAATCATGTGTAGCTAAACTCTTGTGATTTCCGAGTTTTGGAAGTAGATTAATGAACTCTTGTTCGATGTTTTAATCTTAGTTGAAGTTATTATCTTGAAGCCTATTTGAGTATTTTGAGCTTATTCTTGTTTTATCACTTGATCAATGATTTAACTTGTTTGATATATTGATCCATAATTCGAGAGATGAGTTTCAATATTAGATCTTGAATACTCTACACAAATATTTGCATGAATCGAGAGGTTTGTAAATATTTGTGAGGATATTTGATCTTTTGTGCTTTTGGGAGTTGAATGCTTTATGTTGAGTAGAGATGCTAGCATAAGTATTTCAATCTACGTTTTATATGCATCTCGAGAGGGAGGATAAAATAGCTTTGTGATCGTCTTATAGGAATATTGATAATAACGTGGCTTGATTAAACCTGACAACAAGAGGATTATTAATCAAAACCTTAACTCGGAAATCCATTACATCATCTTGATACTTCTTTCATTCGTGTTATCTTATTCTTGTGTTTTAGTGATTTAAATTGTCTTAATATCAAAACAACAATCATCAAATTTCGATCGTCTAAATAAAAATAAGACTATCTTGGTTAAATACTTAGCATATTAATTTATTAGTCTCCGTGGATACGACCTTGCTATCCTATTCGATAACGTACACCGTACACTTGCGGTGAAGCTAAAAATATAGGCGAACAGGAACACAACCACGCGTCGGCCTCGGGCGATTGTAGACCAGCCCACAGATGTAGAGGCGACTCGGAGAGCAGATATCCAGGCCGGCAAACGTCCTGCTGATGGGGTGCCTGAGACAGCGCCCGTGCATCCCGGACAGGCCCCTGAAGGGAGAGGTCTGCGGACTTTCTCGGACGACCTTGGCCGGGAGGGTCACTTCATCCCTCCAAGTCGAGTGAGAGACGAGTACTGCGAGGGAATGATTGGGATGCGCCCTCAATGGTTTGTGGAGTTTGTTCGATGCTCTACACCAATGGAGGAATAGTCGAGAGCTTTGCCGGAAGCGGGTCGGGCCGCAATGAGTGTCCCAGCTCGTGCCTGGACGAAAGGCATTGAGCAATTCTGCTCAGAGACTGGTTGGGGGGAGCAGATTCGGTACGCCATGGGAATGTCTGGGCGGATCATTGGGCTCCTGTGGCACGCGATTGGGGGAACCCGCGAGCTGGAGAGGAAATATCCCGATCTGGAAAGGCGGCATGGTGACCTGCAAGAGGCTTACGCTACTCTTCAAGAGGTACAAGAGTCACTGAAAACCCAGGCAGATGAAGCTACGGCTCGGGCCAACTTTGAGAAAGAAGCTGTTGCGAGGGCCGAGGCAGAGCGAGATCAGGCCCGCAGGGGTGAGGAGGATTTTCGGGCTAAGGCTGCCGAGCTGGAATGTGTTGCCGTTGCCCGGGCTGAGGAAATGGAAATGCGCCTAGCCGATGTGCGCAGAGAGGCCGAAGAGGCTACCCATCGGCAAGTTGGGGAAGCTCGTGTACAGGCCGTCGAAGCTTATAAGGACTCTGAGGAGTATGTATTTATGTTAACCCGCGGCCACGCGACCAGCCTTAAAGAAATCCTTGATTCGGTTAAGGCCGGGCGGACTGTTGCTCAGCTTAAAGAAGATCTGGCCCTCCTGGAGCCTGATCTCGATGCTCTCCGCCCGAACTTTGCCGAGGCCCCCAATGTTCAGGGCTCACCTCCTCCAAACGCAGAAGAAGTTGCCTCCAGTGGTGCTATTGAAACTCCGCCCCCGTCTTAGTCTTAGTGTTGTTTGCCCTCTTTCATTTATAAGCTTTTATATGTATTCGTAGGTAGATTACTTGGCTTCGTGCCTTGGGATGTAATGGGCTCCGGCCCCCCCTGTGTAAATATTTTTTGAAGTAGAAATGAACTTTTCTTTCTATCACCTGTGTATGTGTTAAGCTTTTTGTATACGCTAGGCTCTTCTCCTTTTTGTAAGATTGCTGCCTGTCCTCTTTTTCCTTTTATATTCCCAAGTACGGGGCTCGGTTCCCAGTGCTCCTGAATAAGAGACTTTATCTGCTTTAATTGACTCTCGTGCTCGGTATATGAACTTGGTCTTTATTTTGTGCTTGGTGTATAGACCAAGTCTTTGTTTTGTGCTCGGTGCGTAACCAAGTCTTGATTTTTCTCGCTTGGTGTGTGACCAAGTTTTTATTTTCTCGCTTGGTGCATGACCAAGTCTTTATTTTGTGCTCGGTATGTAAACCCGAGTCTTTTGTTTTGTGCTCGGTGCGTAACCATGTTTTGATTTTTCTCGCTTGGTACGTGACCAAGTCTTTATTTTCTCGCTTGGTGCGTGACCAAGTCTTTATTTTTAAGGATAGATCCGCCTTGTGGGCGAGTCGCCCTTTATCAGAGTGCAAGGGACGTACCCGAGATGATTTGTCGGCATTCAGCTTCTTCAGCTGAGGCGATTTTTGTTGTGCTCGGCCCGTAGCCGAGGTGAGTAAAAATTTCGTCCCCCTTTAGAGAGCTCACATAATATCAGATGAAAGGATAATTCCCTGGAATCCTATCTGGATCGTAAACCGAGATCTTTATTGATAGTACCGTTTCAGGTATGCTACATTCCATGGATGCATAAATTTTTCTCCACTCAAATATTCTAGCCGCACGCCCCACCGTATAAGACGTTCTTGACCGAAATGGGCCCTCCCGTGTTGGCTTCAATGGGGTGTTCAAGACCGTTATCTTTTTCAACACAAGATCACCGACCTGAAATCTCCTTTCCTTTACTTTCGAATTGTAGTACCTCTCACTCCTTTGTTTATACACAACGTTTTTCATCTCGGCACTACATCTTTGTCCTTCGAGCAGATCCAGCTCGGCTCGGAGCGCAGCCTCATTGCCGTCTTCAGAAAAATTTGCAATTCTGAAGGTAGGGGCTCCAATCTCCCCAGGAATGACCGCCTCAGTTCCATAAGTCAAAGAAAAAGGTGTTTCTCCCGTGGCCGCTCGATGCGTCGTTCTGTATGACCACAGTGCCCCGGGGAGTTCTTCAGGCCAATTACCTTTGGACTCCTCCAATCTCGCCTTCAAGGTATGCTTGAGTATTTTATTAACGGCCTCAACCTGTCCATTTGACTGGGGATGATATGGAGTCGAGAAATGGTTTTTGATGTGGAAACCTTCACAAAAATTTCGAAACCTCCGGTTATCGAATTGTTTCCCATTGTCTGTAACAATCGAATGTGGTATCCCAAATCTGCAGATAATGGACTTCCATACAAAACTCACAATCTTTTCCTCATCTATTTTCGCCAGAGGACCATTTTGTTAAATAATCCACCCCCACAATGGCATACTTGACGCCCCCTTTGCCAGTGGGGAGTGGTCCGATAAGGTCCATTCCCCATTTGGCAAACGGCCAAGGGCTAAATACGGAGGTAAGTTGCTCAGGATGATACCTGACCTGTGGTGAGAATCTTTGGCACCTCTCGCATCTTTTGACAAGGTCGGTTGCATCCTTTTTTAGGGACGGCCAGTAGTATCCTTACCGTATTAATTTATAAGCTAATGTCTGGCCCCCGGCGTGGTTTCCGCATATTCCCTCGTGAACCTCTTGAAGTGCATAATCTGCATCTGTCTCGGACAGGCATCGAAGGAGTGGGACGGAGTATCCTCGTTTATATAGGATGTCGTCTACTATTGTGAAACGAGCCGCTTGGGTTCGTAGTGTCCTGGCCTCGACTTTGTTTTCAGGTTGAACTCCTTCTTCTAAATACTAAATGATCGGAGTCATCCAGGTCTGCTCGGTGGCTTTGGTGGCATGTATCTTCTTTGCGCCTAGTGACGGGGCGGACAATTGTGTGATAGTGACATCCACAATGGCATTTGTCCCTAGGCTGGAACCGAGCCGAGCTAAGGCATCTGCCTGCATGTTCTCGGCTCGGGGCACATGTAGGACTTTTATCTTAAAGTGTAACAATTTATTCCTGACTAAGTCCAAATACTGTGCGATTTTTTGCTCTTTTGCTTCGTACTCACCGTTGATTTGATGAACGACCAGCTGAGAATCACTGTGCACCAGCAGTCGTTTTAGGCCCATAGAAGATGCCATATCTAAACCCGCCAGAAGTGCTTCGTATTCAGCTTCGTTGTTCGTTGCGGGGAACTGAAATCGCACGGCCGAGCAGTAGCATTTTTGATTTGGATCGATTATCACGATTCCGCCCCCTGCTCGGCCTGCGGTGGAGGAGCCATCAACGAACAACTTCCATTCTTGGTCTTCCATAACTTCTAATTGTATGGAAGGTGTGAATTCGGCCACAAAGTCGGCTAAAGCCTGTCCTTTTATTGCTATGCGCGGTTCATATAGAATATCAAATTGACTGAGCTCAACGGCCCATTTGATCATCCGACCAGAAGTGTCGGGTCGGTGTAATACCTGCTTCAGTGGGTAGTTCGTCAAGACTATAATCTTGTGCTCTAGAAAATATGGACGGAGCTTTCGTGCCGCAGTGATTAATGAATAAGCCAACTTTTCCATTGACGGATAGCGGAGTTCGGCGTCATGTAGCGCCTGACTGGTGTAATAGACTGGATATTGAATAGAACCATCTAGCCTGATTAGCACCGAGCTGATGGCGTATTCGGATACCGCCAGGTATAAATACAAGTTCTCCCCTTGGGTAGGTTTTTGCAATATAGGAATTGAAGAAAGATGTTGTTTGAGGGATTCAAAGGCAGCCTGTGCTAGCTCGGTCCACTCAAAATTTTTGTTCTTTTTTATGATTTCAAAGAAAGGTTTACACTTGTCTGTGGACCGTGAAACAAATCGGTTAAGGGCGGCCAATCGGCCCGTCAGGCTTTGTACCCTTTTTACAGAGTTCGGGGGTTCAAGATCGATGATGGATTTTATTTTGTCTGGGTTAGCTTCGATCCCTCTTTGGCTGACCATATACCCCAAGAATTTACCCGAGCCGACCCCAAACGTACATTTTTTTGGGTATAACATCATCTTGTACTCTCTCAACACAGCAATCATTTTATTAAGATCGTTGAGATGATCAGATATATACAATGATTTCACCAGCATGTCATCTACATAGACTTCCATAGTACGACATATCATTTTCTCAAACATCTTATTTACTAACCTTTGGTAGGTCGCGCCAAAGATTCTTCAACCCGGGGCATCATCTTATAATAGTAAATTCCACTTGAGAGAAGCATGATGATGTATTTTCTTCGTCATCCGGTGCATTCGTATTTGGTTATAACCCGAGTATGTATCCATGAAGCTCATCAACTCGTGTCCCGCCGTGGCATCTACCATATAATCAATGTTCGGTAATGGGTAACTGTCCTTAGGGCATGCCTTATTCGTCGGTGAAATCCACGCCTGGGCGCCATTGGCCATTGCTTTTCTTTACGTATCAGATTGGCAACCCATCGGGATAGAGGGCTTCCGGATAAATTGATTATCTAGCAATTTGTTAACCTCGGCCTCGAGCGCAGCTTGTCTGTCGGGGCCGAGCTTGCGCCTTTTCGGGATAACTGGACGGAATGTTAGGTCAATATTAAGGCGGTGGCATGCATGCTTAGGGTCAATTCCGGGCATGTCTGCATGAGTCCACGCAAAGACGTCGAGATTATTTCCCAAAAACTCCATTAACTCGGTTCGATATGGTTCTGGGAGGTCATGGCCAATACGTAATTGGCGCCCCTCGTTCGCCTTCCGACGCGTTGATTGTATCAACTTTGCTCTCTTGGTTCCGCCCGTTTTCTTTTCTTGCTCTGCCCTTCTTTTTTCTGCAGGGGCAATTCATCTTTAGTGGCCGGCTCATTCTTGGCTGCCGGCTCGCCTTTCGTTGCCGGAACATCTCTCGGCTCTATCCTCTTTCCCTGTTCTTCCATCATTGGTTCCTTCCCAGGTCGACGACCTGGATTATCCTCCCGAACAATTACCACCTCCCGCTCGGGTTCCTCTTTTGTCTAGGGATCGCCTTGTGTGGTCCCACTGGTTTCTCCTCGTTCCATCACATTAATCTCCACCAGTCGGAGTTTGAGAGAGCATTCTCGTGACTCCCTCTGATTCCCCTTATGTATGGCCTCGCCATCAGGTGTTGAGAATTTTATACAAAAACGATATATTGAAACAACCGCTTTTATATGATAAAGCAACGGCCTTCCAATAATGGCATTGTACTCCGAATCGACATTGATTATTTTAAATGTTGTCATAACGGTCCGTTTATGCGACCCTTGTCCCATTTGGATGGGCAAGTCAACTTCCCCGAGCGGGATTATTTTTCCTCCTCCAAACCCCAGAATGATGTCGTTGTATGGACGGATATAGCTATCGTCCACATTCAATCTTCGAAAAGCTCGAACATAAATGACCGATGAATAGCTTCCAGAATCAATCAAAATTCTATGAACTGGGATACCCAAAATCGGTGCAGTAATGACCAAGGGGTCAGAATGAGGGTGGACCACCTGGTCGGCATCCACGTCAGAAAACACGAAATGGCCGGTGGGTTGGCCTTCCTTGATTTCCGCCACCCGAACTTGCCTTTCAGCGTAGGCGGCCTGTCTGACATCAGCCTTCCTTTTCATGTTGGAGCGGCTATCTTTGGATGTGTTAGTGTTGATTCGATTCACGTTCGACATCATAAGGATCTCCTTACCCTGATTTTCGGCCGGTGGTGGCGTTAGGAGAGCTGGATTTGCTATGCGCTTCGGGTTGACACCTTGAGCCAGTGCCGTGGGGGCGGTAGTTCATGAACGTATCTTTTGAGACCGCCCTGCCGAACAATACGCATAATTTCCCTGATTAAATCTCGGCACTCATCAGTATCGTGGCCTATCGATTTATGATAGGCACGGTATTGACGTGAATCTAATTTGGTCGGTTCAACCTTCAAAGGCCGAGCCGGAGGTAACAAATTCAGACCCTGTACTTCATTCCATATGGCTGATGGAGTGTGGGTCAAAGTACTCCTTAGCGCGGCAACTTCTGCTCGCGCTTCCTGGCGAGCCTTGAATCTGGTGGTCGGGTTTTCCGAAAATGGTTTGAATCCCGATCCCGGCCCAATGGTTGATTCCTTCCTTCCGTCCTTTTTCGTGCCCCATGGCCGGTGCTCGGGGCGGTGACTTGTCATGGCTTCTTCCGCGCAAATATGGCGTTCCGCGCGGACTAGGAATTCTTAGTATGAGGTCGCCCCCGATTCGTGGATAGAATAGTTGAACCAAGTCTCGGGGGCAAGGCCAGCCATTGCTGCAATTAGAATGGCGTCATCCGACACCGGCTCCATCTCTCGAACTTGCTTATTGAATCGAGAAATATAACTTTTCAGGGGCTCATCCTTCCCTTGTCTAATGTTCACAAGGGAGTCCTTTGGTGCGGCTCGGACCTTGGAAGTCAGGAAATGCGTCGTAAAGCGGAGACCGATCCCCCATGCCCGAATGGACCCCCGTGGTAGGGTCCTAAACCAACGGTGGGCTCGGTCGCCCAATGTCAATGGGAAAGCCCTGCAGAAATGGCATCACTAGGGCACAGCCCATCCATGCTAAGTACTTATGGACGTGAGTGGTCGGGTCGGTATCCCCATTGTATAGACCGACCTGGGGATTTTCAACTTTGGCGGTAACGGGGTCGCCAGGATACCAAGGGAAAACGGCGACATAACAGCCGATCGGTTTATTGCTTGGGGCGGCCTCCGAGACTGCTCGCTTTCTGGACCGCCCTCCAATTCGTTCAAATGATGGCGAAGGCGTTGAATTTCTACATCCCGTTCCTGCCATAGGATAGGGCCTTGGATCTGGTTGACCCTAAGCGGCTCCCGCTCATCCGGAAACTGGAGTCGGGAAATTATCGATCTAGCTGGGCGTAAAGGATCATCTCCCAGTCGTCCGGCGAATACTGAGTGGGCATGGCGATGTCGTGTTGGCTCCGGTAGTGACTCAGCTACACGGCTTTGCCCTTCATCATCTTCACGCAGCCGCCTTCTATCACGACGGACACGCTGTTCATTGCCTAAACTAGCCTCTTGGGCTTCATTATGAGGAAGCCCGGGGACTTGAGGATTGATATTAACGTTTAGTTGTGGATTGAGTGGGTTAGTATTTACAAGAAGTGGAGGAGGTGCTTGGGAGTTAGTGGTGGCGAGTGTTTGTGATATGAGTTGGTTCATTTGCTGTACAAAAGTTGGGTTAGCAATTAACTGAGCGAAAGGAAATAAAGTAGTGCTTCCTGCTTCTGTTTGGAGCATATTTTGACCGTTAGTAGTTTGGCCAGTTTGGTTGTTAGGGTGTTGCTCTTCAGTCAGACGAGCATTTGTCGACTGTTGACTCATTATTTCTATTACGAAAAGGATGAATGTTGAACTTTACCTTGTTTTTGCCTGGAATTCTGACTGGACCAATGCGGGCCCTCCTTCTAGCGTCAATTTGTTGACGTGCGTTTTGGTCAACAAGCGAAATATGTAAGAAATTTAACACGTGGAAATACAAGCGTGCATAACGTGTGTTTATTTATGGCTAATTCTGCCTTTTGTGGTACAATGCCGAGCCGAACTATCGGGGTCGGTCTTGCTTATAATAACACGTTTTATGGTGCTTCTTTCTATATTTTCTCTTGTCTTCTTTTTCTTTATTTGAGGCATTTTATACCTCTTTCGTAAGTGATTTTTCAACAGTCATCTTTGCACTAATCAGTCACTATCAGTAAAATAATTAGAAAAGGACACATGTCCCCTTCTAATCGTGCATGTCAGCCAAGTCTTGCCACTTGGTGACTCCTCTTAATAACTTTGTGACACGTGGCGATTTCTGATACCAATAAAGCACTAAGCATGGGCAAGTATGGGCAAATGTCTATTTTTCTGAATCTGTCGCGCATGCGTTTCCCGCCGAAATTTGGGCTCGGGGGTCGGGGCTCGGCAGTCATGCTGTGGTTGGGCTCGGTAGCGGGCGAGCCTAATTCATGACGTGTCACCGGGTACCGTTACTGACGTCACCTGTAGGCCCCCACTCGGATGTGTGCTGGACTGATGGCGTGGATTAATTTTCTTCCAGCTCGGCTCGGGCGTCATCATTTATATTCTCTTTGTTTACTATGTTCGTGTTGTATTTTTTGGGTTTATATATTAGCAATTGAAAAGCAACTAGTAAGAACTTTTTACATTGCAGTATGTAATAGTGATTAGATGATACTCATTAGATATGGTTCATCACACATTAATTGGCCTTCTATTGTATCTTCTGATTCTGAAACTTTAACTTTTTATTCATTGCAAGTGACCTTCTATAATATCTTATTGGTAAACTTTGGCTTTTACCGTATCTTTTCATTCGTATAAGTAGTAACCTAATTTTGTTTTTTACTAATGAAGGGATGCCTCTCATTGTATGCTGAACTCTTGTTACATGCATTTGTTCTTCTTTCACATGTTTGTGCGTTTTGGGATTGTTCTGTTTTAACTAATGTTTAGTGGTCCCACAATTACATCTCATTTTGGGGCTAAGCCCAATTTCCCATCTTGTTCAACTCGTTTTCAGTTAGGAATAATTACAAAAAAGACCCCAAGGTTTGGGCTAGTTTCAAAAAAATTCAATAGTTTTTGAAAAATGCAAAAATCCCCTTAAGGTTTGATTTCGTTTTACATTTTCTATCTTCATAAGCAAAACACATCTCATCCCATAATATTTATAGAAATATTACAGTTATCCATTAAATTTAAAACATAATCGAATCTAAGGTTTTTGTTTTGTAATTTTGAAACATCTCTGACTTTTTTTTTAATTAGGTCAAACCTCTGGGATTTTCTGTAATTATCCCTTTCAGTTATTCTACTGAAGCACCTCTTCATTTTCTTGTTTATGCATTAAGTTATACGTTCATATATACAATGATTTATTTGTCATGTCATAACACTGATGGCTTTAATGTCTTTCATGATTTTTGTTTTAATTTGCAAGTGGAAATTATACTATGGTAGTATCATTAGCTAGGAACTTGAAGAAGCAGTTGTGCTTGTTGTTCGCTTAAAATATTTGGATCTAACTACTGCAAGTGTACAGTGTAGTTTATAGAATAATGACAAGCAAGGTTGTATTCCTCAGGGATTGACTATAAAACACTTGGCTATAATAACATCGTATTTCAATTTTATTGAAGCAACCGAATATCACAAATTTTCAAGAAATAATCAAAAAGTAAAAGTAAAACAAATATATCCGAACTCCACATGTGTTTTCAGCAACTACGAAAGTAACCCTAGGCACATAATTTCAACATGCTTCTTCAATATTAAATCCAATTAATGTTTCGCAAAGTCAATTCATGCTTTTCTATGGGTTCAATTCATAAACTAGTTTATTCCCCCCCGGTGGTGCATAAACAAGAGATTAATAATAATTCAGTCTCCGATGCATCACAATTATTATTAACTCCCAACAGATCCTTGAATTGAAATACTCCCCAAAAATAGAAGTATTCTACCGATACATTACTTTATTTATGTCTGAATTCGAATTTTGTCTTGCGAGAACTCACCTCCCGGATTATGGACTAACAAGTATGACATGCCAATTATTGATCAGATAATCGGCACTTAAGAATAAGCACTCGAATTCATAAAATAGAACACATGAATCAATTAAGAAAATAATTAATCAAGATTTAACATGAATCCACCGTTTTGATTATACCCTATGATCCGAAAGATTAACCAAACATTGATAACAAATTCATAAACAAACTTGAAATCAACATTGTGACATCATTTAAGTACATACAAGAGATCTAAACTAAGAAAGAAAATCCCTTCTTGTCAGGATGGATCTTTCTTCCAAGTTTTCGAAGTTCTTGTGCTTCCGTAGATGTGAAAGGTCTTGTGGTGTTCTTCGTAACCTAGCCCACTTATCACAGAAGACCTTTGATCTGTGTAATCCTATGTATTTTGGTGTGTTGTATGTTGTATGGATGATTATAATTTCGTGCAGCTCTTGGGTCCTTTATATACGTGCAACACTTCACATGGACGCTCTACTTCACACGGTTAGGTCACATGGTCATGTGATACCACATGGTCCGACCGTGTGACTGGTTTTCGTCCGATTTATACGTCTTTTCGGTCTTTTCTTTGCACTCATCGATCTTGTCCGGGACTTCCAACTGATACTTTTCAATTAAGCTCCATTTCCTGTAAAATGTTACAAGAATACGCAGTATCATGCCCTTCTAAGGAAACCAAGTAAAACACACTAAATATACATGCAAATATATCAATTATACATCATTTTAAGCTCCTAAATGTACGTATATTTTACACGTATCAAAATTCCCCAAACTTAAAGCATTGCTCGTCCTCGAGCAAATTAAGAAAAATAATATCAAGGGGTACAAAGAACATACAAGAGCAGTATAAATATTCAATCTCATTTGACTCCATATCTAAGTAAACCATGCAATGCATTATCAAGAAGTCATCAATCACAAGTTCTGCATAATTAATACTCTCATGGGTACTTGACATCGCGACTCATAAGTAAAGTATCACTCAACTCTCAAAGTGTATGGGAAGTGTTTTCTCTTAACTCAATTCATGGAATGTAGAACTACCATAAGCTTGCAAATCGGCTAACATCTCTACCACTTTTGTGTGTATAATTTAAGAATCAAAAAGTACTTTTCATTTGGTTTTAATGTAGGCTCTTTGGTAAGGGTAGGAAAAATTTGGATTAAGTGATCTGACTTGAGAAAATAGAATTGAAGTACACAGACTTGCAAATCACCAACCCAATTTTATCATAAAACTCATTTTTTCAACATATTTTCCCTCTTTAACTCAACTCCACCATTTTTCTCCTTTTTTCATTCTTAGGCCTTTTTGCCTTTTTTTTTTTTTTTTTTCTGCTCTTTTTCTTTGGCTCAATTTTTCTCTCTTTATTTTTTAGAGATTTTCTTTTTCTTATTCGAGCTTCAATCTTCTTTCGTTCACCTAGATACTGCTCATCCCTCATTCTTTTGCCAACTTTCTCTCTTTTTCAGAATTGTCACCACATCTCCCCAAAATTTGTTCATCTTCTATAAGCTTAAGTAATTCTTGGGATAAAAATCATTTTTTTTTTCAATATTAAAGATAAAAAATATGGCTAACAATAAAAAGTAAGTCTCAAAGTAGGCTAAACAAATATGGCTTTAAATTATTTGCAAAATTGCACACACACATGGCTTCAATGAAGATGCCAAAGCAAGTTCTAGAATTCTAACAATCATGAATGAAAAAAACTCAAGAAAAAAATTAGACTACATAATATAAAGCATTTAAAGGCACAAAAGCTCACATGCTTATTTTTCGTAACATGCTGAAATACACAATTTTCTTAACTAATGCCAAACAACTAAAAGACATCTCCTCAACTATTCATCGCATTATTCACAAAAATATGTTATCTCATAAAATCAAATGCTCATAGTAAAATCATACGAAAACTTTGTGCTCTTTTGAAAATCTTGATTAAAATCACAGACAAAAGAAATTAAACATGATAAAACAATAAACGTGTTAAAAAAATAAAAAATAAAAATAAAATATTTTGCAAACAATTTAATGCAATTTTATGCTCTACATGCAATCCTAAATGCAATGCAAATATACAATAGTGCTAAATTACGTATTCTTGACAACCCTCCGAAACTTAAAATATGTTTCATCCCGAACGTATGAGGAAATTTTCAAAAGTAAAAAGAAATGCGTAATAAGTACTTACTGAATCACTGTGGTGGTGGAGACGGAGGGTAGTGGCCTTGTGAGATTTACCACTGATCCATATGAGACATCATCTTGTACAGGCACTACTGCTGCTGGGTGATAGTTTCGAACCTTTTTAAGTATGCAATGTGTTACTCATCAACTATAGCTGACAATTGATAAGTATCATATGCTAACTTACCCACATCGGCGTCCACCCTTTCTAGCTTATCACTCATGCTCCAGGATCGGTTACCCCCTTGTCTAGAGGATTCCGGTGCATCCCTCATAGACTCATCTTACTCTTCCTGAGCAGCAGTCACCTGTTCACCTTTTATTATCCAATTACCCCTATTTCTTATAGAAGTAGCTTCCGGGTTTGGGAGCCTAACTCTTGTTCTATCCGCATGATTTAACCAGTAATAGCGCCCATTGAATTGAATCATTTTCATAACAGATAAAACAGTCATATCAATTTGTTTTGGCCCACCGGCCTCCGCATATCCCTTAAAGCTAACATTGAAGTGCTTGGCTATAGGAGTAATCAGCCCACCAATACAAATTCCTCCCCTATCAGATTTTCTCACTCTATCGAATTGTCGGGCTATATAGCCCTGACATTAGGCACAACCTCCGTCCCCGACGCCATACGCCAAATAATGAATAACTCATCTATTTGCAAGGCCCCTTTCCTTTTCTCTCTCGCAAATGTCATTTTCGCTAAAGTTCTTTGTACATAGAGAAATACGGGGTTTTAAATGCTAGATGACTTCGAAGTACCCGGCGTATAGATTCGTTTACCCAATCTCTCCCTCCAAAACCTATCCTTAACAAAATCCTCATGCTCTTCCACCCTATTAGCCGGAGTTCTATATATTTTATTTAAATCATCAATTGACAAATCCCGCGGCTCATTCGCTAACTAGAATCGAATCCCCATCAAATTCCATTTTCGAACTACTAATTGAAAACTACATAAAACTCAATCCGTATAAATTGAATAAGTAGCCCAATGCCCGTTTAACATATCATGCCAATCCACCCAACCACACATAGCCCAAAAATCCTCCAATAAACCCAAATTAGCTAGAGTAGGTTCATTGGGATACCTTGTGTTTATCCATGGATGGTAATAGAGTACCGCCCATCGAGCCCGGTGTGTTTCATCTGACAAGATGACATTTGAAGGTTCCGATTCGTCAGCCGTGTATTTTGGTTGTGGCTCAGGTTCGGGCTCCAGTGTTGGCTCCCTTCTTCTTCTTGTTCCTCTTTCTCCCTTAGAAGCCATGAAAACTAAGTTTATAAAGTATAAAAATCTGAAATTTGAAAATTAAAAATCTCCAAACTTGGTGAAAAACTTGAAAGGGTCAGGTAATGGGTTTTTTAAGAAGGTGAAGAATTTGTGTTTTTGGGGTGAGATTTGTAGTAAATTTGAGGAGATTTGGAGAATAGTTTGAGTGTTTTGGGAGAGAATTTTCGAGTTGTTGGATTTGGGTAGGAGAAAGTGAGATAATGAGTTTTGCGGGTGAAAAGAGGGAAAAATCCCATCTAGCCCTATTTGCACGGCCCGTGTGGATCACAAGGCCTGCCCGTGCGGCCTTGGGAACTAGTTGCCTCTCACTGCCAAAGTCCACACGGCTGTGTTGCTCCACACGGCCTGGTCGTGTGGTGAAGTCTGATTCGCTACGTTGCACGGTCCATGTGACTTAGTCACATGGTTGTGTGATTTAATTTTTGACTTTGTTTTTCATAACTGGGAGTTTGGCGTGACGCCTTCTACACAACAACTCACAAAACCAAACAGAACTAAAAATTAAGTTAATACAAAAAAAATGAAATTAAAAAATTTAATTAAACTGAAGGCGATCAAAAATAGAAATAAACAGGAAATAAATTGGGTAAACTCCCATAGAGCGCTAAGTTTTACGTCTTCAGCCAGACTTCAGATTTCTATAATCACTATAGTTGAGCCGTGTCAGTTGAAATCTGTGAGCCCTCGTAATCTATACCATTCATCAGACGAATGTCATTGCATTGTTCTCTCGGATTTAGTTCGGATTCGAGAATATGCCCTTTTGATGTTGGCCTCCCACTGCTTCACGATCCGGGCTACTTGAGTTTATAGAGATTTAAATCTTGCATTTATGTTTTTGTTCAACTTAGTGACCTATTCTTCAACCCCGCCTATCTTTGCTTCATCTTTGTTCGCCTTGACCTAGTTTCTCCAAAGGAGGACATCATCTCTTCTCTGAGATGCTTTCTTATCACTTGACTCCGCTCTGCCTTGATTACCTCCATTAAATCCTGGAGGTGACTGCAAAATATTTTTATTATTAGCATATGAAAAATTCTCATGGTTTTGCAACCCCGGATGATAGTAATTGGGTGTCTGATTATTTCTATAATTGTCGTTGAAGTTTCTTTGTTGTCCTACAAAATTTTCCTCTTCTTCAACAACAACAGGATCTCTTGGAGTCACTTGTTGCATCTCATCCAGTTTCCTGTTTAGCAAGGATACATTTTCTGTGAGCATGGCGACTTTCTCATCCTAGACCTCTGTCAGACGTCGGACATTGGATCTCTCGGATAGCCATTAGTAACTATTATTTGCCATCTCCTCTAATAGTACTAGTGTCTCATCTGGATATTTCCCTAGTAGTGCACGCCAGATGCAGAATCTATAATAGTTCTTGTGTTGCCACTTAAACCATTATAAAAATACTGAACCTGTTGGTAGTCGGGATATCCATGTTAAGGACACTTCCTTATTAATTCTCAGAATCTATCCCATGCCTCAAATAATGGCTCTGAATCTAACTGCCTAAACTGGGCGATTTCGGATTTCAATTGCAGTGTCTTAATAGGGGGAAAGTATTTGGCTAAAAACCACTGACTTAATTCAGCCCAATCCGCTGCTGGTGGTGTTAAAGAGCATAACAATACCTTAACCTTATTGCGCAGAGAGAATGCGAAAAGGCGACATCGAATGGTATCCTCAGAAACACTATTAATCTTAATAGTATTGCAGATGTCTAAGAATTGTACCAGATGCGCGTTTGGATCCTCAACGGCTTTTCTCCTAAACTGATTTCGTGAAACTATCTGGATCAATGCAGGTTTTAGTTCAAAGTTATTTTCATTGATCGACAGACGGGCCATACCCACATAAGTTCAACTAACTTCCGGTTGGAAGTAGTCCTTAACTGCCCTTCTCGTGGACCTTTCTACAATTCGATCATGTGTATCCGCCCCAGGTGGGCGCGCCTCATTGTTTCTATTGTTCCCGACATTCTGATTAGTCCCATGCGCCATTGCTTTAGATCTTTTCCTTAGTTGTTTTGATGTCCTCTCGATTTCTAAATCAATGTGTATTGGTTGGGTAGATCTAGAATGTGTGAACATGCACTATTTGCACTTAACAAAAATAATGTTAGAACTGAAGAAATAAAATTAATTTTACAAAAATTAAAAAAATCAAAAAAAAGGAAAAAATTTAAAAAAATCTAAAAAAGAAAAAAAAATATATTTATAAAAAGCTTCAATTAAGATTGAACTACTTATTACTATATCTAAGTAGAATCTTTCAATCCCCGACAACGGCGCCAAAAACTTGTTCGCCAAAAATATTTAGATCTTACTACTGCAAGTGTGCAGTGTAGTTTATAGAAAAATGGCAAGCAAGGTCATATTCCTTAGGGATTGACTACGAAACACTTAGACTATAATAACATCGTATTCCAATTTTATTGAAGCAATCGAATATCACAAGTTTTCAAAAAATAATCGAAAAATAAAAGTAAAACAAATTAATTCGAACTCCACAAGTATTTTCAACAACTACGAAAGCAACCCTAAGCACATAATCTCAACATGCTTCTTCAATATTAAATCCAATTAATGTTTCACAAAGACAATTCATGCGTTTCTATGGGTTTAATTCCTAAACTAGTTTATTCCCCCTCTCGGGTGGTGCATAAACAGTATATTAATAATAATTGAGGTCTCCCGATGCATCACAACTATTATTAACTCCCCGTAAACAGAAGTAGTCTCCCGATATATTACCTTGTTTATATCTGAATTCGATTTTTGTCTTGCTAGAACTCACCTCCCGGATTATGGACTAACAAATATGACATGCAAATTATTGATCAGATAATTTGCAATTAAGAATTAGCACTCGAATTCATAAAATAGAACACATGAATCAATTAAGAAAACAATTTATCAAGATTTAACATGAATCCACCGTTATAATTATGCCCTAGGATCCGAAAGATTAGCCAATCATTGATAACAAATTCATAGACAAACTTGAAATAATATTGTGATATCGTTTAAGTACATACAAGAGATCTAAACTAAGAAAGAAAACCCCTTCTTGTCAGGATGGATCTTCCTTCCAAGTCTTCGAAGCTCTTATGATTCCGTAAATGTGATAGGCTTTGTGGTGTTTTTCATAACCTAGCCCTCTTCTATGAGAAGACCTTTGATCTGTGTAATCTTGTGTATTTTGGTGTGTGGTATGTTGTATGGATGATTATAATTTCGTGCAGCCCTTGGGTCCTTTATATAGGTTCTTGGAGAGAGCACTTGTAGAGTTCAAGTGGAAAAAGGACACAAAAATCCGCCAAAGTCAGTCGCACGGCCCATGTGGCTTTCACACGGTAACTCCACACGACTGTATGGTCTCACACGGTACGACCGTACAACTTGGTTTCGCCCCTGTTTTCTCCCGAACACTTCATACAGATGCTCTTCTTTACACGGTTAGGTCACACGGTCGTGTGATACCACACAGTCCAACCATGTGACTGGTTTTCATCCTGTTTCTTCGACTTTTCGATCTTTTCTTTGCACTCATCGATCTTGTCCGGGCCTTCCAACTGATATATTTTCAATTAATCTCTATTTCCCGTAAAATGTTACAAGAATATGTAGTATCATGCCCTTCTAAGGAAACCAAGTAAAACACACTAAATATACATGCAAATATATCAATTATATATCAAATAGTTTACATGTATCACTTGTCTATTGTTTTGCAAATAGATTTAGCTTTTCAGACTAATGGAATGTGAAGAAAATGTAGTTTTCCATCATTCCAGAAGAATAAAGCTAATGATATCGCTAAATATAGTCGTTTCCTAGTTGATGTGATTTTTTTACTTGAAGAATGCATTCTTCCATTACTGCTCCATTGTGATTGCTTATTTGGTGGTGCTAATTAATTATAATTTATATATTAGTGAAAAATTTAAAAACATTGTACAAGTCTCCAAAATTAGTCGATGATTCTATCCCCAACAACTTAATCTATTTTGCTTACTGTTAGTGATTGTTGTGAGCATACATTAGGTGACGATTTTCTTTAATAACTTGACTCTCTGTTGTTTCCTACTCCAGCTGTTGCTTATTGTTTAATATACTGGTGGTTTTCTTCTTCTTGAATTTAATGATAGATTTTGGACATATAACGATGAAATTTTCCGTCATTATAAATTAATTTTCTTGTATTGTATCATTAGTGATGAAATATTCTCTCGTCATATAAAATTACCATGGATGACAATAAAGTTGTCATAATTTATATATGTACATCATCAATAGATTTTCTTATTCACGAATTTGTTTATGTTGTTAGTGAACATAAATGTTTAAGATGAAACAATTGCGTCACATCTTAAATCAACTAATTAATAACGAATTACTATTTAGTCATATATAATAAATATTTCTGACAAAACAAATTGTCATAAAATTAATATGATTTGTCTTCAAAAAATTTACCTTTCAAAATTTTGACAAAATAGTTTACACCCATGTAAAACGGTGATGAATTCATATGCATTGTCACTAAATATGCACTGTGTTAACGAAATAATGTTTTCACTATTTGTTTCAAATAATTCGTGACAAAATATGATATTGTCATGAAAATAAATATTTTGTGATACCAAATGTCGTCACCAAATATTTTAAATTTGTCACTTAAAGATTTTCGTCCAAGATTTTGGTGCAAAATTCTACCAATAAAAATTGTTGTGACGGATTTCAGTTAACCATCATGAAAAATGCAGATTAGTGACGACATATAAGATCAACATTGACAAAAATAAATGGTGTCGTAAAAATGTATTTTACAATGACAAAAAATATATTCGTCATTGTTAATGAACAAATTATGACAAATTTTTATGCGTGGCAAAAATATTTGTCATAAAATGTGTGATTTCATCAAGAAGCTCCAGCAGTTAACACAACAAGCAATCGCCGATGACGTTCTTTGAAATAGGCCGAGGCACATAGAGTTGAAGCCAGTCTTAAGAACAAAGGAAAGGCTCCCAAAGGAGGAGTGAGAGAAATTTCTATTGTTCCAAATGACCTATTCACAGACTACTTTCCATCCGTAGCTGAGGTACCCCTCGAAACTGAATCTGCTGAAGAAAGTGTAAAGTACACCGTTGAGATCCACCCTGAAGACTACGAGGCTCCAGATGATTTGAGAGTAGTGCCATTTGTATTCGATTTTGATGCAGTGTGGCCAGACGAGCAATCACCTGATGCAACAGACTTTCGAAAAGCCTTCAAGGCTAT
Organism: Rehmannia glutinosa; assembly: GCA_016081115.2. NCBI lineage: Eukaryota > Viridiplantae > Streptophyta > Magnoliopsida > Lamiales > Orobanchaceae > Rehmannia > Rehmannia glutinosa. Next base: position 25,568,392 of record CM071928.1, on the reverse strand, counting down.
CTGTTTTGGAAATTGAAAATATGGAAAGAGGTTTTACTACACTAAACGAATGGTTGGACACTCACGATGCCATGATCTCTGAAGATATTAGCAGAATAGTTCTAAGAATTAGGGAATGGACAACTCAAATGAAGGCACTAAGAAGGGAACAAGTCAGCTACTTCAAATCTCTATTCGCAAAGATGGTGCTTTGGAATAAAAATGCAGAGGCAGAGGATCATATATTCAGGATAGTCCAAGCGCACAAGACGGATATGCGATTGTTGAGGGCTCAACACAAGCAAGACTTTCAAAGAACTGAAAGTAATATGTGCTCAAAGATGATGGTTGTGAATGCAGAAATGAAGCTCATTACTACAGAAATAAAGGCTCCGCGGTCGGAACATAGAGCAGCTCACTTAGCAACGCATGAGAAACTGGATCTTATTCTGTCTAAACCTTCTCAGAAATCTCTCATTGGTGATGATGCCAAAAAGGGGAAGATAGTACGAGGGAAGGAAGTAAAATGAAGAAGGCCCATTTGAAGATTTTTCTTGAAAATCCCCAACATGGCTCATCCACCAGCTCTCTCCTATCTCAGCTGCCAAAAGAGCTATCAGCTGAAGAGAAAGTTGAATTAGCTGTTAAGAAAACAAGAGTTGCTATCGAAGCAGAACTTGCAAAAGTTGATGAAAGGCAGCATGGATGAATTGAAATTTTGAAAACGAGATTCGAAGGTCCCCCAGCAGGATTGTTACCTGACTCTCCAGTTGTTAAGCTCCCACAAGAACCAGCTCGGATGCAGTATCTGAGCCTAGATTGCTAGAGGAATTCCAAACGCTCAAATCGGAAGGATTTTCGAGGAATGTCTCTCAGGGCATGGGATTGGTACTCGGAAAAGGGCTTGGAAATATGTCAAATAGGCCGAGAAACAAATGACTCAAGGAAGCAGTCAGTAGACTTCAAGAGCATAGCCCATTCAATATACACCCAGGGGAGGAGCAACGGACTCTGGCAGAGGAAGAGGAAGAAACAGTGGAAGAGGCAGAGGTACTCCACCAAAATACATTAATATTTGAAGAAGGATGTTGTTTACTAGGCCGGACTTAAGAGACTGGAGAATGAAGAAGTTGCTAGGAAGAACACTGAAGAAGATAAGAGGCAAGAGCTAGAAAACATGAGGCAACAACAAGAATGGGGAGAGAGACAGAGGAGAGAACACTCAGCTGCCAAGAGAGCATATGAAAGGAAGAAAAAAGAAGAAAAAGAGAAGAAAAAGAAAAGAGCTGAAGAAGAAGCTGAGAGAAGAAGGAAGCAGCAAAGGCGTTGAAGGCTGTTGCAGACACCTTCATGTTGTATTTTTACTTCAATGTAAATACACAAAATTTGTCAGTACTTTGTATACCTTTTTCATTGTACTTTGTAAAGCTTTGTAAAGTGTAAGAATGATATGTTCAATAAAATGACATATCCATATAATCATTCTTTATTTATGCACTGTTTACTTTGCTTTTTTTTATCTAAGTTTTGGCATCATCAAAAAGGGGAAATTGTTGGAAAATTTATATAACATATTTTGATGATACCATGTAAAACATAGATTAGGAAGTTGGCACCCCAATTCTACTATAAATTAACTTGTAATACATAGGGTTCTATAAGCTGAGTGGAAGCAGTCAAGTGGAAGAATGCAGGACTCGACTGAGGATCAAGATGAAGATTCTGTTGTATGGCAACTGAGTAAAGTGAAGAGAAGTCTCAGTCACGTAATAGAAAAATTGTCTTAGTCTGTAGACTGACAACTGAGTCACTCCAGGATAATTGGAGTTGACTGTCAAAGGGGGTTATGCAGCAGAAAGGATTAAAGAAAGCTGAAGAGATCCGTTGTCAAGGCAAAGTCAATTGTTTGCTGAAATTAGGCATGTGTCAGACTGCCAACCTTAAGATGTTTTGCTGAAAGACTGCAAAAAGCAAGGAACTAATGAGATGTACCTGAAAACCTGCAGCGTTTAAGGAAAGGTTACAGAACATTAAGTTCAAGGATCAGTCTTCATCAAAGCTTCAAGACAAGATAAGCCAACGACCTCAAAGTGTAGTTTGAAAAATACATCTATCTCTTCAACGAATATATTTTTCAAACAAGCACTATAAAAGGCTTAGGAATTCATTGAGAGAAGGTTACGAATACAAGCAAAGAAATAAACACTAACTTGCAAAGCAAGAGCAAATATCTCTCAAGCATTCTATTCTAATGCTTAAGCCTTAATCTCGAAAGAAATCAATCCAACACATTCAGTGAAGGAAAGACAACTTCAAACTGTTGAAGAGAAAAAACTTGTTTAAAGAACAAAGGGGAGAAATAGGTTATAAGCTCTTTAGCTCAAAGAAGCTAAGAAAAGCTCAACGAAAAGAAGCTATAAGTTGCGGCTATTGAAAGTCATGTTGTGGCTATTGAAAGTCATAAGTTGTGGATCATATTTTGTCCACTCTTGGTATATTGTGGTTGTATATGTTTCTTAGTCCATTAGTTGTAGTATGGACCTATATATGTTTCTAACGATGCCTCTTTGACAGGGGGAGCTTTTAAGTTTTGATATACTTAAGCTCAATATTGAAAAGCTAAGCCTTTAGCTTTTGATTTAGTTGCTTCTTTATAGCTCTTGTTGTGCATGTTGATAGGGGGAGCATTTGTAATATGTATTTGAATATCTCTACTCCCATCCTTGCGTTTTTATTGCATGGAATTTTGTCGCTCACAACGGATAGCTCTTTTTAATCGGTAAAAATGTTTTGTTTTCAAAATCGACCTCGTTAAAATTGTTTTGGTTTGTAATCATCAAAAAGGGGGAGATTGTTTGATAAATGGTTTTATCATGATTTTGATGATTTTGTTTTTATACCAAAACAATGTTTTTAAAGGTTGTCCAAATACTCCTAAATGATTTAAAATGGTTTTAATATTTTCCGGAGTATTTCTTCAAGTTTATTTTCGATATAAATTGGACAACACTTTTGATGATTTTGTGTTAATGTATTTTTACACCAAAACAATGTTTCTAAATGTTGTCCTAATACTCCCGATCGGTCTAAAATGTTTTCACTATTTTTCGGAGTATTTCTTGAAGTTTATTTTCGATATAAAATTGGACAACACTTTTGTTTTGAGGTCAACCGTCACCGTATAGGGCAACCCGTGACTGAAAGTTGAGAAAACAAAAACTTCATGTTTGCGAAAAATGGTCAGGGCAACCGTCGCCCTATAGGGCAACCGGCTCTGCCGTCGGCCGACCCCAGGCGGCCGGTACTGGAGCAAAAATTGAAACAGCGTCGCCGCCCTTCGTTTTTGAGGTTGTCGCGACGGTTGAAATCGGGGGACGACCGGTCGAACCCTACGTCGACCGGTCGCCCGTGTAAATGTGTATTCTCATTTTCAAACTTCTATTTACGTGCGACATCGTCGCCTCTATGCTTTGACAAAGAAAAATTCTACTTGTTGTGCACAACAACTTTTCCCTAAATTGTGGGATTGATTTCTAACAGCTATAATGTTGATTTTAATTGCAATTTTTTTGTAGAAATCAGATTCCAAGAGGAGCCTATCAAGTATCAATCATCTCCTATAAATAGAGGAAGAATTGAAGCAACACTATAAGAGAGAAAACTACAACACAACAAGATACACTCAAGAATACACTTGTTCTTACATTGTCTTATTTCTTGTTGTAATTTGCCTAGCTATTCACTTTCACATCCTTGAGGTCTAGGCTATTCTTGATTACACTTGCACTCTATTGTATTATCAATTATCGAGTTGTAATCTTGAATTTTTGGGTTATCATTCAACACAAGATATCCTTGTGAGTGTTCTTGTGGTAAGAACACACTTGGGTGATCTAGGTGTTAGGTGTAAGAAGATTGTGGTAATCTTCTTGTTGAGGTGTTGAAGAATTTGGTATTCTTCAAGGTTGAAGATTGTGGTAATCTTCACAAGGTGCCGTTGGAGATTGTGGTAATCTTCAAGTGAGATTGTGGTAATCTCAAAGGTGGTGTTGAAGAAGAGTGTGGTGCTCTTCAAGGTGTTGTTGTAAGTTGGTGTTGTATTAATTTGTGGTAAATTAATAAAATCTTTTTTCTTTTTGAAATCCATCCCGATATCTTTGGGGTGGTAGAGGATTAGGCCCTAGGTGGGTTGAACCTCTTTAAATCGACGTGTGTTGTTTACATTCCGCACCTTTATTATTATCTTTGAGCATTCGGTTCGAAAAAGAGGGTGAAATCGAAAAGATGGAGATAATCTATTCACCCCCCCTCTAGATTATCGTAGCCGCTTGGACTTACAAGTGGTATCAAAGCAAAACTCTTTGGCAAGCTCGTTTCACATCGCGAGTGAAGAGAAACGATCGTCGGCTCTGACGAACGCTCATCTTTCCGCACCTCCACCACCAAGCCACCTCGGTTTGATTCCAAAAATTTTATATTTTGGAAAGAAAGAATGGAATGCTACTTACAAGGTTGCGGGTTCGACATTTGGAACACCGTCATTAATGGAGAATCCATTCCGATGAAAAATACACCACACACCTCAAAAGGCTTCAAAAAGCTCAATGATAAAGAGAAGAAAATCATCTCCTCAAATGGTAAAGCTCTTAATATTTTACATTGTTCACTTACCACTTTGGAATTTGATCATGTTGTAGGTATTCGATGGGCACATGAAGTATGGCAAAAATTAGAAGACATCTATGAAGTATATGCAAATGAAAGGAGCAACTCAAAAACATCTACTTCACAAATGGATACAACATCAAATTCAACAACATGGGATAAGCCTTCTACAACCTCCCATGATGAACAATTTGAACAATGCCTCATGGGCATCGAAGAAAAAAAACGAGGTAAGTTCTAAACCCTCTACTTCTTATGACAATGAATTGCAAAATGAATATAGTGACTTGCAAAATGATTATGATGAGCTACAAGATGAATTCCAAAACTTACTAGTTAAATACAAAAATTTGAAAAAGGAATTCATTGTTTTAAAGAATGATAAGGATAGTTTATTTACTTCCTATGAATCACTATCATGTGCTCACACCACCACTCTTGACAAGGTTAGAAACCTTGAGAAAGAAAATAGTACTCTTGTTGAGGATATAAATTGCTTGAAAAATGATTTATCTAAATCTAACTTGAGTACCGATAAGATGACCAATATTGTTGATTGTTGTGATAATTCGAAACTAGAACTTGATCATAAGCCTAAGGGTGTCAATCACATGAAAAAGAATCAAGTCTCTAAGCATGTTGGTCATTATGCTCCTAGAATTATTACATGTTTTTATTGCGGTAAAAAGGGTCATACGGTAAATACTTGTCGGGCTAGAAATAGCTCCAATTATTGTTGGAGACCTAAAAGTCTCAAGACTAATCCCAAAGGACCCAAACACATAAGGGTACCACAAAACAATGTCATATTAGGTACCCTGAAATAATGATCGAAGAAAATTTATACCGCCAAGAAGACATCAAATGACCGTTTCATGTGATCAAAGAAGGAGAAACTATGTTCGACAAAGTCAATTTCAAGAAGAGGATATAATCAAAAATGGGAAGAACACAATCCTTGGAAATGGCAAAGACAAGATGATTTTCAAAGAAGAAGAGACCATCAACAATGGGAAGGACAAAAATTTTGGAGATGGAGTAATTGGAGAGATTACTATCAACATGAAGATTTTCAAAAGGAAAATATCATCAACAATGGAAAAACCCATGGAAACGGCATAATTGGTAAACCGTATCTCCTTAATTAAATATGCATTTTATTTGTCTATTATGCATGTTTTTATTTGTGTCCTACTTGCAAAATGAGTTTTCATGTATTTTAAATTAAGGTCTTCAAAACTTATTTGTTTTTAAAAAGGAAGACCTTATATGATGTTTTTAAAACTCTTGTGCATTTTTGTAGACTAAAGTGTATTATCATCTCTTATGGATTTTTATGGCATGAGCTTACTTGTGATATCTCTTAGCCTACACTTCTATCATTATGATTTGTGCTAGATTTGTTTTAAGAACTGTGTAGGATTTACATATTTTCACAAATGGCCATTTACGTCATTATTTGTCAAGAAAGGCATAAATTATCGAGGTATGTTTACTTGTGTTATTCTTACTCTTATAGACTCGATATATGTATTGCCATGTGCCTATGTGCTTGTTTTTCATAGTATTTCATACAAGTGCCATTAAGAGGTTTTTTAGATTTTTTTGAAAGGCACTATTCGATATTTGATTGCACATATTTGCTTTGTCAACTCTTGTTCAAATACTTCTTTTAAATGAGGTCTCAACCATATGCTATCGGATTTTCAAATTTCAAAAGAGACCTTTTATAGCTTTCTTAAAGCCTATTTGAACTTGCATGATTTATTAGAATCTTGATGATCTTCTAAATGCATAGTATGTGTTTCTTGCTTCATGGTCTATATATATAATGTCTCTTACTACTATGCTCTTTTGCAAGATATTTTGTTATTGATGATTGAGACATGTTTTTACACTTGGGCTATTTTTCTCTTGATTATATAAGCGATGCCGTTAATGAGTTTGTTAAGTTGTGTAGATGAGAAATGATGTACTCCAAATATTAGTTACCTCAAAATATTTGGATGTAAATATTCTACTATGAACACCTTAGATCAATTGGATGCCCTATGATGATAGTGATGAAGAAGACAAAAAGGGTATTCGGAACAAACTCGATGACCAAGGCAACATTGGTCGAACTAAGACGAGGTTAGTAGCTCGAAGGTATTTTCAAGAAGAAGGTAATTGATTTTGGTGTAACATTTGCACTCATAGCACATTTAGTAGCTATTTGCATCTTACTTGCCCATTCTTGCTTTAAGAAAATTTCAAGCTTTACCAAATGGATGTTGAATCCAATTTTCTAAATGGTTTTATTCAAGTAGAAGTCTATCGGGGTTTAAATTTTTCTAGGCCAAATGATCTTTATAAAAGGCCTTGTATGGTTTCAAACAAGTACCCCATGTATGGTATGATAGACTTAGCTATTTTTGTTAAATGATTTTACAAAAGGTAAAGTTGATACTACTCTCCTTGTTTTTTTTTAAAAAGGGCAAGATTATTTGCTTGTGCATATTTATGAGAATATTTTTGGTGCTACTAATGAATATTTTGTGCAAGAGATTCTCCTAAGTTGATGTAGGTGAACTTGAGATGAACATGGTATCACATGATGGGGGAGATCAAATTTCATCATTGGACTTCAAGTTAATAAATGTCAAGTAGATGGTTATATTTCAAAAGAACTCTTGAAGGAGTTAGGCATTGAAGAAGGAAGAATCATCTCAAACTCTATGGCTACCAATGAAGAAATTGACAAAGGTTGAGAAAGGCATGTCGGTTGACAAACAAATTCGAGGTATGTTTTCTTATATTATTCCTATAGACCCGACATTCCATATGCCTTATGTCTATATGCTCGACTTCAAAAACTATCCCAACGAATCTCATTAAAGTGCCGTTAAAAGAAATTTTCAAATATTTGCAAGGCACTTCTTCTTATGACTTGTTTATCCAAAGATTTAAAACGTTCTTATTTTTCGGGATAACAAGTCCGGTGAAAATTATTCAAAATATAGTTCGTCATAATCGAACTAAACAAATTGAGATTCGAAAAACTTTCTAAGGGATTGCGTTTTTAACAAAAACTTGAGATGTGTTTAATTCCGTCTCAAGGATAACTCGCGAATTTTTAACCGCCGAATATTTTACCTCATTTCGAGCTTGATTATAACATAATGTATATTGAATGAGGTCTTCGTTTGCATTTTGCACGCTTTTAAAACTTAGGGGCGAAAAATCGGATTTTTGGATCAAACTTCGGAATTTGCAAAAACAGAAAAGAAGCGTTAGGTGCCGGGCAAGGTCGACCGTGCCGCCCACCTGCCGACCGGCCGTCGCCCTAGCCCTTGACCGGTCGCCCACTGTGATTTCTTGGCTTAAATCGTCTCTGTTCTTTTACTTAGCCATTTTGGCCCCTTTCAACTCTATTTCGTCCCCTTTGTCATTTGCACACACATTTCACTTCAAATGTGTTTGGCTGCATGTATTACATAGTTTGGGGATTATCTAGATCGACTATCATCATCATTGCTCGTCTTTACCGATCGAATGGTAAGAATTTCACTATCTTTAGCTCAATTGGGTTGAACCCTTGAGTTTGTGGCTTATATGTATTTTTCTTGATGCAATTCATATATATTTGTGATGAGCTTATTGATTGTTGATGAATGATATTTGTTATATCGCATTTGGTGATGAAAACTTGGCTTGATTTCATTTACAAGGGCTATATATATCTCTTTCAATTTTTGACGCCCGCCAAGTGTTCGATAAAATGTTTCAATGAAAAATTCATCACCTACATGATTCTCTCGTTTTCAAAAGTCTTATATATTTATGGAGATCATGTTTTGCTTATCAAATAAGTTTTCATAAACCTCTACAAGTCGTATGATTCGACTTTTTCCTCCTATTTGGTTTATAAGCTTCAATGTTCAAATAGCTCGATACATCGGTTTAGTTGCGCACTTTGATATGAATATATGATGTATTTATCTTGCTAACATTCTTTTTGATGATTCCAAAGGGGGAGAAATAGGTTATAAGCTCTTTAGCTCAAAGAAGCTAAGAAAAGCTCAACGAAAAGAAGCTATAAGTTGCGGCTATTGAAAGTCATGTTGTGGCTATTGAAAGTCATAAGTTGTGGATCATATTTTGTCCACTCTTGGTATATTGTGGTTGTATATGTTTCTTAGTCCATTAGTTGTAGTATGGACCTATATATGTTTCTAACGATGCCTCTTTTGAGGGGGAGCTTTTAAGTTTTGATATACTTAAGCTCAATATTGAAAAGCTAAGCCTTTAGCTTTTGATTTAGTTGCTTCTTTATAGCTCTTGTTGTGCATGTTGATAGGGAGAGCATTTGTAATATGTATTTGAATATCTCTACTCCCATCCTTGCGTTTTTATTGCATGGAATTTTGTCGCTCACAACGGATAGCTCTTTTTAATCGGTAAAAATGTTTTGTTTTCAAAATCGACCTCGTTAAAATTGTTTTGGTTTGTAATAATCAAAAAGGGGGAGATTGTTTGATAAATGGTTTTATCATGATTTTGATGATTTTGTTTTTATACCAAAACAGTGTTTTTAAAGGTTGTCCAAATACTCCTAAATGATTTAAAATGGTTTTAATATTTTCCGGAGTATTTCTTCAAGTTTATTTTCGATATAAATTGGACAACACTTTTGATGATTTTGTGTTAATGTATTTTTACACCAAAACAATGTTTCTAAATGTTGTCCTAATACTCCCGATCGGTCTAAAATGTTTTCACTATTTTTCGGAGTATTTCTTGAAGTTTATTTTCGATATAAAATTGGACAACACTTTTGTTTTGAGGTCAACCGGTCGCCGTATAGGGCAACCCGTACCTGAAAGTTGAGAAAAACAGAAAACTTCATGTTTGCAGAAAATGGTCAGGGCAACCGGTCGACCCCTTGGGCGACCGGTACCTGGGAGCAAAAATTGAAACAGAACGTCTGCCCTTCGTTTTTGAGGTTGTGCGACCGGTTGAAGTCAGGGACGACCGGTCGAACCCTACGTCGACCGGTCGCCCTGTGTAAATGTGTATTCTCATTTTCAAACTTCTATTTCTGTGCGACCGGTCGCCCTATGCTTTGACAGCAAAATTCTAACCGTTGTGCAGCAGACAGCTTTTCCCTAAATTGTGGGATTGATTTCTAACAGCTATAATCTTGATTTTAATTGCAATTTTTTTGTAGAAATCAGATTCCAAGAGGAGCCTATCAAGTATCAATCATCTCCTATAAATAGAGGAAGAATTGAAGCAACACTATAAGAGAGAAAACTACAACACAACAAGATACACTCAAGAATACACTTGTTCTTACATTGTCTTATTTCTTGTTGTAATTTGCCTAGCTATTCACTTTCACATCCTTGAGGTCTAGGCTATTCTTGATTACACTTGCACTCTATTGTATTATCAATTATCGAGTTGTAATCTTGAATTTTTGGGTTATCATTCAACACAAGATATCTTTGTGAGTGTTCTTGTGGTAAGAACACACTTGGGTGATCTAGGTGTTAGGTGTAAGAAGATTGTGGTAATCTTCTTGTTGAGGTGTTGAAGAATTTGGTATTCTTCAAGGTTGAAGATTGTGGTAATCTTCACAAGGTGCCGTTGGAGATTGTGGTAATCTTCAAGTGAGATTGTGGTAATCTCAAAGGTGGTGTTGAAGAAGAGTGTGGTGCTCTTCAAGGTGTTGTTGTAAGTTGGTGTTGTATTAATTTGTGGTAAATTAATAAAATCTTTTTTCTTTTTGAAATTCATCCCGGATATACTGGGGTGGTAGAGGATTAGGCCCTAGGTGGGTTGAACCTCTTTAAATCGACGTGTGTTGTTTACATTCCGCACCTTTATTATTATCTTTGAGCATTCGGTTCGAAAAAGAGGGTGAAATCGAAAAGATGGAGATAATCTATTCACCCCCCCTCTAGATTATCGTAGCCGCTTGGACTTACAGGGTAGACTCCAAGGTTAAAGGAGGTGTAGTGAGGTTCTAGTTCGAACCAGAAGCTTTGGACTCGTTGGAGGGTTATGTGAACAAATCTAAGAGTTTGTAGGAGCTGAAGTAGCAAGACATATATTTTGTGAAGAAGCTAAGTCCCAGAAGCAAAGCCAGTTGTGTGATCAAGGCCTAGCTTGGACTGTCACCATTTTGTAACAAAATCATGGTTACATTAGTGGATTCCTCCAAGGGTTGGAGAAGAGTGTATTAGAGGAATTACCCCATCCTTGAACCACTTTTACATTCAACACTTTTATTCTTGCATATCTATACTGTTGTTTGTTTAATTTGCTAAGTTAACTGATAATAACTAAGTTTAAAACAAGTGTTGAAAAATAAATTTCAAACAAGGGTGATAGTCGTCCGATGTAAAAACCAAATCTACTGAACTTTTAAAGAGTTAACTGAATCAACTGAGTTATCTTATCAACAGCTCAGTCAAGTCTGTTGAGTGGCTAACTCGGTTGTATAGGTAAACTAAGTTGGCCACCAAGGACCTAGTTGACTTGTGATCAAACTCTGACTTTAGAAGGACTAAATCAAAAAGTTGGTAAAGTTTATTCAACTCCCCGTATAGACTTTACTTTATCACCTCTTGGGACCTACACGTGGCAAACTTGACTATGCCATGAGAGACAACCCCATTTCAACAATGTGGATATGTTTTTTCCCAAGTTTACAAGTATCACAAAACTGAAAAACAGTAAACTATGGTGTTTTATTCAGAGTTTTCTTTACATGAGAGAGAACCACATGTGAGGGATGTCCAAGTTTTCTATGCCATACATTGATATCTGAATTGCAATTAGAAACAGGAGTGCTCACATTATTACAAGAAGAAGAAGTGTGTACAACTAAAAACGAACTAGGAGAAGGAACAAATTGTTGAGTTGTAGATTTAATAGAAGCAAGGATGACTGAACATGAGACAGATCAAGCTGGTAGAGTTCTCCTTTAATAGCTCCTCTCAATAGGACTTTGGAGGTTTTGATGTCCTTAACAAGACATTAATTGTGATAGAATTCAATTTTTTACCTCATTATCTTTAGTAAACTAAGATATACTAAGTAAATTCTTTGTGATATGTGGAACATAGAGGATGTTATATAGAAGTAAGGATGGGGAAGAAGAAGAAACACAAGGTAAATGAGAGAGACTAATATGAGAGATAGGAAGTTTGGAGCCATTACTGACTACAAGCCTTTCTGAGCCTTGATAGGCAAATTTGAGTGAAATATTATCCATCTCTGATGTAACATCTGCAGTTGCTCCACTATCGAAGTACCAGTTTTGATCCACATATGTAGAAGGACCATAAACAGATATATGAGCTTGAGGAGACTCAATGATACCACCACTAGAAGCATATTCAGGACATGTGAAGTTCAATTCATTTTACAGACACCTGAAATTCGTTTACAAAGTCAGGTTGTGACACATTTTTCTTCCTCTGCTCTGCAAGCATCAACTGCTTCGCATGACTCAATTCTTGGGAATCATCTTTTTGCAAATGCTGCGTACGGATTTTCTTAGAATTATCAGCAAGGTGGAGGTCATTTTGCTCGAAGACCAGGCCGTGGTGGTAGAAATGATCCTTTCAGAAATAGTAATAACAAGCCTAAATGTCAATTGTGTTGGAAAATAGGATTTTCAAACAGCAAATTTGCACTCATGTTGTCACACCATAACAAAGAAGGAGATTCAACAGCAACCCCAAGTTCCTTCAGCAACGAGTGCAACCATATGACTTCTCTTCTATTCTTGTATGTCCACTTTTATTTAGTGTCCAGTTTTAGATAAGAATTGAAACAATTAAAGGTTTTATAAATAATTTAACTAAAAAGGTACAAATAAAGTATGGTGTATCTACACCAGTGCATAAGGTATATTGATAAATAATTTAACTAATAATTTTCTATTGGTGCCTAAACATTTTTATTCACTTTAATTTAAAAGTGTGTATAAAATTGTTTTATCAGTGCTACACCAGTGCATAAGGTACAAATAAAGTAAAAGTTTCATATTTTTATAAGGACACATGTATGATGTATCTACACCAAATTTATATACAGTAGATGTACTATCTACGTAACCCGATATTAACATGAGTACTAAGGACGAGTCGAAATACTTGTATAGTGTGTGTATATCTATGTATAGGGGAAGGATTATATGAGACCACTGTCTTTAGTAACTACATAAGAATAGATCTACACCACAAATAAAAAAAATTACGATGGCTTATATTAAATAGGCCTAAAAAAATAATTTCTAATTAAAATAGATAAAAGGTATATTAGTTCAATAAAAACAATCACTCCCATTAAATTAGGAATGGTTACATGTTAAATCTTTAGAAGTAATCTTACCATCTATATCCACATCGAAATCGCGGTAAATTGGTGCAGTGCATCCTTCTTCTTCTTAACCAAAACATCTACATCTTCACTTCTTATTCCAATAACACAACTGCAAAAAAAGAAAAAAGCTCCATTAGCAACAATGTCTGCCTAACTAAACAACATATTTGTCCTCAATAAGCAGCACAGTTGACATAAAAAAGACAACAGAATTAGATATATATATATATATATATATAAAGACAGATGACCAATTTAAGTCAACACATTTGCACCCAACTTAGGAACATTGTCTGCTTAATAAAACAACAAATTTGTCCTCAATAAGCAACATATTTGACATAAAAAGCGACACATTTACATTTATATCCAAAAACATATAACCTATTTAAATCAACGTATTTGCACCATCTTAGCAATATTATATGTCTGAATAAGTAACATATTTGTCCTCGATAAGCAACACAATTGACATATATAAAAAGACAAATGAAAGAAAAGAGTTAGTGATTGCAACATTGTCTGCCTAAATAAGCAACATATTATTCTTAATAAACAACATATTTGTCCTCAATAGGCAATATATTTCTCAAAGCAAAAATGCGCCAATGGTGATTGTAAGATTAACTGTGAAAGGAAAGAGAGAGATAAGAGATAGGATTTCAACCAAATCTCAAAAAAGTAACATATTTGTCCTCAATGAACTTATAATACAAAAGTAAAAAAATAATATACATTAATTGACCGCCAAATATAAAGCAGAATAATGGAATGAATTCAAATTAAAAGGGAACTATTCGGATGCGTCGTACATCCTTCTCCTCTTTTCCATTTTTTACATGTCCACTTCAATTTAGAGTCGACTTTTGCATTAGAATTGAATAATCTAAAGATTTATATTATAATTTAAGTAAAAAATATTAATTTAGAAAATAAAATATTTTTTCTTTATTTCACTAAGTTTCTCTAGGTGCCTAAACTTTTCTATTTACTTTAAGAAAAAAGGGTGTTTTCTATATATCTATATTACATTAATTATACATGTTACACGGGGTATATATGGTACATATGGGTGAAGTACAAATGCCCATTTTATTAAAAATGGGCCACAAGTATGATGGATTTACTTCAAGTATATGTACAGGTGTAGAATTTACATTACTTTATATTAAGAGAAATTCCTAGAAATACCAGTTTTTTGGGGAAACAGACGATATTTATGCCAAGTTAACTTCCGTACGCACTTGCATATTTTAGGATATTTTTACGCGTTTTCCGAATTTTTTTGTTCCTGCATTGCTTTATATGTTTATATGTTTATATGTTGTTTCGATATTGTTCATATTTATCTTTTGGTTGTTTCTATATAGTTTTGATGTTGTTTCAATGTTTCAATACAATTTTTACTTATTGCTTACGCTCGTTTTTATTCATGTATTACTTTATATATTGTTTCTGTTGTTTTTGGGTTGTTTTACATAATATTTTTAATGTTGTTCTAATGTTCATTTGTTGTTTTCATGTAGTTTTCAATGTCTCATTGCACTTTTTACCTGAGTTTAAGCTATGTTTATTCATGTGGTGTTTTCTATATTGTTTATGTCGTTTCTGAGTTGTTTGTATACTGTTTCTAATGTTGTTTTGATGTTTCTTTGTTGTTGAAAACTTGAAAGAAATTGTGCATCTTTGGGCGCGATTTTCTAGAAACCTTGTTTGTCTAATGACATAATTAAAAATGGATTGTGTTAATCTACTCCGCGAAAATATTGAAATTGGATATTTGGTTATCCAAAATGGTTTTGGGATGAAGGAAAAATTAAGCTTTAAAGTGGAGGTTTGAGTTGGATCAAATATGTTAGATTTTCTAACTGGATTCGTCCCACATTAGAAAATAGATTTTGTTGGATATATACAACTTCCTTATAGTTAAGAGTAATAATGTATAGCCTAAAATCTCTCTCCATGCGGGCTCGCGGAGAGGTGGGGTGCAGACTCTCGAGTCGAATTCGTGTTCCGTATCACCAACTCATGTGCAAGCGGTACATGAATCATGTTGGAACGAAACTGAGCCACATAGACTAAACCTACATGCGTTTTACTGTTATTTTCTGAATATTAATATTTTATTAGTTAGTTCCTGAAATATAATCCCAATACCTGTTGTTTCTGTAACATGCAAAATTTATTTCTGGCTTTTGAGTTCTGTAAGGATCTTTGATTTCTTATTAAATAAGCAATGCGGAAAGATCCAAATATTTTTTCATGTTGCATATATGCTCTTGTGTATATTGGCTTCATGTTGAATTTTGCTGGTAATTTCCATGCATCATTTCAGTTTGCTGAAACAAAAGTAATACGGTTTGAGTAGGTCTCTTGCAGGACCATCTTACGAATCATATTTCGTAAGACGGATCCTACAGCCCACAAGCCCACGCTCAATCGCGCCAAACCTGCCTACGCCCGCGCCCAACCCTCCCAACCCGCCAGCGCCGGCCCTGTTATTTAGAAAAAAAACAATTCGTTCGACATGGGATTTGAACCCGTGCCTATAGAAACATAAGATGACATTCTACCACTAGACCACTAGTACTTGTTATTGAATTTCAGTATAACAATGTATATAAACCCATTCATAAATGTGCCTAGTAAATTAAAAAAAAACGTCTCTAAATGCAGAGACTAAGAATCGAACCCAGGTCTATTAAAAACATGATAATTTATCTCAATAAATGGATACTTATAAAAGTGTTATTATAACTACATCATATTTAATTTTTATTTTTCCTCTTTTTTTGTTCATAGTTTGTAACTGTATTAAGAAATTTGATACTTTATCTCAAAAAACGGATACTTTTACTTATAAAAGTATTACTTTAACTATATCTTATTTTATTTATTTTTTATTTTTCCTTCATTCCTAATTTGTGACTATACTAAAAAAATATGATACTTCATCTCAAAAAATAGATACTTCAACGTATAAAAGTGTTACTTCAACTCTATTATATATATATATATATTGTAATATATTCATAATTTATGACTATATTAAAAAATATGTTACTTTATCTGAAAAATAAATACTTTTATTTATAAAAGTATTACTTTAACTCTATCATATTTATTATTCATCTTTCGTTGTATTGAACTCATAATATGTAACTATATTAAAAAATATAATACTTTATTTCAAAAAACAAATATTTTTACTCTTAAAACATGAAATTTTGTCTCAAAAAATATATACTTTTACTCATAAAGGTGTTGTTTTAACTTTGATATATTTATTTTTCTTTCAATGTAATGTAATTATAATCTATAGCTATATTAAAAATATGATACTTTATCTAAATTAACCGATACTTTTTCTCATAAAATTCTTTTTAACTAGGGAAGAAAAAGCAAAAAAACGAGAAGGAAAAAAAAATCGGCGAGTGGCATTGACCGCGGACTGTCAACAGGATCCGCGGGGACCAGTCCGCGGGTCAGAGGGATCCGTCTTACAGTTGAGACCGTAAGACGGTCCTACATGAGTTTTTGCCATACGGTTTTTCCTTTGTATCTTAGGGAAACATATATCTAGAATAGGAAACAAATGTTTTAAGGAAAATATGTTTAGCACATCCTTGGGGCAATTGTTTATTGCTTCATTATTATTTCTCATGTAATTCATTTTTATTAACCATTTTAAGTTAAATCAGTGGAATTCATGCTAACAAACATTTTTAAAAACAAAAATGTCATTTGTTTAAAATATTTAAAAATATTTTAAATTCCAAAATAAAAAAATTAAAACTCTTTTTAAAATTTTGAAAATTATTTTAAAAAATTCTG
Source organism: Rehmannia glutinosa (assembly GCA_016081115.2). Classification (NCBI taxonomy): domain Eukaryota; kingdom Viridiplantae; phylum Streptophyta; class Magnoliopsida; order Lamiales; family Orobanchaceae; genus Rehmannia; species Rehmannia glutinosa. Next base: position 25,551,535 of record CM071928.1, on the reverse strand, counting down.
GAAATTTTCTAAAAATATTCAGATTTCAATATCCTGATTGTGGAATAATTTTAAGACTTTCAAACAAATTTTGGGTTTTTTAAAACAAATTTAAATATTTTGTTTAATTTTTAGATATCTTTTAAATAATTTTAGTTTGTAAAAAAGTTCTATGTTTTTACCTTCCTAGATTTTATAAAACATATTCATATTTTTTTGGTAAATTTTTCAAAAGTCTTCAATAGTGTTCATTTTTAATCCATTTTTTAGATTTTTAGACAAATTTTCATATTTTAAATGTTTTTTCATATTATTAATTTTATTTTAATTTATTTTAACATTTGAAGTAACTTTCATATTTTTAACGCAACTTTTAAGTTTTTAAACAAAATCTCAGATTTTCAAAACATTGTTTAGTTTTAAAAAGTACTTTTTGAAAATAATTTTGAGTGTTTCTATTTTATAATTTTCAAATATTTTAAATAAATTTTAAATGTTTTGAAACAGTGTATAGTTTTTTTAATAATTCAATTTTTTGTAATTATTTAATTTTTAAATAACTACGATTTTTTTTCGTTTTGTAAACAAATTATCATATTTTTTATATTTTAATTTTTAGATTTTAAAATGATTTTTTGGATTTTTAATAAGTTTTGAATAATTTTAAATATATGGAAACAAATATTCAGATTTTTCATTTTTTTTCCTTTTTTCAATTAATATTCGGGTAAATGTACTTTTGGTCCCGTAAGAATAAAGTTTATGGTGAGTTAAATTTTTTGTTAGTTTTGGGACTGCAACTGCAACTTTTGAATCGTATGGATTAAATATGTTAAGAACAATCAATTGGGACCAGAAAAACAAATTTTGGGACTAAAAGTACTTGACCACTTTTCTTATGGAACCAAAAGTGCAATTTCGTCCTAAGATTTTTGCCTATTGGGATTATGTCATGTGCGAGTCTCCAATAAAAAATGCGTACTTTTGGCGGGATAGAAAGAGACCAAAGAAATCTCCATCATCCTTTCAATGGATAGTCGGAATAGTTTTCTAGTGGTTCATATAAGCCAATTTCCACATGCCATCTCGAACTGAATAATGCCTTTTTGGATCAAACTTCCGATATCCTTTATCCAATTTATTCAAATTGTAAATGGGTACACAGAGATTTCCATGTTTTCCAGTATTGCATTCCTTTCCGCCTGTCATCAAGCCCCACCAAAATTGGCATAGACTTTTTCGATATCTGATGGAATTAGTTTCAGGATACAATAGATATTTATTTTGTAGTATTTTATCTATGAAAACGGGGTAAGGTTAGAAATAAGAGTCTTGTTTTTATAGGTGTAATATAATATGTAATGTAAGTGAAGTAGATATTTTTTGTTGATAAAATGATGCAGGGACTAAGGCAAAAGAAAAGCGTGAAGTAGTAGTTTTATTTCTTGTCTTTGAAGAATGCCTCCACATCTATTCATACTTGTCCATGTATGGTTCTAGTCTATCAAATTATACTTGTTCTAGACTATTTTAGTTTCATTTTATAATTCTAATTCTTCTAGATTTTTTCTTCACCAATCTAGGATCTTTATTATAGAATTTTCCTTTTTACAAACATTCTTGAATTAGACCCTTCTAGAAATATGCAACAATTCTTAATACTCCTCCTTGGTGCATATTTTTTTGACTCCGATCTTCTCTCATAGTGTCTCAAACTTTCCTCGCAGTAGTGCTTTTGTGAAAATATCAGCTACTTGTTCTTCGGTCTTGTAATGCTCCATCTTAATTTCATTGTTTGCTTCTGCTTCCCGGATGAAGTGATGTTTGATTTTGATGTGTTTGGTTATAATGTGGAACACATGATTTTTGTCAAATTGCAGACTTACTATCACAATAGATTTTTATAGCTTTGTGTTGTAGTACTTTTCCCATGTCTTTAAGTATGCGCTTCAACCATATTGCTTGGCTGGTAGTCATTGATACTAATATATACTTAGCTTCGGTTGATGATTGAGCGACTGTTGCTTGCTTTTTGGATGCCCAAGAAAATCTTCCTGGACCCAAAGTGAATGCATATCCTGATGTGTTCATATCGTCAATTGACCCTACCCAATCGCTATCAATATAGTCCATTAGTTTTGAGTCAGACATAGATTCATACAAATGCCATAGTTCTTTGTTTCTTGTAGATATCAGAATACTCGTCTTGGTACTCCGTAATCAATTTGACTCGGATTCTGCATGAATCTTGATAGGAAGCTAGTTGCTTACATAATGTCAGGTCGAGTTGATGTTAGATAGAGTAAACTTCCAATTGGACTTCTATATTGTAAGTTATCTGCTTTCGGTGAGCCATCTTCCTTCTTGAGTGCATGCCTTACTATTGTCATGTGGAGTTTCTACAGTCTTGCATCATTCCATCTTGAACCTTTTAAGTAAGCTTTCAATGTATTTGTTTTGTGAGATAAATATCCCATATCTTATTTGATGTATCTTGATACCAAGGAAATAGTGCATCAAATACAATTTAGTCATCTCGAATGTCTTCTTTGAACCCCATAATCATGTTCTCATTGTTTCATGTGAATATGAGATCGTCTACGTATAAAGAGACAATGAGTGTCTTGTTTGTACCTTGGGTTTTGATGTATAGTGTTTGCTCACTTTAGCTCATCCTGAATCCAAGTTCATTGAAGTAGTCGTTAATTATATTCTACTATACCAGGCTCGTGGGGCTTGTTTTAATCCATATAATGCTTTATTTAGCCTGAGAACATTGTCTTCTTTTCCTTGTACCGTGAACCCTTAGGTTGTCCGACATAGATTTCAAGGATAGTGAAGTGACGAAAGGGTATTTAGTCACACAAGGGTTGTGACAACACTCTGCCTCGTTCTTTATCGGGATTGCTTTGGCCTTCTGTTGTGAGTGAATGAGATTCTGATTAAGCGGGGGGGGGGGGGAACCAAGCTAAGTAGTTCGTTTCAAAAGCCCTTGAGTGCTTTGGCGCCGATGCAAAATAGGCAGTATTTGTGTTTGGGGCAATAGGAAAAGGCGTAAGCGCGTCGCATTTATTGTGAAAACATCACATTGAGTTGGTATATCTTCCATTGGTTTTGAGCATCTACTGTAATAAGTGATCTTATTGTGTCGAATCGGGCTACTGGAGTGAAAGTCTCATTGTAGTCGGTGCCATACTGTTATGTGCAACCTTTTGCGACAAACATTGATTTGTATTTTTGTATTGAACCATTTGGGTTAAGTTTTGTCTTATTGACCCACTTAACTCCTATGTCGTCTTTATTTTGTTGAAGGTCCGTGAGTTCCCACGTTTAATTTTTCTCGAACATGTTTATTTCCTCTTCCATTGCTTTTACTCAGACTTCCTGTTTAGTAGCCGCTTCGTAGCTATCTGGCTCCAAAATCCTCAAATTACATGTTTGATATATCTCTCCGAGTCATTTGGTCCTTTTTGGTGTTAAGTTTGGAGATATATCAGGATCTCTAATTGTTGTTCATTCTGGCGTCTTTGGCAGATGACTGTTATTTTCTTCTTGTTGTTGCACTAGTGTAGGAAGGTTTACTCTTTCTTTCCATTTGGTTTGTCTCCTATTTGTATGCAGCATCTTCACGAAAATTAAGTCTTGATTGATGATCAACTTTCTTGTGCTTAAGTTATAGACTCGATAACCATTGGATTGAGTATTAGCCTATGAGTATTGATAAGCGTGAATTTTGCATGTGTTTTGATGCATATTTCGAGCTATAATGATAAGTAAACAGGGGCACACGGGTTGGGCGTGCCTCAAGACACCACCCGTGCACCCCTGTATAAGATTGATTGAAGGCTGCAGCATGGCGCACGGGTAGCCCATGCATGGGCGCACCACCCGTGCGCCTGCACGAGAGTCGGGGATATCTCACCGGAGTGGCGCACGGGTAGGTCGTGCTCGACGCACCACCCGTGCGCCCTACGGAGAGTTGGGGTATTCCAGGCGAGGTGGCGCACGGGTAACCGTGCGTGGCGCACCACCCGTGCGTCTGTACTTGAATCCCATAACTGCGACATTAAGCCCTAAACATGATGGGAGGTATAAAAAGGCTTTTTGGGAGGCGCACACATGGAGATTCTGGCATTTTTGGGATCTACAACACAAGACAAGAGTCAACTCTTGGAAGGAGACATCATGGGGATAATCGGGTTGCATCGGAGCTTGAAGAACGGAGATATATCGAGAGATTGTCGACATTCCTAAGTTTTCTTGCTTCTCTTTTAGTTTCTATCTTTTAGTTTCATTTGTAATGACTTTGAACACTTTGTGTGTAAGTTGTTTGATCATGTGTAGCTAAACTCTTGTGATTTCCGGGTTTTGGAAGTAGATTAATGAGCTCTTGTTGAATGTTTTAATCTTGGTTGAAGTTATTATCTTGAAGCCTATTTGAGTACTTTGAGCTTATTCTTGTTTTATCACTTGGCCAATGATTTAACATGTTTGATATATTGATTCATAATTCGAGAGATGAGTTTCAATATTAGATCTTAAGTACTTGACACGAATATTTGCATGAATCGAGAGGTTTGTGAATATTGTGAGGACATTTGATCTATTGTGCATTTGGGAGTTGTATATCTTATGTTGAGTAGAGATGCTAGCATAGATATTTCAATCTACATTTTATATGCATCTCGAGAGGGAGGATAAAATAGCTTTGTGATCGTCTTATAGGAATATTGATAATAACCTTGGCTTTGATTAAATCGGACAACAAGAGGATTATTAATCGAAACCTTAACTCGGAAATCCATTTCATCATCTTGATACTTCTTTCATTTGTGTTATTGTATTCTTGTGTTCTAGTGATTGAAATTGTCTTAATCTCAAAACAACAACCATCAAATATTGATCGTCTAAATAAAAGTAAAACTATCTTGGTTCAATACTTAGCCTATTGATTTATTAGTCTCCGTGGATACGACCTTGCTACCCTATTCGATAACGAACACCGTACACTTGCGGTGAAGCTAAAAATATAGGCGAACAAGTTTTTGGCGCCGTTCTTTGGGGACTAATACAATTTTTGGTGCTAATATTGCGATAGATAGAATTATTCTTAATTTAGACATTTTTTTTTATTTATTTTGTTTTTGTGTGACTTGAATTCCACATTATTTGACTTGTTTCTTCTAGTTTGGTCCAGGTAGTGCATGAACACGCTCTAAGCGGGAGACTTAATACCGCTCATACCGGAAGTTGAGGCTTTCGCGAGGAGAATCGGTGCTACCACTAGACGGTGAAAGACAACACAATCCGATAATGGGGGATTTGAATGAGTTACCAATACCGCCAAACAATGGTGGAAACGAGTTACCGATACCGGTTCAACAACAAGCCATTCGTGATTACTTTCGACCACAAACGAATCGTAATTACGGTGGTATTGCCCATATTCCTATCAATGCCAACAACTTCGAGCTCAAACCGCACTAATCAATATGGTGCAACAGAATCGATTTGGGGTTTGCAAATCAAAGATCCTAACTCTCACCTTGCGCATTTCATCCAAATATGCAATACGATCAAAATGAACGGAGTCTCAGATGACGCCATAAGATTGCGCCTATTCCCATTCTCTTTACGGGATAAGGCGAGAAATTGGTTGGGTACTTTGACGCAAGGAAGTGTGAGCACATGGGATGAGTTGAGCCAAAATTTTTTGTTTAAATTCTTTCCACCAAGCAAAACTTTGCAGCTCAAAAGTGAGATCACTCAATTCCGACAATTTGATTCCGAGCCTTTGTACGAGGTTTGGGAAAGATTTAGGGATTTGTTAAGAAGATGTCCACAACACGGCTTTCCTGGAGGATCAACGATTATGTTTCTTTTACAATGGTTTAATGGGGCAAACAAGGGCCTTTGTTGATGCCGCGGGAGAGGAGCATTGTTGGCAAGGTTTCCACAAGATGCCTTAAATCTTCTTGAGGAAATGGCCATGAACAGATTACCAATGGCCATCCGAAAGATCCAATGAACAACGAGTAGCCAAAATCTCAGATTCAGACCCTATCAAAACATTGTCGGCACAAGTAGCGGCTTTGACAACTCAATTGAATGTATTTATGAAGGGGCGGAAAGCGGTGCGAGCACGGGTAGTGAAGCTCTTCTATATCCGATGGAAGAGGTAAATTATGTGAATAACCGGAATTTCAAAATTTCCTAATAATTCAAACCCAACGCACTACCATCCAGGGTTGAGAAATCATGAAAATTTTTCCTATGCAAATACAAAGAATGTGTTACAACCTCCACCGGGATTCAATGCTTCAAGTGGAGGTGGTAATGGAGGAGGTAAATCGTCGTTGGAAGATGTACTCACCTCTTTCATAAATCAATCTAATGCTTTCATGAATGACACGAGGAGCCGCCTCGATAAGCAAGACCTTAGGATGGATAAGTTAGAACAACAGGTGACGAGCTCAATAAAGAATCTGGAAACTCAAATGGGTCAATTGGCTGCAATTGTGGGGAGTCAACATCAAAAGGGTCAATTTCCAAGCAACACGGAGGTCAACCCGAGGGAACATTGCAATGCTATCCATGTGTGGGGTGGAAAAGAGAATGAAGAGTCTGAAAATGCTGATATTGGTATGATGTCAGAATCACGCACGTCTCGTGTATCAATGCATGACCAAATCGTGTGTGTTGCCGAGCCTACCATCCAAATTCAGGAAGATGACAGAAACGACGCTCAAGGCAATATGAAAGTTAAAGGAGGAACCGAGCAACAATTAGATAAACAAAAAAGCGCCAAGAAACGTGAATCGTATCCTAACTCTAATTTGCTGAAATATAATATTCATCTTCCCTTTCCCCGATTGTTTCATAAGACTAACCTGAGTAAACAATTTGCTAAATTTGTGAGCATGTTTAAAAAATTGCACATTAATGTTCCTTTTGCAGAAGCAATGAAACATATGCCAAATTATGCAAAGTTTTTAGGGAAGCGATGTCCAACAAGAACAAATGGGCGAGAGAATGGGATTGTCAACTTTGACGGAAGAATGTAGCGCACTCATACAAAGGAAAATACCGCAAAAGCTGAAAGATCCGGGAGTTTCACTATTCCTTGTACTATAGGCGATATTTCCTTTGACAATGTACTTTGTGATCTAGGATCTAGTATCAATTTGATGCCGCCGTCCGTTCTCGAAAGCTTGGACTCATAGAAGTGAGACCATCTATCACCCTACAACTCGCGGATAGATCACTCGTACATCCAACGGGGATACTAGAAGATATGCTCATAAAAGTCGATAAATTCATATTCCCGTGGATTTTCTAGTCTGGATGTGAATGAGGATTATGACACCCCTCTTATACTTGGGCGTCCATTTTTGGCAACCGCGGAAGCACTAATAGATGTGAAGAAAGGGGAGCTTACATTACAAGTTGATGATGAGCATATTTCATTTTCCATTTTTCGGAATGTGAAAGGACATGATGATCTTAATGGTTGTAAAACAACAACAATTGCTAATTCCTGTACTCAAGCTATTAGTTTGAATAATTGTATGCATTCTAAAGATAATATGTAGGGATTATCAATGAAGAAGAAGGAAAGGCGCAAAAAGCCTGATGTTGAACCAAGAGCGTGCACGTACCATTCGCACGATGAAAAGGAGAACACATGGATAGTTGACAAACAGGAAAAACCTCCTTTAGTAATGATCAAGGGAGGTGTAAATCCAAGTGAGCGGGATTGGCATGGAAAACTGCACGATGAGGTGACAAGCCTCATTTCGCAAAGATCATAATCGGAATCAAAAGGCGTCAAGCTAACGACGTTAAATATAGCGCTTGTTGGGAGGCAACCCAACGGTTTTTCGTGTGTGTTTAGTTTCAAAAATTTGTGTGATTTGAGTGCTTTGATATGCGAGTTTTTATTAATAAGTGTGATTAGTGTGTTTTTGTTGAATTTTTGTGTGTTTTTATCAAAAAAAAAAAAAAAAGAGAAATTTGCTGTACAGGTGTGCACGGGTAGCCCGTGCGTTGGCACCCCACCCGTGCGCCCTGCAGAGAGGAGAGGAATTTGCCGGGGTGGCGCACGGGTAACCCGTGCTTCGACGCACCACCCGTGCACCCTGCAGAAAAGGCTTAAATATGACAGTTTTTAAACTGTCTTCTTCTTCAAAAATCCCACAAATCGCGCGCCACTACCCCCAAACTTCATTGCCATCAAGATTTCTTGCAAATTCTACTTAAATTCGTCCTTTTAATCCCTTCCCCATCACAATTCAACTTCACCTTACGTTGAATTCAAATTTACTTGAAGAATTGTGAGCACAAGCACCTAGGGTTCAAACCTTCCACTTCGAGTTTAATTTAGAGAATTCCGGTAAGAACACCGTTTCTCTTTGTCAATTCGTTGTCAATTATGTATTAGGGAGCATGGTAGGTGTTATTTTGATATTTTTGCTATGAATTATGTGAATTATTCTTTGAGACAAATTATCAAACACCTTGTGAGCTTGTGTAATTGAGGAGATTTAGGATGAATTGTTGGTGAGTAGGGCATGGCCAATGATTGTTTAAGTTAATAATTGTCTAGTATGGCCATAATTTTTGTTTGCTTGGGGTAGTTGATCGATCAAAGTGACGTGGGCATGTGAATTTACATCACCCAATATGTTAACTTTAATTCCCTATGTTGTTGTGGCCATTGATGATATTGGGATGCTAATGAAATGCGTTTCAGGTACAAACTCTTCATGGCCGAGCGAAGAAACCCCCAGGGTGGAAGGAGACGTGCACGCGGGATAGCACAACGTGAAGTGGCACCGCCGGAGGTCGACCAAAATAGTCCTGAAGCATATGGGGTCAACTTGACAAATGTCGATGATCTTGAGCGATGGAATCGCTTAATCGGTCGCCAAATAGCTCCATCTCGATACGCCGACGATGATTGTACCCAAACTTTGGGGATACATGAGGACGTGTGGCGTCTTTTCGCCAAGGTAGGATGGACGAACTTCATGAGCCGAAGGTGGCCGACATTTAAAAAGCATACATTGGAGTTCTTGAGTACCGTGGAAGTACTCAAACAAGGCGGGACCTTTGAACCGTATATGATAAAGTTTCAATTGGGAATGTCCGTAGACAACTGTCTGCATGACCCAATTGAACACCATTTTCGAGGTCCCAGCAAACGCTCGTACTCGCCCGATGCCTCATTATGATCAATACGACTTCTGGAGAATGCTTGTGGAAACACCACAAACGGGGTCGATGCTGTATGCCGCGCGAACCGCCAAAGCCTCGTGGATCCGAAATCCCGTTTTCTAGTATATATTCAACGCGTGACTGCATCCTCCGTGTTCGCCCGAGAAAACATTGGAGGTATGACGACTAAGGAACTTTATCTCCTTTGGTGTATGGTTACAAACACCCCCTACAACACCGCTGTCAATTTTGCCGAACAAATCGAACAGCTAGCTAGGCGGGAAGGGGGTACGATTTCTATAGGGGGCCTCATTACCCCTATTGCCCGGCATTTCAATGTTGATTTTCTAGGCTTGGAGCCTATCCCGGGCAGCACTCGGGTTAATTTGGCATCGTTGCACCATATGAAATTCATAGCGAATGAAGACAACAGATTGGTGCTTCTACAAAAGAAAGGTGCTTCATTTCCATTGCCTAACCCGCCATACACCACGGTTGAGACATTGACGGACACCACCAACTTCCTCATGAATTCCGACGCACACAACCGAATTACCGAGGTTATAGAGACAAGAAAGCATCGCAGAGTCGAAGGTTTCTTGGATGAGGAGGATATGGTGGCGGAGGAGGATGCGTTTCATGGTCGTGACATGGGGATGGAACCTCATCACCCCCAAATTGGGTATGATATACCCAAGTCCTCACACGGAGGCGATTACCCCCGACATTCTCAAAGTGGGGATCATCCCGGTCCTTCTCACAGTGGAGGACCCCATCGCGATGCCGATTTTCAAGACATGTTTTATGCGTTTGGGGAGAACTTGAAGCGGCAAGAAGAAGAGTTGAGGCGGCAAGGAGAGGATTTGAGGCAACATAGGGCTGATTTTCTCGCGTTCAGCGAGCGATCAGAGCGGCGTTCCGAGGAGACGTGGCAAGTGCTCCAACAGCTACAAATGTGGCATATTTCTCAAGGCCACTTCCCACCACCGCCGCCGCAGTGATTCAGGTATATCCCCACTTTTTGTTATTGAATTTCTATTTTTCCCCTTAAGACACTATAATTTCATTCAAGTTTGGGGGGAGAGATAGCATTTTAATAAATGAAAAGTGTGGATACATACATAAAAAAAAAAACATTTTCATGCATTTGTTTGTTTTCATATAGTTGCATTAGAGCATTTTAGGTTGCATTTGCATTAGAGCACGTTTATAGCTTTAGTAGTGGTTAGAGAGTGTGTTGACCGAGCATGGTGCAACTTGTCGTTTGTGTGTTGATGGAAAATTCATATTGTTGGGATTAGATGCTGTTTATGGATTGATTGAGCCTCGAATAGATAACTTTGAGCATGTTGATATGAAAAACTTGGTGTGATGCTTTGAATTACATTTTGACAAGCCTGTGAGCTTTGAGCCTTTACTGCTTATATCTTGTGCGCCTTGTTGTAATTTGAGTGTATCATTCATGTTGATTGAAATTCTAGAACTTGCTCCTCGTATCTCTCACAAGGCCACATGTGTATGTGAATTGTGAATGTGATTAAAGGCCATCTTTGTTAGCCTTTCATGCCTTTTGCCTACCTAAAAATGTGAAAACTCCTAGTTAGCCAAGTTGAGCCTATAGCCTATTTCTTTGATAACCACAAATTTAACCCTTGATCTTACCATATTTCCATCACCTTAAACTCGAATGTATAACGTTGAGTAAAAGGGTAATGAACGAGGTTGAATGGGTGGGAATTGAAAAAATAGGATAATTGGGCATACTTGGTTAAATGGAATAAAAAGAGGAAGGAAAGATGTTGAAAATGCAAAAATGAAAAAAAAAAAAGATTGAAAAGTGGATAAACTTGTGGGGCGAAGGATTGTGAATGGAGGTGATTCTCAAAAGGAAAGAAGGAAATGGAGATAAATGAACTTGATAAAAATGAGGGATGATTGGAGTAGCATATGGGATTGTAATGAAAATGATTGATATGCTCATTGGTCTATACACTCGAGTTTGAGTCACTTTATCCAAAAATTTCCAACCTAAACCAAAGAGCCTTCATTACAACCAAATGAGAAAGTCCTTTATGATTCACAAATTGCATACACTCTCGTGGCGGAGATATGAGACAAATTGCAAGCCTATGGTAATTTTGCAACATCGAATTGATTTGAGCGTAAACACGTCCTATAACCTCGTGAGATGAGAGTATACACTTAATTTTAAGAGTTGGATTCAGAGCATTTCACTTTGTTTTATTTGAGGCGTGTTCTTTGATTAGATATTTGAGGCTTGATTGAGTTGTACTCAGAATTCATGACGAACAATTTGGATTTTCTTATAGATTCTCGGTGTGCGCTGTTATCTTTTTCTCCCTGTTGTGCTTTATCGTGTTCTAAATATTGTTGATCGGGACGGTCAACAGTTTAAGTTTGGGGGATTTTGATAAGCGTGAATTTTGCATGTGTTTTGATGCATATTTCGAGCTATAATGATAAGTAAACATGCATATACTCGCGTTAAACGTTACATATTCACTCCTTGTGGAAAAGATATTACACTTTGCTTATTTTGTAGGAATTTCATGATATTTGAAGCTAATTGAATAAGAATATGAGGAAAGCAAAGTAGAAACGCGGAGAATTGAGTGGATATACGAAACGTAAAGCCTAAAAGAGCGAAAGTTGAGCGTTCACGGAAGAGACAGGGGCACACGGGTTGGGCGTGCCTCAAGACACCACCCGTGCACCCCTGTATAAGATTGATTAAAGCTGCAGCATGGCGCACGGGTAGCCCATGCATGAGCGCACCACCCGTGCGCCCTACAGAGAGTCAGGATATCTCACCGGAGTGGCGCACGGGTAGGCCGTGCTTCGACGCACCACCCGTGCGCCCTACAGAGAGTTGGGGTATTCCAGCAGGGTGGCGCACGGGTAACCCGTGCGTGGGCGCACCACCCGTGCGTCTGCGCTGGAATCCCATAATCTGCAGCATTAAGCCCTAAACATGATGGGAGGTATAAAAAGGCTTTTTGGGAGGCGCACACATGGAGATTCTGGCATTTTTGGGATCTACAACACAAGACAAGAGTCAACTCTTGGAAGAAGACATCAAGGGGATAATCGGGTTGCATCTGAGCTTGAAGAACGGAGATATATCGAGAGATTGTCGACGTTCCTAAGTTTTCTTGCTTCTCTTTTAGTTTCTATCTTTTAGTTTCATTTGTAATGACTTTGAACACTTTGTGTGTAAGTTGTTTGATCATGTGTAGCTAAACTCTTGTGATTTCTGGGTTTTGGAAGTAGATTAATGAACTCTTGTTGAATGTTTTAATCTTGGTTGAAGTTATTATCTTGAAGCCTATTTGAGTACTTTGAGCTTATTCTTGTTTTATCACTTGGCCAATGATTTAACATGTTTGATATATTGATTCATAATTCGAGAGATGAGTTTCAATATTAGATCTTAAGTACTTGACACGAATATTTGCATGAATCTAGAGCTTTGTGAATATTGTGAGGACATTTGATCTATTGTGCATTTGGGAGTTGTATATCTTATGTTGAGTAGAGATGCTAGCATAGATATTTCAATCTACATTTTATATGCATCTCGAGAGGGAGGATAAAATAGCTTTGTGATCGTCTTATAGGAATATTGATAATAACCTTGGCTTTGATTAAATCGGACAACAAGAGGATTATAATCGAAACCTTAACTCGGAAATCCATTTCATCATATTGATACTTCTTTCATTTGTGTTATTGTATTCTTGTGTTCTAGTGATTGAAATTGTCTTAATCTCAAAACAACAACCATCAAATATTGATCGTCTAAATAAAAGTAAAACTATGTTGGTTCAATACTTAGCCTATTGATTTATTAGTCTCCGTGGATACGACCTTGCTACCCTATTCGATAACGAACACCGTACACTTGCGGTGAAGCTAAAAATATAGGCGAACAAGTATACCTTTTTCAGTCTTCTTGTTCAACTTGCTTCTTTTTTGTTGTGGAATATGAACATTGCAGATGCACCCAAATACTTATAGATGTTTAGATGATGGTTTCCATCCACTCCAAACTTCTACTGGCGTCTTGTCTTGTACATCTTTGGTTGGACACCTATTTAGTAGGTAGATTGCACTACTTACGGCTTCTGCCCAGAAGAATTTTAGAAGACCTTTCTCAATTAGCATAGATCTTGCAGTCTCCATTACTGTTCTATGTTTTGTTTTTGATACGCCATTTTGTTCAGGTGTGTATCCAACTGTAAGTTGATGTTCCATGCCTTGATCTTCACAAAATTTGGTGAAATGAGTAGAAGTGTATTCATTCCACGATCACTCTTATTGTATTAATTTTGTGACCACTTTGCTCGTCGACATAGGCCTTAAATTTCTTGAAAATATCGAATAGTTATCACGTAGAAAATAAACCCATGTCATTCTAGTATAATCATCGATAAAGAGTGTGAAGTACCTGTTTTGTTCATGTGATGGAGTATGCATAGGACTGCAAATGTCTGTGTGTACTAGCTCCAATATTTGTTTTGGCTCTCCAAGCTTTTCCGTATGGAAAAAGGTTATTGGTGTTGTTTTTTGGCATGCACCCTCCACAGACTCCATCAAGTTTTTTTATTGTTTGGTAAGTCATACATCATGTCCTTCTGGTTTAGGATCTTTAATACTGAAATTGAAATGTTCGAACCTTCTATTTCATAGCCAAGTATCGTCCATTTGGACCATCATTGCAGTGTCGCTTGCGTATCTCCCTTAGATGAGAAATCATATATTTTCCCTCATTTTAATTTTTGTAATTATGGGAGTTTTGTTCCTTTTATCATAAATTTGGGCAAGAATCTTCCTTAAAATGCCAAGAGCAGCCTTTCTCCATCATTTGTTCCACACTAAGTAGATTTTCATCTATTGTTGAGACCAAGAGAACTTCAATAGTATATCCCTTGCCCTTTTTGTGTCTTTAGCAATAGTGTCTTTTCCAGCGGCCTCTATATTATCACTATTTCAAATTTTGGATCTTTGTAATGATTTTATCAAGTCGACAGAAAATACTTTTATTTTTAGTCATGTGGTTACTACAACCACTGTCCAAATACCAAGTATCTTTATTTTCTTCTAATGCGACTTGGAATACATAAAAGATATTATTTTTGGATTCCGTTCTTTCAGAGAAATTAGCATGGCGTCTTTTCTTTAATCAACATGATTTCTCTATATGTGCAAACTTCTTATAATTTTGACATCGTGGTTTTCTTTTAAACCAACAACCTTTCTCCAAGTGACTTTATTTGCAAATACCACATGGAGGAAACTTGCCATTATTATCTGTTTGTTTTCCTTCATTATATTTTCTCCCATTTTTCTTAATTTTCTAAGTATGCATACCAACTTTAGATTCAAATGTATTATCTACATATTTTTCGTGATACCTTTCTAATATTTTCTTATGAGCCTTAAGTGATCTCATCAATTACGAGCGATTAATTTTTCTATATATTAAGATTCCTCAATAATAAGTTGCAAGTACGGGATAATATTTTTCTATACAAGTAATTAAAATTTTAGAATAACATTACTTTCTGAAAAATTCTCCCATAGGCTCATTATTGGTTTACTAGATTGAAAAAAAAAAACTTTAGCAATCTCAGAATCTAACATTTTTAAATTCTCAAAATTTGAGGTCTAGTAGCACATACATTTTCTTTGCCTTGAAACTCCTCCTGCAACTTATCCCATGTATCTTTAGCAGTTTTTGCTCTCATTATCCGTGGAAAATATTCGTCTGCCAAGCTCATCTGAAGAGCAAGTAGTGCTTGAGAATATTATTGTTCACTTTCCTTAAATTCCTTCTTTTGTACCGCCGATAATGTGGAAGTGTCGTCTGGAAAAGTATATCCATGATTAACAATATCCCACAAATCTTGAGCATAAAAGTATGTCTTCATTTTGATAGGCCAGAAGTCGTAGTTTTCACCACGAAAGACTGGAATTGGAATAGATGAGCAAAATGTGTCAGCTATGGTAACGCCCGATAATCGAACAAGATTCTAATGCCGCTGATGGAATTAGTTTTAGGATATAATAGATATTTATTTTGTAGTATTTTATCTATGACAATGCAGTAAGGTTAGAAATGGGAGTCTTGTTTTTGTAGGTATAATATAATATGTGATGTAAGTGAACTATATAGTTTTGGTTGATAGAAGAATGGAGTGACTAAGTCAACGATAAGTTTGAAGTAGTAGTTTTATTTCTTGTCTTTGATTTCCCTTACCTACACAAGAATACCTCCGCATCTTTTTATACTTGTCAAAGAATGGTTCCAGTTTCTTTTATCAAATCGTTCTTGTTCTAGACTATTCTAGTTTCATTTTGTAATTTCAATACTCCCTAACCTAGACTTTGTAACCTTTGTTCTATAATTTTCCATTTTACGAAATACATTCTAGAATTAAATCCTTCTAGAAACATGCAACAATTCCTAATAATATCATTACATATCGCCTATGGTATTTTGAAACAAGACATAGAATACATATATCGGTATAGACTGAATGACATCTTTTATGAGAGTTTCTTTGCTAACAATGCTGAAAATTATGTTATCCCAAACTTGTATTCCACATTGTACCCTATCAAGAAGATACCAAAATTGTAATTTCTTACTTCGTGAAAGGTTGAGATAAAGCTCATGTCCCTGTTCCACTTGGATTGTTAACATCGTTTTTTATTTTGTCAATCACTCTACTACGTGTTAGGGATAAATGTTAACGCAGATTTTTCAAAATTGATAAGTTGTATGGACGCCTTTGAATAGAGTTGAAGACATTGTCTAATACCCGCACAATCTATCTCGGAGCTTGAAAGAATAAGAAGTTATCATCTGCGAAGAATACATGGGTCAACGAGGGACAAGTCGATGTCATTCGAATTCCTCTAAATAATCAATCTTTTTAGTCTTTATTGGCTCGAAGCTCTTGATTTTTTTCTTCTATTAAGTAAGAAGGATTCATTTAATATTTCATTATGGATGAACCAATTAATATTGATGCTTTATTACACTGTTTTTTATGAGATGACTCATAGACCCTACATATTGGAATTCTATATCATTGATATTCTTTTTCTCTCTTTCTCTCATCCTTCCATTTATCCACATCATTCTTCTCTGTTTTGCTTTAAACCTAGAATTAAACTCCTGTTTTCAAAATCTGATAAAATTGATGATAATCCATGCGCTCATAATACAAATATAAATGGGGATTGGGGGCCCATTGTTGTAACCCACGAGACGGTATTAAACTTCCAACAATCTCCTGGTTAAGGGAAAAAGAATAACTAATTGTTTTCACACAATTCATCATTTTTGCAATCCAGATGGGTGAAAACCCAACTTCTTCATGATAGCTTCGAGAAATCTCCATTCTACCCAATCGTATACTTTGCTCATGTCTAGCTTGAGTGTCGCAGATCCTTTTTTACTACATCGGTCGTACATTTAACCGATGTAAACAAGAGGTGTCTATAACAAATAGTACATCGGTTATTTGAAATAACCACTATAGAATAAGACATACCACATCGGCAAACAAAACCGTTGTTAATAGAGGACAATTTACATCTGTTGTTTAAAGAACCCAATGTAAAATAAGCCTCTTCTATGTACATTGGTTTCTTGCAACAACCGATGTTAGTTTTGTTTTTATGTTTTACATTGATTATCGCGACAACCAATGTATATTTTATTTTTACTTTTCTTTAATTTTATAATACTACATAGCCAGCTACCTATATAAAACGCTCTCCCAGCACAACAACAAAAATACGACCACAATCAACCAAAATACAATATATACCAATAATACAACCACAATCACTAAAATATCAACAATCATTTCAATGCAACAAACTTTTTTATAAAATTGTTCAATCTGTTATAGTTGAAAAACGAAATATATGGAGTAAAAATGTCTGGTCGTACATATTGCTATTCCAAATCTCACATTAAAAGAGTTTGGTGATAAAGTAAATTGAGTGCTTGGTTCTTCAATTGTCTTTCTAAGAATTTCTCTATCACAGATCGAAAATGCAGCGAAACCAGCACCCCAACACAAGCTGCTTTTGGGGCCTCCCGAAGAAAACACAAGATGGATATTTTTAGCAAGATTTAGTACTGGTTATCCACGATTATTGCAGGCCAAAAAATCTGATCTAGGATTCAAAATTTTTATGCATCTAGGTACAACTAAAATCATCAAAAATCAATATTTGGATAAATATGACAAGTATGTAGATGCAGTTGGACCTAAGGGACAACATAATTGCAAAAGCTTTTAAGTATTTTGTATCATTTCCAGGGAAACATCTCAAACAATATTAAATAGAGCCCTTGTAATTCTTGTAAATCAATAAATACACCATGCTAACTAATGAAGATATATCTGAAACACGTTGCCTCACTAAAATAAGCCTCTTGAACAAATGAACCCACTCTGTCGTTATCAAAAACTGCACGAAACTAAGAATTGTAGTTCTGCGCTCATGAAATAAATGAGATTGATTCCATACATGGAGAATGGACAATAACGAGGATGACAACATAAGAAATCCAAACGATCAAACAAAGGATAATATCTAACAAGAGCTTTTGCGTTTCCCATCCAATTCTCCAGCCTTAACATTGTCTTCAGAAGTACTCTCACTTTTGTGCACATTATTATGTGCACCAAAAGCCGTTAGCTGAATAACAAGTTAAATAGAAACAACAGAGTTAGTGTTCCTACTTAGAATTTTTTCATTTTGGAGTCATTCTGAAACTTCAACTGTATTGCACAAAGAGGAAGCACATATCCAATATGCAACATCAAAATTATATTTGGAAATCTTGCCTTGAATTGGACACTAAAAAGACCAAGATTCTAAAACACAATACTTTGTAACTGACAATTTAGAACAAGCAACTCATCAGCGAGATTCACCAAAGTCGTATGTGTTATATAGTACCATACTCGAAAGGAATATTTTGTGAAGGGTTCATCTACATAATCAGGCCAAATATGTCAGAAACAACAATTAGTGATTAATGATAAAAAAGATAAATAAACTGAGGAACTTGTAGTGGTACCAACAAAAGTAACATTTATATACTAAAGGCCAGATGATGAGTAATAATGTACAAAAACAACATACATTATCTGGAAAAACTTTAAGTTCATTAAACAACATGCACATAAGGCAATCTAGTTCCATAACATCATTGAAAAGGACTAGAAGCAACACCGATTTCTATTATTTGCCATCTCTTAAGAGGATATCCTAGTATGATGCAAATGAATAAAGCTGAGACAAAACATTTCTAATTGTAACCTACATTACAAATCCACACTTCCAATTACCTTTTCACGCATTCAAGGAGACTCGTTGCCTCGAGGGGAACGTATTGGGTCATCATCATCAACATCGCTCTTGTTGTTCATTGGGCTAGGGCTTCGGTTTCAACCATTTCCAGCATAAAGACTCTCATCATACCTCATCGATGTGGGCCTCATTGGGCTTCGACTAGTAGTCCTAGGCTCTTGTGCGCCATACCCTAGATCTGTGTCCATGGAGGACGGATTCTCTCTCTTGGTACATATATCTCTATCAGGTGTTGGACTGAGTTTTCTCGCGTGTCTTAGAGAGAAAAGACAAGAGAATGGAACGATCGAGGGAAAAGTGAGAGACCGAAAAGATTGGAGAAAGTGAGTGATGGAAAAGATTGGGATAAATTAAAAGACCACTACATTGGTTGTATAAACAATCAATGTAAATTAGAAGAACTTTACATCGTTTGTCTAGAAAACCTATGTAAAGAATACTTTTTACATTTATTTTTTTAATTACCATTGTAAAATTCTTATAAAAATTATAATTATGCCAATGTTTTTTTACCTCGGTTGTTTAATTAACCGATATAAAACCGTCATGTAAAATCCTTATTTTTCACTAGTACACATACCTTGTTTTTCCTTGTGGTCATATAATTATTGAAGATTATAAGCCTTTAGTACATTATTCTTCTCTTTAAATTCGAGGCGCTATTCACACCCTAAGTACACCGACTTTCTAAATATATCCCACCCTATTTTTTAAAAATAACCCTTTTATTTGATACACCCCTAATATTCTCCAATTTAGCCTTCCCTTATTAAACCCATATGGCACGATGGCATATTGGTCGTGCCGTTGCGTCATCCCATTTAAGTCATTGTACCTTCATGTCATCTTATTTGAGTCATTGTACCATCATGTCATGTCACGATAGTCGTGACATCATGTCATATGGAAAGATGTCAGGATGGCATGATGGTCGTGCTATCGTACTATCACATACTCTCATTGTATCATCATGTCATCTAAGAGTATTATAGTATTTTTAAATTCATGGTTATTTTATAATTATAGGAAAGGGTATACTAAGAAAGAAAAATGAGTGTGAATAGTGACCCGCTTAATTCATTAATAGTTATAAATATCAAGAAGCAATCCATTCAAAAAGTCACTAGAGGTCCATGGCATTAGTCCATCGCTATATAAAATTTATCTCCCACTTACATAGTGTTTATAGAATCCAGTATATATAAAAAGAGAAGTCTCATTTTCGTTTAATGTAATAAAATAGTTGTATTATGTACAATAAAAAGGTTGATTATTATTAAAATTACAGTTTTTGGCAGTCAACTTTTAAGCCTCATGATTAGAATTATAAAAGAATTAGTTTTCCAAATTTGTTTGTGTAGAATATTAACTATTTTAATTATTTTTCTCTTTTTGTTTAATAAAATAAGTTATAACATTATTGCTTTTGATCCATTTTCACGTATATATCAAATTAATCATCTTTTTATGACTTGTAGTTTGACACTCATATTGCTTATACAAAATAATGAATAAATATAATAAATAAAATATATATGATATATGTACTCAAACATTTATCTTGTAATGAAATTTAAATATTATGCATTCGGGCTATTGGACATCAATGTGTATATCCATATTTTGGTTATTGGTATAATTTTTATTTGGGCTTAGCCCATTTCTTCATGATTAAGTAGAACTGTATTTAAGTTGAATAAATTCAATCAAAAAATTTTTAATTGAGGAAAATATCTCAAAACATGTTATCCAAATATTATATATTACATATATTGATACATAGCAATATATATTATCTTAGAAGACAAATAAATAGTCTTAAATGTATTTTTCATGATTGTGAGGTATAATGATTTTTTCTTTTTTGACTTCATCAATTAAAAAAAAATTGTATTTCCCGTCTTTTGTCTGATGGTATTTTAAAAATTATTACAATGTAGATAGATAAAATTCCGAAAGCTATTTGAAAAATGCACATATCGCAATACAAATCGGATTTGTCACAAATATACAGCTTGTGCCTTACACGGGGTCATATCTAATTTAATTTAATG
Source organism: Rehmannia glutinosa (assembly GCA_016081115.2). Classification (NCBI taxonomy): domain Eukaryota; kingdom Viridiplantae; phylum Streptophyta; class Magnoliopsida; order Lamiales; family Orobanchaceae; genus Rehmannia; species Rehmannia glutinosa. The sequence goes on along the minus strand of CM071928.1, from coordinate 25,530,863 downwards.
TCAATTGAATCTAATATGCTGCTATTATTACAATTGTCAAACGTGTCGGGCCAATAGCTAAAATTGCATCGGGCCGGCCAAAATAGTGACCGGACCACTATTTTTTGAGCCCAGGCCAAACCATGAAAAAACACTAAAATTGGATCAATCGGGCCGGATCGGATTTTGGACCAAATGGGGCGTGCCAAATAGGTCCGGCTCATTTTGGAGCTCTAGAAATACAGCCCAACCCTGTCCTTTTACCGGGCCGGGAAGTGCCGAAAACGTTTGTGAGTGTGAACTAAATTTTGTAACCAAATCCAAAAGTCTGCAATAATAGTAAGACCGAATCCTGTTAAAGTCTACGGTGACTTGACACATTCTATACCTACTGCCAACATTCCTTAGTCCTAAATCAAATGAATACAAACTTATAAATAAAGGATTAAAGTGAAAACAAATAAAAATTAACAAATATATCAACCTTTTAGTCGAGAATATCTTTTTTTTCTTAAGAAAAATGTTATCAATTTAGAAAATATAATATTATTTCTCAACATTGGAATAAAGAAACACTTAAAAGCAAGAGATGTGTGACCATTAAATAACATTAACCACAAAGTAAATGGATATTTGATTCATTTGGAAACATATTGAGTTTCAATTTTGACGCTTATTGTATTCTTTAGTTGAAAAAATTCCAATTGGATTTTATGAAAGAGTAGAATATTGTAGGAGCACATGGGCAATATCACCCAATATTACATAAGAATACAAAATAGTGTCCGTATTGCTGTCAAAAAAATAAAAAAACAAAATAGTGTCCGTATATTGACCGCCACTAAAATTAATATCCATTCATTTCTTTTATTCAGTGCACAAAATCGGAAGTCGAGCACTTGTGGAATATTGACATTCAAATTACTAGGGTCTAGGAAACAACTTAGATGCATCTTCCTCATCCTAATTCCCATTTTTCTATATGTCCACTTTAATCTACAAAAGAAAATTAATAAAATAAATAATTGGGAATTCATGGCGTAACATCATTATTTTAAAACTAGTGTTTAACTGTTTATGGACAATTTTCGATAAAATATTGGATTTTTTTCCACATCTTATTCAAAAACACTATAATTTTTGCATGATGGTCCGAAAATTTCTTACTTTTTGGGTTCACATGCAACTCACTCACAGGTTATTCATAAACCTTTAGAAAATTTGGCCAATTGAAAACTAAATCTGTTGGAGACAAAAACAACATTTAATTATTTAATATATAATTCGGTTTATATATTAATTTAATACTTAATTTCCCTGTGGGCTCTTATAAAATAACCAGGCCTAAAGGAGTCTGCAACTGGCCCATAAGCCGATTTCTCCTACGCAGACCACAGGGACCATCTCCCAGGTATAAAAAAGTCCCTCCTATTCTATTTGTAAATACGATCTGTCTCATAACACTGTGACGCATTTAATTCATTATTCGTTTACTGTATTATTTTCTCTCAATCACCAAGCGGACTTGAGCGTCAGAGGGCCCCCCCTAACGTTTGCGTACATGTGCAGGCAACCAATTGAAGAATTTCCAGCTTCCGGTGAAAAGGACTTGAAGACTTCCCTCTTCGGAAGGAGGATTTTATCAGCATCCTGACTTGGAGTGATCTGTCTTAATAAAGAGGCATCATTTCGGCAGTGTCCGTGGGAACAACAAAAGCACATGGAGAAGCAAATCCGACCTCAAGCGCGTGGTGCCAAATCCCAAGTTGCAGACCCAGGGGCTAGAGACCAGCAAGAGAAAAGGCTATCAAGAAGGCGGGAGGCCAGCTACCTCTCCATCAGAAGGACGCTGCTCCCCCGCAAAAAGAAGAGGCACCCCCGCCTCCATCCGGAGGAAATCCTCCCATTGACACTACAAGAAATTGGAGTTTTACCCACACATACATGTGTGGGTAAAAACCTGTCTATGTGTGGGTAACATGTTTTACTCACACATTATGCAAATGTCAACAAGTGTCACTATATTTATGTAGAAAAAAACTTTTAGAGACACAATTATTTATGTGTGGGAAATCTTAATCCTTTACCTACACATATACGTGTCGATAAATATGTATATTATGTGTAGGTAATATGTTTAGCATAGTGTATAATGATGATGTGGATGATGACATGTAGGTCTTTAGATAGTTGACACGTGGAAATGATTATGTGTGGTTAATATTAATATTTATGTGTACACATCGGTTTTTACCCGATGTCTAATGAAGAAAATAACCGATGTTGAAACCCCTATTGTTAAAGGGGAGGTTTTCAACATCGGTTTTCCACTGATGTCAATAAGTGAAACAACATCGGTGAAAAACCAATGTTTATATTTGAATAATTGTTGTCATGACATCATAGTACATCACTTTATAACCGATGTTTTTGTTACTGATTTCATTTGCGTTTTTCACCTCTCTAATTAACGACAATAGTACCAATATTCACCAATCTAAATCAACAACAATTAATTACAATCAAATTAACAAATATAGCTAGCATTAAACCATCCATTCAAAATGTGCACAACAAATATACGTAAAGACCAAAATGTAGCTATACAAAAAGAGTACTTAAAGGCCTTAATGTTGCAACATCCTCATAATTTCCAATTTGTCAACTTACATTGCAAATCCTTACTAGTAAAGTTTTTAACCAAAATTCATTGAATGCTTTAGTGGAAAAACGAGGCGGGTTTGCTCGTGTGTGAAAAATCAGAATGAATGGGGTAGGGTATTATAATAGGTTTTTTTTTTGAAAGATGTATTATAATAGGTTAAGATTAATTAGATTGAGATTCGTTCTCTTAAAATTTAAAACAATCGAGTTTTTTTTTATTTTGTTAATTTTAAATGAATCGAGTTTAAAACTTGATGTGGGTCTTTTTGCCACATCATCTTTTAAAATAAAAAAATATAATAATATAGCCACACAATCTTTTCAGTTATGAATATGTGTAAGTAAAATATGTATAATTAGCCACACATATATAACATTTTTAATTATGTGTGGGTATTTGTAAATAATAAAACATACACGTTAGTACCATCGAAAAATAAAGTATACCGCCAAACTCTAAAACTGGAGGGATTTTTTCCCTCTATATTTTAATGTTACTAATAGTTATTAGTGACACATAATAAATGTCCCAAACTAAATTAGACTGGATTAATTTATTACCCACACATATCAAAATTATGTGTGGCTAACTACCCACATATTTTTATGTGTGAGTATTTATGTGTGGGTAAAACTATAATTTCTTGTAGTGTGAAGAAATTTACCTCCCCATCGAAACGACGCAACATCCCCACGAGGGAAGGATGTTGCCAACGTTCTTGCGGAAGAGGGTTACGCCTCTAAAGAAGTTCACCTGGCACTGGAAGCCTTCCAAGCTCTGGCCGACGGCTGCCCGAATGCTTTGAAGCTTCAAGTTGTGGCGAAGCCTAGGGAGACGCCCTGGGCTCGGCCACTCATCAAGACCTAACTCGGAAGGTCAAGGAAGAAGAAAAGAAAGAATCTGCAATGGAATCATGAAGAGCCGCCACTAGCTAAAGAATCCCAAACTTACGGATGTGGAGCCGGAATCAACACGAAGAGTCATCACATTGAAAATGAGAGGCTTGCTCCCTCCTCCGAGAGGGCGCCGCCTCTGCCATAACCAGAAGGGCGCCTCCCTGGGGGCTCGGCTGATGAAGAAGTCCGCTTAACGCGAAGAGCCCTTCAAGCCTTGCTCGAGAAAGCTGCCCGAGCTGCTTCAAGGAATCATGCTATAGTGGAAGTCGTGGGAGGACCTCCATCAAGCTCCGCCAGATATTGAAGCCCCCGACCTTGGGGAAGAAGATAAAAGAATTGAAGGACTTGGAAAAATCAAGGAGACCAAGATGCGCTCCCATTTGGAAGAGAAGCCGAAATGGAGCCCAACACTCCTAAGTCCACACTCAAAAGCCCCGGAAGAGTCGCAGCGTTAAAACATCACCAAACCAACTCACGGGCTATCGCTATAAGGAGGAAGTTCACTGGCCTTAGCCATTCGGGCCAGACCATTGCCCTTGTGCATCAAAATCTCCAGCCCCCCGGAGTATGATGAGACTTGACGTCCACCAGGAGCACTTAGACAAACTCCATACAAAGGCAAATCTCTACGGTATGATGTACATTTCCTATTGTAAAGTGTCCGGACAACACTGACCAAACACCACTAACTTGGTTGATTAGCTCACAGCTAGATCAATTACTGGGATGGAAAAGCTGAAAACTGCATTCGCACAACGATTTTCCATCAGAATGAAGTATTCAGAGACCATGGCTCATATTATTCAAGTAAAACAACCGGACGAAGAGTTACTTCAAGACTTTATAAAGTGATTCGTGGAAGCCACATGCTCTAAAGCTGAGAACACCAAGCAAGAAGGAAGACCATTGAGATGATATGAGGATAGACCCCTCCATCCAGAGGGGTGCCATTCAACAACTCGTAGAGTCAAGGAGACGCACTGCCAGTGAAGGGGACGCCCTTGCCCGCTTAAGGGGACGCCCTTGCCTGGGCAAAAAGGCACCCTTCCACAATCTCCTCCTCCTAAAGGGCTCTGCTCACCAAATAAGTCCGCTAGACATGGGAAGCTCTCACCAATGAAGCTACCTGGAACGCTCTAAGATATCAATGCTCCTAGCTGCCGAGGATATCGCCGAGCTTCACCAGCTATATGAAAACCCTCGTAAGGGCTCTCTGCCGTTGCAGGCCACAACAACAGCTGCATGAAGAATGACCCTCACTCGACTAAATTAGAAGAGAGGAACAATGAACTGTAAAGCAACCAGAAATTGATGGAGGAAAAACAAGCTTTTGATGTCCAGAAAGATAGACACAAACTCCCCTCGACATTCGGGCTGAGAATCCAAGAGCCATCCAAACTAGTTAAGCTATCTCCCCGGAACAAGCAACACTTTTACGGAAAGATAGAACTCCTCGGATAACCTGTCGATGAACCATCCTCAGCTGGAGGGAGCTCCAAAAAATTTCCATTCATTGGAAAGGCACACCCCAACACGAAGGAGAAAGAAATGCTTAACTCATTGGAAAAGACGAAGACTCCATACATGGAGAAAGTTGAACCATGAAGGATACATGCCCTGATGACACTCCCAGGCATGCATGCAATCTAAAGCTCCAAGCCTCTCGAAAATAGATGCACAATTCCTTCAATTATATTGGTGAAGCTACTCCCTAGGGACGTCAACACTTCACATATCCTGAAGAGCGATGGAGAAAAAGATTCCCAGTTAATAGTTGGACCATAATACTCCAACTAAGCTCATATAAAGAGAGACTCTCATATTGTGGAGTCGTTAATATCATGTCCAGAAGTCCAGAATATAAAGACCATGGAGCACACTTCCAACATACTACGAGGAGTACAATGAAGCCAGCGTGGGTGCCACTCCCAGGCAGAGGACACCAAATTTCAACAGAGAAAAGAAGGTGCCCACAACATTGGAACACAATACTCGGGAAGGCCAAGTTTGAACCAACCAAGTGCTCTCGTACCCGCGATTCGGCTGAAGGTTGAGTTCTTAACAAAGACAAAGATTGATGAGCCGCTCACAAAGGCCCGCATGAAACATCATGCTACCCAGATCTGTGCGCCAGACTTAGAATAACCCACGGGAGCTGCATAACAACACTGAAGAAATCTTGAGAAATAAGCTCACCCAAATCAGTCATTCCACTAAACGCCCTGCGCTACCACAAACACCAAAAAAAGAATTTTCATATGATTAGAGTTATTAGCATAACATCTAAAGGCCCTGAAGAGGGATACAAGCTCTCCAGGAAAGACAATGATCAAGACTAACAACTTTAGGAGCCGCGGATCTTGCCAGCTCCCACAAACCTCAAGAAATGGTTCGCGTCCACACACGCAATTCCTCACAAACATAAGTTAAAAAATGTGCAGCCAAAAAAGAGCGAAAAATGCTAACAGGCGCTGAAGGAATGAATGTGCAACCAGAAGAGTAATAAAGAGAAGAACTCAAGTAAAGAAATAAACTGCTCTGTTAGGATGTCCCTTCCGGCCCATGGGAGAGCTCCTCTGGAGCTCCTGAAAGGTGCCCCTCGGGGCAACAGGAAGATTCACCCTAAGCTCCGGAAGGGTGCCCTATGCCTCTATAAGAACATCTCTGGCCACTCCGGGAAAAGTAAAGCGTCCTCCCAATGGGAAGGATTCATCTCCACACACAGTGCAAACAACTCCCTACAGACAAAGAGTCAAAAAACACAAGAGGTTGCCTAAAGTGAGGTAGATTCATGCCATTCAGGGCCTCTCATTTAAACCCATAGTGAGGTAGCTTAACATTATTCAGGGTTCCGAGGGTTGCCCATAGTGAGTTCACTTCACGCTATACAAAGCCCCTCATTAAAACCCATAGTGAGGTATCTTGACGCTATCCAAGGTTCCCGGGGGTTGCCCATAGTGAGGTAGTTTAACGCTATTCAGGGCCCGTCACTAATGCCCATAGTGAGGTAGTGTTGCACTATCTAGGGCTATATAGGTCGCCCATAGTGAGGTAGCTTAATGTTATCCAGGGCCGCTCATTAATGCCCATTGTGAGGTAGCATTACGCTATCCAGGGCTATAGACGTCGTCCATATTGAGATAGCTTCACGCTATCTAGAGCCCCTGATCGAGTAATTGTTACTGCAAGCGTCACGGTGTCAAGTTTTTGTATAGTTTTAGAAGTAGGGTTTTCGTCTCCACCGGATTGAAATCGAATTTTATACTAAGTACTGTTATTATAATAACTTTATTCTATCTAGATAATCGCAAAGAGATTGATTTTTATTAAACTAAAAATAAAACTAAAATTAAACTGAAAAGTTCGCTTAGACAAATTATCAAACACTTATGATATGAATTCTAGAGGGTTGATTCACCTAGTTATCCCCTATGTTCTCAATCTAGTTTATTAATCACACATTATTAAACTATAAGCCCAATATTCCTACCTTTTATCACTTCCTCTCGACCGCTATGATTAGGTTTCAATTACGATTTTGATATCTCTATAAAAATCATAAATTAAACCCTAATGTGCTCGATGAATATTCTATCACAGAGCTTCAAAAGATTCATAAACTTCTCGTTCTATGAAACCTTAAGTTATGCTATTCTATGGCCAAGCGTTCAATTACCTATCTCAAGTGTCAAATCAAACTTGCCAAATAATCTAAATTATTGATCGAGATAATCCAAATGCATTCAATTTAAATAGCACAAATAGATTAAATAAGATGTGAATCTAATAAACTGAAAAATAAAAACATAGGTTCAAAGTTAAGTTACATCAATCCCCTAGAAAAATAGGTTTAGCTCATAATGGACGCAAAAAAACCCATGAAGAAGTAATTATACATCTCAAAAATCGACAAAGAAAACAAATAAGGAATTGAAAAGAAAAGAGAAGGAATTCTCTCTGTGTCCAGATGAGAGATGCCTTCAATTGTCGTCCTGAACCCTAGCTCCCTTTTTCTTGCCTTGCATTGTGCTCAAAATAATGTCCGACCCCTTTTTCGTACATCCCCTTGGTGTATTAATACCCGAAAATCCGTCCAAAATCTTAAAAATAACAAGTTTCTAAGTCTAGCAGGACGTGTGTCTTGCCTAAATTGATTAGGTGAGTTTAGCATGTAATTTGGGCATAATATTGGATATAATAGGTTGTTAGGCATGCATTAACTTAGTAAAATGGGCCATGTTCTTATAAAGTGGAAAAGATATTACGCTTTGCTCGTTTTTTAGGAATTAAACGATATTTGTAGCACTTTGGTGGAAAATCGGAGCATCGCATTAAAGGACCATCAAGAATCAAGCGAATACGCGAAGTTTGGAGTTAAACCGAGAAGAGATCAACAACAGGGCAAGAAATGGCCACACACAGGCAGCCCGTGCTCAGAGGCACGGCCCGCGCGTGTACAGGGCCGAAGGATTGTGTCTTCGCAGGTGACTCACGGCAGGTCGTGTTAGTGTGCGTGCCCACAAGCGTATGTTCTTCTTCGAGAATTTTCTCTGCCTAACGCATGGGCTAGTCGTGCCGGGGCTGGTCATGCATAAGCGTACGGCCCGTGCGTCCCGTAAGGAAAGTCAAATTTTGGCGATTAATTACTTGGGTTTGGCCCAACAGAGTATAAATAGAGACGAGGTGGCCCCAGGAAGGATACACTTGATTTATACACTAGAAAACACAGAAAAGAGCATCCTTCTACCGAGGGATTCGAGAGATTGATCGAGGTCGCAACCACACGCTTGAGGATTGAAGATGGATCGAGAGACCATCAATATCCCCCAGTTTGCTTATTCCATTGTATCTTCTACTTTCATCTAGTTAGATATGAGCATGAACAAATTGTCTATGAATTGTTCATTTCCCATGTCCCGACTAAGCACCTTGTGATTCCGGGGTTTGGGATTAGGTTAATGGATACTTTTGTTTGATGTTTAATTGAAATTGAAGTTATTATTTCAAACCCTATTCGAGTACTCTATTTTATTTCTTGTTTTATCAAATGGCCATTGATTTAACTTGTTTGATGTTTTGATTCATAATTCGAGAGATGAGTTTCAATACTAGATCTTGAGTACTTGACAAGAATATTTTGCATGATTGAGAAGTCTGTGAATATTTGTGAGGATAAATGATCTTTTATGCTTTTGGAAGTTGGTTATCTTATGTTGAGTAGAGATGCTAGCATAGATAATCCAATCAACATTTTTATCATGTCTCGAGAGAGAGGTAAAATACTTTTGTGATTGTCTTATAGGGAATAATAATAATAACTTTGGTTTTGATTAATCGGATAACAAGAGGGGATATTAATCAAACCACACAACCCTGAATCCATTCATCCACTTGATCTTTCAATCAAACTCTTTACTTTGTCTTTTTGTGATAAAATATTGGCTTACTTTTACAAAACAACCATCAACTTTCAATCGTCTGAATAGAAATAAATATATAACAATCTCAATACCTAGTACATGAATTTATTAGTCTTTGTGGGATTGACCTTGCTAACCCTATCTATTAACTACGACGTTCACTTGCGGTGAAGATAAAAATAAGGGGAACAAGTTTTTGGTGCCGTTGCCGGGGACTAATTAAATTTGTATTACTAATATTGCGATAAATAGTATTATTTTTAATTTAGACATTTTATTCTTTTTATATTTTGTTTAATTATACTCCTAAAGTGTTTAATTTGTTTCTTTTAGTTGGTTCAGGTAGTGCATGAATACTCGCTCAAAGCAAAGGGAATTAACATCGTTCATACTGGAAGTTGAAGCTTTTGCTAGGCGAATAAGTCTGCTAAACGAGCAGAAACACATCGAGGATCATACTATGGGGATGAGCAAGAGAATAACGGGGTAATAATGGAGCAAACAACGGAGGTAACAATGGGATCAAAAGGATCATTAATGAGTTAATGAGACCGAGAAGTTCCGGCAGTCAACAACAAGCACCGCAATTACTTTATCGGACAACTCACAACTATGGTGGAATTGCCAATGTCCCGATTAATGCAAAGAACTTTGAGTTGAAGCCAACGCTCATTTCGATGATTCAGCAGAACCAGTTTGGGGGTTTTCCATCTGAGGATCCCAACTCTCATCTTGCACACTTCATGCAGATATGCAACATGATCAAGATGAATGAGGTGTCTGATGATGCTATACGTCTGCGCCTATTCCCTTTCTCTTTAAGGGATAAGGCTAGAAACTGGTTAGGAACTTTGACTCAGGGGAGTGTGAATACTTGGGACGAGTTAAGCCAGAAGTTCTTATTTAAATTCTTTCCACCAAGTAAGACACTGCACTTAAGAGTGAGATCACGCAGTTTAGCAGTTTGACTACGAGCCATTGACGAGGTCTAGGAGAGATTCAGGATTTCCACGAGGAGATGTCCGCAACATGGATTCCCGTGAGGATTAGCAGCTTTGTTTTTTTCTTTTCTATAATGGGTTTATGGGACGGTAGGTCGTCGTTTTGGGATGCCGCAAAGGAGGCGCTTTACTAGCTAAATTCCCATAAGATGCATTCAACTTACTTGAAGAAATGGCAATGAATAGCTATCAGTGGCCCTCCGAGAGGACAAATGTGAAAAGGGTAGCCGAAGTTTCGATCGGACACAATCAAGGCATTGACGGCTCCGATGAAAGCATTGACAAATCCGCTTGAGTGTTTTAACTCAAGGGGCAGAGGCAAGCACTCGTGCCAATAATGGGGAGTTCCTAATGATCCTATGGAGGAAGCTAACTTTGTCAATAACCGAATTTCAACAATAATCGGCATAATCGCACTCCTACCCATCATCATCCGGTGTGAGAAATCATGAAAACTTTTCCTATACGAATACGAAAAACGTGATCCAACCACCAACGGGTTCAAAGGTGTAACGAACGAGTTATTAATGCAGACTAAACCATCTTTGGAGGACATTCTTACCTCGCTCATGAGTCGACGAGTTCGTTTTTAAATGAAACGAGAACCGGTTGAATAAAGATGAGGCAAAGACAGACAAGATCGAATCACATGTCACGCAGCTTGGCTAACACTGTGGGTTCACAAATGAAAATCTAGAAACCCAATTGGCCAATTAGCGATGATCATCATGCGGCATTAGAAGGGCCAGCTTTCCGAGCAACACCGAAGTAATCCAAAGGAACGAAGGTAACGCCATTCGCCTGGGAGGAGTGGTACGAGTACGAGGGGCCAAAAATTTGGGATATGATGAAAATTGAACCACGCATGACCGTGCATTGACGCATGGGAGCCCATGCGTGGTGCCGGGGATATCAAGAGCAGGGCGGATGGTGCACGACCCATGCATCTCGAGCACGGGCAGCCCATGCGTGATGCCGTACGGATGATTTCGACCCCTAGCGATAAACATGATGTTTGAAATGGCAATGTTAGGGTCAAGGAAGAACCGGGGACATATTGATGAACAAAAAGGCTAAGAAGCTTAAATCTTCTTCTAACTCTTAGTTTTCTAAACTTACTACTCCCTCCCTTTCCCCAACGTTTTCAAAAGAAAAATATAGATGCCCAATTTGCTAAATTTCCGACATCTTTAAGAGACTACATATTAACATACCTTTTGCAGACGCATTGGAGCAGATGCCCAACTATGCGAAGTTTTTGAATGAAAAGATGACCAAGAAGAAAAAGTTGGCAGAGTTTGAGACAGTTAACTTGACTGAGGAGTACAGCGCAATCATTCAGAGAAAATTACCACAGAAGCTCAATGATCCGGGGAGTTTCACCGTCCCTTGTACAATTGGTGGTGTATTCTTTAATAAAGCACTTTATGATCTAGGAGCAAGTATTAACTTAATGCCCTTGTACATTTTCAAGAAACTTGGATTGGGAGAGGTGAAGCCGCCCACGGTCACCTTGCAAATGGGATAGATTACTCACATATCCTAAGGAATCATAGAGGATGTGCTCGTGAAAGTAGATAAATTTATATTCCCCGTGGATTTCTTGGTGCTTGACATGGAGGAAGATCGTGATGTCCCTATGATACTTGGGCGTCCATTCCTAGCCACCACAAAAGCCTTGATAGATGTGCAAAAGGGAGAGCTCATATTACGAGTTAATGATGAGCAATTGTTATTCTTCATCTATTAGGTCGTGAAAACTCATGATAAAATAGAGAGTCAGAAATCTTTATCGGTCATTGATTCATGTGCTAATACTTTTAACTTGAGCGATTTTGTGTGTGCTTTAGATCATGTGCACGAATTATCAGAAGTGAGAAGGCGGCACACGAAGAGAGACATGAGTTCGTAAGACGTGTGTACTTGCCGCTCGTACGATGCAAATGGGAAGAATACGACATTTGACCAACGTGTGACACCTTCACTAGAAGCATTCAAAGGGGCGGAACGTATGCAAGTTGGAATGGCAAGGAGTCTTGCATGAGAGGTGGCATACATCACCTCGCGGGATCCGTGATCAAAATTACAGTACGCCAAGCTATAGACGTTAAATTTAGCGCTTTGTTGCAGGGGCAACCCAATGGTTTGTTGTTTGTTTTGTCGTTGTTCCTTACTTAGATAGATTTATTTATTTTTCTTATTTATTTTCTTCAAAAAATGCAGAAAAATCACTTCGCATTGGCGCACAGGCATACGCACGGCCCATGCGCAACTGCGAAGTTTGGGGGTGCTCACGACCTGACGCACAGGAAGGTCATGTGTTGGCGCATGGCCCATGCGTCTGTACACTGGAATAGATATATGTTGTGATTTGGGCATTCTCCTATCACTTTTCACCATTCTTTCGAGGCCTAACTGCAAAACCTCTTGCCCCATCTCACAATCCTTCGATATTGCACTTAAATTTCACTGCAAATCCAACACTTCCACCACATTGCACAATAATCTTGCTCAACTTTCGACTTTGGTTGAAGAATAGTTGGAGAAATGCACTAGGGCGTACAATTCTTTCTCTTTGCAATTTATTCGGATTTTCGGTAAGCTTTACACGCTTTCTTAGATTTTTATTGTAGAATACGTGATGGCGTTGATGTGTGAAGCATGTTGTGATAGATATGTCATGTTTTACTTGAACTTTTTCTATGAGGCATATTATCGAACACCTTGTGGGCATGTTGAATTGGGCATCTTTGGTTGAATTATTGGTGATTATTGAATGAGCATTGATATTTAGGGTGTTAGTAACTATGATTCTCTACAATTACATTGATGTGGAAATATGGGACTTAATTGTTTATTGAAATTTGTAGGGAGGAGACACTATGCTCTATTTGGATAGGAAATTTGAGCCATAAATTCATCTTATTCTTGTTTGTACTTGGTTTTTTGAATCTCACATATGCTTTGCTAGGTACAAACTCAAACAATGGCCGAAAGGAGAAGTCTTCAAGATAGGAGGAGACGCCCAAGGGCGCACCGCAAGAAGTGCACTCAGATAGCCCCGCAAAGATACCGGTAGTATTTACCGAGGATAATGACTTGGAGAGATGGAACAAGTTGGTCACTCGACCCATGATCCTCACACCATATGGATGATGAGTGTACCTAACTCTTTTGGATACACGATGACGCGTTTGGCGACTTTTTGAGAGGGACGAGTGGACCGCATTTATGAGGGAAGATGACCGACTTATAAGAGACTCACGCCAATTTCTCACCCTGTTGAAGTATTGAAACAGAAGGAGCTTCAACCATTTGAGGTGCGCTTCAGCGGGAACGTCGTAGGTGATTATCTATCGCCTAACTAAACATCATCTTCGAGGTGCCAATGAATGCGCTTTTCCGACTACGCGGGAACTATAGCCGATGACTTCTCAGCGATTGCTAGTCAGCATAATCGGAAATGGGTTCCATGCTCTACGAAGTGCGGAGTGCTAAATCCTTTGGGTCCCGAACCCATATTCCTAAGTATATTCAAATGTTACTTCATCCTCTATATATGCCGAGAGAATAATGGGGATGCAAGTTAGGAGCTATATCTCGCTATGGTGTATGTTGACCAACACACCATATAACACGACAACCTACTTCGTTGAGCAGACAGAACCGGTAGACAAGTAGAATAATGGCACTATTATGATTGGAGGTATGATTATTGCATTCATATAGTTGCATGTAGAGCATTTAGGTTGCATTGCATTAGAAAAATGTTTACAGTTTTAGCATGTTTATTGCTTTAGTAGGTTTTTAAGGAGTGAGTAAACTATTTTTGTGGTGTTCGTTGCGACCTGGACGATTATTTGGAAAATATTTTGTGCTGGTTTGAATTGGGTGTTGAGCGCGAATTGATCATGATTAGAATAGATAATATGGAGCATGTGGATATTGAGAACATGGATTATATGCTTTGAATTTCGAATTTGCAATCCTCCGAGCTTTGAGCCTTTACTACTTTCATATTATGCAGTCTTGTTTGTTGATTTGAGTGTGTCTTTCATGTTGATTAAATTCTAGAACTTGCTCGTATCTCCTCGTCATGCCACATGTTGTATGCGATTTATGAAAATTATTTAAGGCCATTTTGTGCTTTCAAGCCTTTTGCCTACCTAATGACATCAATTCCCTAGTAAGCCAATTTGAGCTTGTTGCCTAATTTTTGAGAGCCACATTTCACGCCTTAACTTGATATATCCGTTACCCTAGACTTGAGTGTATAGCATTGAGCAACGGGATTCAATAAGGTTGAATGGGACGGCATCAAGAATTTAGACAATTGTCTGTGTTGTTGGTTGATGGGAATAAAAGAAGAAAGAAAAGGAGGAAAAAGAAAGGATGAATACTCATGAAACAAAAATCGATTTTATAAATGAGTTTGCTTTGAATGAACTTGTAGGATGGATTTGTGATGTGAGGTGAAAGAAAGTTAGAGTCAATAAAAGAAAAAGGAAAAAAGGGGATATGAAAAGTTGATAAGAACGAGGGGTGATCCGAGTAGCATACTGAGTTTAAATGAGGATGATTGAGTTGAATGAAAGATGTGCTTACCAACAATACGCCTAGTTTGAGTCACTTTATCCATATTTTCCTACCCTAACCAAAGAGCGTTCATTACAACTAAAAGAAAAGTCCTTTTTGATTCATGAATGCATACATTCTAGTGGCGAGATGTGAGACGATTTTCAAGCTATGGTAATTCTTCAACATTGATTTGATTTGGCATAAACATGTCCCTTCTACACTTGAGAGGAGAGCATACACTTGATCGGAGAGTCGTGATTCAAAGCATGTGCCATGGTTTTAATTGACATGTGTTCTATGTTTTATGTTTGAGGCTCGGTTGATTTAGTTCTTGATGTAAGTCCAAGCTACGATAATCTAGAGGGGGTGAATAGATTATCTCCATCTTTTGATTATGCCCTCTTTTTTGAACAAAACAAGCCAAGACAGGAATAAAGGTGCGGAAAGTAAACAACACACGTCGATTTATAGAGCTTCACCCCACCTGGGGAGTACGTGCTCTACCACCCCAGTATATCCGGGATGGGTTTCGAAAAAGAAAAAGGATTTTATTAATTACCACAATTAATACAAATTCAACTTACAACACCTTGAAGAGCACCACACTCTTCTTCAACACCACCTTTGGAGATTACCACAATCTCCCTTTGAAGATTACCACAATCTTCCTTCAACGACACCTTTGAATATCACCACAATCTTCAATATTGAAGAATACCAAATTCTTCAAACACCTCAAGAGCACCACACTCTTGAAACACCTATCACCTAGATCACCCAAGTGTATTCTTACCACAAGAATACTCACAAGGATGTCTTGTGTTGAATGATGACCAAAATCAAGATTACAACTCAATAATGAATAATACAATTTGAGTGCAAGTGTAATCAAGAAATGAAAGCCTAGACCTCAAGATGTGAAAGTGATAAGCTAGCAAATTACAACAAGAATGATAACAATGAAGAGCTAAAGACTTTGCTTGAATGTATCTTGTTGTGTTGTATATCAAGTGTACTATTGGTTGCTCCAAAACTTCCTCTATTTATAGGATATGATTGATCAAACATAGCTCTTCTTGGGGATTGAAAATCTACAGAAGAAAAATACAATTAAAATCAAGAATATAGCTGTTAGAAATCAATCCCACAAATTAGGAAAAGTCAGTTCGAAATGCAAATCTGATAGAATTTTGTCATTAAACATGGGACACGGTCGCAAGACAAATAAGATTTGAAAAGAACACAAAGAAAAATCACACTGGTGACTGGGGTCCAGGGGTTGGTCGACTGCCGCTTCGAGGGTGCGACAAGTCGCCCAGGTGGACCGTCCCCGACCATTTTGAGATACCCGTGAGTTCTGCTTTCAGAAACTCATTCCTGTGATCGGTCGCCTTCTTGGTCAACCTACGACCTCAAGTGAAATGTTGTCCGATTTTGTCGAAAATAAACCTCAAGAAATACTCCGAAAAATTAGTAAAACATTTAAACCTATCGAGAGTATTTTGACAACATTAGAAATATAGTTTCAATGTAAAAACCCATTGACACAAAATCATTAGATTGTGTTGTCCAATATTGTCGAAAATAAACTTGAAGAAATACTCCGAAAATATTAAAATCATTTTAAATCATTTAGAGTATTTGGACAACCTTTAAAAATATTGTTTAGGTATAAAAACAAAATCATCAAAATCATGATAAAACCATTTATCAAACACTTGATGCCTATGGATGAGCAACATGAGTTTTGATGTGTTGTTCTTGGTTATTGCTTTCATTCCTCCCACTTGTCTTGTTTATAAAGCGTTGACGGAAGATGACCGTCGCGCACAGATAAGATTTGAAAAGAAAACATCAAAAATCACATGGGGTGACTTGGTCCAGGGGTTGGTCGACGGTCGAGCCCAGGTGGACCGGGTCGCCCTGTGTGGACCGGTCCTGACCATTTTTGAGAGACCCGTGAGTTCTGCTTTCAAGAAACTCATTCCCAGTGCAGTCGCTTCTTGGCCGGGATCGACCTCCGAAATGAAATGTTGTCCAATTTTTTGTCTAAAATAAACCTCAAGAAATACTCCTAAAAATTAGTAAAAACATTTTAAACCGACGGAGTATTTTGGACAACATTAGAAATATAGTTTCAATGTAAAAACCCATTGACACAAAATCATTAAATGTGTTTGTCCAATATTGTCGAAAATAAACTTGAAGAAATACTCCGGAAAATATTAAAATCATTTTAAATCATTTAGGAGTATTTGGACAACCTTTAAAAACATTATTTTGGTATAAAAACAAAATCATCAAAATTATGATAAACCATTTATCAAACAATCTCCCCATTTTTGATGATTACAAACCAAAACAATTTTAACGAGGTCGATTTTGAAAACAAAACAATTTTACTTAAGTTAAAAGAACTATCCGCTTTAGAACAACAAACATTCCACACAATATAATTACAAGGATGGGAGTAAAGATATTCAAACATATATAGCAAATGCTCCCCTATCAATATGCACATCAAGAGTAATGTTAAAGCAATCAACCACAAGCTAAAAGCTTAGCTTTTACATATTGATCTTAAGTACAAGAGCTTATAAGCTCCCCTCCAATAAAACATCATTAGACAAGTATATAAGTCCATAATACAAACACTTGGACTAAGTATAGTCCACAAATTTACGGCTTAAGCAAGCCATAACTTATAGCTTCTTTTTCGAGCTTATTAGCTTCTTTGAGCTAATAATCTTATAACATGTTTCTCCCCATTTGGAATCATCAAAAAGAATGTTAGCACGATAAAAACATCATATAATCATATCAAAGTACGCAACTAAACCGATGTATCGAGCTATTTGAACATTGAAGCTTATAGACCAAATAGGAGGAAAAATTCGATTATATGAATTGTAGAAGCTTATGAAAACTATTTGATTTTCAAAAACATGATCTCTATAAATATATAAGACATTTAAAAACGAGAGAATTATGTAGGTGATAAATTTTTCATTGAAATATTTTATCGAACACTTGGTGGGCGTCAAAGATTGAAAAGGATATATATATATATATATAGCCCTTGTAAATGTAATCAAGCCAAGTTTTTCATCACCAAAAGCAATTTTACAAATATCATTCATCAACAATCATCATACTCAACAAAATATATAAAATTGCATCAAGAAATATACATATAGGCCAAGTTCTCAAGGGTTCAACCCAATTGAGATAAGAAGTAGAATTCCTACCATTTAATCGGTGAAGACGAGCAATGATGAAGATAATCGAGCTAGATAATCCCCAAAATATGAAATTTATGCAACTAAACTCATTTGAGATGAATTGTGTGTGAAAATGTCAAAGGGGACGAAAATAGAGTTAAAAGGGCCAAAACGCCAAAGTCCTGAAACATAATGCAATATATCCGAAAAATCATTAAGGGCACCTCCAGGGCTTGGGCGACCGATCCCGGTGGGCGTGATTAGCCCATTGAATTATGTTGTGAAAATCAGAAATTTGATTCAAAAACCGATTTTTCGCCCCTAAGTTTTAAAACGTGCAAAATGCAACGTAGACCTCATTCAATATACATTATGTCATAATCAAGCTCGAAATCGAGGTAAAATACTTAAGTGAGCGATTAAAAAGTCCGCGAGTTATCCTGAGACTAATTAAGCACATCTCAAGTTTTCGTTTTAGAAACTCAATCCCTTAAAAATGATATCGAATCTCAATATGTATATTTCGAATTTTTGATGAACCATATTTTCAAAAATAATTTACACTGGACTTGTTGTCCCTAAAAGTAATAATTTAAAACTTTGAATGAACAAGTCATAAGAAGAAGTGTCTTACAAAAATTTGGAAATCTCATTTAATGGCACTTAATGAGATTCGTTGGATTGTTTTAAGTCGAGCATATATGACATAAGGCATATAAAATGTCAAGTCTAAGGTAATAAACGAAGATAAACATACCTTGAATTTGTTTGTCAATCAACATGCCTACCTCAACCTTTGTCAATTTTTCGCATTTGTAAGTCATATAGGTTGAAATGGTTCTTTCTTTTTCAATGCCTCATTTATTCTTTTCTATATTTTGAGTGTGGAATATAACCACCTTCTTTGGCATTGTTGAACTTGAATTCAATGAAAAAATGAGCTCCCCATCATTATCATCTTGAATTTTCCTAGCAAACATTCTTAGAAGATATCTTGTACAAACTTCATTAGTAGCACTATAAATGATATCATAAATTTGTACAAGTAAGCATTCTTGCCCTTTTTCAAAAACAAGGAGTGTGGTATCTACTTTACCTCTTGTAAAATCATTTTTGCAAAATAGCTAAGTCTATCAAACCATATATCGAGAATGCTTGTATCAACCGTACAAGGCCTTTTATAAAATCATTTGGCCCAAAAACAATTTTAAAACTCAGATAGACTTCTATTTAACATCCATTTTGGTAAGTTTGAAATTTTCTTAAAACAAAGAATGGGCAAGTAAAATAAGAATAGCTTCAAAAACATGCTATGGATGCAAATGTATCATCAAAATCAATACCTTCTTGATATTACCATTGAGCTACTAACCTTGCCTTGTTCATCAAACTTGTTTCAAAATACCAAAAATTTATAAAATCTCAACAAAAAATCTTGCACAAGAGCGGGAGTAATATCGAATGATAGAGACACTATAGCAAGTAACACATATTATGCTTAAGGAAAATCATCAAGAATATAATACAACATGTAAGTTCAAATAAGCATAGAAAGTTATATAAGGTCTCTTTAAAATTTGAAAACCAAAGGCAAATAAGTTGAGACCTCATTAAAAGAAGTATTTGAACAAGAGTTGACACAAACAAATATGTGCAATCAAATATCGAATAGTGCCTTTCAAAAAATCAAAAAATCCTCTTAATGGCACTTGTAAGAAATAAGCATATAGGCATATGGAACAACATGTATAGAGTCTATGAGATGAATTACAATAATGAGCGTACCTCGATAGTTCATGTTCTTCTAGATATATTACGAGTAGATAACCATTGAAGAAGATGTGTAAATCTACACAATCTTAAAACACATTTTGCCCAAAACATAGTAATGGAAGTGTAGGCTTAAAGCAATAAAAAGATATCACAAGTATGCTATGCTCTAAAAAATTCATACGAGACAATAAACCATATAAGTCAAAGTAAGTGCACAAGAGTTTTAAAAACATCATGCAAGGTCTCCTTTTTCAAAGAATTTTAAACACAAATATATATTGAAGACCTTTATTTTAAAATTATGAAAACTCATTTTACAATTTACACACAAATAAAAAAATGCATAAAAATAAAAATGCATATTTAAATAGGGAGATACGATTTACCAATTTTGCCATTTCCATGGGTTGTGTCGTTCCCATTGTTGGATGATATCTTCCCCTTTGAAAATCATTTTGTTGATGATGGCTTCTCCCGATTGTTCCATTTCGAGGATTTTGTCCTTCCCATTGTTGATAATGTCTTTCTCTTGGAAAATCGTTGTGTGTGTCTTCTCCTTTGATCAAAGCAGATCGTCATTTGATATCTTCTTGGCGGTATGAGGTTTCTTGATTATTATTCACGGTTACCTAATATGACATCGTTTGTGGTACCCTCAAGTGTTTGGGTCCTTTGGGATTAGTCTTGAGACTTTTAGGTCTCCAACAATAATTAGAGCTATTTCTAGGCATGTATTTACCGTATGACCCTTTTTACCACAATAGAAGCAAGTAATAATTTTTGGAGCATAATGACCAACATACATGTCGTAGGACTTGATTTCTTTTCACATAATTAACAACAGGCTTATGATCAAGTACTTGTTTCAATTTATCACAACTATGAATATCAACAATATCGGCCATTTTAATGGTACTCAAGTTGGTTTAGATAAATCCTTTTTCATGCAATTGAAATTCTCAACAAAGTACTATTTTCTTTTTCAAAGGTTTCTAACCTTGTCAAGTGTGTGGTGGTGTGAGCACATGATAGTGATTCACAGGAGGTAAATAAACTATCCTTATCATTTTTCAAAGCATTGAATTCCTTTTTCAAATTTTGTATTTAACAAGCAAGCTTTGGAATTCATTTTGAAGCTCATCATAATCATTGAGCAAATCACTATAATCATTTGAAATTCATTGTCATAAGAAGTAGAGGTTTTAGAACTTACCTCATTTTCTTGAAGTCCATAAACAATGTTCAACTTCTTCATAGTTGGAAGTTGTAGAAGGCATTCATTAGATTTGACCTTGTATCCCTTTGGGAAGTAGATGATTTTGAGTTGCTTCTATCATTTTCATATACTTCATGAATGGCTTCTATTTTTGCCATACTTCCATGAGCGATCGAATTCCTACAATAAGATCATATTCCAAATTGGTAAGTGAACAATATAAAATATTGAGATCTTTACCATTTAAGGAGATGATTTTCTTTTCTTCATCATTGAGCTCCTTGAGAGCTTTGGAGGTGTATGGTATGTTTTTCGCCGAATGGATTCTCCATGATAACGATGTTCCAAATATCGAACCCGCAACCTTGTAAATAACATTCCATTTTTTTTTCCAAAATGTAAAATTTTTGGAATCAAGCTTAGGAGGCAGTGGTGGAGGTCATAGGAAAGAGTGGAGCTTCATTCGTAGGCGATAATCGTTCCTCTTCACTCGTAGGTGTGGCTTGAGCTTGCCAGAAGTTTGGCTGCGATACCCTTTGTAAGTCAGTGGGCTGCGATAATCTAGAGGGGTTGAATAGATTATCTCCATCTTCGATTATGTCCTCTTTTTCAAACAAAACAAGCCAAGATAATAATGAAGGTGCGAGGAAAAGTAAACAACACCACGTCGATTTATAAGACTTCAGCTCTACCTAGGGACTTCTGCTCTACCACCCCAGTATATCTCAAGGGATGGGTTTTGAAAAGAAAAAGATTTTTATTAATTACCAAATTAATACAAATTCAACTTACAACACGCGGCCGAAGAGAGCACCACAATCTTCTTCAACACCACCTTTGGAGATTACCACAATCTCTTCTTGAAGATACCACAATCTTCCTAACGTCACCTTTGAAGATCACCACAATCTTCAATCTTGAAGAATACTTAATTCTTCAGCAAACACCTCAGGAAACACCACACTCTTCTCACCTATCACTAGATCACCCAAGTGTATTCTTACAAGAATACTCACAAGGATGTCTTGTGTTGAATGATGACAAAATCAATTACAACTCGATAGTGAATAGTCTGATTTGAGTGCAAGTGTAATCAAGAAATGAAAGCTGAACCTCAAGATGTAGAAGTGATAAAGCTAGGCAAATTACAACAAGAATGATAACAATATAAGAGCTAAAGCTTTGCTTGAATGTATCTTGTTGTGTTGTATATATTAAGTGTCTATTAGTTTGCTCCAAAACTTCCCTCTATTTATAGGAGATGATTGATCAAACATAGGCTCCTCTTGGGGATTGAAAATCTATAGAAAAATACAATTAAAATCAAAGAATATAGCTGTTAGAAATCAATCCCACAAATTAGGGAAAAGTAATCTACAAAATACAGCGGATAGAATTTTCTTTGTCAAAACATGGGGGCCGTCATGCATGCTACAAATAAGATTTGAAAAGAACAGAGAAAAATCTGCAGGGTGACGGTCGAGGAGTTGGTCGTGGTTTTGCCCGAGTGCGACCGATCGCCCCACCTGGTGGACCGAGTCCCCTGACCCATTTTGAGAACCGTGAGTTCTGTTTCAAAGAAACTCATTCCCAGTCTGGATCGCCCAGCTGTAATTAGGTGAGCCGGTCAAAGAAAGTGAAATGTTGTCCGATTTTGTTGAAAATAAACCTCCAAAAAAAAATACTCTGAAAAATTAGTAAAAACATTTTAAAGCGATCGGGGTATTTTGGACAACATAGAAATATAGTTTCAATGTAAAAACTCATTGACACAAAATCATTAGATTGTGTTGTCCAATATTATAGAAAATAAACTTGAAGAAATACTCAGGAAAATATTAAAATCATTTTAAATCATTTAGGAGTATTTGGACAACCTTAAAAACATTGTTTAGGTATAAAAACAAAATCATCAAAATCATGATAAACCATTTATCAACCCTGGCTGATGCTATGGATGGCGGACATGAGTTTTGATGTGTTGTTCTAGTTATTGTGCTTTTCATTCATCCCTTGTCTTGTTTATAAAGCGTTGAAGTACATCGCGATTTAAGTTTAGGGGTTTTGATTAGTGTGAGTTTTGCATGTAATTTGGGCATAATATTGGATATAATAGGTTGTTAGGCATCGTGCTTAGTAAAATGAATTGCGTATTCTTATAAAGTAGAAAACATATTACGTTTTTAGCGTTTTTGTAGGAATTAGCGATATTTGTAGCACTTTGGTGGAAAATCGAGCATTGCGAGTAAAGACCATCGAGAATCGGAGTTAATACGTGAAGTTTGGAGTTAAGCAGGAAAGCGGTTGAGCCAGGGCAAGAAATGGCCACACACGGGCAGCGCAGTGCTCGGAGGCTGCTTGGTGCATGTCACGAATGAAGGATTGTGTCTTGGCGGTGACACGTGAAGCGGGTTGTGCATGAAGCGCGAAATGGCGATCGTCACATTCTTGAGAAATTATATCTGACCTGGCCTTGCGGGCTGGTTGTGCGTAAGTGCCGCGACCCGTGCGTGCGTGTGGAAAAGTCAGATTTTGATGATTAATTACTTAGGTTTGGCTTTACGCGAGTATAAATAAGGCGAGCGGCTCCAAGCAAGGATATCACGATTTTACCCCAAAGCGCAAAAGAGCAACCTTCTACCGGGATTCAGAGATTGATGGGGTTGCAACCACCGCGTTGAGGATTGAAGATTGTTAGAGATCATCAATATCCCAGTTTGCTTATTCCGTTATATCTTTTATTTTCATCTAGTTAGATATGAACATGAGTGATTTGCATACATGAATCATTTATTTCCCATATCGACTAAGCGCCTTGTGATTCAGGTTTGGGATTAGGTTAATGGATACTTTTGTTTGGCGTTTAATTGAAATGAAATTATTATTTCAAACCTAAATATTGATGTAATCTGTTTTATTTCTTTTTTATCAAATGGCCATTGGTTTAACTTGTTTGATATATTGATTCATAATTCGAAGATGGTTTCCATCGCCAGTCTTGAGTACTTGGCATGAATATTTTGCATGATTGAGAAATGCAGCGAATATTTGTGAGGGATAAATGATCTTTTATGCTTTGGGAGTTTGTTATCTTATATTTGAGTAGAGATCTTTAGCATAGGTAATCCGTCAGCGTTTTTTATTATGTCACGGAGAGAAGGTAAAATACTTTTGATAGTCTTATAGGGAGAGAATAATAATAACTTTGGTTTTGATTAATGGATAACAAGAAGGATATTAGCGAAGCGCAACCACAGAATCCGTTAAATCCACCGATCTTTCAATCAAACTCTTTACTTTGTCTTTTTGCCAAGTAAAAAATCTTGGCCCTTTTTACAAAACAACCATCACTTTTGATTGTACGAATAAAATAATTATAACACAATCTCGATACTTAGCACATGAATTTATTAGTCTTTGTAGGATCGACCTTACTAACCATATATATTAACTATATTTGTTCACTTGCAATGAAACTAAAAATAAAGCCCGGCGAACAACATTTTCGCGCTGTAGCGGGCGGCTACAACCTGCTTCATGCTCCAACCCCAAATTTGAAGGGCGCATTGCATCGGTCCATTTGGGCCATTTGCAATGCTCTTAACTACATCCTTCTTCTGGGCCATCCTTCACTGCACTTTTCGGCGGCGTTTTATTGGCGTTTCTCTTATCAGTCACGACCTTGCTTCGAACACGTTTTCATACTTTTTCGCCGTCCTTGGCTATTATTACAGTGTCGACTCTCGCGACACCTAATGGAAATAAAAAAGGACTTAAATAAGCTAAAACACTAAAAAACAACGCAAAACCTAGTTCACAATACCGATTCATTGGTATAAAACCAAGCTTAACAAATACCCCCAAACTTGACTTTACAAGCGTCATAAATACGATTTTCTTGAAATGCTTGAAAAATAAAGACCACGAAGGAAACGAAATATCAACAAGCGGCTCGAACAAACCAGCGGCAAACTTCACAACTAAGCTCATTCGTCTCAAAATTTGTTTCACTATGCTCGATAAAGCACGTGTTTTGGAATGTGATCATGGGTAAGTATAGAATAGTCCCCTTGTAACTCATTTCATTGTCCAGACCAAATTAACACAATAGTATTGGGGCGATGCTTTAGAATATAGGAGTGGTGCTGAGATAGACATACTATAATCTCATGGCTGATATTGCCCTTGCAGGAGTCATTGAGCTTTTAAGAAAATGTGTGGGCTTAGGGTAGGTAGTAAAATGCGGAGTTATGTGGCTCGAAATCATCGAACACACAATTATCAATTCTTTTTAAATCACTTGTTAATATCAACCTTCATTTTCTAACACTCTTTGTTCTCACTTCATGAACCTTCGATCTAGATAATATTCTCTTTTTGCTTTTTTTCGACACCCCAGAACTTAATCTTTTGCATACTTTATACATGGGGTGTAATATTTTCTCACTTCTTGGGCAACTTCACGCAATTAAACATATACCGTGTTCATCATACCATCCTCAACCTTCAACATCTTTCTATTTCTATTATGCATGAGTGAGGGGTAATTAGGTTTTCACATGTAGGATCTTTTATTAGATTGGTAGCAAGAAAAGCAGTTTACAAAAGGCTCAAAGGGACAGGGATAATATATAATATAAGCGGGCATGTTTGGCTCTAGTTGTTCAAGATGGCCTAAATCACTTTCTTAATGTTACTTCGTGGGATTTCGCCTCGACTAGTGTTGGACAAGTTACAGAATCCGGTGGGATCATTTAGTAAACCTTGACCACATAATCGTCTTGAAATAAATTAACGAGTTAAGCACATAGATGAAATAAATGGGAAGAAAAACGTGATCAGGACTCAAACACATATTCTTTTGATTGACTCGCATATTCAACAAATTCACTTAGTCAATACGGATTTCTGATTACACAAATGATTTCGGCTAAACTCGACTATAGACTCTTTTTGCTTTTTTTGTTTTTAATCAAGCCGATGAACAAAAAGCCTCGAGTCATTGAATAAATACGGACTACACCCCCAGTAAATGCGACATTACATGTGGAGAGGTGAGAAAATGACTTTCTTGGTAGCGAGGAGCTAAAATTTTGCTCATGATCGTGTGGTGGAAGAAGGCGGCCCAGTCTAGAGGTGGTGGTGGTGGAAAGGGGAAGCGTAGGTGCGTAAGCCCGCTATACGGCGAGGACCACATGCCGCGCACATTCTCGATACTCTTCTTGCGACTCTATAGCGATGCTCAACACGAAATGCTGGCTTGCTAAACATCGATCTTCTCGTCTCCCAGCGTCTGTAGATAATTGCTACGTGTATGGGGTCATCCACGAAGTGGGAAGGATGAGACCAATGTCGATGTTGAAGAAGGGACCCTCGGCACGATGTGGCTATCTTTGGTACATGCAGTGCGCGGTTTGCGGTGAAGTGGGTGGGGTCAACAATATATCCTGCAGCCCCCGAGGATCAAGTATGTCGTTGGCCCCGATCTTACGTGTATACCCTGATGATGGCCAAATCAATTGGCCCACCTTAAGTGACTTCAATGACTCATCGATCCCCAGTGATGCCTCTCGGCTCGAAAAATATCAGCGGCATGCACAATCCCCCCAGTACTATGGTGGCGAATGGCTTGATGGATGGATCGGAGAGATAATACGATTGGGTCTGTCTGGATGTCGTGAATGATAGCATGAGAAGTTGACTCTAGTAGGGTGTGTGTGTAATATATACGTGCATTTTGGGGATTAAAAATGATATATATTTAATACATTTACACGCATATTTACTATGTTTTTACTTGGTTTCCTTAAAAGGCATGAATCTTGCATAATAGCATAATTCTTACAAGAAAGCGGAGCTTAAAATGAGGAAATAACGGTTGGAATGCCCGGTTAAGATTAACGAATGCAAAGAGAGAAGATCAAAGCAGCGAAGAAAGTGGACAAAAAACACTTCACATGGTCGAGATAGTGTGGTGTCACCCAGTGGTAGTAAATACGGATGTGAAACCACACTGGCAAGTGAAGTTGAGGCAAAAGCAGAGGACCAAGCAAGGCCCACATGGTGGTGTGTGAAGTCACGACCGTGTGTAATGGGAAAAGGATTCTACCGCTGCACCTGCCGTGTGAGCTCACGGGTGTGCAGAAAGATGGAAGGACACACCACACGGCCTCAAGTATGTGGGACTCTGTTTTGGCCAGCGTTTTTGAGTTTTCTTCCCGTTCTAACTCTACAGTGATCTCCAAGCATCTATAAAGGACCCAGAACTGCATAAAATATACAAGCTTGATATAGAAAACATCAAATAATATATGCACGCAAGAATTGAAGAGTTTAAAGAGCAAAAGGCTGGTCGTGAAAGAACACCACAAGGTTTCACATCTCACGGGGGCACAAGAGCTGAGGCTTGGAAGGAGAATCGTCGACAGAAGGGTTTTTCTTTCTATGTCTAAGATCTCTTGTATGTCTTAAGCGATGTCGTAATATTGATTTGAATTTGTCAATTAGTTTGTAATCAATGTTTGGCATATCTTTCCGGATCTTAGGGGCATAATAAAGCGTAGATTCATGTTAAATCTTGATTAATTGATTTCATTAATGATTCATGTGTTCTATTTTATGAAATTGAGTGCTTATTCTTAGTTGTCGATTATTTGGCCATTAATTTACACCGTCATGTTTGTTAGTCGAATTTGGGAGGTGAGTTCTAACCAGGTAATGTATCGAAACTCTTACATTTGTAGGAAATATTTCAATTCAAAGATCTTTTGGGAGTTATAATAGTTTTGATGGATGGGGAGACCTCAATTATTATTAATCTCGCATTTATCGCCACGGAGAGGAATAAATTATTTTAGGAATTAAATCCGCAAAGCACGAATTGGTTATTGAAACTTTGGTTGGATTTAATATTGGAGAAATATGTTGAGATTATGTGCCCAAGGTTCTGCTTTGTAGTTGTTGAAAATACTTGTGGGGTTCACAAATTTATTTATTTTTGCTTTTATTTTTCGATTTTTATTATTAAACTTGATATTAAATTCGCTTCAATAAAAATTGGAATCGATGTTATTATGCCTAAGGTTTCACATAACTATCCTTGAGTAATACATTGCTTGCCATTATCTATAAACTACAAAAAACTTATTAGCCAAAATAATTGGATATCTATCTTTGCAAGTGTACTGATGTAGTTTATAAAATAATAACAAGCAAAGAATTAAATGTTCCTCGAGGAAATTCTATGTGAAACCTTAAATTTTATAATAGCATCACATTCTAATTTTATTGGAAGCGACAAATATTAAGTTTTTATATAAATTAAAAATAAAGAAATAAAGAAATAAATTTGAAGCCCCCAAGTATTTTCAACAACTATGAGTAACCTTGGTCACATAATCTCAACATGTTTCTTCAATATTAAATCAATTAAAGTTTCAATAACCAATTCAATTTCGATTACAATGGGTTCAGCGAGTTATTCCTAAAATGGTTTATTATAAATCGGATGGTGCATAAGCGGTAGATTAATAATGGTGGGGTCTCCCCATCCTCGCGACTATTATTAACTCCCAAAGATCTTTGAATTGAAATACTCACAACAAGCGAGTAATCTCTAATACATTTACCTGTTTATAATTTGGTTCGAATTTTTGTCTAAATTTAGAACTTCGGCTCTCGGATTCTGGACTAACAGAGTATGACATGCAAATTTATTGGCCAAATAAAAAGCAATTAAGAATAAGCACAAGATTAATAAAATAGAAAACATGAATTAATTAATAAAATAAATAATCATATTTAACATGAATCAAAGCAGTTTCGATTATGCCCCTAAGATCAAGGAAAGATATGAGGCAGTGATTACAAACTTCATGAACAGAATTCAATCAATATTATGACATTGTTTAAACGGACAAGATGCTTTTTAGGCATAGGAAAACATCTTCTTTAGTCGAGGATGGATACTCCTTTCAAGCAGAAGCTCTTGTGCTCCGAAAGATCTTGGCACTTTGGTGTTAACTAGCGACAACACTTTGCTCTCGGGAAGCTCTTGATTCTGTGTTCATTATTATGATGTATTTTCTCTGTCAAGTTGCCATATTTTCTGCAAGCCTTGGTCCACTATAGATTCTTGGAAAATCACTGTAGAGTTGGAGATAAGGAAAACAATTGAAAAATACAAACGAAGCAGTCCCCTTTTATTTTGGCCGTGTGGTGTGTCCCCTTCATTCCTTCTTGTCGATGCAAACCTTTTTAAACTCATAGGGAGGTCAAAAATTGGTTGAGGCTCCGGTTCGAGTTACGGTCGGCTCCTCATGTGCTTGTATTTCTCTGGTTCCTCTTTCATCTCTAGAAGCCATAAATTTCAAGATTTTGAAGGAAAAAATATGAAATTTAGGAGTTTTAAGAGCCCCCCAAACTTGATGTAGAGCATGGAGAAATTTTGATTTGAAGGTATTTAGTGGTGGGTTTCTTGAGAGGAGTGAAGGATTTGTGTTTTGGTTTAGGATTAAGTGGTGAATTTGGAGAGATTTAGAGAGATTACAGGAGTATTGAGGAAATTTTCATGGGTTAGGGTTTGTGTAGGAGAAAGTGGGAAAAAGTGAGAATTTGGGGTTAAAATAGGGGTTTTTAGTGCACTTTGATTAAGGTTTAAGACGGGCAACACGGCCGTGTGATGGTCACATGGTCGGCGTGTAATACTGCGTCGCGTACATGCATACGGTCCTTCCTGATCCCTCTTGACACAGTAGCGTGATGGTCATGGCCGTAGGTGTGGTCTTCAAGCGGGTCGCCCTCTCGCTTACGGCCTGGTCATGTGTTCTCTCACACGCTCATGTGGGATTCATACATACTTTTTTTCGGTAACCTAGAATTTTCGCGACACCATCTACGCCCAACAACTCGAAAATAAAACTAAAAATTAAGTTAAATAAAAAAATTAAAATGAAAATTGAAGGCGGAAAAAAATGAAGCGAAAATAGAAAAAATTGGGTTATCTCCCATAAATCGTTAAGTTTTACGTCTTGACCCACACTTGATTTCTAATCACTTTTGCTAAACCATGTCATTTTGAAATCGCAGCAGACGCAATGCCATCCGTGAATGAATAGCGTTGCATTATTCTCGAAATTTAGCTAAATGTCGGCAGGAATTTGCATTTTTATGTTGGCCTCCAGCGATTCACGTCTGGCTCTGTTTTCAGAGATTTCGGTCATGCGTTACGTTCGTATTCGATTCAAGTGACATGTTCTTCTATCCTATCTATCTTTTGGCAAATTGTTTGTTCGGTCTAAGCCGTTTACTCAATAAGCGAGGATAACATCTCTTCAACGGATGCTTTCTTTTCACTTGACTCCGCTCTGCCGATTACCTATATTTATATCACGAGGTGGCTACAAAATATTTTATTGTTAGCACTGAGAAATTTTCATGGTTTCGCGGCATGGATGGTAGTTGTTGGTATCTATTTATTTATATAATTGTTTGTTGAAGTTCCTTTGTTTGCCCGCAAAATTTGCTTCTTCAACAATGGCGAGATCTCTTAAAGTCCCAACATTTGCATCGCGTCGATTTCATATTGGCGCGGATACATTGCAACAGGCATGTAAACCCATGCCATCACGAGACACGCGGCGACCCTGGACAATGAACTGCCTCTCCGGATGGCCATTGGTAACTGTTATTCGCCCGCCTCTAACAATTCAGTGACTCATAAAGGATATTTCCCTAGTAGTGCACTTCTCTATGCCATCATCTATAATTATTTTTGTTTGAACTCGAAACCATTATAGAAATCTTGAACACATTGGTGAGTACGGATATCTCGCGTTGACGCCTTTCTTATGATTCCACAGATATCTATCCCATACTTCATATGGTGGCTTTATTATCTATGGCAAGGGCGATCTCATATTTTGGTTGCGGTAGTTTTGGCAAAGCGTCTTACTAGGGGGAATCAAAAACCATACCTTAGGAAACATCACGTAAAGAGAATGCTGGCGGCATGAATGATATTAAGGAAACACCATTCATTTTTACAGTATATCGCAAAATTTCTAAAAAGTGCACGGATGCGCGTTTGGATCCTCAGCGCCCTCTCTATCAAAGCCGGTATTGTGACACTATCTGGATCAATCTGGTTTTAGCTCAAAATTGTTTGCATTGATCGGCGGGCGAGACACACCCCATAAGTTTGACTTATGCTCCCACGGTGAAAGTAGTCTAGCGCCGCTTGCTCGCGATCAACCCCAGTTCGATCACGGGCCTTGCGGCCTGGTGGCGGCTGTCATTGTTTCTATTGTCATTTGCGTTTGGATTTATCCCATCCGCCGTTTACTTTGATCATTTAGTGAGTTGCTTTGCTTTCTTTTCGATTTCCAAATCAATGGTATTGGTTAGGTCAATCTGGAGCAATGTGATCATCACTATTTGCATAGCAAAAACAATGTTAGAGGCAAGACAAAAATAAAAATAATTTCGAAAATTTCAAAAGTTTTGACAAAACAAATATGCTTTAATTAATATTGAACTACTTATTACTATATCTAAGTAGAATCAATCAATTCAGGCAAGTGGCGCCAAAAACTTGTTAAAAAAATATTTGGATCTCTATCTTTTGCCCAGAGTTGTACGATGTAGTTTATAGAATAATAATCAAGCGAGTCGTATTCCTGAGTGATTGATATAAGCGCCTTGGGCACATAATCTCAACATATTTCTTCAATATTAAATCGATTAAAGTTTTATTAACGATTCATGCAATTTTATGGGTTCAATTCTAAAATAGTTTATTGCCCCTCTCGGAGTGGCGCATAAACTTGATAGATTAATAATAATTGAGGTCTCCTAGGTCCATCACAGCTATTATTAACTCCCAAAGATCTTTTGAATTGAAATACTCCCCGCAAGAAGTAGTCTCCGTCTAGTATGGCAGCACAGAATTATTGGTCAAATAAAAAGCAATTAAGAATAACCACTCGAGATTCATAAATAGAAAACATGAATTAATTAATGAAACAAATAATCACATTTTTAACATGAATCTAGGTTTTGGTTATGTAAGTAAGATCGAAAGATATGCGAACATAGATTACAAACTCATAGACAAATGTCACGAATCAATATTATGACATCGTTTATACCGATCAAGAGATCATAGACATAGAAAAAATCCGCTGCATCGGGGATGGATTCTCATTCCAGAAACACTTTGAAGCTCTTGTGCTCCCGTAGATCACGAAAATCTTATGGTATTCTTACGACCTAGCACTTTTGCTTTGAAGCTCTTCGATTCTTGCATTTCATGTATTATTGATGTGTTTTCTCTGTATCAAGTTGTATATTTTGTGAAGCAGGTCCTTTTATAGATGATTGGAGATCAACATGGAGTTAGAGCGGGAGAAAACTACAGCAAAGTCAAAATAGAGTCACACACACCACGCCGTGTGGTGTGTCCTTCAGCCATAACCCGCACGCCCGTGTGAGCTCACGAGCGGTGGTGCGGTCGCAATCCCTTTCCACATGGCGTGTGACTTGGGCCGGTCGGGCCGTGTGGGCACAGCTCCGTCATCTTTTTTTGCCCAACTTCGGTTGTGGGTTTCACACCGGTATTTCCACAGTAGTGTGACACCACACGAGTCCGACCATATGAAGTAATTTTGTCCACTTTCATTTATCGTTTTGATCTTATCTTCGCATTTGTTAATCTTGGCAGGGTATTCCAAGCGTATTTATTTCTTTGTTTTAAGCTCTTTTTCATATAAGAATTACAAGAATCTACCTTGATATCACGGCACTTTTAAGAAATGATAAAATCATAGTAAATATGCGTTCAAATGTATTAAATATATATCATTTCAAGCCCCAAAATGCACGTATATTTTCACACATCATCTTACCATTAAGCATCATTAACATGGGTCGGCATCGATTATGGCATATGAAATGAAACCATGCACCACCATATCGGCTAAATAGCGTGTAGGAAGAAAAAGAGCACCACCACCGACTCGAAGGTGCCATTCAAAGGGCCTATCGATTATATACGGATAAGTTTGATGTGAAATAAACTCGGTGTATGGCGGTGGTCAGGCTTACGGTAATGGGTAATACGATTGAATAGTCTCGTAGTCATAAAGAGACGTGCTCGCCAGCATAGGAAGACCTCTGGGTTTGCTCTTCACGAGGTCACTAGCATTGGCATATAATTCTTTAACCAGGGGGCGTATGGTGAAGTGGGGCACAAACCTTTTCCAATGGCGGCTCCGAGGATCATGCGTTGAAGATGCCCATCTTGCGGACCAGTTTAGGAACCTGGCTGGCACTTTTAACGCTCTATATTTAGTCATCAATTTGCTTAAATAGCGCTTTTGTAAGCATCTCACTAACAAACGGCGGTGTCATATTCTTGATCAACGCCTTTTTGCTTGCCTTTGCCCTTGCTCCTTTCCCATGTTTGTAGCCTAGAAAAGAGACACCAAAGCAAAGCCATGGAAAGCTTGTGGAAACTCCGTGAGGTGAGAAATCAACAATCAAGGTAATTCTGTGAAAATACCCCAGTGTAAGTAAGTAGCTTCATGTCGAGAGAAGACAAGCATAAGCATGCAAGATTGCACTCGACAATGTGAAAATATCATTGGGACATTTGATCACATGCACATTGTATGCATGAATTTAGAAAAAGATGGTAAATGCATTGATATTAATTCAATCCCAAATTTCAACCTGAAACACAATTAGAATGAACATTCAATCCGG